>OX451740.1:939611513-940251220 GCA_948472305.1 Vicia faba | reverse complement strand
AAGAGTTGGAGTCTTCCTTGCTTGCTCATGAGTCGCGATTGGAGAAGCATCGCAAAGCTGCGATTACAGAACCGGCGACGGCGACGATCAATCTCACTCAAGCAACACCTTCTCCCACTCCAGTCGCTTCTGATCAAGTCATCTCCGAGGCGTTTCCTCAAGGAACGAGTCACGTCACCGCTAATGCTGAAAATCATTCCTATGGTGCACGTGGTGGTCGTTCTGGTCGCGGTGGTGGTCGTTTTGGTCGTGGAGGAGGTCGTTTTGGGAAATCACCGTGTCAGATTTGTCACAAACCTGGTCATGATGCTTCAGTATGCTACTATCGTTATGCCAATTCAAGTGGTGCTAGTTATCCACATCATCGAGCTCCCTTCAATCCTTTTCACGTGGCTCCTCGTGCTGTTTATCCTGTGCAGCTTGCTTATGCTTCTCCCAGAGCTGCGCCTCCCAGATCTTCTGCACCACAAGCCTTTTATGCAGGTACTGAAGCTAGCAGTGCAAACCAGTGGTGGTATCCTGACTCAGGAGCTTCTCATCATGTTACTCCTGATGCCTCTAATGTGTCTGACTCTGCCTCCGTGCCTGGAACTGAACAAGTTTTCATAGGTAACGGCCAAGGTTTGTCCATCAACTCTGTAGGTTCTATGTCTTTTCCCTTACCTCACAAACCTCATCTATCTCTCACTCTTAACAATCTCTTACATGTCCCTCACATCACCAAAAACCTTATGAGTGTGAGCAAATTTGCTCAAGATAATTCTGTATTTTTTGAATTTCATCCTAAGTTTTGTGTTGTCAAATCTCAGGCTACTTCTGAAGTCTTACTCAGTGGTCTTGTTGGTGCTGATGGCCTCTATAAATTCTCCAATCCAGCTGCTCCTCCGTTGTCCAAATCTTCTTCCTCTTATAGTTCTAGTCATAGTTATCCTGCAGCATACAATTGTAATACTTCCTATAGGACGGATGTTATAGATTCTATATCTCAGTGTACTGAATCTGTTGCAAATCATACTATAAATCCTTTGTCTTCTTGTAATGAATCTTGCAATTATAATGTTACAAGTACCTTTTTCAATCCTTCTCTAAACTCTGTCAGTACTGTTTTACCTTCCTCACACTTTAATGCTGCAAATTCTATTGCATCCAATAAATATGTGCTTTGGCATACTAGGCTGGGACACCCCAATCATCATACCCTCACTGAAATCTTCAAACTGTGTAATCAATCCTTTCCATCTAAACCCCCTGCTGAGTTATGTCACGCTTGCTGCATTGGCAAGTCTCATAGACTTCCTTCTTCTTTATCTACCACAGTTTACTCTCATCCTTTTGAGCTGGTTGTATGTGATCTTTGGGGTCCTGCCCCTATGCAATCTTCCAGTGGTTATACCTATTTCCTAACCTGTATTGATGCCTTCTCTAGGTTTGTTTGGGTTTTTCCTCTCAAACTTAAGTCTGACACCATGGTTCAATTTCTTCAGTTTAAGAAAATGGTTGAACTTCAGTTCAATTGTCCCATTAAATGTGTCCAAACTGATGGGGGAGGTGAGTTTAGGCCTCTTACCAAATATCTCACAGATTTAGGGATTGTTCACAGATTCACTTGTCCCCATACACATCACCAAAATGGCCTTGTTGAACGTAAGCACAGGCACATTGTTGAGACTGGTCTCACACTCCTTGCTCAGTCCACCCTTCCCTTAAAATTCTGGGATCATGCCTTTGTCACAGCTGCATATCTCATTAACAGACTTCCTACACCTATACTTGACAATGTCTCACCTTATTTTAAATTACTTCACAAAAACCCTGACTATACTATCCTTAAAGTCTTTGGCTGTGCATGTTATCCTTTTCTCCGTCCCTATAATTCTCATAAACTTGATTTTAGATCTCAACTGTGTATTTTCCTTGGATACTCTACCTCTCACAAAGGCTATAAATGCCTTGCTTCAGATAGTCGCATTTTTATTTCCAAGGATGTTGTTTTTAATGAAGCAAATTTTCCTTATTCCACCTTGGTTTCTTCTTCAAAATCTGTCTCTCTTCCTAACACTCCATCCTCTTCCTCTCCCTCTCTCAGTTTTCCTCCTGTTCCCTCTGCTCCCTCTACTTCTAATCTGTCTTCTATGCCTTCTTCTTCCTCAAATTCTGCTTTTCCTCAACTTAGCAGTCCCACTATTTCTAATTTTTCTCCAATCTCTTCTTCCTCTTCCTCTGCTGCTCCCTCTAACAACTCTTATTCTTCTGGTCAGCAACCTATCCCTCAACCTCTCACTGCCATTCCCATTACCTCTTCTCCTTCTTCCTCTCCTGCCCTCATTCTCTCTGATCCAGCTGAAGCTAGCACTCTTTCTCCCTCCTCTTCATATTCCTCTCCTTTAGTTGGTCCCTCCCCTGGCCCTAGTCCTATTTCCCACCCTGCTGCCACAGCTTTACCTTCCATTCACCCTCAAAACATCCACCCTATGCAAACTAGAGCCAAAAGAGGAATCACTCTTCCTAGACTTCACCCTACTCTATTAATAGCCCACCTTGAACCTACATCTGTTGAGCAAGCCTTGGCTGCTCCTAACTGGTTTCAGGCCATGAAGGAAGAACATCAGGCACTGCTGAGAAATCAGACCTGGACTTTGGTGAAAGCTCCTGCTGGAAGGAAGCCTATTGGATGTAAGTGGGTGTTCAGGACTAAGGAGAATCCTGATGGTTCCATAAACAGGTATAAAGCCAGATTAGTGGCTAAAGGGTTCCATCAAAAGGCTGGTGATGATTTTCAAGAGACTTTTTCTCCTGTCATTAAACCTGTTACTGTGAGAATTGTTCTTTCTATTGCTGTTACAAACAGGTGGCCATTGCAGCAGATTGATGTTAACAATGCCTTCCTCAATGGCACTCTTGAAGAAGAAGTCCTTATGCAACAGCCCCCTGGCTTTGAAGTTGCTGACAGAACTCTTGTTTGCAAGTTAAATAAGGCTATTTATGGTTTAAAACAGGCTCCTAGGGCCTGGTTTGATAAGCTAAAGTGTGCCTTGGTTCAACTCGGGTTTAAGGCTAGTAGATGTGATCCTAGCTTGTTTTTGTTGCATCAAGGTAAACTTCAGATTCTAATTCTGGTCTATGTTGATGATATAATCATCACGGGTAGTTCTGCTCCTTTTATAGCTTCCTTGATCAAGCATCTCAATAATTCTTTCTCTCTCAAACAGCTGGGACAACTTGATTATTTCCTAGGGATTCAAGTGACTCATCTCCCTAATGGTTCTCTTCTCTTATCTCAGACTAAGTACATCACAGATTTGCTTTCAAGGCTTAATATGTTGAATGCCAATGGCATGCCTACTCCCATGGTCTCTAGCAGCAAATTGTCCAAGGTTGGGTCTGCTGCGGTTGATGACCCTACTCAGTTTCGGTCTGTGGTTGGTGCTCTTCAATATGCTACCTTAACTAGGCCAGAGATCTCTTTTTCAGTCAACAAAGTCTGTCAGTTTTTGTCCAATCCTTTAGAGGATCATTGGAAGGCTGTTAAAAGAATCTTAAGGTACCTAAGTGGTACTCTGCACCATGGTCTTCTCCTTCAGCCTGCTCCTATTCAGCAACCAATGCAGTTGCTAGGGTTCTGTGATGCAGACTGGGCATCAGACCCTGATGACCGGAGATCTACTTCAGGGGCCTGCATATATCTTGGGCCTAATGTTGTTTCCTGGTGGTCCAAGAAGCAACAGCTTGTTGCAAGGTCCAGTGCTGAAGCGGAATATCGCAGTATGGCTCAGCTAGCTGCTGAACTCATTTGGATTCAGTCCTTGCTCAAGGAACTCCATTATTCCTCTCAAGTTCCTAAGATCTTGTGTGATAACTTGAGCACTGTTACTTTGGCTCACAATCCTATTCTTCACAACAGGACTAAGCATATGGAGCTTGATATTTTCTTTCTGCGAGAGAAAGTACTCAGCAAAAGTCTGACTGTTGTTCATGTACCAGCTCAAGATCAATGGGCTGACATTCTCACTAAGCCCCTCTCTGCTGCCAAGTTTGTTCCTCTTCGTTCCAAGTTGCGTGTGTATGATAAGGCTGCTTTGACAAGTCTGCCATCAGCTTCTAAGGGGGACTAATAGAGTAGTTTACTAATATGCCCTTCATTTTATCTTTCTATTCTGTTTTGCTGAGCTGTCAGGTTTGTTAGTGGTGTGATGTTAGCTTGTTATGGCCTCACACCTTTTCTGCTTTGTATCACATGGCTATATAAAGTAGCCTCTTGTATTACTGTTGATTATATAATACAATGAGAGTTTCTTTTCATTCTCTCTCTTTACCTATTTCTATCATTATATATTTTAATTTTATAGTGTAGACATGATTTATTCGTTTTATCAATCCCAGGTATACATATAACTTTTGAATTATGCTGACAGGTGAAAAATGAGTATGGAAACTATGTATTGCCACTTGATTTTCAGCAGCTCAAAAATTTGTGTCGTGTTGAGGAATTTTATGCAATGTTATTGGAGAAACCCAAAGTTGCTCTCTTATGCATGAGTGTTGCTGTTCACAAGGTATGCTTGAAGTCGATTATTTTATTTTGCAAACAAGGGTATGTCTTATGCTTTACCAGGGTTTTATACGAATTAAATAATAATAAACTGGAAACAGGTTTTGCTTTCTAAATGGGAGAGTGACAAGATGGAGCTTTCTGCCAAAGTAGACATCCGTCTTCATAACTATCCTGAAACCATGATTGCGTTGAAGAACTTAAAAGCAGCTTACATTGGTATATCATAGAATCATTGTAGTGTGTTTGCTTGCTAGAGTTGAGGTTTTCCGTTGTATATAAAAAATAAGCATTTTAACATTATTTGTGGATTTCACAGACAAGCTTGTCTCAGTGCGTGGTACCGCTGTGAAAGCCAGCACCGTCAGGCCTCTTGTGGTAGAGATGAGTTTTGAATGCAGTAAGTGCAAACAAAGCATTACACGTATATTTCCTGATGGAAAATTCTCACCACCATCAACTTGCAATTTGAATGGATGCAAAAGCAAAATCTTCAATCCATTGCGATCTACTGCTCAGACTATTGATTTTCAGAAAATAAGGTGAGCCTAGATCTTGACTCATAATCTCTATTATTATATTTTGGCTACCCCTCGCCCACTCATTCATTTTGAAATCTGTTTTCAATTCATGTATGGACTAGGGTTCAAGAATTATTAAAGCATGAAGATCATGAGGAAGGACGAGTGCCTCGAACAGTGGAATGTGAACTTACCCAAGATCTTGTTGATTCATGCATTCCTGGAGATGTGGTGACAGTTACTGGAATTATCAGAGGAATTAACAATTACATGGATATTGGAGGCGGTATGGTTTATTAACTGCTTGTTTTAGTTATCCACCTTACAAGCTGGCTTGTATTACAAGTTACAACTTTGCTTGGATGTTGACGTGAAATCAAGCTAATTAAAGTTTGCGAACAAAGATAACAAAGCTATATTAAAGTTGTTCCTGGTTATATGTATAAACTGTTTTAATATCCTTTATTTATTTCTTTAAGTGCTGTTGTATTTGTATTTGGCTACAAATTAAATCATTAATGTCACTGTATTGTATGGCCATTAAATGAATAATAACTTTGGTGACAAACAGATTAATCTTATTAAAGCTGAAATAAGTAATATAGATAATGGAAGTGTCTTAGCATCATATTATATTCTCCTGTACAACAAGAGTTTCTTAAAGGAACTTTGACTGGACCAGCTTCTGCTTAATTCTTAAAGGCTACATAACTTATTTTCTGTTGTCAAAAACCGATTCATAAGAACTTAAGAAGTATGCTAAAATAATATAACTTCAAAAGTTACACCATTAGAATTAAAAAAAAAAAAAAGAGCTATTAGTAAATCTTCATGTAAGATACACGATACCAGTTATTTCATAATTTAGTATACCGGTAGATGCGGTTAGTTACATTAGTTATTCCGACTTATCTATCAATAACCGACAGTATCACTTGTCACAACGATTTTTGTACTAATTCATTACCAAGTTATCACGTGCTTGTTCTTAATTGGGTAATTGGGTTTTAGTTTATACAAATTTTATCATAGGTCGGGCTAAGAGTTATCCCTGCTTTAAATACCTCTACTACTTTACATAAAATGCAAATTTATTCTCTTTTGAGCCATTTACCTGATGCAGCTTGTGGGTATTTATACAGGGAAGTCAAAGAACAAAAACCAAGGATTTTACTATTTGTATCTTGAAGCTGTATCCATTATGAATTCAAAGTCACAGTCCATACCTGAGGATTCACAAGACTCTAATGCCAAAGCTAGACCAACCGAGCTGTTTGACTTGTTTTCATTTTCATTAAAGGATTTAGAATTTATTGTGAAATTTGCAGAGGAGCATGGTTCAGATTTGTTTCGGCAAATCCTTAACTCTATATGCCCTTCCATCTATGGACACGAGCTTGTTAAAGGTAAATATTCATCTCGTAATGAAATGTGTGTCCTCACCTTAGTCACTTGTTTAGTGAGAGGGAAAGCCTTTAGCCAATTGCCGCAATGTAACATTGCCGTCATGTGATTTGGTGCTGGTGTTCATTGGTTCTGTTGCTGGAAATGCCTCTCCATTCAGACTAAGATTGTGCACAGCTGATTTTTTTAGATCCCGCAGTGACTGAAGTTTCATGCCCTTGTCCACCCTTTTAGTTGCTTGTCTGGTGACATGTTTCTTATGTCTTCTGTAATTGTTAGTAATATAACCTTCCTAGTTCCGTTGAAAAGTTCATAACCTCACTAGCCAGTCATAATTTTGTTCACTTTCACGACTTATTAATCTCATGATTGACACGTGGATTGTTAGCAATTGTTTGTTAAGAATGTGACTCGAGCTTTTCTGATACTTCAATGTCATAATGGGGCTTATGCTCCAAAATTGGCAGTCGAGGGGAAAATCAAATAATAGTTTGCTGTTTATTTGACAGCTGGGATAACTCTTGCATTATTTGGTGGTGTACGAAGGCATTCTATGGATCAGAATAAGGTACCTGTGAGGGGAGATATTCATGTCATGATTGTAGGTATGCTATATGTTATCTTTGCAATTTTGAATGGAATCAAACCTTCAGAAATGTTTTCCTTATGGAGAAGTAGATTTATTTGTATCAAAGATGCTTTCTTCATTTAGAAGTTTTCAAAATGGAGACAGAATAAAAATTTACTAACTGGTTGTGTTGCAATTTCAATTTTCTAGGCGACCCTGGTCTAGGTAAGAGCCAGTTGTTACAAGCAGCAGCAGCTGTTTCTCCACGTGGTATCTATGTCTGTGGTAACGCAACAACCAAAGCTGGCCTCACAGTAGCTGTAGTGAAGGATCCTATGACAAATGACTATGCTTTTGAGGCAGGTATATGATTTAAATTATTTTTATGTTGCACTCATTGAAATTGTGAACTCATGATTCAATGTGTACAGCACTATTTCCAGAATTAGTGGATTACTAGTCACTGGTCATAATTGACCCTACTCTTCATAGAATATGTCTTTGAATTGTGTTTTTCGTGTTCCTTTTATTGTTTATTTCTTCAAGTTGTTCTTCTGTGTTCGATATGTTGAAATCTTTGTTTCTGTATGATAAATGTGGAATTTAAAGTGTATATTAATAAGTCAGGGAGCTAAGTTATCTGTAGTTCTTTTGTGGCAAAGTTGTATGGGTTGCTTCCTTGGCAGTGGGCTGAATGATGATATAGTTTTCTAGTGCTTTTCTCTATTTCCTTAAGCTCTGCAGATTTTTGTTAGTTTATCTTGGATAGTTCTGACATAATGACTTTTGGATAAAGTGGAGAAGAGGGGGAAAATGTTATTTTTTTATATGCTATCAATAAGGATATGATCGGGCCTAACTGATTTTGCTGTGATCGTTTGCAAAAATTATTTGAATTTTCTGTGAATAATTGTTGCGATTCCTGGTAGGTGCTATGGTGCTGGCTGACAGTGGATTGTGCTGTATTGACGAGTTTGATAAAATGTCTTCAGAGCATCAGGTTTGTTCTCTGGTAACCATTGATCAATTTCTGGTTATTTGAATATATCTTAACTGAAGCCTTATTTCAAATTCGTTACAATACAGGCTTTACTGGAGGCAATGGAGCAACAATGTGTCTCTATTGCAAAGGCGGGATTGGTAGCAAGTTTATCATCCCGGACTTCTGTTTTAGCCGCTGCAAATCCCGTTGGTGGTCATTATAAGTAACATTTTTAATCTTCATTATCCCCTCAATTTTCCGTGTTCTGTTTTTATTTTTAATAATCTATCTCATATTTATCCATGTATATGTTGCAGTAAGTTATATAAGTTCATTTATATCCTTTATTTCAATTTTCTCCTTTAATTGGTGGTATAATAAAATTGTGGAATGGAACGGAATGGAATGAGTATCTACTTAATGAGATAAGGATTGGTTGTTGTTGTTGTGGAATGGAATTGAGTGATCTAACATCAATTTTTTAACATATAACTAGACTATTTCAATTCCACTCCATTCCATCATATACCACCACTCCAAACATTCCCTTCACGTAATGCTAGTCATGTAACCAAGCAGCAAATAATTTCTCCTGACAATTTCTTTAAATGAAAATCGCAGCCGGGCAAAAACTGTAAATGAAAATTTAAAAATGAGTGCTGCACTATTGTCCCGTTTTGATTTAATTTTCATATTGCTGGACAAGCCTGATGAACTTTTGGACAAACGAGTCTCGGAGCACATTATGTCAGTAAGTTTTACTGTCTTTTTACTTTGTGTTGGTGTTCACTTTTGTACATAAACTACACGACATTCATATCTTATTCATGGTTGATGGGAATGGAATATTGGCTTCTCATCCTGACATTTGAACAAATAACAACTATAGTAATGATGCTTAAGTGTAGTACTTAGTTTTCATTATTGGTTTGAAATTTCCAGTTGTTAGATGATGCTATTTCCTAACTGTAGTCTCTTTAACAGTTAACACAACAAACGTATCTGCTTGTGTCAAGGACATGAATTATAACTGTTGCTAATGTTCATTTCTGCATAATTATTCTAGGTTAATCCTTTCTTTTTTTGTCTTGGATTACTTGATCTCGAAGCTACTCTTCTTCTTAAGTAAAGAACTTAAGTTGGTAAATAGGTTTGAACTTATGATGTATTAAAGATACAACATGATAAACGCACACAGACCAATAGAAAAAGCGGGAAGAGTTATGAATATTGAAAAGGAAAGAAGTTTGCCAAATGGCTTAGATGCAATTATATCGTGTTATCTGCATGTTATATTTGGGTGTTTATGCAGTAGGACAATATCTTTTCTCACAGTAAACAAAAACTGAATGTTTTCACATTTCTACCAAACCAATGTTCTTGGTTTATTATTTTTCATTTGATCCTATGCTATGTTTCTATACGGTTCTGTTGGTACTCAATACTATAGATTGATGTTTCAAATGTATCTCACAGCTTCATACTGGGTGCGGCCAACACTCACAGGCATCTAAAAAGCGACGTGGAGGTTATCTCTCCCTCGTACATTATATTTTAGATTGGCTATACTAGAGCGTCCTGCATTTTGGCAATTCAAGATTCACTAATGGAATATATACTTCTTGACCAGATCCACCTTCTGATTCAAGAGCTTCTGCATCACAGAATGTTGAAGGGGTAGATTTGGGTGCTAGATCTGGTTCTTTAATTTCAAAGTTGAAACTTGACAGACGAAGAGACAATGATTTTGTTCCTTTACCCGGTCAACTTCTTCGCAAATACATTGCTTATGCAAGAAGTTTTGTCTTTCCTAGGTGGTTCAGTATCCCATCTACCTTTTGACTCTGGTCTAAGTATTTCCCTCAAGAAATTTCACAGTATTTATTTTCTGCCTCTTTTCTGATTTCTCTTAATAAGGATGTCCAAGCCAGCAGCAGACATCATACAAAAGTTTTATCTAAAACTTAGAGATCATAACGTTTCGGCTGATGGTACTCCTATAACAGCAAGGCAATTGGAAAGTCTAGTAAGGCTAGCTGAAGCTCGTGCTCGGCTGGACTTGAGAGTAGAAATAACTACACAGGATGCAATGGTTAGTATTACTTTTTAGTTTGACCTGAATAATTTTAACAGCATTAATCATCTTCCGGTTCTTCAACTTCAATAAAAAACTCGTGAAGGCCAACTTGAAGCATAATACCGCCATTCATAATAGATGAAAAGCTCTTATAAAATCAATAACCCTTGCGAAGAGATGACGTGAAAATACTTTTAGTAGGTCAGAAATATTTCCAGCTTTTTTTTAAAACTAGGAAATCAATGTATTTCGTTCATAAGTAAGGCTTTAATACAACGTGGAACATGCCCAAAACTATTTCCAGCCTCTACTAATACTTTAAAGTCATGTAACACTAGTTTTATAGAATTTTGAATACCGATGGTGGAGTATGTCAACAACTAAATTGTCTTCTGGCAATAAAATTTAAGTAACATCCAAGTTTTTTCTTGTCATCAATTCCTTGAGTCCTTCCTGTAATGACATCGTCATAATCGTGCAGGATGCTGTTGAAATCATGAAGGAATCCCTGTATGACAAATATGTTGACGAACACGGTGTTGTGGATTTTGGTCGAAGTGGGGGGATGAGTCAACAGAAAGAAGCAAAACGTTTTCTAAATGCCCTTAATAAGCAATCGGAGCTGGAACAGAAAGATTTATTTTCAGTATCTGTACGTGCTTTCTATTTTTTTCCCTGCATTCTGTCAATGGTTTATGTCCTCAGATAAAAAAATGGATGTGTTGTTTACTTTTCAGGAAATGTACAGTCTGGCAGATAGGATTTCCTTGAAAGTACCTGATGTGGATACTTTCATCGATAATTTAAACAGCGTTGGTTACATACTTAAAAAAGGACCAAAGACATACCAGGTGCGATGAGATTTTACTCTTCACTCTGTAGCGGTTTATTTGATAGTTCCCAGCAACTATATATACGGAAGAAAAACGTTAAAATTTTGATACAAGAAAATTCTTTTGACATGTGCAGGTGTTATCGTCTTCTTACTCGCGGAGCCAATCGACTAGGTCACGGTGCTAAACTTAAGTTGAGTTATGTACATGTTAGTGATTAAATGTAAGAGCTTTTCGTTAATATGTCATGTTATGGAACTTGACAAAAAAAGTGTTCCTTATCTTATACTGAAGTTCCCTTTCCCGGAATACTCCAAAATACTGGGAATGTGCTTCATCTTATGATATGACAATATACAATTTCACACGTGGATGAGGAAATTAATCTTATAATCTCTCATATATTAGCTGGGTGACAGTTTTGCTGTATTGTTCAATCTTTTAAAGTTAGACAGACTTTCACCACCCAGATTTTTTAAAGTCAGTGTAGTTATAATTTGAATCCTTAAATATTTGCTTGGAATCAAGTAAACAGCCATATATAAGATAACAATATAAGTCAACATTTTAAATTTACATTATTGATTGGGATTTATGGTGGTGAGTATATATGTTCCTAATCCATCTTGCCTCCTTGATCATTAGTAAATTTAATATAACTGTACTTTGATACGCAGTAGCGCCAGCAACAACAACACCGGAACCGGCTCCACCAAAAGCCTAGTAACTCTCACCATACCCAATAAGATCATAACCTCTGCTAAAGCTTCGACTATAACGAGCTGCATAGCTCAGGGAAGGATCGCATCTATAGGGCCCTCGCTCTGGCGTATCCACCGTATCCAGCAAATTCACTTCCATAACCATCTTATGTACCTCCCCCACCGGCTATTACCATAGACACAGCTGGACCTGTTGTAACCAACCCCCAACACCCAAGCTACCACCAAATCCATCATAAGCATCTCCATACCAACTACCTGCATATTTTCCAAAAAAGGTATTGAAGCACATAATGATAGTATCCATTTTCATCAAATGAAAATGTCTTCGAAATATGAGCTTCTCAAATAAGATATTATATTAAGACCGTCCGATGCGTGCTTATTAATTAGTTTATTAAATTTAAGATATACTATGTTAAGAATTTATTTTGATAAAATATAATTATTAAATTTATTTGAAATGAAAACATTTTTTTAAATAGATAGAAACGAAAGACAAAGCAAGTTGTCTCAGCGAGAGATAGAGTTAGTTGTCCAGAAGGAGGCACTTCTTTAGAAGGATGAAACGATACAAAAGCAGCTTCAACAGGTTGACTCACTCTAAATGCAGGAAAACAAAGAAGTGATTACATAGTAGGGATGAACAAAGGTCTAATTCTATCCAGAATGGGTAGAAAGACGTTTGAGAGTCTAGAAAAGAATCTTTTTGCAGTGTCTTGATAAGACAAGCTTTTCAAAACCAGAGAGCGAGAAATAATCCATATTTGGAAGTTCGTCCACATCAGTTCGTCCACATCAGATCACTCTTAATAGGATTTACATCGAAGGTGCAACGATGCCTCGTAGAGTGTAAATAAGCACTTGCTTATGTATTAAATTGCATTATTACTAGTCCTTTAAGATGACCGAAGTTAAGTTCTCCAACCTTGAAATTTCAACTCTTCCGTAAAGTCATATCCATTTGCTTGGAGATTGTCGAAATCCACTTGTAACTTATTTAGAACAATCAACTGAGAGATAGGAATGAGACAATGATGATAAAAAATCCTTCTCTTTCTAGTAGGAGATGTTGAAACGATGAAGATCCTTAAACCAAATGTTGAGCATATGAAGTTTGCTGTAAAGAAGCTTCTTATTATTATTGAGCAGTTGATGAAGATTATTGAGCCATTGGGAACAAGAACCGAAAAGGGTTTTGAAATTTTGCGAAGAACTTTTGGGGCTTAAAAGAGAGAAAGTGTGGGATACCGTTTGCCAAAGTATGTGAAATGAGAGTGAGTGGGTTTTAAATACAAATTTTTACATTGATTAAAAAGATTTTGACTAGTACAAAAATTCTGAGAACGGGTAAAGCAGAATTTTTTTAATCTAATCTCAATAAATAACTTCTCCCAATGTGTCAGATCAAATGATTAACGTGTTTCAAGAAAGGACAATTGTTCTTTTTTGAACAACAGACTTTTCGTGTGCTTGACAACTATTAATGAAGTAAACTCTTCAGTTTCCAGAGGACAACAATTTTAAACAAAATTCCGACCTAAGACATTTCTAATACATGAGAACTTGACTCTTCAGAAGCATCACATCTCAAAAATAAAATAAAATATCTCAGAGTCTCATTTTATCTTTTAGAAAGTTAAACATTTTGAGATTTCATTATGGATAAAATCATTTTCAAATGCTTCAGAATGAAAACAAATCTATCTCCAGCAATGGATTTTGTAAAGATATCAGCCCATTGATGGTCAGTACCTTTAAAATTCCCTTCTGAATATAGTCTCGTATGAAGTGATGTTTAATCTCAATATGCTTAGCTCTAGAATGTAAAATGGAATTCTTAAATAAACATATAGAAGAAGTATTATCATAAAGAATATGAATGTTACTCTTATATATTTGGAAGTCTTCTAGCTGAGTTTTCATCTGAGTGCTACATTCAAAAGCAGAAATGTATTCAGCTTCTGCAGTTGATGGCGCTATTGTTGATTGCCTCTTGTTGGACCATGGGATCAAATTGTCTCTCAGAAACTAACAACTTTCAGAAGTACTTTTCCTCTCTATTCCATCTCCAACATAATCACCATCGCAATAGCCTAATAACTTGTATTCACTTGATTTTTTATAACACACATCAAGATTAGCAATGCCTTTCAGATACCTAACAATTCTCTTAACATCTGTTAAGCGAGTTTCTCTAGGCTCTGATTGGAAGCGAACACATAAACAAATACTGAATAAAATATCAGTGCTAGAAGCAGTCAAATATAATAGAGAATCTATCATACATCTATACAACTTTTGATCTACCTTGTTACTTACCTTATCCTTCAGCAGAATACATGTATGATGCATTAGAGTCTTGGTTGTCTTGCATTCTGACATGTCAATCTTCTTCAGAAGTTCTTTAGTGTACTTGCTTTGATGGATAAGTGTCCCTTTTGAACTTTGATTGATCTGGATACCCAGAAATAACTTGAGTTCTCCCATCAGACTCATCTCAAACTCAACCTGCATAGACTTAGTAAACTCATTGCACAAGGTAGCATTAGCATAACCAAATATAATATCATCAATATATATTTGAACTACTAGAATATCATTTTTGAATATTTTGCAGAACAAGGTAGTATCCACCTTTACTCAGGTAAATCATTTTCAAAGAAAATTTCTTAGTCTTTCATACCATGCTCTAGGAGCTTGTTTCAGACCATACAATGATTTCTTAAGTTTGAAAAAAAATTAGGATTTTTATAATTTTCAAACCCAGGAGGTTCGTGTACGTATACTTCCTCAATAATATAACCATTCAGAAATTCACTCTTAACATTCATCTGATATAAGATGATATCATGATTAACAATAAAATAAATTAAGAGACAAATAAACTCTAACTTGACAACTGGTAGAAAGGTTTCTGTATAGTCGATGCATTCTTGTTGACTATAACCTTGTACAACCAGTCAAACCTTGTTTCTTACCACTTCTCATTTCTCATTGAGCTTGTTTTTAAAGACCCACTTGATTCCAGTAACATGAGTACCTTTGGGTCTAGACACAAGATCCCACACATCATTCCTGAAAAATTGACTGGGGTCTTCTTGCATTTCCAGAATCCATTATGTGTCCAAAAGCGCTTCATCAATAGATGTAGGTTCTATGAGAGATACCAAAACCAGAAGCGTCTCTTCAGAAGGTTTGAATGAGGATTTGGTTCTGACTGGTTTAGTCTTGTCACCCAAAATAAATTCTTTAGAATGTGAAGATCTTTGTCTATACTTCCTTTCTGAGCTTCAATAGTTTCTGGTTGAGCGTCACCAGAATCCTTCTTCTCAGATTCTTTTGCAAGAGCTTCTTCACCTTCAGAGTCTGAATAAGTGATTTCTAAATCTACAAACTTTTCAACTAGCTTTGACTTTTTAGGGTCAAGCTTATCATCAAATATAATATGAATTAATTCTTCAATAATCCGTGTTTATGTGTTATACACTCTATAGCCTTTTGAGCGTTCAAAGTATCTTAACATTGAACACTTATGTGCTTTAGAATCAAATTTGTTAAGATTTTGCTTAGTGTTCAGAATAAAGCATTCACATCCAAAATGATGAAAATATGAAATATTGGATTTTCTGTTCTTACACACTTCATATGAAGTCTTATTCAGAATGGATATAATAGAAGTCATGTTCTGAATATAACATGATGTGTTAATTTCCTCAACCGGGAAGTGATTTTCCATATTAGAGCTGTCAAAATGGGCTAGCCCATATGGGCTGGCCCGAAAAATCATTAGGGCTTGGGCCTTCAAATTAGAGCCCACATTTTTAGGGTGTTTTTATCCCAGCCCTAAAAATCCCGTTACCCATTAGGGCTAGCCCGCATGGGCCGTTGGTAGCCTATTAGAGCTGCGTAGCTATAACATTTAAAAATATATTAATTCTTATATTGTGTTACTCCAAAATAACACATTGATTTTTTCCACTTCACTAAATTTTATCTCTATTCTATTCAATATTTCTCTTTTAATTATTATACATTAATATAATAAACACTCTTTTCTTTTATTATATTAGTTTTTCTTATGTTAAATATTTGAGTATTATTTTCTACAATTTAGACATGCATTGTATTTTAAAACATATTATAGTATTTGTAAGAGATAATACAATACTTAAAAATGTACCATGTTTAAAATAATATAAAATTTTATTTTATTTATAATAAATATTGTGGGTTTTTTATTTTAATTAATTTATTAAAAAAATACCCGTTTAGGGTCAGGTAGCCCGAAGCCAATCTAGGGCCGGACTCGGATAGTAATTTTGAGGCCCATATTACAATAGGGATTTTTTGGCCCATCTATAAAAATCCCAGGCCCATTAGGGCCGACTCTTTTAGAGTCAGGTAGTCCATTTTGACAGCTCTATGCCATATTAGTCTCATTGATCATGGTTCTGACTATTTCTTGCAAAATCTTATTCTTCCTCTCTACAAATCTATTTTGCTGTGAAGTTATAGGGTAGGAGAAATCATGAGAGATTCCATTTTTAGAAAAAATATTTTCAAAAAGCTTATTTTCAAACTTGCCACCATGATCGTTTCTGACTTTAACAATTTTAGAATCCATCTCGTTTTGCACTTGAGAGTAGAAAGTAGAAAACACATAATGAGGCTCATCCTTGTGTCTTACAAATTTAACCCATATCCATCTGCTGTAGTCATCAACAAAGACTAAATCATATTTTTTACCATTGACAGAAGCAATTTTCACTGGTCCAAAGAGGTCAATGTGTAAGAGTTCCAAAGGCTTAGTGGTAGACATGACATTCTTTGGTTTAAAAGAAGTTTTAGAAAACTTACCTTTCTGACATGCTTCACAAAGAGAATCTGGAGAGAACTTCAGCTTAGGAAGGCCTCTGACTAAATCAAGCTTATTTAACTGAGAAATGTTTCTCATTCTAACATGGCTCAATCATATGTACCACACCCATTGTTCTTTATTGACAGACATAAGGCATTTAACTTTTTTTCTTTAAGATCAGAAAGTCTAATTTTATAGGTGTTGTTCTTCCTCTTGCCATTGAACAAAATAGAGCCATCCTTCTAACTGACAACTTTACAAGACTTTTGATTAAAGATAATATTGAAAAAAGTCATAAAAGTGCTTAGGTTCATAATCTTATTCTCCAAATTTCAATCAAGCCTCAATCAGTATAAATCTTGCCAAAAATAGATGAATCATATTTAATTTTTGACCTAAAGTTTTTCTATAAATAGAGTTCTCTTCACTTCATATTCCTCATCAACAATTTTCTATCTCTCCCTCACAAACATTCTTTCTACGCAATTCTTTTGATTAATTTTGGGTTTTGAACAGAACACCTAAATTTTTTTCATCAGCAACCATTTAGAGAATCAATAATCATTTGTAGACCAACAATTATCTATGAATCAACAATTTTGTTGTTGTCTTTAACAGACAATAGCGAACAATCATCCACAATTCAATTTTCACCAAGAAAACTCTACCGCACCGACGTTTTCCCCTTGTGGTGCTTTCTTCTTTTTTTACTTTATGCAAGATGTTATTTTGTTTTGTGTTTAAAGAATAAGAACAAAGGCGACAAAGAAGCAGACAAACAAGAGAGAAATAAAAAAATTTGATAGAAGAACTTAAGATCTATGGAAGGGAAAATGGTAATTTTATTCAATATTTGCTATATTTTATTCTATGTTAATAAGTGGTGGTATTGTTATCTTTTTCAATTTCTCGCCGTCGCATGATAATCTTTGGTTGGATGCTAGTTTTACTTTGAAAGTTAACAACCTAATATTTTACTGATAAACAACAAGGGGTCCGCCCCCTCCCTCATTTCGGAAACTATATTTTTCCATTATTTATAATTACTATTACTATTATTATTTATTATTATTATTATTGATCTTACCTGATCAGAATGGACCGTCACAGATTCAAAGAGCAGAGTTTGAGTGAGGTGGAGGGGGGGGGGGGGTACCTGCAAGACACTCTGATGGCAAAGTAAGTTGCGGAATAAGTTGGAAAACGTGAGAGTTAGAAAGTGTTGAATCCTTGACCCTCTCTAAAGAGAGGGTATTTATATCCCCCAGCGCTGGGACAATGTCTCTATATTGGGCTGGTCAAGTAGGCCCAACATAGAGACTTCCAGGTCCTACATGAGTAGTGGGGACCCGTACATAGTCCCCTACCTGGATGACGTCCTCCACAAGGTAAGGAGGATATAGATGCGATCTTTCCGGGGCCACGAAGACTCCGTGATATCCGGAGACGTTGGTAGTCAGCCCTACGAGGAGGATGCTCAAAAGGAGCATCTGCCCGTCGTGGGTGATCTCCACCATACGCGAGGTCGAGTGAGGGGAACAATCCTGGTCGACGAGCTAGTCGGGGTATCCTTAAAGCCTTCATGGTTAGAGGTGACTGCCCTTAGTCTACTCGGGGTGTTGTCCCCGTGTGGGAAGGTTGTCTCCTCGTGGGAAAAAGGTGGTAGTTTCCCGCCATATTCGAGGACAGTACCAGTCAGTGGTGCAGGTTGACACACTTGGACTGGGCCTCACTGGGAGTTGGGCCAAGGGCAGGCCCAGTCCAGAACAGGAGCCCCCAATTTGTTGCTCCCGATGAAGGAGTTATGACTTAGTTCTAGTTCGTCCTTTTACGAGGTGTGCTGCTCAACATGGAGCTTTTATACCATAGACGGGGAACATCGTCGATTCAAGATTTTTCCCCGAGTAGTGGTCGGAGTGGGTTCGAGGAGGACTCGCGGGGAGAAGACGATACACTTGTCAGACACGTGGCATGGCTCTTGGGAATAATAATGATGACCTAGGAAATTGGGGTCATCATTGACTAAGCATGTAGGTGTCGAGGATAAAGGCGGCTTGTAGACTGCCCAACACAATGTTTCACATTCCACGTCAGCTATATAAATAGGGCTACAAGGCTCATAATTTACTTTCATATTTTCGTGCTCTCCACTTTCTCCGCTGTCAACACCGTGCCGTTTTCCAGAATCCTTAAAACCACCGCACAGTCCACCGCGTACTCTTCCTCAACCACTATCGCTCTTCATCTATTCTTCAAGTAAGCGGTCTTTTTCCTTGATATCCTGTGTGTAGATAGATTTTGATGATGTTTAGTAGTAGGATTTGATAGATTTTGATGATGTTTAGTAGTAGGATTTCGTATTTGGGGGGTTCTGCCCGGGGAATTCATGCGTTTAGCCATATGATTTTTGATTATACCCGTAATATTCATCCTTTCGTTGGTATTTAGGTTAGTCTTCCCCGTGATATCCATGTGTTTGGCTAACAAATTTATGAACTTGGTCGTGATATTCATAATCTGCTCGCAATATTCTCCCTGTGCCTGGTACATTTATGAAAAATAGGCGTTCGTCGTTAGGATTGTCGTGTGATCCTAGAGGATTGGCATGATTTTCATGGGCCGGTCAAGGTCCCCGTATTTCCCCTTTTTGTGCGGATGACTGTTGACTTGGTCTGGGAATTTCTTAGCCTTTTCATCTGCATCTTCGGAAAGGGGGATTTGGATTTGCTGTTGAATTCACCGGTTTCCTCAGATTTGTAGGTAAATGGCCGACACTCCCGAATCGTCAGAGAATATGGAGACTGAAGGGACCAGCACTTCCGAGGAGAACATTAATTTGGTTGACGTAATCGACGACCCTGAATTGGATTGGGTCGGTGCTGAGCCCCGAGGGATATCATCGACCTACAGTCATAGCCAGAGGCAAGCCTTCATATTCGTCGAGTATGGAGTCGGCCAGGAAGGTTTTCAGAGAAACTTCAAAATCCTGAGACCGACGCAAGATGCTCGCATATGCTCGGAGTACACAAAAGACACCTTCCCCATGTATGAGGTCGTGTTTAAAGACCTTGGGCTTCATCTTCCTTTTAACGACTTCCAGATGGGGGTGTTCAATCATTTGAACTTGGCACCCTCCAAGCTTCATCCCAATGCGATCGCCTTTATCCGGGAATTCAAACTTACATATCAATTCTTGAGGGTCGAGGCGAACATTCCCCTGTTCTTCAGGGTTTTTCACTTGTAACGGAAGTCCCGAGGAGGGAAACATGGCTTGGTATCCCTTAAACAGTCGAAGATGCTGTTTAGGATGTATATGGATTCTGTCCGGGACTTTAAGGACAAGTGGTACATCTTGCAACCATCTACCCAAACAACCTTGGATTCTATGTTCGACCCGGCTACCATTATGGACAAGGATGGGGAGTCGTGCTTGGATGCCGAGGGTAATCCTAAGATTGCGAATATCTCTAAGTTTCTGATCCACTTGTGTTCGGGCCACTACGATCACGGTCCCGGGCATTACCATACTTCCGCTGGTGGTATGAGTGTCGAAGACGAAGAGGCATATGGTGTCCTCAATCGTTTCATCGATGGTTTCTTCCCCGCCAGATGGGTCACGCGGGAAGGGCATGTCATCCTAGACGAAGATGGCGAGCCGCATTCGAGGCGCATCCGATCAATACAAAGGCGCTCGTCGAGTGTCAATCTTACAGGAATCTCGTGGATCTCTTAGATTTTTCTTGCTTGCTTTACTATATTGTTTGCCTTCTTTTGTTTCTTCAGCGAAGCTGACCCAAGCACATTTTCTTTGTTTTTGCAGGTCACATGGCGGAGCGCCGCAAGAGATTGCTGAAGTTGACCAAGGAGAAGAAGAGCAACAAGAGATTGGTAAAACCGCAGCAAGCTACGCACATGGGTGCATCCCAAGAGCCGACTAGGGAGGGGTCTATTGGATCCTCGGGTTCTCGTGACTCTGAGAGCCAAGCCAAGTTGTTGAGCAGGAGGTGGAGTCGTCCAGAAGGTGGACATGCTGATGTAACTGACGGAGGGGCGGGTTCCCAGGCCTTTAGCCTACCACCATGCTTCATGGAAAAAGACTTCTTTGAGGGTTTCCCCTTGACCGTGTCTGATAACGAGCCTGACATCATCAGGCGGCTCGACAAGGAAGGTCGAAGAAAGCACCTCACTGCCAGCATGGTCAGGGTGGTGAAGATGGAAGAGATGGACGTTGTTCTGGCGGGCGAAGGGTCAGACTCCTCTGATCGGGTCAAGGAACTGAAGTCAGAGAAGGTGACTCTTGTGAAAAAAACCCGTAAGCTGAATACCTCTCTTGAGCGAAGCAAGGAGATGTTTCGCGAGCAGGTCGACATGTAGGCGGTGGAGAATGAGAGAGTTGAGAAAGCCATCGAGGACAAAGACTGCCTCCAGCTCGATAAGGAACGAATGGAGAGTGATAACCAACGGCTGACGAAGGAGGTTGTAGATCTGAAGGCTGCTATGATACCTGCCGAGGATGAACCTGAGGGGGTAGCCGATTTGCGCACACGTGCCGACTTTATTGCTCGGATTCAACTTCTAGAGTCGGACTACATTGACGCCTTGATCGACGACTTTGAATCAGCTGTAAATCAGCTGTCTGTGCTGAACTCGGGGTTAAACACTGAAGGAACTGGGGTTCTGTCCCAAGTTGTGGATGGCCGGGCGGTTCCTCTTCCTGGCTCTCCTGACGTCGAAGTTAGCACTCCGGGGAGCGACTGACACTTTGTTTTTTCCATCTTAATTGTATTTGGGCCTGCGTGCCCGTAATATTTGTAATATTCAGACATCTTCGACCTAAGTGGTCGCCTTTGATAGTTATTTTGCTTTATTTGATGCTTATTGTTATTTTTGTTTGTCGTTGTTTTTGACTTGGTTATTTCATGAATACTTGTATATCCTGTGTGGAAATATATGCTCGACCATTATTGTGGTTGTTATGAATTTTCCACGAATTTCATGTTTTCCACGTGGAGATGTGTGCTCAACCCTAATGTTTGTTCCGCACATGTTGAAATATGTCGACGGCATGAAGTAGGGATCTGCGGAACGAGCGCATGACCGCGATTAATATCCTGTGCACGTGGCGTGAACTTCCCATCGCGAGCTGGGTGCTCTACAAGGTTGGGTACTTCGACAGCAGAGCTCAATCGAGGTGTCTCTGTCGGGCTTAGAATTTTCTTGCCAAATGAGAAAAATCTCGCCTTTTGTCAATGTTTGGAGTTCGCGCCCGTACCTTGGCGCGCCTACGTGGTCGAGCTTATCCCTTCGTCGCCTGAAGAGGAATATTCAACAGCAAAAGTCCTCAGCCGGTGAGGGACTTAGCTATAATATTGTTTTAGCTTTGAAACATTCCAGGGCCGAGGTAGTGGTTCTCCATTTAATTGCTCGAGGTAATATGCTCCGATGCCCGTAGCTCCTTGGACGCGGTAAGGCCCCTCCCAGTTTGCGGCCAGCTTCCCTTCACGGGAATCCTTCTGGTTTCTTTGCAAGACTAGGCCGTCGACCTGAAATTCGCGCTTTATGACTTTGTTGTCATGGCGTAGGGCTACCTGCTGTTTTAGCATGGCCTCGCGAAGAGTTTCTCCTGATCGGATTTCTTCGACCAGGTCGAGCTCATCTCTGAGGGCCTCTTGGTTCATCTCCTCGTCGAGGGGCATTTCAGTTTGCCTAGATGGCTCCATGATTTCTACCGGGATGACGGCCTCGGTGCCGTAGGCCAGTCGGAATAGCGTCTCACCAGTCGTCGAATGGAGTGTTGTTCGATAAGTCCATAGGACACTGTGCAACTCTTTAATCCATCCCCTCTTAGCTTCGCCCATCCTGCGTTTGAGTCCTTGCAGGATGAATCTATTTGCAGCCTCGACTTGCCCGTTAGTTTGAGGGTGTTCGACCAAGGTGAAATGATGCTTGGTGCCGAGCCTGGCGACGAAGTTTTGGAAATTTTGATTGGTGAACTGTGTCCTATTTTCGATGACGAGTGCTCGCGGTATTCCGAATCGTGCAAGTATGTTTTGCTTGTAGAAAGGGAGGATGTTGCGCGACGTGATTTTATCCAGAGCTTCGACTTTTACCCATTTCGTGAAGTAGTCGATGACTACGATAAGGAACTTGTTTTGATAGGTTCTTTGCACGAAAGGTCCGAGGATATCCATTCTCCACCATGCGAATGGCCACAGGGAGGATAGTTTTGTGAGCTCGTGTGGGGGCGTGAGGTGCATGTCCGCGTGCCTCTGGCACTTGTCGCATTTCTTGATATGCTCCTTGGCGTCCTGTTGCATGGTCGACCAATAATACCCTGCTCGAAGTTCCTTTCGTGCTAGGTATCTTCCGCCCATGTGTTGGGCATTGATTCCCTCATGGATTTCCCGCAGTATCTCATGGATTGCAGACTCTTCGACACATTTAAGGAGTGGGATGGAGAATCCTCGTTGGTAAAGTTTATGTTCGAGAACTACGTACGATCATGCCCGTTGTCTTGTAATGGCTGCCTCCCTTTGGTCTAGGGGAATTTCCCCTTTTGTCAGAAAGTTGAACATCAGGGTCATCCAACATGAGCTATCCCCAATGGCATTCACTTCGAGTAGAGCCGTGGACCTTTCAATGCTCGGGAAATATAGGGATTCCTGTATGACTGACTTGTTTCTGCCCTTCTTTTTTGTGCTCGCGAGTTTTGAAAGTATATCGGCTCGTGTGTTCTGTTCGCGTAGTACGTGTGTGATTTCTGCTCGGTCGAACTTTTTCATAGGTTCTTTGACCAAGTTTAAATATTCAATGAGGCTGTTGTTCTTAGCCTGATATCCCCTTGAACTTGAGACGTGACAAGTTGGGAGTCAGTGAAAATTTGTATCTCACGAGTACCCAAATCCCCGGCCAGTCTTAGACCTGCAAGCAGAGCCTCGTATTCTTCCTGATTGTTTGAGGTCGTAAAGGAGAGAGTGAGAGAGTCGATCATGATGCCTTCCTCGTTTTTGAGGAGGATTCCTACTCCACTCCCAGTTGAGCTGGACGCCCCGTCCACAAAGATGGTCCACTTGTGCTCCTTCCCTGTTGGGGGTTGTGAGCGGTCATCTCTGCGAAGAAGTCGGCCAGAGCTTGGACCTTTAGAGCCTTCCTGCTTTCGTACTGTATGTCAAATTCTGAAATCTCCAAGGACCACTTTAGCATTTGATCTGCCATGTCTAGTCGGCCTAAGAGTTGTCTCACGGGCTGTCTGTTTGTACAACGATCGTGTGTGCGAGGAAATAGTGTCTGAGCCTTCTCGCCGCATTGACGAGGGCCAAATCCACCTTCTCGATATGTTGGTATCTGACCCCGGGTCCCTAAAGCGCTTTGCTCGTGAAATACACATATTTTTGACCGTCAGGAGTCTCGCAAATAAGGGCCGCACTAATGGCTTAGACAGAGACGACCAAATACAGGAATAACGTCTCCCCGTCTAGTGGTTGTGATAGTACGGACGACTGTGAAAGGCTCTACTTGAGATGAAGGAGGGCTCGATCGCATTCCTCGATCCACTCGAAAGCTGCCTCCTTGCGCAAGAGTTTGAAAAATAGAAGGGCGTGTTGAGAAGATTTCGCGAAGAAACAGGAGAGCGAGGCGAGCATACCATTCAGGACTTGTATGGATTTTTTTGAATTAGGTGTAGGGAGGCCGGAGAACTCCCGACACTTGTTGGGGTTGGCTTCGATTCCTCGTCTTGTTAGGTAAAAACCAAGGAACTTGCCCGCCTTAACCCCGAAGGTGAATTTCTCGGGGTTGAACCTAATTCTACATTGCCTTAATTGGGAAAAGACTTTTCTGAAATGAGCATCATGGTTGGTGTCTACTCGAGATTTGATGATCATGTCGTCCATGTATACCTCGAGCATATCTCAGATCTCGTTGCGGAAGACTTTGTTCATCATCCGCTGGTATGTTGCTCCTATGTTTTTCAGACCGAAGGGCATTGCATTATAGTAATAATTGCCCGAGCTGGTCATGAAGGCAGTGCAGTGTTTGTCGCTCATTACCATTGGGATTTGGTTATAGCCTAAATAGGCGTCCATGAAAGATAATATTGTATTGCCGACCGAGTTGTCGACCAACATGTCAATATTAGGCAAGGGGAATGCATCTTTGGGGCATGCCCGGTTTAGATCAGTATAGTCAACACACATATGCCATTTTCCATTATTCTTTTTATCGAGTACAACATTTGACAACCAGGTTGAATACCGGGCTTCAAAAATAAAATTTGCCTCTAGGAGGTCTTTTACAGCTTTTTCAGCAGCCTCCGTTTTCTCGGGGAACTGCCTACGGCTATGTTGTACTACTGCCCTAGCGGATGGATCAATGGTGAGTTGATGACAGGCGACCTCTGGGTCGAGACCGAGCATCTCCACATTACTCCACACGAACAGATCTGCATTCCCCCTCAAGCAAGCCTTGATCTACTTCCTCTCCAGTCCGGGGAGTCTGGTGCCGATCTTTACCCCTTTCTTTGGGTCTTTACCGAGAGGGACGAGCTCGAAGGCCCCATCCGGAATTGGTCGGAGGAACCCCTACTCGCCGTTGGGAACTTCGTCTTGGTCGAAGCGGGTGTTCAACGAGATTGAGTCGACCTTTGGAGGAGCACTTTGTACTTCTGCCTTGACGGGTTGTAGCTCTAATTGCTGTGGCTCTGGTCGCATTGTTGCAGCTCTCTTGGCGAGTCGTGCTCGAGTGTCGACCTTGCTTTGTCCCTTGTCCGCCGCATTGAAGCATCTTCGGGCAGCTGCTAGGTCGCCCTGGATGGTGGCGACGCGTGCCCTTTTTATGTAGAACTTCATCTTCAGATGGACGATGGAGGGTACTGCGGTCAACTCTGCCAGTGTCAGTCTCCCTAGGATGCAGTTGTAGAGAGACTGACAGTAGCTGACTAGGAAGCGCACCTTGACTTTCCTGGTGGCGGTATCTTCGCTGAAGGTGACCATGAGCTCCATGTACCCCCATGGATTAGAGGTCGAGCCGTTAAAGCCCTATAGGTCGGACCCCACGTACGGTGAAAGGTAAGAGTCATCGAGCTGCAGGGTTCTGAAGAGCTGGCTGTACATCATGTCGACGAAACTTCCCTTGTTGACCAAGACACGATGAACATCAAAGTTAGCCATTTGATAACGAGAAATCGTATCATACAATTACTACATTTTTATCAATTTTCATAACACATTATCTCGTTTAACTCCCGATTGTTCCGAGTTTTTTATGTCTTTTCACAGGTACAACATGTTTCAAATCAAATCAGTGAAAAAGGATCACATGAAGGAAGTTAACCAAGAATCAGAAGAAAAAGAACTAAATCTGCAAAATCTGCAGATTTTGTTGTCATGACGACCGTCACACCCCATGACGAGCGTCACGCGCTCACAACTTGAAGGACGCTCGTCACACATCATTGACGAACGTAACACGCTATTTAAGCGCATTACGACTGTCACCTCCTCATGACGACTGTCACACGCTTAATGCAACATTATGCATAACAGAAGACGTGGGCAACGTAATGGACGGTTTTCTTCTCCAACAATTCCTCAACTTCAGCAACTATCAATCCGAGTCTTACTCCACTCAAGCAATTCCTAAATTCTCTTAACTGCAAAAATCCTCTTCTATAAATAGGAGGCATTTTAATGGAACAGGATCGGAGATTTTTCTACAGAGCCAAACTTCTACCTTTCTGCATTATTTTATTTTTATTTACTTTTGAACCATTTTATACCTACTGTAACTTTTAGTTTCCAAAATTAGTTCCAAGAGTGTTAGTTCTTCATCTAAGAATTAACACGGTCGTAAATTTCAATTAATTGCAAGGAATTTGTACGCACTCAAGATTACCACAACAACATTATTTACAGGTTTTTATGCAATTGGTTTCTTTTTATTATTCTTATGCTATGTTATTTATCTTTATGAATTGTATTTTAAGTTGAATGGTTACTAAATATATTATGTCTGGCTAAATTCGTTTGTACCGGTATGTGACTCCTAAGCACCGAAGGAATTCAGTGATAACTTGGCTAAAAAATTTTATAAATAATTTCTGGTTTCCAATTTCCATGTTTAATTTAACTACCCTTGTCACGAGAGTGAGAGGATAATTAACACGATTTTGCCACGAGAGTGGGAAATTAACTAAGGCAAGAACCTGCATGCGAGAGCTGGGGTTCGACCCAGATAGTGGTAACGAAACATTAATTTTTAAATACACGAGAGTGTTTTAACAAATTAATTAAACTTAAGTTGTTTTCAAAAAGTGTTATTAAATTTAAAGTGCATCCACTAGGTTTAGTAGCGTGACTTATTTCATGAACACGAGAGTGTATGTCTCAGGTTTTTAAACAATTCGTTTTTACCGAAATAATTTATATGCCAAGAGATTCACCGAATTCCCGAAGTCCGACTATCACATACCGGTATGGCTATTACTATTGTTTTTAATTAAACTATTTTCCCCCCTAAAACCAAATATTCACCGCTTAGTTAAACAATTGTAACATTAGATCGTATGCGATTGATCCTCAGTCTTTGTGGGTTCGATAATCATTTAAAACTAGAACGACTAAACTGTATACTTGCAGTTAGTATCCCAATAGACTCATAAAATCCCGATCAAGTTTTTGGCGCCGTTGCCGGGGACTGATTAGTCAATTAAGTATGATTCTTCTGTTGCGCGTTTAGACTAGGCAACAGAAACCCTTTTTCGATTTGTATGCCAAGGACTCACTCACAAGGAGAACCACTTGACAAATCGACGGACGAACCTGAACGCATCCTTTCCATAAGACGAACAATCAGGGATTACTATTTAAATCACGTTATTCCTTTACCCAAACCCGAAATCAAGATTGATTCCGAAACAAATTCTAATTCTTCCTCTGAAACCGAAACTAATCCAGAATTAGACATGGCCGAAGAACGAAGGACCCGTCCACTGAAGGAGTACGCAGCTCCATCACAACAAGAACCCCACAATAGCATTGCTTCTCCAGCAATTAATTGAAACTATTTTGAGTTGAAACCATCATTGATATCAGTTATCCAACAACGCCAATTCTATGGAAATCCTACCGAGGATCCAAATGAACATCTTACAAAATTAGTTCAATTTGCCGACACAGTTATAGCAAATGGTGTTAGTAAAGATGCAATAAGATTACGTCTTTTTCCTTTCTCGCTAAGAGATAGAGCTTGGGCTTGGTTGCAATCCTTGCCGTCAAATTCCGTCACTACGTGGGAAGGACTTAAGACTATATTTTTAGCACGATACTTTCCCCCAAGCAAGACTGCTGCATTAAGAGCTCAAATCAACGGATTTAGGCAGAAGGATACTGAATCGCTATTCGATGCATGGGAACGCTACAAAGATATGATGCGAATGTGCCCACATCACGGATTAGAAAACTGGCTGATCATCCACACGTTTTATAATGGACTCTTGTACAACACAAGACTCTCTATAGATGCCGCCGCAGGTGGTACACTAATGGACAAGCCTTACGACGAAGCTAACCAACTCATTGAAAATATGGCTCAAAACCACTATCAGTGGGGAGGAGAAAGAACACCTGTTGAGAAAACTCAAACCAAAAGTGGGATGTACGAGATTAGTAGCCTAGATAAAGTTAATCATAAGGTAGATGCTCTTACCCAAAAGATAGAAAGCTTGACCTTACCTCCTGCAGCCACCGTGGCTACAGTTACCCCAAACTGCGAAGTTTGTGGAGTTCCTGGTCATGTTCGAACCAAATGTCAAATCCTAGCAGGAATATCAGTTGATCTGGTGAATTACGCTCAAGGTAATCCTTATGCTAATACCTATAACCCTGGTTGGAAGAACCATCCTAACTTCTCGTAGAAGAACAATAATTCTTTATATGCACCTGGCCAAGCACCTACTATACCTCCAGGCTATCAAAAACCCGCTGTTAATGTTCCTAACATTCATAAGAAATCTAACCTTGAAATCCTAATGGAAAATTTTATCGCTAATCAAGCTCAACAAAACAAAGAATTCCTCAATCAAAACGTTCACACCGGTGAACAATTGAAGCTATTAGCAAATAAGGTAGATGCCCTAGCAACTCACAATAAAATGTTAGAAACCCAAATCTCCCAAGTAGCACAACACCAAGCTAGTTCTGCCGCACCTCCTGGTACGTTTCCTGGACAACCACAACCCAATCCTAAAGGACATGCTAATGCTATCACATTACGAAGTGGGATAACACTTGATGGACCGGTAGATCCTAGACTCCAAAACCCGACCATGTATCAGAAACCTGAAAAGGAAGCAGAGAAATCGAAAGAACAATATGAGAATGTAGAGGAAGACGAGAATGAGAACAAAGAGGTTTCAGAAAAACCTTACGTACCTCCACCGCCATATAAACCACCAATTCCATACCCTCAAAGACTTTCAAAATCCAAAAACGAGGGGCAATTCAAGAAATTTGTAGAACTTCTGAAACAATTAAACGTTACTATTCCGTTTACAGAAGCCATAACCCAAATGCCGTCATATGCTAAATTCCTAAAAGAAATATTGTCTAATAAGAAAAAAATTGTTGAAAACGAAACCGTTATGCTAACTGCCGAATGTAGCGCCATAATTCAAAATAACATGCCTCCAAAGCTAAAGGATCCTGGTAGTTTCTCCATACCATGTGTAATTGGAAAATCTGTCATAGACAAAGCTCTATGCGATTTAGGAGCAAGTGTTAGTCTAATGCCCTTATCTATTTGCGAGAAGCTCAAACTAGGTGACATGATACCTACCAAGATGTCCCTACAACTAGCCGACAGATCAGTCAAATTCCCTGTTGGTATGCTAGAAAACATTCCTGTCCGAATAGGACAATTTTACATCCATACTGAATCTATAATAATGGACATAAAGGAAGATTCAAACATTCCCATCATATTAGGAAGGCCATTTTTAGCCACTACAGGAGCCATTATTGACGTTAAGAAAGGAAAGCTTACCTTCAAGGTAGGAGAAGAAAAAGTAGAATTCATTCTTTCCCAATTCTTCAAAGCCCCTGCTATAGATGACTCATGCTGTTTCCTAGATATTATTGATGAATGTGTCAAAGAACTAGAAAGCCAAGAAGACACCTATTCTGGGATGTTGAAAATTCTGACACCAACTATCTTCAAGGACGATGACTGGAAACAAGAATATCAAGATGCCAACCTAAGCGAATGTTTCGCCTTAATACCCGATCCTACCCCAACTGATAAGAAAATTGGTATATAACTTAAAATGTTACCTGAAGATCTTAGGTATGGATTTTTAGATAAAGAACTCGAACGACCAGTTATAGTCAATGCCAATTTAGGGAAGATCGAAACCGAAAAACTTCTTAATGTGTTAAGGAAGTATCCAACCGCGTTAGGATATAATATATCAGATCTAAAAGGAATAAGCCCTTCTCTCTGTATGCACTGCATTATGCTAGAGGAGGACTGCAAGACTTCTAGAGAACATCAAAGATGAATAAATCCTATCCTAAGTGAAGTCGTTAAGAAAGAAGTGCAGAAACTACTAGAGGCAGGCATCATATACCCAATATCAGATAGCAACTGGGTCAGTCCAGTTCACGTAGTACCTAAGAAAGGAGGTGTTACGGTTATAACAAACACAAAAGGCGAATCAGTGGCACAATGTACCCAAACAGGATGGAGAATGTGTATCGATTACAGAAAACTAAACAAAGCTACGCGCAAGGACCATTTCCCATTACCATTCATTGACCAAATGCTCGAGCGCTTAGCCAAACATTCCCATTTTTGCTATCTTGACGGATACTCAGGATTCTTCCAAATTCCCATTCATCCTGATGATCAAGAGAAAACCATGTTCACATGCCCCTATGGTACCTTTTCATACCGAAGAATGCCATTTGGACTATGTAACGCACCTGCAAATTTCCAACGATGCATGATGACGATTTTCGCAGACTTTTTGGACAAAATTATGGAAGTATTCATGAACGATTTTTCTGTCTGTGGAGAAATTTTGACGGATGTTTATCAAATCTTGAACTAGTACTGAAACGCTGTGTCAATGTCAACCTAGTGCTCAATTGGGAAAAATGTCACTTCATGGTGAGACAAGGAATTTTGTTGGGTCACATTGTATCAAACAGAGGAATCGAAGTCGATAAAGCAAAAATCGAAGTTATCAAAAACCTTCAACCACCCAAAACAGTTAGAGAAATAAGAAGTTTTCTAGGACACGCTGGTTTTTATCGACGTTTTATAAAAGATTTCTCTAAAATCACTAAGCCACTAACTGAATTATTGATGAAAGAAGCCGAGTTTATTTTCGACGATAAATGCTTAAACGCATTTGAGACGCTTAAAGAATCCTTAATTTCAACACCTATAATGCAACCTCCTGATTGGAACCTACCATTTGAAATAATGTGCGATGCGAGCGATTATGCTGTAGGCGCAATCCTAGGACAACACAAGGATAAAAAGCTTCACGCTATCTACTACGCAAGCAGAACACTCGATCCCGCACAAATGAATTACGCCACTACGGAGAAGGAACTCCTAGTTGTTGTATTCACATTGGACAAATTTCGTTCCTACTTAGTAGGCGCCTAAAATCGTTATTTACACGGATCATGCTGCGATCCGATACTTTCTAAGTAAGAAAGACGCCAAACCACGACTACTCAGATGGATCTTACTCCTACAAGAGTTTGACTTGGAAATAAAAGACAAAAGGGGGACTGAAAACGTGGTAGCGGACCATTTATCAAGATTGGATGGAATCCAAACCGAGAGTGTTCCCATAAACGAAGATTTCCCATATGAACGCCTTATTTCTAAACTAGAGATAGCTCCTACCGACAATTTAGATCAATGCAATGAACATTTAACAACTGCGGTAGTAAAAGCCATTTGTACCAAAACTATATTACCATGGTACACTGATTTCGTTAACTACTTAGCCGCCGGTGTTTTACCACCCGATTTAACGTACCAACAGCGGAAGAAATTCTTCCATGATCTTAAACACTACTTTTGGGATGAACCACTACTCTTTAAAAGAGGCGCCGATGGTATCTACCGTCGCTGTGTTCCTAACGATGAAATAGACGACGTCATTGCTCATTGCCATTCCGCCCCTTATGGTGGACACGCTAGTACATCGAAAACTTGTGCAAAAATACTTCAAGCTGGTTTCTTTTGGCCTACTTTATGGAAAGACGTCCACGTAGCAATTATGAACTGCGATAGATGTCAGCGTACAGGAAATATATCTAGACGTGACGAAATTCCGCAAAAAGGGATTCTCGAAGTAGAAATTTTCGATGTATGGGGAATTGATTTCATGGGACCGTGTTGTACCCCAATTTTTGCCCTTAAGATTCCTCTATCATATCATATCAACTCGATCATAACAAGATCACATTAGGGTTGGTTCTTCCTCTTTTTCTATCTCCTATCTTTAAGTTTGCCCTTGAGGAATCTCCAAGCACCTTGGTTGTGTATTTTGTATATGTGTTGTTGACTAACTTCTAATCAAAATACAAAAAAATATATTTGTCTTTGTATATTTTTGTTTTGTAGGTACCAAGTCGAAGCATCTGACAAATAAGGATTTCTGGTATTATTTTCCTAAAATCTCTATTTGCAAAGAAAAAGAATTAAAATTTTTTTCATTTTTTTCACTGATGCAATCGATTGCTCTTAGGGTGCAATCGATTGCACATAGTGTATTTTGCGCCATTTTTGAAAAAAAACACTGCAATCGATTTGCACTGTAGTGCAATCGATTGCACAACGTGAAAATTTTAAAAAAATCAGCATTTTAAACTTGTCAAATTTTGGCTCCAATTTTCCTTCATTTTTGAAAGATGTATCATTAATTCAAATTTTAGTTCCAATCTTTCATTTTTAAAAAGAATTATCATTAATTCAAATTTTGGCTATAATATTTGAAAGAATTATCATTAATTCAAATTTTGGCTCTAATATTTGAAAGAATTCATTAATTCAAATTTTGGCTCCAAGAATCAATTACCAAATTACTACTAATCCCAATCCTAAAACTCTATAAATAGAGCCCTCATTTCATTCAAATTTCAAGCTTTTGATAGCCAAATCCACCTTGCTAAAAAATCTCTCAATTCTCTCCATCTACCAAATTCACTCAAAGCTCCATTTTCAAAAAGTTAGTAAGCTTTGCATTGAAGCTTACTAATCTTTGAGCTAAACCTTCATCCAAACACTTTTTCTTCATCAATTATCTACATCCAAGCTTGGTCAATTGATTCTTGTGGTTGAATTGAAGCAAATTCTTGAAGTTGTTTTGATAATTCTCTAGATCTACCTTTGGTAAGTTGGATAATTCATCTTTCACAATGTGATCTCTTGTTGATCTTTGGGTTTGATTCTTTGAGCATTATTTTGTGATTCCAATGGTGTTATTTTCTCATAATTTGATGGAATTTTCGTGCTCAATTGGATCCATGATCATAAGGTGTTTGATGGAAAGTTTGAACAAGAAATTGCCCTTTTAAAATGCTGTTTTTGCTACTGTAACAGTGTGCAATCGATTGCAGTAACTGTGCAATCGATTGCACAGAAACGTTACACACATTTTTTTTTGAAAATAACACTGTGTGCAATCGATTGCACAGTTACTGCAATCGACTGCACAGGGACAAAATGCACTTTTTTGCCTTGTTTTAGGGCAGCTTTGATCCAAAATGATTTTTCTACTCACTCCTTTTGATTGTTGGTTTGGATTGCAATTTTAAATGTCCAATTTGTCTTTAAACTCAATGGACTTTGTGATGTAGATGAAGTTGGATAAATGTTCATCAATTCAAATCTACCTAAGAGTGAATTATTTAATTCATTTTTGGTGCTTTGGATTAATGATATGTTTAGTGCTTTAATCCATCTAGAGGAGTGGTTGAATTTAAAGATGAAAGAATTTTGAAATGGTGATCCAAATTAGCTTATCATTCCCCTCCCTCTTCATCTTATCCCTTTCTTTTTTAATTGTGCTACATGTTAAGGGATGGTGATCTCTATATCATTTATCCAAACATGAAGTACATAGATTGCTATTGACCGGCCTCAAAATAGGTGTGACTTCTATATAAGTCCACTTACGATTGCTTAACATAGCGCTAAATATTGTCCCGATTCGAATAAATGATCATTCGTGGCCCAAACTTATGATTACAATCCCAAGTATGTTAATTTGATCTCTTTGATCCAATAACCTTGAGATTCATTATGTGGAGGCTTTGGTTCTACCAATCCTCTAATGGATCTACAACACCTTTGGTCAATGCGGATCACTTAAACATCGTTGATCATTACATGTTGCCTTGTGAGAATTCCAAAATGGATGATATACTTGACAAAAAGCAAATGCAACTTGTTGTGTGGAGGCTTTGGTTCTACCAATCCTCTAATGAGTTCCAAATGCAAGTTTCAAGATGGTCATCCAACTAACCACTAATTACTAACAATTAACTTTACTTTACGCTTTTATTTTCATGCTTTATGTACCATTTACTTTTAGCATTTTACATTTCACGCTATTTTCATCTTTGCTCACTTGAGAATTTACTTTTATGTCATTTTTATTTTGCTTACTTGAGCTTTTCTTTCTTTTTAAAGACACCTAATAATCAACATAAACCATAAAAATCATTAATGATACTTGGACTACATGGTTACTATCCTTTGTATTATGGAGTGATGGACTTCTTGGACTTAGGATTAGAGACCTTGGCCTATCTTGGAGACTTTGTGACTTTATTTGATATTTTGTCTGGAGTTCTTGCGGTTTACCTCAAGACATTGGGTTGTTTGTTTGTTTTGTGTGCAGGTTATTGAGATTACGGTCTTTGTTTGTAATCTGGAATTCACCCGTATACAGCCATTACTCTGCCCAATTTTTGAGAAGACTTAAAACACTTGAAGTTTGGTTATCTCAAGAGGTCTAGTATCTTTGCTTGCTTGGTTTCAACCCAAAGAATGGGAATTCTATATTGGCTTATAATGTCAAGTATCGGCTTCATGTTGGTTAGACGGTTCTCTTCCTTAGCTTTTACCTTATGCTTTAGGATAGTCCCTTCATCTCCTCCCATCTTCTTTAATTTTAAAAACCTTCTCATCTTCTTTCAAAATCTTCTTTGTTTTTAAACTCGAACCGCTTTCATAATAAACCTCGACTTTGTCGAGTGCCTTTTCTTTTAAAACTTATTTTCTTTAAACAAACTTCAATTCATTTAATTATACTTTGACATTTCTTTCAAAATTAACAAAACACTTCAACTCATTCAAACTCTTTTGTGCGCCCAAGCACCTTTTCCATTTAAAACTTTTTTTCAAGGTGAGACATGATTCATTGATAGTCGAGCAACATTCTCCTATCCCTATGGTTATAAAGGTGTCGACTTTTCCATTTGAGTACTAGAGGCGTTCTCAAACCCTCACTCTTGTTGACACAGGGTCCATCTTTCTTACACCTTGTGGGCGTTAGTCGAGATTTCTCTCCTAACAATGATGACTTGTCTCCTTGTTTAAAAACAATCAACAAACAAGTCTTTTCTAGAGGAACTACGTGTACCCTGATCCCCTATTGCACGAAAGGTGGTACGTAGGCACTAAAGGTTCGCAACCGCGGCAGGTGCAAAAATCATAAAAAAATATTTCTCTTCTCGCCTCCACCATCCATTTTTTATATAACACATTTTATAGCCAAAATATACAGATTTTACAAAGAGGTTCCTGTGGAGTACCGTAGATGTTTAGGGTGCTAATACCTTCCCTTTGCATAACCAACCCCCTTACCTTGAATCTTTCCCCCTCTTTTTGGGTTATTCGCTCTTTTCCCATTCCTTTGGAAACAATAAAGCGCGGTGGCGATTTTGATTTTGATTTGTATAAAGTCTAGTCAATCCAATGGCTTAGTCTTGCACATTTCTACCGCTACAGATAAAATGGCGACTTCACTGGGGACATATTGACCTCTTGCTGGTCCATCCCTAAGTGGGTTGAGCCTATCTTTGTTTATATCTGTATATGTGCTATTGTTGTTTATGTGTTATATTTTGTATATATGTTTGTCTGGATTTTCCTGGTTTACAAGGTGCTTGGTGATTACTTATAAGTCCTATACCTGGACTTGGGAAAACTTTAAGATAGGACGGGCGGTATAGTCATGTTAACTTTGAGGGAGTAATCCCAAAAAAGGAGGCATGAGATCCCCCACTCAGTGGAGGCCCCTTTGACTGTAGTGTCGTTTACTAAGTAATCGGGAAGACGTACTTCTTTCGACCTAGGAACCTGCCGAAGCTGAGGACCGTAGATTACCTAACCCCTCTTGGCCTTTTAGGTGTAGTGCGGAAGCTATAACGGAGTAATCCAGAAATAGTTGTCACGCGATACTATGCTCGGACGAGTCTTTCTTGAGAATATTACTAATTACCGAGTTAATCGGGAAGTTGGTAATATCCGAAGGAAAGATGTAGACTCTGGGAACCTCTTAGAACCTTGTTCGGCAGGTGATAACTTTTTAGACCAATACCTTATGGGTAGTACCTTCGACCTCATGCTCGTGACGTTGAACCTATGAACCCTATATGTGTGATCTTGTGTGTGATTGTTGCGTCATGCATCCATGCATTCATAAGCATCTTTTGAAAAAACAATATTTCAAGGGATTTAAAGGTTGACTATTTGTGAATATCTCAGGTACTTTTAAACCATGGAATCTGGAAAGAGAAACAAAAGCCTTATTACTTGGATGTTTGCAATATGTCTATAAATCTTAGATCCCTTGAAATATTAAATAATGAAGTAAAAATAATCATATGCATTGCATATCATGCATCATATTGCACATATTTCTTGCATTTGTTATTCATATCCAGGTGTCTTACCTAGCTTCTTTGCTTCACTCAGCAAGCTGACTCATCACTACAACACTCAGGCTAATTTCAAAAATAAGATGGACAACTTAGAACAGGAGAATCGCGAGATGCGCGAAGAAGTTTCCGCTTTGAAGGCTGGCTTGGCCAACTTGACTACTCTGATGGAAGCTCTGGTGGCTGCTCAAAATCAGCCACCGAGTGTTCAACCTCAACCAACAAGGGCAAATGTCGAAGTTCTGACTGTTCCTGTATCTGCTACTCCGGCTGTTGTTCAAAACCGTATGCCTCAGGGTTATCCGTGGGGAATGCCAGAGAATTTTGCACCTGAAGGTTTCAATCTTGGTCCTCAAGATGCTCTAGTGGTTCAAAATGTTATTACTCCTGCACCTCCTGTGGTGCATATTGTTCCTGCTGCACCTCCTTCGGTGAATTTGGTTCCGTTTGTTAATGAAGATGTGTGTCGTCCTTTCCCTCCGCCGAGTGAAGACTTGGGTCTTTATGACAAAATGGATGATTTCCAAGAGCAGTTTGATAGAATGCAAAGAGAGATGAAGGCTCTTAGGGGAAAAGAGTTGTTCGGGCAGAATGTGAATGAGCTGTGTTTGGTCCCGAATGTTAAAGTGCCTGCTAAGTTCAAGGTCCCGGAATTTGAGAAGTACAAGGGCAACACTTGCCCTCGTGCTCATTTGGTGATGTATGTGAGAAGGATGTCTACCTATACTGATGATCAGCGTCTGTTGATTCACTTTTTTCAGGATAGTTTGGCTGGTGCTGCATTGAAATGGTACATGAGTTTAGACAGCGTCAACATCCATACTTTTAATGATTTGGGAGAAGCATTTATTAAACAATACAAGTACAATGTGGACATGGCGCCTGACCGTGACCAGCTTAGGGCCATGGTTCAGAAAGACATAGAATCGTTCAAAGAGTATGCGCAGAGATGGAGCGAAGTGGCTGCACAAGTGATTCCGCCCATGGAAGAGAAGGAAATGACTAAAATTTTTCTGAAGACGCTAGGCGCTTTCTACTACGAAAGAATGGTAGCAAGTGCCCCAAGTGATTTCACAGAGATGGTGGGCATGGGTGTCCATTTAGAGGAAGCTGTCCGTGAAGGTCGTTTATCTAAAGACGGGGACTCGTCAAATGGTGCTAAGAGGTATGGTGATAGTTCTCCCAAAAAGAAAGAGCAAGAATCATACGCTATACTTCGTGGTAGGCAAGGGAGATCTCATAATAGGAATCAACAAGTTGCTTCTGTGACTCAATTTGTCAACAAGACTCTGACTGCTGTTGCATATCAGGGGGCACCTCAACAAGGAAATCAAGGGCAATGTCATCAGAGGAAAATGAGCTTTGATCCAATTCCAATGACATACACAGAGCTGTATCCTTCTTTGTTGAAGAAGAATCTGGTTCAAACTCGAGCTCGACCAGTTGTTCCTGAAAAACTACCAAGAGGATATAAGGCTGACGCTTCTTGTGCCTTTCATCAGGATGCTCCTGGGCACGATTTAGAAGATTGCTTTGCTTTGAAGGTCGAAGTTCAGAGGTTGGTCCGAAGCGGTATCTTGTCGTTTAAGGACATTGACCCTAATGTTCAAAACAATTCGTTAGCAGAGCATGAATGAATCTCTGTTGTTGATAGTTCCAAAGCTTGGGAAATGTTACCTTCAGCGCAAGTCCATATAAGAGAGTCATATTAGTTTATTAGCATTTTTACTGCTTCCGCATTTGTAATTTTTCTTGTTTATCATTGCACTGTTTGCATGTAAGAACTTGTTTTCATTTGAATGTTTAATCTTAATACAATGAGTATGTTTGTCTTGAAGAAATTCATTCGTTTCACTCGTATTTGTTTTCAATTTTAAATTGCTTTATGATACCAACTTGTTACCCATTCTCTTGCCTAGGCAGAGATTGGGAGGAGGATGATGATATTAAAACACAAATTTTCTGGTTGTATGCTTTTGGATAAAACCCTGTTGACGATGTACATGCATTGTTTCAAATCCTCAAACACCGGAGATATAAGGGAGTGAAACCCTCGTTAACCCCTTTGAGCCTTGAAGTAGGAGTTTATTTTTCTATTCAGAAAAAACCCTCATTTTTTTTAAAACCCGGGGCAGGGTAGTGTTCAGTTAATCTGATTGAGTATTCAAATCTCATCAAGAGTGCGCATCTAAGGATACAATAATGGTTATCCTTCAAGAGGTTGAGGGAATTCAAAACCGCAATGTTTAACCTCCGCATATCAGTAGTGTGCATCAAAAGAAGATGTTATCCCAATGGGTATCTCTCACATATCAAGGGATCAGCAGATGACGATACAACAATGGTTATCTTTCATCTACCCAGAAATAGGGCAGTCACAATTCTTCCAACTAGTCACAAATGACTCAAAGTCACGCGACATGTTCAAAAAGAAAAAGAAAAAAGATGACATGAATAAAAAAAATTATGATGAAAAAGAAAGAGACAAAAAGCCCCGCTAAGTCGGAACTTGAAAAAACAAGCCGCTTAGGCAAAAGTCAGGGCATCCCAATCAAAAGGAATTTGTCCAGAAGGCAAGGAAGAAATGGAAAGCCTAAAATGCAATGAAGGGTTACAATGTGAAATCCTCAGAACAAAGTCGCGTGACAAGAAACCCAAAAGAAGCAGGAATGAGTGACTTGCATGTCCAAAGAAAACCTTGGTTGATTCCTCAACCATCTTGAAACTTCTTTTGAGAGATGAATGTTCGTGTCAAGTTAACTGAACTTAGGACTGAAGAACATCATGAAGGGGGTGGGCACCAAATATTTTTGAGCCTTACATCTTTTTTCTAAAACCGTAAACCAGGCCACATTACAACCCTCAAAAGTCCTAATTGAAACAGGGTTTATTTCAAAAGCATACTCCAATGAGACAATGTTTCCTGACTCCCATTAATTTTGATAAATTATTGTGATTGGTATCATATGCTTTTGTTATCTTTCACAAAAAAAATCCATGTCGCATCCTGGCTAGTGATTCGTTCACAGGGTTTTGCGACATATTTTCAAATAAAATATTCAAGACTTACATAATTGTTGCATTAGAATTTTCGTTCTTAGAATAAATATTTTCTGCTTGTAAAACAACTGCTTGATATCATGAAAGTTGACATTTGAGTATCAGCAAAAGGCATGTTGCCGAGAAGAGTTGTGGAGCAAAGAGGATGTGACATTCATCCAATCTAGGGCAATTACGTCAAGATTCAACAATTATCTAGAAGCCATTTGATCAGAAAGGTTATCTTAAAAGCATGCAGCCAAGGGCAAGTTACGAAAGTTACTTTGATCAGCATGGTAAGCTTGAGACACCAGATTGGTTTCCAAGGGCATATCCAGATTTCGTCAAGATAGTTACTATGTCTACCCCAAGCTGAGAACCTTCCTCAAGTTGTGTTATGATGTTGGGTTCATAATCTCATTTTTTTCCAGTCTTGCTGCAGACTTCTCCAGCTGAGTGTGATCCTTTACCCATCCAGGTGGTGATCAAACGGAGATTAAAAAGAGCTATGAAGCCTTTGCTCATTTGATGGAGTTCTTTCTTCCTTTTTATTGATATGGAATCTCTTGTAGAGCAGTGCTTTCTCTTGTTACGACATTATTGTTGTCATGTGCTTCCCAAGTAGCTAGACAAGGGCAGTATATTTTCTAAGAAGTATTGAGACAATTGTCAACTTTTCTGGGTTTTCTCTCACCAAGTGCTGGGTCTGATTTAAAATCCCTATAATTTTGACTTCTTGCTATGATGTTAACTTCTTGATTCCCTATGAAGGTTCTCTCAGGTCGTTTTTGCTGGTATGTACACAATCTTTGTGTGTTTCTCAGATAGTTAAAGACGATACCAATGGGTACAAGGTACAATATTTGGTTTGTGATCCTATTATCCCTGGCCAAGTCTTGGTCTGCTTTTGATTTTGGGTTTGCATGGTCATAAGCCTCTGTCCCAGATTCCCCAACGAAGTTTTCCCTCATATGATGAAAGACTATACCAGGGCATCTTTTGTTGGAATAAGTTTGTATGATATGAAGACTCAATCCAATATTCTCCAGCGAAGGCCTTGTTTATTTGACATAAGTCCTTTATCCCCAAAGAAGTTGGTGCAATAATTAATCTCAAAGAGCGTATCTCCGGTTTCCCCAATGGAGCACGTATCTCCGGTTTCCCCAGTGGAACACGTATCTCCAGTCTCCCCAGTGAAGAACGTATCTTGGTTTCCACTCAATGATGTGGTTTTGACCTTCCCATTGAAGTCAACATGAAGTCCCCAGTAGATGTCTCGATGATGAAGCATTGTCTCCCTTAGTGAAGTCCGTATGTTTTTTTTTTCTCCTTCAAAGTGGGCCTGAATTCCCCAGTGAATGTTTTGACAATTTGGTTTCCATCTGCCTTATTCAAGATCAGTTTTGCAATATCCAGAAGAAGTGCGAACCGTGAAAAACTTTTGTTTCCCCATTGAAGTCTGTGTGCTATTCCCCGGGAAGGTTATCCCAGGGCATCTCTTATTGGAATGAGTATTTATGATGAAAAGTTTTCAATTCGAAGTTTTTTTTCCAGGGAAGTGGGTTTGAATTCCCCAGTGAGGTTTGATTGTCTTGGTGTTAGTCTGCTTTATTTGAGGCCAGTCTTGCAATCTCCAGTAGGCGTATGTTGCTTTTGAAAAACTGATTTCTCCGTTGAAACCGGAAGAAGGATGTTCTATCCCGATATCTGTTTGATTTGGCTACATTCAGATTATGTTTCTCCTCAGTAAAGTTAGGGCAGGCAATAGGTTTGGTTTCCGCAGTTGCATTTACCTTTCTTGGAGTGATCTCTCTGTTTGATGTTTAGCCTAATGTTGTTGGTACCTGAGGCGGTTTTGTTTGTTTGTACTGATTATGTATCCTTTTACCAGCATATGCACGATATCACTCATACATTCATACATACATCATACATAGTTGAATTTAGCAAATCATTGCTCATTTGCATTCATTAATTTTATTTTGTTGACATGTTACCCTGTTTTACAGAGTTGTGTTGTCCTGTCTCCAATAGAGTGTCATCCTTAAGCAGAAAGTATACATTCTTTCAACTTACCCACTGAGTTATCCCTCGTGGAAGATTTTTTTCTTCAACCTTCCTGTACAGCTCGTTGTCTGGATGGATTTAATGTTCCCTCTTGAGTTTGTTTCTCAAAGGATGTATTACGGTTGTCTGTTTCATTCCAGTTCATTTCGGGTTTGAATCTGTGATCCCCAACAATTTTATTACTTTGGATTTTTGCAAGCTTTGAGCCCTGGTTTGAGAATGTGCATTTATTTTGGCACGAGAATACTTTATCTCCTCAGCAGGAATAACGTGGCATTTCCCCAGGAAGTCATATCTCTTTCCCCAAGAAGCCATATTTCTATCCCCAAAAAGTCATTTCTCTTTGCAATTCCCCTTGACAATGAGTGGAAGTCTCTTTATTTGAGATAAGCTTACATATTACCCTTTCCAGGTAGAGTGCCTTGGTTAAAGAAGAAGTTGAGACCCGTTCTAGGCGGAACACCAGGATTTTGGGGAAAACTTATGATATTCAAATCTACCTTCAACTATTGAGTTGGTAGTTTACCGTTATCTATGATTCGGTATCTTTTTCTTCTACTTCAACTATTGAGTTGGTATTTCACCGTCATCTGTGAGTCGGTATCTTTTTCTTCTACCTTCAACTATTAAGTTGGTAGTTTACCGTCATTTGTGAGTCGGTATCTTTTTCTTCTACCTTCAACTATTGAGTTAGTATTTCACCGTCATTTGTGAGTCGGTATCTTTTTGATCTTCTACCTTCAACTATTGAGTTGGTAGTTTACCGTCATCTGTGAGTCGGTATATATTTTTCTTCTACCTTCAACTATTGAGTTGGTATTTCACCGTCATCTGTGAGTCGGTATCTTTTTGATCTTCTACCTTCAACTTTTGAGTTGGTATTTCACCGTCATCTGTGAGCCGGTATCTTATTACTTTTCTACCTTCATCCATTGAGTTGGTAGTTCACAGTTATCTGTCGATCGTGATCATTCTTTACTTTTTCCTCAATATTTGAGCTGATGCTACCTTATCTCTTCTTTGGGTTTTACACCAATAGAGTCATGTCTTTTGTTCACCAGTGATTTATTTTCCTGGTGGGGTTGCTCCTTTGTTTCTTCATTTTTGTGGCATCCCCAGTGTTACTTTGCGTCTCTTTTGTTCTGTTCATATGCATTCATAATCATAAGCATTGCATGGCATCTTAGGGACAAAAATAGGGCTTGTTTTATATTTAAGTATCTTCAATCGCGTCGACACGAAGATTTTTAACCTTCGTATCTCCGGATAGAAGACACTTAAATAAGGGCAGCTGTTATACCCTAATTTTTGCCCTTAAGATTCCTCTATCATATCATATCAACTCGATCATAACAAGATCATATTAGGGTTGGTTCTTCCTCTTTTTCTATCTCCTATCTTTAAGTTTGCCCTTGAGGAATATCCAAGCACCTTGGTTGTGTATTTTGTATATGTGTTGTTGACTAACTTCTAATCAAAATACAAAAAAAAAAATTTGTCTTTGTCTTTGTATATTTTTGTTTTGTAGGTACCAAGTCGAAGCATCTCACAAATAAGGATTTCTGGTATTATTTTCCTAAAATCTCTATTTGCAAAGAAAAAGAATTAAATTTTTTTTCATTTTTTTCACTGATGCAATCGATTGCTCTTAGGGTGCAATCGATTGCACATAGTGTATTTTGCGCCATTTTTGAAAAAAACACACTGTGCAATCGATTTGCACTGTAGTGCAATCGATTGCACAGCGTGAAAATTTTAAAAAAATCAGCATTTTAAACTTGTCAAATTTTGGCTCCAATTTTCCTCCATTTTTGAAAGATGTATCATTAATTCAAATTTTAGTGTCAATCTTTCATTTTTAAAAAGAATTATCATTAATTCAAATTTTGGCTCTAATATTTGAAAGAATTATCATTAATTCAAATTTTGGCTCCAAGAATCAATTACCAAATTACTACTAATCCCAATCCTAAAACTCTATAAATAGAGCCCTCATTTCATTCAAATTTCAAGCTTTTGATAGCCAAATCCACCTTGCTAAAAAATCTCTCAATTCTCTCCATCTACCAAATTCACTCAAAGCTCCATTTTCAAAAAGTTAGTAAGCTTTGCATTGAAGCTTACTAATCTTTGAGCTAAACCTTCATCCAAACACTTTTTCTTCATCAATTATCTACATCCAAGCTTGGTCAATTGATTCTTGTGGTTGAATTGAAGCAAATTCTTGAAGTTGTTTTGATAATTCTCTAGATCTACCTTTGGTAAGTTGGATAATTCATCTTTCACAATGTGATCCGTTGTTGATCTTTGGGTTTGATTCTTTGAGCATTATTTTGTGATTCCAATGGTGTTATTTTCTCATAATTTGATGGAATTTTCGTGCTCAATTGGATCCATGATCATAAGGTGTTTGATGGAAAGTTTGAACAAGAAATTGCCCTTTTAAAATGCTGTTTTTGCTACTGTAACAGTGTGCAATCGATTGCAGTAACTGTGCAATCGATTGCACAGAAACGTTACACACAATTTTTTTTGAAAATAACACTGTGTGCAATCGATTGCACAGTTACTGCAATCGACTGCACAGGGACAAACTGCACTTTTTTTCCTTGTTTTAGGGCAGCTTTGATCCAAAATGATTTTTCTACTCACTCCTTTTGATTGTTGGTTTGGATTGCAATTTTAAATGTCCAATTTGTCTTTAAACTCAATGGACTTTGTGATGTAGATGAAGTTGGATAAATGTTCATCAATTCAAATCTACCTAAGAGTGAATTATTTAATTCATTTTTGGTGCTTTGGATTAATGATATGTTTAGTGCTTTAATCCATCTAGAGGAGTGGTTGAATTTAAAGATGAAAGAATTTTGAAATGGTGATCCAAATTAGCTTATCATTCCCCTCCCTCTTCATCTTATCCCTTTCTTTTTTAATTGTGCTACATGTTAAGGGATGGTGATCTCTATATCATTTATCCAAACATGAAGTACATAGATTGCTATTGACCAACCTCAAAATAGGTGTGACTTCTACATAAGTCCACTTACGATTGCTTAACACAACGCTAAATTTTGTCCCGATTCGAATAAATGATCATTCGTGGCCCAAACTTATGATTGCAAGCCCAAGTATGTTAATTTGATCTCTTTGATCCAATAACCTTGAGATTCATTGTGTGGAGGCTTTGGTTCTACCAATCCTCTAATGGATCTACAACACCTTTGGTCAACGCGAATCACTTAAACATCGTTGATCATTACATGTTGCCTTGTGAGAATTCCAAAGTGGATGATATACTTGACAAAAAGAAAATTCAACTTGTTGTGTGGAGGCTTTGGTTCTACCAATCCTTTAATGAGTTCCAAATTCAAGTTTCAAGATGGTCATCCAACTAACCACTAATTACTAACAATTAACTTTACTTTACGCTTTTATTTTCATGCTTTATGTACCATTTACTTTTAGCATTTTACATTTCATGCTATTTTCATCTTTGCTCACTTGAGCATTTACTTTTATGTCATTTTTATTTTTCTCACTGGAGCTTTTCTTTCTTTTTAAACACACCTAATAATCAACATAAACCATAAAAATCATTAATGATACTTGGACTACATGGTTACTATCCTTTGCATTATGGAGTGATGGACTTCTTGGACTTAGGATTAGAGACCTTGGCCTATCTTGGAGACTTTGTGACTTTATTTGATATTTTGTATGGAGTTCTTGAGGTTTACCTCAAGACATTGGGTTGTTTGTTTGTTTTGTGTGCAGGTTATTGAGATTACGATCTTTGTTTGTAATCTGGAATTCACCCGTATACAGCCGTTACTCTGCCCAATTTTTGCGAAGACTTAAAACACTTAAAGTTTGGTTCTCTCAAGAGGTCTAGTATCTTTGCTTGCTTGGTTTCAATCTAAAGAATGGGAATTCTACATTGGCTTATAATGTCAAGTATCGGCTTCATGTTGGTTAGACGGTTCTCTTCCTTAGCTTTTACCTTATGCTTTAGGATAGTCCCTTCATCTCCTCCCATCTTCTTTAATTTTAAAAACCTTCTCATCTTCTTTCAAAATCTTCTTTGTTTTTAAACTCGAACCGCTTTCATAATAAACCTCGACTTTGTCGAGTGACTTTTCTTTTAAAACTTATTTTCTTTAAACAAACTTCAATTCATTTAATCATACTTTGACATTTCTTTCAAAATTAACAAAACACTTCAACTCAATAAAACTCTTTTGTGCGCCCAAGCACCCTTTCCATTTAAAACTTTTTTTCAAGGTGAGACATGATTCATTGATAGTCGAGCAAAATTCTCCTATCCCTATGGTTATAAAGGTGTCGGCTTTTCCACTTGAGTACTAGAGGCGTTCTCAAACCCTCACTCTTGTTGACTCAGGGTCCATCTTTCTTACACCTTGTGGGCGTTAGTCGAGATTTCTCTCCTAACAATGACGACTTGTCTCCTTGTTTAAAAACAATCAACAAACAAGTCTTTTCTAGAGGAACTACGTGTACCCTGATCCCCTATTGCACGAAAGGTGGTACGTAGGCACTAAAGGTTCGCAACCGCAGCGGGTGCAAAAATCATAAAAAAAATATTTCTCTTCTCGCCTCCACCATCCATTTTTTATATAACACATTTTATAGCCAAAATATACAGATTTTACAAAGAGGTTCCTGCGGAGTACCGTAGATGTTTAGGGTGCTAATACCTTCCCTTTGCATAACCAACCCCCTTACCTTGAATCTTTCCCCCTCTTTTTGGGTTATTCGCTCTTTTCCCATTCCTTTGGAAACAATAAAGCACTGTGGCGATTTTGATTTTGATTTGTATAAAGTCTAGTCAATCCAATGGCTTAGTCTTGCACATTTCTACCGCTACAGACCGTTCCCCGTATCTTTTGGAAATAAGTATATATTGGTAGCTATTGACTACGTATCAAAATGGATTGAAGCCGTCGCTGCACCCACAAACGATACACGAGTAGTACTTAAACTATTCAAGCATGTTATCTTCCCACGATTCGGTATACCAAGACTAGTAATCAGTGATGGCGGTTCCCATTTTATCTCTAGAATTTTCAAAAAACTACTTTCAAAATATGGCGTTAAACATCGCATAGCCACACCATACCATCCTCAAACGAGTGGACAAGTGGAAGTGTCAAATAGGGAAATTAAACAAATCCTTGAGAAAACCATAGCCACATCCAGAAAGGATTGGTCCTCCAAGCTAAATGATGCTCTTTGGGCATATAGGACAACTTTTAAAACCCCTATCGGAATAACGCCGTTTAAATTAGTTTATGGAAAATCTTGTCATTTGCCAGTAGAATTAGAACATAAAGCTTACTGGGCCATTAAAACCCTTAACTTAAATTACAAGACTGCTGGCGAGAAACGAATATTAGATATCCATGAATTAGAAGAATTGCGTTTAGACGCTTATGAAAATGCTAGAATCTATAAGGAGAGAACAAAAAAATGGCATGATAAGCGTATCTCGCGGAAAGAATTTAAGGAAGGAGACATCGTACTCCTATTCAACTCTAGACTGAAACTCTTCCCAGGTAAATTACGTTCCAGATGGTCAGGACCATTCGAAATTAATAAAGTTTTCCCAAGTGGTGCGGTAGAAATTAAAGGAAATTCCATTGAACCATTTATAGTCAATGGCCAGCGCTTAAAGCATTATTTTAATGTCGAAAATCTAAACTATTCGACTTATCTGCAGTTAAGTGAGCCACCTACCCCGATACCTAACTGAATAGGTACTGTCTGTCGAGCCATCGACATAAAACAAAAGCACTTCATCGGAGGCAACCCATGTTTTCTTTTAATTATTTTTGTTGTTTTGATATGTTTTTATTTTTATTTTTTTTCTTAATCTTTAAAATTTTCATGTTGCATCCCTTACTCCTTTTTTTTTTTTTTTTTTTTTTTAAATTATTATTTTAAACTTCTTTTTCTTTTTGATTTAACTTCGGCATTTTAACCTGGAAATACTAACTTAGTTTTTCAGACATTTATTAAACATTTTCAGGGGTAATTCTTTAGCTTTAATATTTAGCTCCATGGCACGCATGTACTGCATGAACATAACCTTGAGAGGTAGGCATCAGAGAAGGCGCTTTGAGGATCTAGTTGAGCGTGAGATGTGTCCTACCATTTATGCTGACGACCATGCTATGACTACTTTAGGAATCCGTGAGAGTGTTATGTATCTGCTACACCAAATAGGCTGGGACGTTGCTCCAATTCGGAGACGCTATTGTACCTACCGTAAGTTGAACCTTGAGTTCTTAAGCACACTGAGCTATATGCCAAACCATGGGTTAGGTTTCAACCACGGGTTGATCACCTTCAGACTGTTTGATATGGACTACCGCTATAATCATAGGGAGTTTGCCAACCTGTTAGGATTCCCTAATGGCCCTGATGTTATCACCATGACCCAAGAAGACCTATTGCTAGATACTGACCTTGATTTCTTCTGGGGTAGAATTACTGGAAACAACCATCCTAAGCCAAGTGACCTTTACTCGGAGTCCATCCATAACCCTGCTATCAGGTACTTCCATAAGATCATTGCCCACACCCTTTTTGGAAAAGAGCAGAATGTTACATCTGTGTCACGTGATGAGCTTTTCATCATGTACTGTGCTTCTCAGAACCGTCCAGTAAATGGTGCCACCTATATGCTTGCTAATATGGAACGTATTATACAAACACCAAATGCCCCAATCCTCTTAGGTGAGTTAGTCACTATGATCTCCAATGCCATTAGACTCCGTTGGCCTATGTTAGGATCAACTCTGCACTATGGAATTAAGCCAATGAATATTGAATTTTGCTTCAACATTAGTTTTATAGGAAATCTTGGGCCGAATGAATTTGAGCTGCTAATTAACCATGAAACTGTCCACCAGTTTGTACTCCTAAACCCTATCACTAGTGTCCACAATAGAGCAAATTGGCTTTTTGATCTCCACCATCCTCCTACACCGCCTTCGTCTCCTTCCACTATTGACATCTATGAAGTCCCAAATACCTCTCGAGATGCTGAAGATCCTGAAACACCACCTGGCTACCACCAGTTTCCTGACCCATGGGAGCAGCATGTAGTTTCCACTGAGTCCACCTTCCAGGCTCCCGAGATACCACCACCATCTCCACCTACTGTCACCCTCGACTTTTTGAATGCAGAAATAACCGGAATGCAGGGTGAGCTTACATCTTTACGTGTGGATTTCATTGCTTTTATGGATTTGGTGTCGGACCAACTGGATTTCATGCACCAACATCTGTTCCCTACTCATCGTGGCTAGGAGTTGCCGTCGTTATGCTGATTTGTTCTGCTCTTGCATTTGTATACACAGTGAGGTCACTGTTTAGTTTAAGTGTGGGGGAGGAACCTAGTTTGTTTTAGTATTCTATTATTATTCCGTGAATTTAGTTATTATTTACTTCAAATTCCAAACAATTTTACTAGTTAATGAAATTTCAATTATTCATCAAGTTTCAATTCTATTGTCTTACTGCTATTATTTCATTTTTAACAAAGTTTATTCTTTACAATTTTTTTTAGAAACATACATTTTATTTCAATTTCAGTATATTTTTCATTTTCATTAATTTTACTGTGTGTTACATCAGATATTAAATTTACTGTTCATATTTTTTGCAAAATTTTGTCATACGATGTGTGTTGGAAATATTGTGCATGTTTACTGTGCTAGGATACTGTGTTATAATGTTGGAAATTAAAGTGCTTCGTTCATTCCAAGAATATAATTATTTGGATCTGTAACGCTCGTAACGCCCCCCTGACGAGCGTAACACGCGTTTCACCGTGTTACGCCCGTCAGCCCAATGTGACGACCGTCACGCGCGCCCAATAACATAATCTTCTATTACAGAAGCCGTTCCACCTTCCACTCATTCCTCCATTTTTCCCAAAACCGTAACATATCCATTCAAATTTTCTCTCAACTTCCAACACTCTAACACTTAAAACTCCATCAACCCACTACTCAATCCACATTCCAAACCATTTTCACGATTCAATCTTTTGCACGCACTATGGCCAACAATCAGCAAGTCCCCAATCTCACTTTCAGATTCGGCGAGCAAGGTGAAACCCAACGACTCAAATTCTAGAAGTTCCAACGCCGCGGTTTCCAACCTACACGGTATGTTGACCTTGATTGTTTGAGGAATTTGGGACTGCTAGACAGCGTCCGACAACTTTTGCAGAGCGTGAACTTATGGAACCTGTGCCGCGAACCGCAACCCATCTACGAAACTCTCACCTTGGAGTTTCTGAGTTCCTTTGCATACATTACTCCCCCTGGCGCCACAACCCAACTCTCAGGCATAGCCAAATTCCGTATGTTTGGCACTGAGCATCACCTGTCCCAAACTGATATCGCACGGCTGTTCAGTTTCTGTTCTGACGAAGGTGTTCACCTCCGGGTGCCGAATAATTTAGGCGAGGAAGCTTTTAACTTATGGCACAGTATGACGAACATTCGTGCCGGATCCTACGACCACCTAAACACCACACATATTCATAATTCGGCTATCCGATACTTTCACCGCATCCTCTGCAATACCATCTTCGCCCGTGACAGCAACCAAAAACTCAACTCCAAGGAGCTATTCTTCATGCATTGCGCATTCACCGGCCAGAAGATCAACGCCGCCCCATTTTTACTGGCTCATATTTAATCTATTTGTGCTAGAGGCGGAAAACCCTTCTATTTCGGAGGGCTTGTCACTTCTCTTGCCATAGCCCTGAATTATGGTACCGCTCTCGCAGATATGCCTTATATGGCACCGGCTTTGCTGACTCTGGACCACTGCAAGGCCGCACACCTCATTTATGAGCGGGAGGATGGCAGATTCCATCCTGTGATCAGAAACATTGTTTATCATAATATCACTTTGCCTTGCAGGGACCGAATCGATCCACAAAATAGAGCTAACTGGTTATTCGATCCTGCAGCTCCCGAGGGGCATGTTCCTACTCATGAAGACCAGTCTAATGCCCCCCAGACGAAATGCAAGAAGATCTAGACAATGCTTCCCCCGTCCACAACACTCCAGGACCTTCATCCGCACCACCTCCTTTTACTCTTGAAGACGTTCTCCGCACCATCCATCAGCAAAACCAAATGAGTGCCGCACTTGAAAGAAGACAACAGGAACAATATGACTATTTTTGCACACAAAACACTCAGATCCTGACTGGCCAGCAGAGCATGAATGAGAGGTTGGACGAGGCTCTGTCGGAACTCAACGCCTTAAGGTTGGACGTCAGCACCCTTGGCTACCAGGACACTGACACAGAAGCCACTCCTACCAGGCGCTCTCACACCAGGAGTAGAGGACGTGGCCATCGGTAGTTTTCTTTATTTTCTAAGTAGTTTACTTTTTTCTGTTTCATTTCCTTTCTGTTTGTTATTGTATTTGTATTTCCCCGCCTATATACCGCAACATTGAGGACAATTTCAGATTTAGTGTGGGAGAGGTACCTGTCTATCTTCCATAAACAAGTAATTTTTACGATATCTCTCAATTTAAATTTTTCTCTTTATTCAGCCATACCAAATTTTTTTACTTTATCTTCGCATTAGCCCGACATACCTATCTTAACGAAATCCCAGTTGAGGAAGCCGAGAACGATTCAACAAGATCGATACGGTTATGACACCGTAGACTTCCTACTTACGCGATCCGTTTCAATAACCATTATACCTATATCTTGAGTTTTAGTCTTAAAGTAACCCCTGGTAGTTTATACTAGCAGTCAGCACCATCTTGACACAAACCACGTGGAGAATCGATGAATATAAGTGTTTGATGCCTGATCAATGAAATATCCTTCTTATCTCGCTGCTAAAAGAAAAGAAAATTTTGTGCACCAAAATACAAGGTCACATATAAGAGTTGAGAAAATAATGAAGGAATCCACTGTTGGTTGGTTCAGAGGTATCTGGTTCTGAACTTGGTAGGGCGTGCTACGGCCCGATCCCCCATAACCTCCAATTTGGATATCATATGTAGGGTTGCCACATTCGTGTACCAGACCCGTGCTAAAAGGATCAAAGTCACTAACCGGTTACTCCACTACGTGCGTGCTAAGACAAAGGGCTTAATGTGATTGCGCCAGAACAAAACCGGGTGAAATAGATACGAGGAACTCTGGGCAGAATTATAACGGAACTGTTGGACAACTCGTTTGAAATGGAAGCCTACGACTAAGCCTATTGCTTGTGTCATTAGCTTATCGTTAGTGTTTCACTTAAGTATCGGTCAAACCGACGAGGATTTCCCGTAATTGCTTTAAAAATCAAAGGTATGCCATGCATGTGCGCTTGATAAAACTTGTCCGATCTTTCTCAATGACTATTTTCTTGAGGACAAGCAAAGGTGTAAGTATGGGGGAATTTGATAACGAGAAATCGTATCATACAATTACTACATTTTTATCGATTTTCATAACACATTATCTCGTTTAACTTCCGATTGTTCCGAGTTTTTTGTGTATTTTCACAGGTACAACATGTTTCAAATCAAATAAGTGAAAAAGGATCACATGAAGGAAGTTAACCAAGAATCAGAAGAAAAAGAACTAAATCTGCAAAATCTGCAGATTTTGTTGTCATGACGACCGTCACACCCCATGACGAGCGTCACGCGCTCACAACTTGAAGGACGCTCGTCACACATCATTGACGAACGTAACACGCTATTTAAGCGCATTACGGCCGTCACCTCCTCATAAAGACCGTCACACGCTTAATGCAACGTTATGCATAACAGGAGACGTGGGCAACGTAATGGATGGTTTTCTTCTCCTACAATTCCTCAACTTCAGCAACTATTAATCCGAGTCTTACTCCACTCAAGCAATTCCTAAATTCTCTTAACTGCAAAAATCCTCTTCTATAAATAGGAGGCATTTTAATGGAACAAGGTCAGAGATTTTTCTACAGAGCCAAACTCCAGCCTTTCTTCATTATTTTATTTTTATTTGCTTTTGAACCATTTTATACCTACTGTAACTTTTAGTTTCCAAAATTAGTTCCAAGAGTGTTAGTTCTTCATCTAAGAATTAACACGGTCGTAAATTTCAATTAATTTCAAGGAATTTGTACGCACTCAAGATTACCACAACAACATTATTTACAGGTTTTTATGCAATTGGTTTCTTTTTATTATTCTTATGCTATGTTATTTATCTTTATGATTTGTATTTTAAGTTGCATGGTTACTAAATATATTATGTCTGGCTAAATTCGTTTGTACCGGTATGTGACTCCTAAGCACCGAAGGAATTCAGTGATAACTTGGCTAAAAACTTTTATAAATAATTTCTGGTTTCCAATTTCCATGTTTAATTTAACTACCCTTGTCACGAGAGTGAGAGGATAATTAACACGATTTTGCCACGAGAGTGGGAAATTAACTAAGGCAAGAATCTGCATGCGAGAGCTGGGGTTCGACCCAGATAGTGGTAACGAAACATTAATTTTTAAATACACGAGAGTGTTTTAACAAATTAATTAAACTCAAGTTGTTTTCAAAAAGTGTTATTGAATTTAAAGTGCATCCACTAGGTTTAGTAGCATGACTTATTTCATGAACATGAGAGTGTATGTCTCAGGTTTTTAAACAATTTGTTTTTATCGAAATACTTTATATGCCAAGCAATTCACCGAATTCCCGAAGTCCTACTATCGCATACCGGTATAGCTATTACTATTGTTTTTAATTAAACTATTTTCCCCCCTAAAACCAAATATTCATCGCTTAGTTAAACAATTGTAACATTAGATCGTATGCGATTGATCCTCAGTCTCTGTGGGTTTGATAATCATTTAAAACTAGAACGACTAAACTGTATACTTGCAGTTAGTATCCCAATAGACTCATAAAGTCCCGATCACCATTCTCGCCTTGATCTAAAGAGAGATGGCTGAATTGGGGGGACCTCCAGGAAACTCCTCGAGGTAAAAGGTAATTGGCTCCAATCTTCCGTTAACCCTCTCGAAAGTCACAATTTGCGGGGGGGGGGGGGGGGGGGGGGGGCGTCTACCAGCTCGTCCAACTTCCTCTTTGCTGAATTTATAGTTATGTCATTAAACCCTCCACCATTTATGACCATGGCGGGGGAAGCTTTCCCACCTATTGTGCATAGACAGAGGCTCTTCCATATGTTCGAGGACGTAGAAGTCCTCTGGCCTCGTAACGGAGAATACAGTCTGGATGGGGACCGACTCATCAGATGGTCGGGCATCCTCCTCTATCTCCCTTATTTCGCGAGCATCTTGATGTGGGGCATCATCGCGCCGATATTGTCTGAGTCTTCCCCCTTTTATGAAGGTTTTAATAACATCCTTGATATGGACACAATCTCCAGTCGAGTGTCCATGGCTTCGATGATATTGGTAGTATTTGCTCCAATCTGCCCCAGGATTAGCAGGAGCGAGGAGAGGACGCTTGACGCTGCCATCCTTGAAATCTGTGTTTGCACACTCCGCAAAAATGTGCTCACGGGAAGTCGTTAGAGGAGTGTACTTATTAAACCACTCCGAGGGTCCTCTTTACTCACGAGGGTCTCAGGGTTTGTCATCCCTACTCTTATCGCTAGTACATCGAGGAGGGCCAGAGTCTTGTTGTCGCAGATTGCTGGTTGATCTATGATTCCTGGTGTCCCGGGCTCTATTAGCCGCTTCCCTCTCCTTGTAGTCCATGTATGCTTTGGGTTTCTTGAGGAGGGCATCAAATTTCTGGGGTGGTTCGATGCTAACGGCCTTTCTAAATTCTGTGCCCGGGAGGAGTCCCCTCTAGAGAAGGTATCTCTTCATATGATCGGTGTAGGGGACCTGGATGGCCTCCCGATTGAATCAATCAATAAATTCCCTCAGGCCTCGTCATGTCTCTAGACGATAGCCTCGAGGGCTGCTTCAGTCTTTGGGTGTCAACGTGAAGCAGTAAATGAACTGATGAATTGGTTCTTTAAATTTTGTTAGGAGGTGATTGACCCTGGGGCGAGACTCTTGTACCAATCCATCGCAACTTTCCTCAAAGTTGTGGGGAACAACCGATATTTGATTGGTCCCCCGACATTGTGATAGTGCAACATTGCCTCGAACCTGTCTATGTGGTCGACCGGGTCGGCAATACCATCGTACTCCTTCAGATGGGGAGGCTTCTCCATGCCCAGGGGATGGGTGCCTCAATGATGTCTTGTGACAAGGGATCACGGGGGTCGTCTTCGTCACTCCTGTCTGGCGCACGAGATGGAGATATGTTGTAGTGGTGGTTATGGTGGCGGCTCTGGTCGCACGGAGCGTTCCTTGGGAGGTATGGTCGCTCGTTATTTCCCTTGATCCTGTCTACAGGGGGTCTTTTCTCTTGACGTGAGGGGATATGATCGCGTCTCCCCATATCAACATGCTGGTCTTTCTCTAATGCAGGGCGTCGCTCGATTGGTCGGGGAGAGGGACTTTGAGAGGCGTCCCGCCTATGTCTCTGCGGGGAGATTGGGGACGTTCCTCTACTTGGCGAGGAGGGGGAGACTGGGTCCTCCTATGTTTTTTGGGGGCTCTCCGAGCATCTTCGAGCACCCTCAATCTCTCTCCTTGAGAGAAGATCAGATAATTTGTTTAGTTTATCGTTGCAAACAATGCCCTGGTCGTGGCGTCTGCTCTGACGGGAACGGGAACCTCCTAGAACTGGTTGGGTTGGTTGTTCTGAGGAGGTGGCCGGTCGTCTTCAAGTTGTCGAGATAGTGATGATGACGAGGTAGTTGCTCTGTCTCTATATTCTGAAGGACCGGGCATGTTAACAGTGGGGGCTGTGTTGTGGCTAGCAGTACCAGCATTATCGATGCCTGCATTATTGTCGACGTTGTTGTTGTTGATATCGATAATGCAGACGTTCATATTATTTTCTGTTGTTTGATCAATCATGACAGTCAGAAGAGTGATTTAGCTTTAGTCTTGAGTGAACAGAAGACGGAGAAGTAAGTTTCCTACAAATGGCACTACTGATCTTACCTGATCAGAATGGACCGTCACAGCTTCACCGAGCAGAGTTTGAGTGAGGTGGGAGAGGATACCTGCAAGACACTCTGATGCCAAAGTAAGTTGCAGAATAAGCAAGCAAGTGTGAGAGTTAGAAAGTGTTTAATCTCTGATCCTGTCGAAAGAGAGGGTATTTATAGCCCCTAGAGCTGGGCCAAGGTCTCTACATTGGACTGGTCAAGCAGGCCCAACGTAGAGACTGCCAGGTCCTACGTGAGTAGTGGGGACCCGCACGTGGTCTCCTACCTGGATGACGTCCTCCACAAGGTCAGGAGGATATGGATACGATCTTTCCGGGGCCACGAAGACTCCGTGATATCTGGTGATGTTGGTAGTCATCCCTACGAGGAGGATGCTCGGGAGAAGCATCTGCCTGTCGTGGATGATCCCCGCTATACACGAGGTCGAGTGAGGGGACCAATCCTGGCCGACGAGCTAGTCAGGGTGTCCTCGAAGCCTTCATGGTCGGAGGTGACCATCCTTAGTCTACTCGGGGTGTTGTCCCCGTGTGGGGAGGTTGTCTCCTCGTGGGGAAAAGGTGGTAGTTACCCGCCACATTCGAGGATAGTACTGGTAAGTGGTGTAGGTTGACACACTTGGATTGAGTCTCATTGGGAGTAGGGCCAAGGGCAGGCCCAGTCCAGAATAGTAATAATAATAATTATTATTAAATGATAGTAGAAATTGACAATTAGTTATTAGGTTTAACATTAGCTTTTAGTTGTAAAACTTCACTGTAGCCACGTTAGTTTTTTAGGATTTAGATTTAACATTTTTACCATTTTATATTCTTTTGTTTTTATTCCTTATTATTTTTTCATATAAATATAACAGAACCTTTTTAAATTAAAACAAACATAATCTCAAACTTAAATCAAATTAATTCAAAATAGCTAACCCATCAAATACTGACTTTTTTCTACTAATTTAATTTCGACAAAATACTTATTTTGGTCCCTTAATTTTTTTCATGTCACTTTGGTTCCTTAACTTTCTAAATGTTTCATTTTAGTCCTTTTTGTCCAATTAGCGACGAATTTAAAAAAAAATTGTCGCTAATTAGACAAAAAAGACTAAAATAATTTTTTTTGAAAGTTAAGGGGCCAAGGTGACACGAAAAAAAATTAAGGGACCAATATGAACGCAAGGGGATATGTGATACGGTGGGAGAACTGACTTGGTTGTTTTGTGTTTTATCGCAAATGTTGCGGTTAGCAAGAGTCGCCACTGACTTTTCTTTTATCCAAAAGGAAAGGTGAAATTGCACAGGAAAGACCTTTGAGATTGTTTCTTGAGTTCGGGGTGTAAATTATGAAAAGGGAAGGTATTTGCACCCTTTTCATCCATGGTTTTCCATGGGCTCTTAGTTACTTGCTAGATCACTTGCTTTTGTTTGAAATTGTGCTTTGTGTGGTTTTGAAACTATTTTGTAAAAGAGGTCATTGTTTAGACAATCTTTGTAATGATTCTTGTTCGTAAGAATGTATACAAAGATGTTTGTCTCTTTGAAAATGTTTTCAATGTTTGTAAGATGTTTGAAAATATGTGTTTGTTTTGAAAATAGCAAGGATATTTGTTTTGAAATGGAGCAAGTAACTAGGAGTAATCTACCTACTCAAATGTCTTTCTAGTTCATTTTCTTTTCCTTTGACATTATTGTCTTACCATTGATTTGGTAAGCAACCCTATCTTTGGAGGTAAATGGGACGGGCGCGGGTCTTCGTATAGCCATGATTAACAATGTTGCAAAGTATCTTAGCATTTTTGAGGGACTAAGATCATTTTTGTAAGGCAACTTTGAATAGCGTCATCGAGGGTCCATGATCTTGTATTTGTTTGTTTTTGCTAAGACACTTTACATGCGTAATATGACCATTTTGTATAAGGAAACCAAGTGGGATAACCCTAAGGGTGTCTTGTGTGCAAGTGTGTCATTTTCATGCTTGATTTTGTCTTGGATTAGGGTTTTCTATTTGGTTGATTTTATCTTGCCATACAAACCCTAATTACTAACATATTATGTAAAGCGATAAATTGCAAAATTTAAAGATTACTACGTTATTACAACATTTTGTGGGAGGGGGGTATAAAATTGATGAATGGAGATTGCAATAATATAAACCTAATTAATCTATTACAACTAAATTGAATTTGTACAAATATTGGAATAAATAATGTACAAGATAAATTAAATATGCAAAGATGTATATAAATGCAAAAGAAGATTTTGTTTGATTTTTTTTTATATGAAAAAAAGTTTTAACCTAACCCTAATAAATAAATCAAGATTAAACTCAAATTAATTAGGAAAAGAAATTATTTTTAGAAAAGATTTTTTATAAACCCTAATTCTAATTTATTAAAAGGAAATAATTTTCTTTAAGTATTTTTGTATTATTATATTGAAAATAATATATGGTATTTATGAAGTATTTTGGTTTTTTTATATGTTAAAATAAATATTTAATAGGTATGAAGAAAAATAAGTATTTAACCTAATTTTAATTTAATTCACAAGTTTATTAAAAAAGATAGTATATAACTAAATAATAATATTTTTTATGAGAAAATAAAATAAAATAAAACAAAGTACAATATTTATCATTTTTATATTTTTTTGTAATTTTTAATATTAAGAAAAATGTATTTGATAAAATAAAATAAAATAAAACAAAGAAATAAAATATTTGGGCCAAGGGTGTTGACAACAAATGGGAGGCAGGAAGTTAGCAAAAACATAGGGGCCTAATGTGTTGAAGCCCATACTGCAAAAACAACAAAAATGAAAAGAAAGTATGAAAAATTACAAAAGGCAGCGCCAAAGCTCGAACCCATGACCTAGGGCATTTTTGCGCGCTGCCTTGCCACTGGGGTGGCTGTACATCCGTTAGTCTAAATGAAAGCAAAAATACATAACATATAACACTTCCTTGCCCTGTACTTCATCTTCAACCTTTGGCCAGCCGGACCCCCTGTAACTTTTTCATTTCTCAATAAAAATGGAAAGTGATAACATGAACATTATATCATTTTACCTCACGATTCTAACCATGTGCATAACTAAAACTATAAGTCCAAGATCAGAGAGAATTTTGTTGGCCCTAATTCTTAACCTAATTTTTCCAGAAACTTCAAACTAAAAATTCTCTAAACTCAAGCCAAATAAATGCAAGCTATGGATATGTACAACTTCATAGCAATGATGGCTACATTCTATATTCATAAATGGAAAGCTAACTATGCCTGTATCAAGAGTTAGAAAAACAGAAAACTCACCTTGAAAATGGAAATCGTGTTTTGAAAATGAGCTTGCTTTAGGATGTTGTGATGATCAGGTTAGCTTCCTTGAACCTCTAGGAAGCTAATGCAATGCTTAGCTTGTCTTGAGGGTGGCTGGAATGGTCTGGAGAAGTCCACCTGTGTTGCTCTGTTTTTGAACTTCAACAATGGGGAAGATGGAGTTACAATGATGTTTCAGGGTGTGGGATGGTTTACTTGTATTGTAAGGAAGCTTGGGAAAGCAAAAGGCCTGAAAACGCACGAGTGGAATGGAAGATTCAGTTCATAAGTCAGAAATGGTAAGTTTGGAGGCTTGTTATGAAATTTCTGATTCTAAGGTGTTTCAAGTCTTGGGCATGCATGGTTTTAGTTGCAAAATTATGGCTTTATATAGAGCAAGAGGTTAGAGGACTTGTGCTTGCTCAGAAGTACAAGATCACTTGTCTTGCTACATTTCTTATTTTTGAAGCAAGTGTGGGAAGTAACTTCTTAAGGCACCAATCTGATATTATAGGGTGGCTTGAAGCTTTAAACATGTTTTTTTCTAGTTTTAGAGACCATGTTTGTGCAGAAAGAACAAGTCCAAGGCTCAAGAAATGGAAAAATGTAAAAAGCATGCTTTTTCAAAATGGCAATGTTGCCTTTCTTCCAAAAATGGCTATTTCCTTGTACAATGCATTGAATGCTTGGATTTAGGTCATGAAACCTTGTGAGATTCATTAATGGTGGAGTGAAAAACGAGTTTGAGGCCTGAAAAGTGAAGATTGTACAACCAATTTACAAATTTGAAAATTTGTTCTTCATGAAAATGACTTATAATCAAAGTGATAAAACCCTAACTTCATCTCTTCGATTTTCCCTACTCAAGAATGATCTTAAGGAGTTATATGACATTTTTGAAAGCTTGTAAGTGCTCTACAACCCATATTTGAAATGATTTGAAAATTCCTCTTGGAGCTAGGTGAAAATTTGCCATGAAGTTAGGTCAAAAACCTGCCTAACTAGGGCAAAATTTCACTAAGTTATTTTAGTTCATGAGCATGTATTCACAAAATTATATCTTGAGATCCAAGCATCTTTAGGAGAAATTGTGTGAAGCAAAGTTGTAGATTTCATGGAGATCTACAACTTTAATGTTTGTAACCTCCTTTGAATCATCTTGTATCATGGTGATAATTTGGCTTAAAGTTGAGAAAAAATATGAAATTTTCTATACTTAGAAAATTTTCTAAGTTAGAAATTTTCAACTTTTCAAATCCAAATCTTAAATATTTGGTTTCTTTATGAACAAGCTTAACATTTTGACATGTTTTGATGAATTATGATCCTAGGCACTTGAATTTGACCAAAAAGTCAAAGTTTGACTTTTCAGTGCACAATTGACTGAAAAATTTATCTGTCAATCCAATGGATTTGCAATGTTTTGAACCATGTCATTAGGTAAAGATGATGTAATTGAACTCTTGAAATCATGTTTCAAACCAATTGATCATTTTCTAGGTCAAAAATCAGAAATGGCACTTTCTCAGTCAAAACCCTAATTTTGACCATTTTGCCCTTTTGATGATTTGATCAAATTTCTTGGGGAATTATGGTCCAAAATTGATCAAATGTTACATATGAGTCTAAGATGTTGATATGGATAAAAAATTATGAATTTTGACTGAAAATTGGCCATGGTTAACTTTTTCCCCAATACAGTTGATTTTTAGGTCAACTGTCCAATTGACTGATCAAAAATGTGATTCAAGGCTTGAAACTTGGCATGAGTAATCTTGGGGGTACCTAATGATCCTTGAAAGTCAAATGAAGCATTGACAGTCCAAAAATACTTGTGCAAACTCAAACCCTAATTTTGGTCATCAGTGCATGAGGAGGTGTCTTGAGCTGGTCAAACCCTAATGCAGTCTTGAGTCAAAGAGATCTTATGAGGAAATCATTGATAAGTGAGAGGGAAAATTTTGGGGTACAACAGCTGCCCCTATTCAATCTTCTTAAACCTGAAGAGTTAGACTGACGAGTTTTGCCATTCGTGACTCGAAGGTGGAAGATGATTGGATACTAGAGTGCCCATAAATTTGCACTCGATGATGTAATGGTAGAAGGAATGGGCTTACAGATGCCAATTGGAGAGGTGACAAAAAGTTGTAAAAGATGGGCTTAAAGATGCCACCAAAGGTGATTGTTGAATTGTAATTTGTAAGCTGGAAGAATCAGTATCAGAATGGCGTCCGTGTCTGGAGCGTATCTGTACTGTATCTGAAAGTCGAATCCGAATGAATATCAGAATGGCATCCGTGTTTGGAGCGTATCTATATTGTATCTGAGAGTTGAATATGAATGAGTATTAGAATGGTATCCATATCTGGAGCGTATCTGAACTGTATTAAGAGATTGAATTTGAATGAGTATCAGGATGGCATCCATGTCTGGAGCGTATCTGAACTGTATCAAGAGGTTGAATATGAATGAGTATCAGGATGGCATCCATGTCTGGAGCACATCTGAAATGTATCAAGAGATTGAATTTGAATGAGTATTAGGATGGCACCATGTCTGGAGCGTATCTGAACTGTATCAAGAGGTTGAATATTGTTAATGGTAGCTGTTAATCTTATCCTGAAAAGGGTAAAATGTTAGCTAAAATACAAAGTCATGTTGCATGAAATGTATGATGTAATGTATTTGCTTTATCAATGTTTATGACATGTGGATGCAATGTATGCGTATGTGACCTAATTTGCTATATTGCTGTTAGATAAATCCATGACTGTTGCTGAGGATATGTAAGTCTTCATGTCTTGAAGTCGAACTATTGATGAATTTCGCTTAGAGAAATAAACTCTTGTTGTAAGGAAAACACTGTGTACTGCTTGTGGAATCCTATTGGGGAATCCTGAGAAATTTGACGACTTCTACTGGGGGTCAATAATTTGAAATTTTGTTCTGCTGGGGATTTAAACAAAATACTGCAGGAGGTTACTTATGGAATATCCTAGAGACATTTCTATATCCTTTCAACCTATCGATAATTGTCTTTCCTATTTTGTTTTATTTGTAAACAGTAATTATGTTCAAAAGCATATGCTCAACAATGAATCATTGGACGTTTTTGTAAACAAAACATAAGTGTAAAGAAAAGACAGATAGTTTTTGCACTTTCAAATGAACATTTTGTATTGACTTTGAGTAAGTATTTTTTGTACAAGGAGGCAAACATTCTAGTAAGAGAATGCCGTCGTAAAAAATGAAAATTTCGATACCAAAAAAAAGATAGTTATGTGCAATAATCCCATGGGGTTCCCATTCTGATATAGCCTTCGTATCTCTGAGCATCTTTTCTATTTATTGCCTTGTCCGAAGATGATTGAATTGATCAGAACCTCTGAGTTTGTCAGTGGAAGCTGTGATACGGTGGCAGAACCGACTGTTTGACGCTGGTTTGCATTTTGTGCTTTTTGTTCGCAAAATGTCGCAGTAAGCAAGAGTCGCCACCAACTTTTATTTCATGCAATCTTGGAAAAGGAAAAGGAACAGAAAAAACCTTTTTTCGAGATATTTCTGAGTACGGGGGGGGGGGGGGGGGGGGTAGATTATAGAAAGGGAAGGTGTTAGCACCCTTTCTATCCATGGTTTTCCATGGGCTCTTAGGTACTTGCTCATCTTTTTTAAAACTGCTTGTGTATGGGCTTTATTTTGAAAAAGTTTTACTTCGTGATAACCCTTGTATCAGTCCTCAAAGGTGTGACGAAGTTGTTTTGAAATGTGTAAGTTTGAAAAGTTTTGATTTGAGCAAGTACCTACTAGCATCTACCTACTCGAAAAAAATATCGTTTCTATTCTTGTTTCCTTTAGACAGCGCTATCCCACTATTGAGAAATAGGTAGCACCGTCGTTGGAGCTGTAAGGGTCAATTCGAAAGGGACGTACGATCACTAAAGCGATATTAGGACATCTTAGTAATAACCCTAGAGTCTTAAGATCATATTCGAGGCAACATTTCCGAGGTAACATTTCCGAGGCAACATTCGAACGGGACGTTTGATCTTTTGTTAGACAGGAGGGCAACCACTAAGACACCCTATGCTTAATGATCGTTTACCGAAGGAAACCGAAGTGAGAGTATACCGTAAGAGTGATATGTGCGAGTGATTTGTTTCAGTTATTTATCTTTGCACATTAGGGTTTTCTAACTGTATTAATTTGTCATGCATTCTTTCCACACAATCCTATTAGCATACGTCTAAACAGTCAAATATTTGTGGGAATTAAAATGCGAGAAAGTAAATCTATTCTATTACAAGGCTTCGGGGAGGGGGATTAATTACATAGCCAAAAACCCGGGGAAAAGCGATAAGTAAAAAGTCCTAGATTAAACTATTACAAACCATGAACAGTTACAAAAATATTGGCAAAAATAAATAACACGCACGCGATGAATCGAATACGAGACAACTAGGGTTTTGACCCTTGACTAAACCTAATGACGATTGATTAGAAAAAAAGTTTTTTGTCATGTTTTAAGAAAATAATGAAATAGTTAAATAAAAACAAGACCTAATTACTAATTAATTTTAATTAAGAAAAATAAATGTATTCAATCTAAAGACTATTTTTGTATTTTTATTTATTTGAGAAATTAAAAATTAAATCAAGAATTAACCTAATTTTCTAATTAAATTTTAATTGTGAAATAAATTAAAGTTGCCCTAAATTAATTAAACTAATTAATAAAAAAACATTTATTAAGAAAAAATCTTTTTTGTGATTTTTGATTGGTTAATTTAAAATAAAATAATTTTGGTGTTGATAAAAAAAACAGAATAATTAAAGAAAAGAAATTAAAGAAAAATAATGGAGATAATCGAGTGGGCCTGCTGTCAGTAGATTCTGGTTCTGGCTGATGGGTCCAGAAGATGGTGACCCTCAGAAGATGGGGGGCGCTGGATCTGATCCTGACTGGTGGATTAGAAGATGCTGCTCTTCAGAAGATGAGGTGCACTGGATTTGATGCTGGCTGATGGATCCAGAGGATGATGCACTGGATCTGGTTCTGGCTAATGGATCTAGAAGGTGGTGGTCCTTAGAAGGTGTACGTGCGCTGGATCTGATTCTGGCTGATGGATCCAGAGGATGATGTACTGGATCTGGTCCTGGATAATGGATCCAGAAGGTGATGGTCCTCAGAAGGTGCACATGCTGGCTCTGGTGAAAACAATGGAGAAAATGCCAAAAGCTTACGCCTAGGATCAAACCCAGAACAATGAGCTTCTGACTTTCTTCTCCTGACCAACTGCGCTGGATGTTAACTTGTTAATATAACAAAAACAAATAATATATCAGAACAACATGTTTTGGCCAGAATAACGCGCCAGAGTTTGAATTAGCCAATCAGGTTGTGCCACGCTATTGTCTTCTTCCCTGGAACCGTCGTTTTAGGTTCTGAACCTGTACCTACAGACGCAGGCCTGTTGCTGCAACCCGTGTCATTCAAGAATCAAGCATATATAATATAAATTCAGTTGGGGACAATGGATCAACTGGGTTTGAAATTATGATCATCATGGTACCCATTATCTTGTCTAATTTCGCTTGAAAACCAAAACCCCAAATTGGAGCACGAAACCCTAACAATGGCAAAAGTTTATTCCTGCACTATAAATCAAATCAAACTATCCAGAAACATTGCAAACATGATGATGAATACAAATACGCAATTTAAACATGCTGAATATGCAAGAATTACAACAATTGAAGGTGGATAATTTTGCAAACTGTGAGAGTGATAGGCAGTGATTCTGGTTGTTCTGATGCTTACGAACGATTGGGAATGTTTCCTGAGACGTCCTGGAACAGGTTGCTGGCCTTGAATTATTCTCAAAGATCCTTTATTCTGAAATCAGAACTTCACTTTTTGCCAAGATTTTTGAGTGTTCTTCTTACAGTCTCACGCCTCCAGCCTCTTCCTTTTGATCTGCCCAGCTTTCTTATATAACCTAGAGTGAATTAGGTTGACAAACTTGGATTAAATCATTGCATTTATCCAAGATTTGATTTGATTTTATATGTATATGATATCCTTCCAATTTTGGTCTAATCATGCTCGTTTTGTTCCAATTGCCATTGATATGATTCGATTCTGATCTCCCAACATAATGAGCTTGTGATTCTGTAAAAAAAAATCCAATCAAAAAAAATCTTTGCTTTTATTTACCAATTATTTGATTTAATTCAATTTTTAATGAATAAAAAATTAAAATAAAATAAATAATGAAGCAAATAACATGTGAGTGAGCATTTGGGTCGTGGACCATGTTATAAGTAAAGTGCAAGCATAAAAAGTTGGGCCCATCTAGCAAAAAATACAAATTTGAGCACTTTTGACTTTTGGCAATTTTGCAAAAATGGTCAACTTGGCCAATGCATAAATCTCTCGATTTTGACCCTAGAGAGGTGTTCTTGGAATTTTTAGAAAGCTTAGGATATCCTATAAGCATCCCTTTTGGTCTCATCTCAATTAGGTATTTCCTGTTCATGTATAAAGCTTTGACCCAAAAGGTGTTTTTTGTTGACTTTTCTAAATGAACTATGATGTCAAAAATCATATCTTCTTGTGAGTGCATATTTTGAACTTGGGATCTGAAGATGAGTTGTAGGGAATGGAATCCTCTTTAAAATGAGCTTTGGATGGGCCATTTATGATAAAATATGAGAAAGTTATGCTTGGTCAAAGTTGAGTTGACTTTCCTTACAAAACCCTAATTTGGCAACTTTTGGGTTTTGATAAATTGTGAGAAATCCTTGAGGAATCATGATCAACCCTTTATTAAATGACGAATAATACTTAAAAATAAGGATGTTGACCAAAAATCTTGAGGTTTGACTGTATGTGGGCCACAATTGACTTTTGACCTAGCACAGTCGATTTCCAGTTATTTGAGTAATTGACTGAGCAAACTTCTTCTGCAAGGCTTGAAACTTGACATGGATGACCTTGGGAACATATTAGGACAATGGTGAGCATTTGGGATCCTTTGGACTCAAGCATCTTGGTGAAAAATGAAACCCTAATTTGAGGTAGACTGCCTTAGGAGAGAGTTTGTCTAGTCAACTTTGAACTTCTTTGAGCAATTTGGGGGACCTCACTTGCCATGTGTTGAGAAATATGGGAGGGAAAATTTTGGGGTACAACAGCTGCCCCTGTTCAATCTTCTTAAACCTGAGGATGTAGATTGACTCGTCTGCCTTTCGTGATCTGAAGGTGGAAGATGATTGAACACTAGAGTGCCCAGAAATTTGCACTCGCATGAAGTGATACTTGATTTATGATATCGGGAATGGGCTTATAGACACCATTTGGTAGTTTCTATAGAATTGTCGGAGATGGGCTTAAAGATGCCATCCGAAGAAGTGTCGATCGCATAAGAGATTCCTTTGCGAGATCCTGTATACCTGTTGTTGAGGAGGACTTCATTGAGGAATGCTGGTCTCTGTCTTGAGAAAAAATAGAGTTTTAGGAGCTTCAGTTGTCTGTTACTCTACTGGGGAATAATTCCAGTTTAGGAAGCGGAAGTGAACTGTGTGTTTGGTCGGGGTATATGCTGCACCGCGACATTTTATGGGGAAATGTGAAACCAATCGTGTGTGATTGGGTCCCGGTCTTACAGTGTTGTGGACTGCTGTCTGGGGATAAGAGAGGAAGAAACCGGATAATAAGGTTATGAGAAGGAACCTAGATAGTAGGGTTACCTTGATATGAAAGCCTAGACAATAGGGTTGTGAGAAGGAACCTGGATAGTAGGGTTACTTCGAGATGAAAGCCAGGATAGTAGGGCTGTATGAAGGAACCTGGGTAGTAGGGTTAATTCGATGTGAAAGCCTAGAAGTAGGGCTGTGAGAAGGAACATGGGTAGTAGGGTTACTTCGAGATGAAAGCCCGAATAGTAGGGTTGTGAGAAGGAACCTGGGTAGTAGGGTTACTTTGAGATAAAAGCCTGGATAGTAGGGTTGTGAGAAGGAACCTGGGTAGTAGGGTTACTTCGATGTGAAAGCCTGGATAGTAGGGCTGTGAGATAGAACCTGGGTAGTAGGGTTACTTCGATGTGAAAGCTTGTATAGTAGGGCTGTGAGAAGGAACCTGGGTAGTAGGGTTACTTCGATGTGAAAGCCTGAATAGTAGGGATGTGAGAAGGAACTTGGGTAGTAGGGTTACTTCGATGTGAAAGCCTGGATAGTAGGGCGGTGAGAAGGAACCTGGATAGTAGGGTTACTTCGATGTGAAAGCCTGGATAGTAGGGCTGTGAGGAGGAACCTGGGTAGTAGGGTTACTTCGATGTGAAAGTCTGGATAGTAGGGCTGTGAGAAGGAACCTGGGTAGTAGGGTTACTTCGATGTGAAAGCCTGGATAGTAGGGCGGTGAGAAGGAACCTGGATAGTAGGGTTACTTCGATGTGAAAGCCTGAGTAAGGTTATTCTTGTCGCGCCAATGATTACTCTGTATAGCTTCGAGTGTTTATCATGGACCTGCTAGAAGTTGTTGATATTAACTGTCTTTCCTGAAAGAAATACAAGGTTAGTTATTTGCGATGCATGAGATGCATTTTATAATGACGTTCTCAAAATAAATGAGACTATGTTATATGTGATATATGCACATGTCATGATGTATGAACATGAAATGCTGACATAGTAATCCGAGTCTAGGAAAATAAATCCCTGACTGTTGTTTGGAGGATATGAGAAATAGTATTCTTGACTGCTTGTAAAGAACCATAGTTCCTCTGCTTCTGTTGGGGATGGTGAACAATGATGACTATGCCGGGGATTTTCACCTTGGCTGGTAAATATTCTGCCGGACGAGGCTCTGTCTGAGGATAACTCTGCGGGGAATAACTCTGTTGGAGAAGAGATACTCTATTGATAGATCTGCTAACTTGGAGAAATAACTCAGCTGGGGATGAATTTCCGTTACTGGTGATAGTGAATTTTTGTTCGAGATTGAAATTCTACTTGTGAGAGAAATAAACTCTGTTTGGGCAAAAATTTACCGACTCACTCGCGATTGTGAACTTCAGTAAGGGAGAGTTATGTCCTGTTCGGGAAAGCTGACGTCGCTATCTTTGGATACTTCTTACTCCGTGGGGAGTGTATGTACCACTACTTATGTTTTCCAACTGGCTCTATCCCTGCACCTGATGGGCAGAGTAACTGTAAGGTTTGGGCACTTCTTGTTTGTCCCTGTTCCTGGAATTACGAGTAATCGTCTTTTGTTTCTTATGTAAATATTTATGAGTGTGATGCGGTGGGAGAACTGACTTGAGGTTTTGCGTTTGTGTTTGCAAATGTTGCGGTTAGCAAGAGTCGCCACCGACTTTTCTTTTTTCCAAAAGGAAAGGTAAAAAAGAACAGGAAAGACCTTTGAGATGTTTTCTTGAGTTCGGGGGGTAGATTATGAAAAGGGAAGGTGCTAGCACCCTTTTCATCCATGGTTTTCCATGGGCTCTTAGTTACTTGTTTAGATCACTTGCTTTGCTTTGTTTTGTTTGAAATGGTGCTTGGTGTGGTTTTGGAAGTATTTTGAAAAGAGGCCTTTGTTTAGGCAATCTTTGTAATGATTCTCGTTCGTAATAATGTGTACAAAGATGTTTGTATTTTGAAAATGTTTTCAATGTTTTGTAAAATGTTTTGAAATGTGTGTGTGTTTGTTTTTGAAAATAGCAAGGATTATTTTGAAATTGATCAAGTAACTAGAAGCTATCTACCTACTCAAATGTCTTTCTTGTGCATTTTTATTCCTTTGACATTATTGATTTACCATTGATTTGGTAAACAACCCTATCTTTGGATGTAAATGGGACGGGCGTGGGTCATCGTATAACCATGATAGCAATGTTGCCAAGTATCTTAGCATTTTTGAGGGACCAAGATCATTTTGTTTTAGGCAACCTTTGTATAGCGTCATCGAGGGACTATGATCTTATATTTGTTTTGTTTTTCCAAGATACTTCACATGCGTAACATGGCCATTTTAATTTAGACAACCAAGTGGGTGAAAACCTAAGGGTGCTTGTGTGCAAAGTGTGTCATTTTTCATGCTTTTTTCTTGCATTAGGTTTTTTCTATTTGTTTTGTTTTTGTTCTTGTCATGCAAACCCTAGTTTACTAAACATGGTATAAAAGCGATAAATTGCATAAATGTAAACTAAGCTATTACAACAACTATTATGGGAGGGGGGATACAAATTTTTGAATGAGGATTTTGCACAAATATAAATCTAAAAATACTATTACAACCCAATCGAATATTGTGCGCATTAAATAAATAAACAAGTATTTAAAATGCAATGCAATGTATTTATGTAAAAAATGTTTTGGTGTTTGTTTTTTGTGTGAGAAAATAATTTAATTTAAAACCCTAAAAAATAAGGAAAAAAATATTATTATTTTTGGAAAGGGGTGAAACCCTAATTTTTAATTAAGAAAATAATGTTTCCTATTATTATTTTGTTCAGTTTTTGTATAAGTAAATAATAAATAATATTATGTGCAAATATTAAAAATTAAATATGTATATAAAATAACTATTTTATGTGTATAAATAATATAATAAAAATATTAAGTATTTTTTATAGTTTTTACAAACTATTTAAGAAAATAAGTTCTATTCTATTAAATAAACTATTTTTTCATGCAAAAAAAATAGAAAAAAAAATGCAAAAAATAAAGAAATTATTTTTTATGATTTTTATGATTCAGAAAAATAAATAAAAGTAATAAATATGAAAATATAAAAAGAAATATGAAAAATAAAACAAATAAGCCAGGGGGTGCAAATAGTGGGTCAGGAGGGTGTGAATAGCAAAAACAAAAACCCCAATGCAACAAAAAAGCCCAGAACAACAACTTCGACCCTGTCCTTGGTTTCTTCTTCGCGCGCTAGTTCAAACCTGGAACTTTCACATGCTTGCACAAAAACAAAAACTTATAACATGAAACATGTGGCATTTATGCTCACGATTCCAACCATATAAAATATGTAATCTAACTCTCAAAGATCAGGGAGAATTTTGGCAGCCCTAATTCGTGACCTAGAAATTTCAGCATTTTTAAACTTCAAATTCTCTCAGCTCAGTTAATATAAATGAAAAGTATGCATATGTACAGCTTCACCATGTTATGGACTATATTTTTTCTTCACAAATCGTGGCTTGAGGATGCCTATTCAGAGAGATAGAGTTTTGAAAAATACCTCCTTCAGTTGGATTTGGATAGAGCAATGTAGGGACTTTGATGGAGGCCTGAGGATCGTGTGAGCTTCCTTGAACTTCCTTCAAGCTATTCCAATGCCTAGTTTGCTTTGTGGATGGCTAGAAACCTCTGCACAAGTCAAGCTGCAATCTTCAAGTTTGAAAATGGAAAAGGCTGAAACAGGGGTTACAGAACTAGGGCAAGGGCTTGGATAACTTTGGTAGGATGTTTATGAAGTGCTTGAAGTGTTTAATCACAAAATGCACGAGCCAAATATGTGTTGGCTATGGTTTTGCAGAATCTGTGAGTTTTGGCAGAAAAATGGAGTTTTTGAGTTTTAGAGTGTTTCCGTTGTCAAGCAATCATGTTCTAGTTTGTAACAAGTTTGTAAATATGTATAGAAAGGATCCAAGTCCATTCTTCACTAGCTGTGTAAGCTTTTCACCTTTTGGCAACTTTTCTTGTATTTGAAGAAAAGTGAAGTGACTAAACTAATAGGCCTGTCCTTGCTTACTTAATAGCTGAAATGCACTTGTACAATTTGCTTGAGACCTGTGGAAGTTGCTTGCACCAAAGGGACATGTCCAAGGCTCAAGATTGACAAAATTGCAAAAGCTCACCTTTATGAAAATGGCAATGTGAACTTTTGGCCAAAAATGGAAATGTCTCTTGTGCAATGCTTCAAAAGTGAAAATAAAGCCTTTAACTTCTGAGTTTGCATTTAATTATGGAGTGTAGAGTGAGTTTAGGACCTGTAAAGCAAGATACAACCATCATGGATCTGATTTGCAACTTGATACTTTGTGAAAATGGCATGAACAAAAGTGATAAAATGCCAACTTCTCCTCTTCGATTCTCCCTAACCAAAACTGATCTTGGAGAGTTCTTGGACATTTTGGAAAGCTTGTCATGTGATATATAATCCATCTTTGAAATTACTTTTTAGATACCTCTTGGAACTAGGTGAAAAATGTCCATGAAGTTGGGTCAAAAACCTGCCTAAATTAGGGCAAAATTTCATAAGTTAAGAAAGTTCATGGACCTATATTCACAAATTCATAACTTGAGATCCAAGCATCTTTTGGGAAGAGTTTATGAAGAAAAGTTGTATATTTCATGGAGGACTACAACTTTCATGTTGGAAGTTTTCTTTGAATCAAATTGCATCATGGTGAAAAAGTGGTGGAAAGTTGGGAAAAAATAAGAAAATTTCCATACTTAGAAAAATTCTAAGTTATGAAAATTTTCAAATTCAAAACCCTAATATTTAAAATTGGTTTTCTTGGTGAACAAGTTTCACATTTTGACATATCTTGATGAATTATGACCCTTGGCACTTGATTTTGACCAAAAAGTAAAAGTTTGACTTTTCAGTGTACAGTTGACTTTTGATCAATTGACTGTAAAATTCATCTGTCAATCCAATGAACTTGAGATCTTTTGAACCATGTAATTAGGTCAAGATGATGCCATTGAACCCTTGAAATCATGTTTGAACTCAATTGGTCATTGGCTAGGTTAAAAAAAAATCAGAAATTGCCCTTTCTCAGTAAAAACCATAATTTTGACCATTTTGCCCTTTTGATGATTTGATCAAATTTCTTGAGGAGTTGTGATCCAAACTTGATCAAATGGTACATATGAGTCTAAAATGTTGATGTGAATAAAAAATTATGAAGTTTGACTGTAAATTGATCATGGTTGACTTTTCCCCCAATACAATTGATTTTTAGGTCAACTGTCCAATTGACTGATCAAAAATGTGATTCAAGGCTTGAAACTTAACATGAGCAATCTTAGGGGTCCAAGATGGTGTATGAAAGTCACATGAAGCATTGATGGTCCAAAAATCCTTGTGCAAACTCAAACCCTAATTTTGGGTTATCAGTGCAAGATGAGGTGTCTTGAGCTGACCAAACCCTAATCTTGTCTTGAGTCCAAGAAGTCTTGTGAGAAAAATCTTGATAAATGAGAGGGAAAATTTTGGGGTACAACAGCTGCCCCTGTTCAATCTTCTTTAACCTGAAGAGTTAGATTGGCGAGTTTTGTCGTTCGTGACTCGAAGGTAAAAGATGATTGGACACTAGAGTGCCCATAAATTTGCACTCGACAAAGTGTAGTTGAGGGAATGGTCTTAAAGATGCCATTTGGAGAGGTGATAGAATCTTGTTGGAGATGGGCTTGTAGATGCCATCCAAGAATGTTTATTGAATTGTAAGTTGTAAGTCATAAGAATAAGTATCAGAATGGTATCCGCGTCTGGAACGTATTTAAACTGTATCTGGAGATTGATCCTGTATGAGAAACAGAATAGCATCCGTGTCTGGAGCGTATCCAAGCTGTGTCTGTACTTGAATATGAATGAGTAACAGAATGACTTCCGCGTCTGGAGTGTATCTAAACTTTGAAATCTGAATAAGTGACAGAATGGCAACCGTGCCTGGAGCGTATCTGAACTTTGAAATCTGAATAAGTGACAGAATGTCTTTCGTGTCTGGAGCGTATCTGAACTGGAATCTAAATGAGTAATAGAATGACTTCTGTGTCTGGAGTGTATCTGAACTGTATCTGACAGTTGAATCTGAATGATTAACAGAATGACTTCCGTGTCTGGAGTGTATCTGAACTGTATCTGAACTAGAATCTGAATGAGTGACAGAATGACTTCCGTGTCTGGAGTGTATCTGAACTGTATCTGAACTAGAGTCTGAATGAGTGACATAATGGCATCCGTATCTGGAGCGTATCTGTACTGTATCTGAAATCTTTGAACGTTGTCAATGGTAGCTGTTAACCTTATCCTGAAAAGGGTAAAATGTTAGCTGAAAAACAAAGTTATGTTGCATGAAATGTAGATCAAATATATGTACTTTATCAATGTTTATGGTATATAGATGTAATGTATGCGCATGTAAGCTGATTTGCTGTATTGTTGAGGAAAATAAATTCTTGACTGCTGCTGGGGACAAAAATCCTTGATTTCCCCACCAGAAAAGATGTTCTTGATTACAAATGGTCCTTCATAGGTAGGAGTCCATTTTCCCCTGGGATCACTTTGTGGCAAGATGATGCGCTTGATTACTAGATCTCCAACTTGATATACTTGACATCTGAATTTCTTGTTGAAAGCCTTGATCATCCGTTTTTGGCACGTCTGACCGTGGCAAACAACAGTAAGTCTCTTCTCATCAATTAAATTCAGTTGATCAAGTCGGGTCTGAATCCAATCGTCATCACTCAAACCTGCATCTTTCATGATTCTCAAAGAGGGAATCAGAAAATTCAATAGATAAAACAGCCTCTATGCCATAAACCAAGGAATATGGTGTTGCCCCAGTTGACGTGCGTGCCGTGGTATGGTACCTGTGGAGAGAAAATGGTAGCATCTCACGCCAGTCCTTGTAGGTGACTGTCATCTTCTGTATGATCTTTTTGATATTTTTGTTAGCAGCTTCGACTGCACCATTCATCTTTGGCCGATAGGGGGATGAATTGTGATGTTGAATCTTGAACTGCCCGCACAGGGCAGTGATCATAGTATTGTTAAGGTTTGTACTGTTATCAGTGATGATCCTTTTGGGGATACCGTACTGGCAAATGAGATTCTGCTTGATGAAGCGGGCAACAACATTCTTAGTAACGGATGTGAAGGAAGCTGCTTCGACCCACTTGGTGAAATAATCAATGGCCACTAGAATGAAGCGGTGTCCATTGGAGGCTGTAGGCTTGATCTCCCCAATCATGTCGATTCCCCACATAACGAAGGGCCAAGGAGCTGTTAAGACATTTAGAGGAACCAGAGGCACGTGTACCTTGTTTGCATAGATTTGACATTTATGGCAAGTCCGAGAGTGTTGATAGCAGTCAGCTTCCATGGTAGACTAGTAATAGCCTGCCCGTAGAATCTTCTTCGCCATCGTATGCCCACTAGAGTGAGTGCCAAAGGTACCTTCATGCAATTCAGCCATGATCTTTTCAGTTTCAATCTTGTCCACACAACAGAGCAGAATATAATCATGATTGTGTTTGTACAGGATGCCATTACTTAGGAAGAACTTAGCTGAGAATCTCCTTAAGAACTTTTTGTCATTGACTGAAGCCCCTTTTGGATATTCTTGAGCCTCGAGATACCTTTTGACTTCATGAAACCACGACTGGTCCACTACTTCTTCGGTATTAATCTCGTGACAATGTGCTTGTTCGTCCATGTGTTCAACGGTGATTTGGGGAGCCTCATTATCCCAATTAAGTTTAAACATAGATGACATTATAGCTAGAGCATCTGCTAGCTGATTTTCTTCTCGCAGGAAGTGCTCGAAGGTAATCTGCTCGAAATGTGGTAACAATGTCAAAACATGTTCTTTGTAAGGGATGAGGTTTGGATGCTTAGTGTCCCATTCTCCTTTGATCTGACTGATAACCAAAGCTGAATCCCCAAACACATCCAAAGATTTGATTCCCAAGTCTATGGCAGCCTTGAGACTAAAGATGCATGCTTCGTACTCTGCCATGTTGTTCGTACAGTTGAAGCAAAGTCTGGCAGTGAAAGGAGTATGGCATCCTTCTAGAGATATGAGCACAACGCCGATACAGTTACCAAGTGCATTGGATGCCCCATCAAAGTACAGGGTCCATCGGGATCCTTGTTCAGGTCCGTCATATGGTCTGATCTCTTCACTGTTGTCCAATGTCAAGATGTCTTCGTCAGGGAAGTCAAACTACATGGATTGATAATCTTCTACAGCTTGATGAGCCAGATGATCAGCTAGTACGCTGCCCTTTATAGCTTTTTGGGTCGTGTACTGTATGTCATATTCTGTTAGGATCATCTGCCATCTAGCTATCCTTCCAGACAGAGCAGGCTTCTCAAAGATGTACTTTATCAGATCCATCTTAGATATCAGCAAAGTGGTATGAGTCAACATATACTGTCTTAGCCGACGAGCAGCCCATACCAGAGCGCAACAAGTTTTCTCGAGCAGTGAATATCTGGTTTCACAGTCGGTAAACTTTTTGCTCAGGTAATAAATGGCGTGCTCTTTTCGGCCAGACTCGTCATGCTGCCCCAATACGCACCCCATTGAATTCTCTAAGACGGTCAGATACATGATTAGTGGTCTTCCCTCGACAGGTGGCATCAAGACAGGAGGTTCTAGTAAATACTCCTTGATTTTATCGAAAGCAACCTGACATTCATCATTCCATCTGACTACTTGATCTTTCTTCAACAGCTTGAAGATTGGTTCACAAGTAGATGTTAGGTGAGAAATGAATCTGGCAATGTAGTTTAGACGTCCCAAAAAACCTCTTACTTCCTTCTCAGTGCGAGGAGAAGGCATTTCTTGTATCGCTTTGACTTTGGCAGGATCCACCTCGATGCCTTTTTTGTTGACAATGAACCCTAAGAGTTTACCGGACCGGACTCCGAATGCGCACTTGTTTGGGTTCAACCTTAACTTGTACTCCTTCAATCTGACAAACAGCTTTTGCAAGTGATCAAGGTGTTTTTCTTCAGTTTGTGATCGGGCTATCATGTCATCTACGTAGACTTCTATCTCATGATGTATCATATCATGAAAATAAGCTACCATGGCACGTTGATAGGTTGCCCCGACATTCTTCAGTCCGAATGGCATCACTTTGTAGCAGAACGTACCCCACTGTGTGACAAAAGTAGTTTTCTTCATGTCCTCAGGTGCCATTTTAATTTGGTTATAGCCTGAGAATCCGTCCATGAAAGAAAATACATTGTGCTGGGCTGTATTATCAACCAGGATGTCGATGTGTGGAAGTGGAAAATCATCTTTAGGGCCGACCCTGTTTAAATCTATATAATCCACGCACATTCTTACTTTTCCGTCCTTTTTAGGCACGGGAACAATGTTAGCAACCCATTGAGGATAGGAAGTAACAACCAGAAATCCATCATTGAACTGTTTCATAACTTCTGCTTTGATCTTCTCTAACATGTCAGGTCTCATGCGGCGGACCTTTTGTTTCACTGGTGGACAATCTTCTCTTGTGGGCAGACGGTGTACCACAATGTCTGTATCGAGTCTCGACATATCTTCGTATGACCAGGCAAAGATCTCAACATAATCATGCAATATCTGAATTAGGCATTCCTTGAAACTCGGCTCTAGATTGGCACCCACTTTGATTTCTTTTTTATCCTCCTCGGTACCCAACTTGATTGTATCCAACAACTCCTCATGAGGCTGAATGGCTCTTTCCTCTTGCTGTAATAATCTGGCCAATTCCCCTAGCACCTCACAATCTTCCTCACCTTTGTATTCGGCTTGGTAGATCAGATCTTCAGAGTCACTGAAGGCTATAGCAGTATTGTTACCCATGGGATCCGGAGTGGAAGGGTACCTGCATTTGTGAGTGTGGGTGTGTGTAAGGGTATAACCATCTTAAAACAATAAAATGTAAAAGAAAGACAATGAGCATAAAAGGTTTATATATGAAAAAGTGTCCATGATTCATTGAATGACATATGTAGATGAAATAAAAACCCTTACAAATGGACCGATGTGCCTCGGGTAAGACACATGGTTGAAAATGTACGAATTGTTTGTGAATTATTACAGTCCAAAAGAAATGTAAAAGATAAATTACTGCGATATGAAAGTTATCAGGATGAAGTCTTTGGCTTCCCAGTTGCAAAGTCCTCCGCTGACAGTAGTAAATATCCAATCTTCCAAGCTGCCATCCTCTTCATTGTCCTCCACTTCATTGATGCTTCAGTTGGTAATCTTCACAGGTGGCCCCCCAGCAGGGTCACGGTGCACGGCCTTCTGAGCAGTCGAAGTAAACCCCAAGCCAAACTTGTCTGATTTGTAAGGAATGTCTGGAAGCTGACCCTAGATTGTACACCCCCCTTATACCACTACTGCCTTTGCATCCTTTAGATACGACATCCGAGGTGGAGGTCTTGTGATCTTAGGAATCGAGGATACAACCTTGGTCGCCGCTACTTCTGGAGAGACTTCTTCAAAATGTTGGAAAGGAGTCTCTATGAACTCGCCATCCAACTCTACATATCGGAAATAATTCAGATGAATAATCATGTACTCCTCCTCCCCATGGACAATTATGATCTTCCCTTGGACGGGGTATTTTAGCATCTGATGCAAGGTGAAGGTGACAGCACCGGCGTTGTGGATCCAGGGGTATCCCAACATACATGAATAAGAAGGACAGATGTCCATCACATAGAATGTTGAGTTGAAAACCTGAGTTCCCACCTTGATTGGGATGTCCACCTCCCCGTGGACCATCCTCTTCGAACCATCAAAAGCTCTAACCACTATATTGCTGGGTTTTAAAGTCAGCCCCTCGCAATCCAATCTATTAAGGGCTTTTTTCGGTAAGAAATTCAGAGATGATCCGATATCGACCAAGACATGAGCTAGGGTTGTTCCTCTGTATTCCACTGAGACATGTAATGCCTCGTTGTGTTTTCTCCCTCTGGGCATCAAGTCAGCATCATAGAAACCCAGGCCATTATCAGCTGTCAAACTGGCCACACAGTCCTGGAACTGGTCAACAGACGTCTCTTGCGGCACATGAGCTGTATTCAGAAATTTTACCAGTGCTTTGGCATGTGCTTCAGAGCACAGCAGCAGGGCTAGCATAGAGATCTTGGAAGGGGTCTTCCCCAATTGTTCAACCACATTATAATCACTTTTCTTAATTATCCTCAGGATTTCTTCCATCTCCTTCTTGGATGTTTCAGGAATAACTAGTGATTGAGCCTTCGTCTGGACAGGCTCCTCTTGAACGTTCTTTCCTTTATTCTTAGTAGCGGAAGTAGGGATAGGAATTGTATTGTCTTTGTTGGTAGGTACACTTGCAGGTACAATCACTGGGACATATGTAATCTTCAGAACGACCACGGGTCCAAAGACTGCTGTTGGAGAAGTAATCTCTGGAGAGAAGATCCTTCCACTGCAGGTGATCTTGCTAGTTCCAACAATAATGCTAATGTCGGAACTATCCTCTTCGGAGCTTTCTTCTTCGGCAGTCAGTTCAATCTGTTTAATACCATGGTAGTAGATTTCTCCATCATAATTCCATGGTACTGTTTTATCTGATTTGTATGGGGCAGGCCCGAGCATTGTAATCTTAAGCGGAGTAGTCTTTGGAGCAGGTGTAATCCTAACGGGTCTTTTAGGGGCCCTAGAAGGATTGGCGTAGATGGTTATTATTGAAACTTCTTTCACTGGAACAGGTGAAACAGGAGCATTCTCAAACAAAATTTCTTGGTTATCCATCAGTCGTTGGATACCTTTCTTCAACAGAGGGCAGTCAAATGGCGAGGATAGGCAAGCATGGCAGTCTTTGTCACAACCTGGGAAAATACCAGCTTTCAACAAATTCAACTTGATAATCGGGAGTGGAGTTAACAGTTTATCCACGGTAGCAACAAACAGATCTTCTTCAATAGCGTTAGCATTGTGACCATGCCTCGGCATTGGGGCGGAAATAACATTTGGTTTCTCAGGCTCTTCAAACTCAACTTCCTTCGCGTCTATTAGATCTTGAATCTTGTTCTTCAGAGCCCAACAGTTGTTGGTGTCGTGCCCTGGACTTTCAGAATGGTACGCGCATCTGGCGTTGGGATGGTAATATGGAGAAGTAGTATTAGGATTCTTCGGGGCCTCTTTCAAAGTGGCCAGATTCAACTTTAAGAGATGTGGTAGAACTTGAGTTGGAGTCGTGTTAATCTTGGTAAATTGCCGAACTGGCCTTTCTACCCTTTGCTGGTTATTTCTTGGCTGGTCTGATGCAGGCTTCGGAATCATAACGGCCCCCACCGTTGGTCGGTGTTCAGTTCTTCCCTGATTCCTCTGTGAATAGACATCAGATACTTACTTTCTTCCAGTGAATGGCTTTTTTACAATTGTTGAGGCAGACGCGTCTTTCTGAATTTTCCCATTTCTTATACCAGCCTCCACTCTTTCGCCGGTTAAAATGAATTCAGTAAACCCTGCAGAAGAACTCCCAATCAGATGGTTTAAGAAAGGGCATGAAAGAGTTCCTAAGAACATGTCCACTAACTCTCTTTTAGACAAGGGGGGTTGCACCCTTCCGGCTAGATCCCTCAACTTTTGCGCGTAATCTTTAAAGCCCTCATTGGAAGCCATAGCCATACTCTGTAGATGAGTACAGGTAGGTGCCAAGTCAGCATTGTATTGATACTGTTTATAGAAGGCTGCTGCCAGGTCTTCCCAATTATAGACATCGGCCCTCTCCAACTAGTAGAACCAATCAAGTTGCGTTCCTGATAAACTGTCTTGGAAAAAGTGGACCCACAGGTCTTTGTCGGCAGAATATGGTTGAATCTTCCTGACATACGATCTGAGGTTCATTTTAGGGCAAGACACCCCATCATACTTGGAAAAAAGTGGCACTTTAAACTTTGGAGGGATTACAATTCCTGACACCAGCCCCAACTCCTCAAAATCTAGCCCCGGTACTCTCTGGATTTCCACAACGCTTAGTCGCTCTTCAAGGTGTTTATATTTTTCATCAGCCGAAGGGTATTGTTGTTCAGAGTAGTCCTCCTCTTCCTCTTCTTCTGCTTCAAAATCTGATGGTACTGCCGTTTCTTTTCCTTTTCTTTCCCCCTCTTCAGATGTTGTTGGAAATTCTAAGGTCCGTCTGGCTTGTCCCTGAAATCTTCTACCCATGATAACCACACCAGCTGGCTTCTTCTTCTTTTTCTCTTTTTCTTTTTTTAGCAGAGTCTTCAGTTCCTCTTGCCCCTTGGCTAAGGTCATGAGCAACTGTTGAAATTGTGAATTCTGAGCTTGCAGATCTTTGACCATTTGTTCGATATCCATCTTACTGAAATAAACAGTAGAGAGATGAGGAAACTTATTGCAAAGACCTGTTTATGCTTATGATGAATGATATGTATTCATGCAATGCTTTCAAGGATTCAGAAATTCAAATTTGTTTTAAACAAAAAAGAAACACACGTCATATTAATAAGATAGAATTGTGAGTACATAAATGCCCCTTGGGAAAATAATACAAGATTCTAAGGTAAAAAGACGTTGCGCATCCTCTTTGGTGCAATGTAGGTGTTGAGAGTCTGCTCTTCATGAAGTAGCCGAGTAAGTTCCAAAACCTTCTTCTCGCTTGCGTAAAATTGGGCTTCGAAAGTATCACGCTCTCCCTTGAGCCGTATCCAACTCCTTTGTAGGTCTTCAAGTGATGTCCGCATGTCAGGATGTAGGATGGTGTATGGAACCTCTCCTTCCTTAACAGGATCTATAATCACTGGGAGAATGGAGGGTTAAGGCATCATAAGACTTTGGGTGCGGGTTCGTACCCACTTGAGGTAAGGCTCAAGAGGGATGGAATTCTTGTGTCCCAAAGTCTTTCTATCCACCTTGTTGGGCATCCTCCAAGCTCGGATGAATCTTTGACGGAGTCCTTGATCGTTGTTGTCGTAGTCGAAAACCAACCCTTGAATCAGCATGTCATGTGGGCCATCCCTTCGGGCATACCCAAACTGTCTCAGAGCTAAGCACGGGTTGTAGGTGATGCCTCCCCTAATGCCAAGTAGAGGGACATTATGGAATTCCCCACAACAGTCAACAATGATGCCATTCTCTTTTGATCGAGAACACCAATGAATATCTGAATGGTTAAGTGTCATTAACCTTTGTGACCACCTCAAACCTTGCTCATTCTTCAAGACTGATTGGGGAAGATGAGAAATAAACTATCTTTCCAGGAGAGGAGTGCAACACATGAGAACACCTCTTTTACTCATTGTCCGAGTGTGAAAAGAGTGGAGGATATCCCCAAGCAATGTAGGTACCGGGTTGCGAGACATGAAGATTTTGACAACGCTCACATCTATGAGTTGGTCAGGATTAGGGAACAAGACCATCCCATAGATGAGAAGAGCTACAATCTCCTTAAAAGCTTGCAAGTCTAGAGAATTCCAACAGCTTTGGGCCTTCTCAAACAGAAACTTTGACAAGAAGCCTTAGAAACCACTTCTAGTTTCCCAATGAGTTGTGACATCAGATGAGTGCAAGTGCAGGGCTTGAGCAATCTCTTCTGGATTTGGATCTCTTTCCGTACCGTTGAAGGGTAGTTGAATGAGAATAGGAATCCTCAGAAGTTGAGAGAATTCTTCCAAAGTGGGCACAAGTTGATAGTCAGGAAATGTGAAGCAATGATGCAAAGGGTCAAAGAACTGGAAGAGAACTTTCATCATATCCTCCTCTGTGTTGGAAGTGACCAAGTTGAGTAGACGACCATGTCTCTCGGTGAATGGAGAATTCTCAGGAATCCTTGAAGCTAGCTCCTTGAGTTGTGGAGGAATTCTTACAAGGTTGATTTGGATAGTTTTCATGCGAAGTGAATCCATAACCTACAAAACAAGAACAAAGATGAATCTCCAAAATCTTTGAAATGGTTAGTGAATGCATATGATGTTCATGATGTCCATGATGTTATGCACAAGTATATATGTACAAGCAAATCACACAAGTTCCTAGTTTAGGCTTGTATGGGGTTTCATAGGTAAATACCCTCTTGAAGTTTAGTTGGCTCAACCTGTCCTAGTAAAAGTAACCGGGTTCTAAGGAGCTCAATATCACTGGATTGTTTCCTTGTTGATTGTTTCAATTCAAGCCTCTTTACTGGCGACCGAAATATTCCAAGGAACCAACCCTCAATGAGTGTAGTATCGAGTATCTACCAACTTCGGACTGCACCAAAGCCGGTCATCTCACTACATCCTAAAAGGCCAAGTTGGTCAAGTAAAGGTTCTAGAAGTTCATTAGTGCTTCATGACATCACTCAGCGGCCCCGTATTCTCTTTGATTTACTCAAAGGCTACCGGTACCCACAAATATGTCACACTAATATAGATATTGCTTAGACCATGTCGGTATACCCCGCACAGTATCCACAATGTATTGCTATTTACCTATAATGTTTCCCAAATCCGGGTGGAGGATTCAAACCCAAACAATAGAACCAAAATGTAAAGCAAACAAGTTAAACAATTGTAAGCAAGTAAATGTGATCTAAAACCCTAAGGTAACCCCATTTTTTAGAATTTTCCCCAACAGAGTCGCCAGTTCTGTGATGCGGTGGGAGAACTGACTTGGGGTTTTGCGTTTGTGTTTGCAAATGTTGCGGTTAGTAAGAGTCACCACCGACTTTTCTTTTATCCAAAAGGAAAGGTAAAAAAGCACAATAAAGACCTTTGAGATGTTTTCTTGAGTTCAGGGGGTAGATTATGAAAAGGGAAGGTGCTAGCACCCTTTTCATCCATGGTTTTCCATGGGCTCTAGTTACTTGTTTAAATCACTTGCTTTTCTTTGTTTTGTTTGAAATTGTGCTTGGTGTGGTTTTGAAAGTATTTTGAAAAGAGGCCTTTGTTTAGGCAATCTTTGTAATGATTCTCGTTCGTAAGAATGCGTACAAAGATGTTTGTCTTTTGAAAATGTTTTCAATGTTTTGTAAGATGTTTTGAAATGTGTGTGTGTTTGTTTTTGAAAATAACAAGGATTGTTTTGAAATTGATCAAGTAACTAGAAGCTATCTACCTACTCAAATGTCTTTCTTGTGCATTTTTATTCCTTTGACATTGTTGATTTACCATTGATTTGGTAAACAACCCTATCTTTGGATGTAAACGGGACGGGCGTGGGTCATCGTATAACCTTGATAGCAATGTTGTCAAGTATCTTAGCATTTTTGAGGGACCAATATCATTTTGTTTTAGGCAACTTTTGTATAGCGCCATCGAGGGACTATGATCTTATATTTGTTTTGTTTTGCCAAGATACTTCGCATGCGTAACATGGCCATTTTAATTTAGGCAACCAAGTGGGTGAAACCCTAAGGGTGCTTGTGTGCAAAGTGTGTCATTTTTCATGCTTTTGTCTTGCATTAGGTTTTTTCTATTTGTTTTGTTTTTGTTCTTGTCATGCAAACCCTAGTTTACTAAACATGGTATAAAAGCGATAAATTGCGTAAATGTAAACTAAGCTATTACAACAATTATTATGGGAGGGGGGATACAAATTTTTGAATGGGGATTTTGAACAAATATAAATCTAAAAATACTATTATAACCCAATCGAATATTGTGCGCATTAAATAAATAAACAAGTATTTAAAATTCAATGCAATGTATTTATGTAAAAAATGTTTTGGTGTTTGTTTTTAGTGTGAGAAAATAATTTAATTTAAAACCCTAAAAAATAAGGAAAAAAATATTATTATTTTTGGAAAGGGGTGAAACCCTAATTTTTAATTAACAAAATAATGTTTCCTATTATTATTTTGTTCATTTTTTGTATAAGTAAATAATAAATAATATTATGTGCAAATATTAAAAATTAAATATGTATATAAAATAACTATTTTATGTGTATAAATAGTATAATAAAAATATTAAGTATTTTTTTATAGTATTTACAAACATTTTAAGAAAATAAGTTCTATTCTATTAAATAAACTATTTTTTCATGCAAAAAATAATAGAAAAAAAATAAAATAAAAATGCAAAAAATAAAGAAATTATTTTTTATGATTCATAAAAATAAATAAAAGTAATAAATATGAAAATATAAAAAGAAATATGAAAAATAAAACAAATAAGCCAGGGGGTGCAAATAGTGGGTCAGGAGGGTGTGAATAGCAAAAACAAAAACCCCAATGCAACAAAAAAGCCTAGAACAACAACTTCGTCCCTGTCCTTGGTTTCTTCTTCGCGCGCTAGTTCAAACCTGTAACTTTCATATGCTTGCACAAAAACAAAAACTTATAACATGAAACATGTGGCATTTGAGCTCACGATTCCAACCATATAAAATATGTAATCTAATTCTCAAAGATCAGGGAGAATTTTGGCAGCCCTAATTCGTGACCTAGAAATTTCAGCATTTTTAAACTTCAAATTCTCTCAGCTCAGCTAATATAAATGAAAAGTATGCATATGTACAGCTTCACCATGTTATGGACTACATTTTTTCTTCACAAATCGTGGCTTGAGGATGCCTATTCAGAGAGATAGAGTTTTGAAAAATACCTCCTTCAGTTGGATTTGGATAGATCAATGTAGGGACTTTGATAGAGGCCCGAGGATCGTGTGAGCTTCCTTGAACTTCCTTCAAGCTATTCCAATGCCTAGTTTGCTTTGTGGATGGCTAGAAACCTCTTCACAAGTCAAGCTGCAATCTTCAAGTTTGAAAATGGAAAAGGCTGAAACAGGGGTTACAGAACCAGGGCAAGGGCTTGGATAGCTTTGGTAGGATGTTTATGAAGTGCTTGAAGTGTTTAATCACAAAACGCACGAGCCAAATATGTGTTGGCTATGGTTTTGCAGAATCTGTGAGTTTTGGCAGAAAAATGGAGTTTTTGAGTTTTAGAGTGTTTCTGTTGTCAAGCAATCGTGTTCTAGTTTGTAACAAGTTTGTAAATATGTATAAAAAGGATCCAAGTCCACTCTTCAGTAGCTGTGCAAGCTTTTCACCTTTTGGCAACTTTTCTTGTATTTGAAGAAAAGTGAAGTGACCAAAATAACAGGCCTGTCCTTGCTTGCTTGATAGCTAAAATGTACTTGTACAATTTGCTTGAGACCTGTGGAAGTTTCTTGCACCAAAGGGACAGGTCCAAGGCTCAAGATTGACAAAATTGCAAAAGCTCACCTTTAAGAAAATGGCAATGTGAACTTTTGGCCAAAAATGGAAATGTCTCTTGTACAATGCTTCAAAAGTGAAAATAAAGCCTTTAACTTCTGAGTTTGCATTTAATTTTGTAGTGTAGAGTGAATTTAGGACCTGTAAAGCAAGATACAACCATCATGGATCTGATTTGCAACTTGATACTTTGTGAAAATGGCATGAACAAAAGTGATAAAATGCCAACTTCTCCTCTTCGATTCTCCCTAACCAAAAATGATCTTGGAGAGTTCTTGGACATTTTGGAAAGCTTGTCATGTGCTCTATAATCCATATTTGAAATTCCTTTTGAGATACCTCTTGGAACTAGGTGAAAAATGTCCATGAAGTTGGGTCAAAAACCTGCCTAAATTAGGGCAAAATTTCACTAAGTTAAGAAGTTCATGGACCTATATTCACAAATTCATAACTTGTGATCCAAGCATATTTTTGGAAGAGTTTGTGAAGCAAAGTTGTAGATTTCACGGAGGACTACAACTTTCATGTTGGAAGTTTTCTTTGAATCAAATTGCATCATAGTGAAAAAGTGGTTGAAAGTTGGGAAAAAATAAGAAAATTTCCATACTTAGAAAAATGCTAAGTTATGAAAATTTTCAAATTCAAAACCCTAATTTTTAAAATTGGTTTTCTTGGTGAACCAGTTTCACATTTTGACATATCTTGATGAATTATGACCCTTGGCACTTGATTTTGACCAAAAAGTTAAAGTTTGACTTTTCAGTATATAGTTGACTTTTGATCAGTTGACTGTAAAATTCATCTGTCAATCCAATGAACTTGAGATCTTTTGAACCATGTAATTAGGTCAAGATGATGCCATTGAACCATTTAAATCATGTTTGAACTCAATTGGTCATTGGCTAGGTTAAAAAAAAAAATCAGAAATTGCCCTTTCCCAGTCAAAACCCTAATTTTGACGATTTTGCCCTTTTGATGATTTGATCAAATTTCTTGAGGAGTTGTGATCCAAACTTGATCAAATGGTACATATGAGTCTAAAATGTTGATGTGGATCAAAAATTATGAAGTTTGACTGTAAATTGACCATGGTTGACTTTTCCCCAATACAACTGATTTTTAGGTCAACTGTCCAATTGACTGATCAAAAATGTGATTCAAGGCTTGAAACTTAACATGAGAAATCTTAGGGGTCCAAGATGGTGTATGAAAGTCACATGAAGCATTGATGGTCCAAAAATCCTTGTGCAAACTCAAACCCTAATTTTGGATTATCAGTGCAAGATGAGGTGTCTTGAGCTGACCAAACCCTAATCTTGTCTTGAGTCCAAGAAGTCTTGTGAGAAAAATCTTGATAAATGAGAGGGAAAATTTTGGGGTACAATAATGAGCAGCCATTATTTTCAATTGCATATATCAAAAAATGAATCATTGGACGTTCTTTGCAAAACAAAACAGAAAAAGAAAAATAATTTGGAATTTCTTGTGAAAATGAATTGTATTGATTTTTTAAGTTGGCCTGTAATAGGCGTTTTCGTACAAAGAGGCTGACGTCCTAGTAAGGGAACACCGCCGAAAGATAAAAATTACAATTTGTAAAAGAAAGAAAATAACTATGTAAAACAATCTCATTGGGTTCCAACTCTGCTATTGCCTTTATATCTTTAAGCGTCTCATCACTTTGCTACTTGGCCGAAGGTGGATCAGATTGACTGGCGCCGTTTGAGCTTGATAGTCGATACCGAAGTCTGGTTGCAAGATAATCCAATGAGACATAGTGTTACGCTTCAATCCCTAATTTTTGCCTGGACCGCCCTTTTGGGTTTTCAGTCCACCGGGATACCCTTTTTTGCCCAAGTCGCCCTTTCAGGTTTTCGACTTGCCGGGTGTACAGTTTTTTTCATTTTCATCCCTTACTTTTGCCCGAACCCTTTTGGTTCACTGGGAAGCCTTTATTTTTTCCTAGGCCAGTCGACCCAGCGGGTCTTTGCTTATGCGTAGTATCTTTTCACTATGTCTGCATTGACAGGGTGAGGAAGGTCGTCACCGTCCATGGTGGTTAGAATCGTAGCTCCTCCCGAGAAAATGTTCTTAACCACGAATGGCCCTTCATACGTGGGGGTCCATTTTCCCTTGGGATCACCTTGCGATAGTATGATGCGTTTGATCACTAGATCCCCGACTTGATATTCTTGTCATCTGACTTTCTTGTTAAAAGCATTAATCATTCGTTTTTGATACGTCTGACAATGACAGATAGCAGTAAGTCTCTTTTCATCGATTAGGTTCAGCTGATCAAGTCGGGGTTGGATCCAGTCGTCTTTGTTCAAACCCGCATCCTTCATAATCCTGAGATATGGTATCTGGACTTCGATGGGTAGGACTGCCTCCATGCCATACACCAAAGAGTAGGGTGTTTCCCCTATCGACATCCGTGCTGAGGTACGGTACCCATGAAGAGCGAATGGTAACATCTCGTGCCAGTCTTTGTATGTCACCGTCATCTTCTGCACAATCTTCTTGATGTTCTTGTTAGCCGCTTCGATAGCTCCATTAATCTTCTGTCGGTAGGGAGAAGAGTTATGATGTTGAATCTTAAACTGTTTACAGAGCTCGGTGATTATTGTATTATTGATATTTGTACCATTGTCAGTAATAATCCTTTCTGGGATACCATATCGACAAATCAGATTGTGTCGGATGGACCACGCCATAAAGTTCTTGGTTACTGTAGCAAAGGAAGCTGCCTCAACCCACTTTGTAAAATAATCAATGGCTACCAGAATGAAGCGATGCCCGTTAGACACGGTAGGTCTGATCTCGCCAATCATGTCGATGCCCCACATTGCAAAGGGCCAGGGAGCCGTCAAAACATTTAAGGGAACCTGAGGTACATGCACCTTATCAACATAGACTTGACACTTATGACAGGTTCGGGAGTGCTGATAACAATCAGCATCCATAGTGGACCAGTAATATCCTGGCCGTAGGATTTTCTTTGCCATGGTATGTCCACTGGAATGAGTTCCAAAAGTACCTTCATGTAGCTCTTCCATGATCCTTTCTGCCTCGCTCTTGTCTACACACCGCAGTAAGGTTGGATCATGGTTGCACTTATAGAGAGTTCCATTAATGATGAAGAACTTCGCAGCGAACCTTCTTATCATTAACAGATGCCCCCTCGGGGTATTCTTGAGCCTCAAGATACCTCTTTACCTCATGAAACCAGGGTTTATCTACTACCTCTTCAGTCTCAATGTCACAGCAATGTGCGGGTTCGTCCAACCTCTCAATGGTAATCTAGGGAGCTTCATTGTCCCACCTGACTTTGAACATAAAAGACACGGTAGCTAGCGCGTTTGCCAACTGGTTTTCTTCTCTTGGGAAATGTTCAAAGGTTATCTCCTCGAAGTGTGGGAGCAATGTCAGTACATATTCTCGGTAAGGAATAAGGTTCGGGTGCTTCGTATCCCACTCGCCCTTGATCTGACTTATCACCAGAGTGGAATCTCCGAATACACTTAAGAACTTAATCCTCAAGTCAATAGCAGCTCGAATACCTAGGATACACGCTTCATACTCCGCCATATTCTTGGTGCAGTTAAAACATAATCGAGCGGTGAACGGAGTATGACAACCCTCAGGAGATATAATTACAGCACCAATGCTATTACCCAATGCGTTCGAGGCTCCATCAAAATACATAGACCATCGGGATCCTTCCTTGGGTCCTTCATCCGGTCCAGGTTCTTCGCAGTCGGTCACCAACATGATATTCTCACCTGGGAACTCGAAATTCATGGACTGGTAGTCATCTACGGCTTGATGCGCGAAATGATCTGCCAATACACTCCCCTTGATTGCTTTTTGGGTCGTGTATTGGATGTCGTACTCGGTTAAGATCATCTGCCATCTTGCTATTCTTTCGTACAAGGCGGGCTTCTCGAAAATATACTTGATCAGATCCAATTTTGATATCAACAAGGTGGTGTGAGTCAACATATACTGTGTCAGCCGGCGAGCAGCCCATGCCAAAGCGCAACAAGTTTTCTCGAGCAGTGAGTATCGAGTCTCACAATCGGTAAGCTTTTTGCTAAGGTAGTAAATGGCGTGCTCTTTTCGGCCAAACTCGTCATGCTGCCCCAGCACACACCCCATTGAATTGTCTAGCACTGTTAAGTATAAAATCAAAGGTCTTCCTTCAACTTGAGGCATCAAAATTGGTGGTTCTTGAAGGTATTCTTTAATTCTTTCGAAAGCGGTCTAGCATTCATCATTCCACTTTACCACTTGATCTTTCTTCAGCAGCTTAAAGATTAGCTCACAAGTAGAAGTCATATGTGAAATGAACCTGGCGATGTAATTCAGACGTCCCAAGAAACCTATGACTTCTTTTTCTGTGCTGGGAGCCGTCATCTCTTGTATGGCTTTTACCTTTGCAGGGTCTACCTGAATACCTTTGTCACTAACAACAAAACCCGAAAGCTTACTAGACCTTACCCCGAAGGTACACTTGTTCGGATTTAATCTCAGCTTGTACGTCTTCAACCTGTCAAACAGTTTTTGGAGATGATCAAGATGCTCTTCCTCGGTCCGAGACCTGGCTATCATGTCATCAACATAAACCTCGATCTCATGGTGAATCATATCGTGGAATAAAGCGACATGGCATGCTGATAAGTTGCCCCAGCATTCTTCAACCCAAAAGGCATTACCTTGTAACAAAAGGTGCCCTACTGTGTAACGAAGGTTGTCTTCTCCATGTCCTCAGGAGCCATCTTGATCTGGTTGCAGCCAGAAAAAACATCCATGAAAGAGAAGATCTTGTTCTGCACTGTGTTGTCGACTAGAACACCAATGTGAGGAAGCGGGAAGTCATCCTTGGGGATTGCCCTATTCAGGTCTCTGTAGTCCACACACATCCGTACCTTACCGTCCTTCTTAGGTACCGGAACGATGTTGGCAACCCACTGTGGATAAGAAGTGACAGCCAGGAATCCCGCGTCGAACTGTTTCATGACCTCTGCTTTGATTTTCTCTGACATTTTAGGGCGCATGTGGAAAACCTTCTGCTTTACCGGAGGGCAGTCTTCTTTAGTTGGTAGGCGATGTACCACAATATCAGTGTCCAAACCAAGCATGTCTTCATAGTACCAGGCGAAGATCTCAACATAGTCGTGTAGCATCTGTATTAACCGTTGTTTGACACTAGGCTCCAAATTTGCACCTATCTTAACCTCTTTCCTGTCTTCTTCTGTACCCAAATTCACTGACTCAACTGGCTCTTCATGAGGCTGTATGGCCCTTTCTTCCCGCTGTAACAGTCTAGCAAGTTCTCCAGGAACCTCACAATCATCCTCACCTTCGTCCTCGGCTTGGTAGATCGGATTTTTGAAGTCATAACTGGAAGTAGCAGAGTTGTTATCAATGGGATCCAGAGTGGATATGGATCTGCAGTATGATACGTGAGTGTCTATAAGAGAATAGCTGTTTTGATTAAATGAGAGACAAAAAAGAAAAACAAGGAGCGCAAAATTTGTAATGCAAGAAATGTCCAATGCTTTATTAATGATATATGAAATAACAAATAATATCCCTCACAAACAAAGCCAAAGCGCCTCGGACAAGGCACTGGGCCGTAAAATTTTCAAATTGTTTATTACAAGTCTTAAAACAAAAGTCAATTACTGCGGAATAAAAGAAACAGGTAAAAAGTCCTTCGCCGTCCAGTTATTCGGTCCACTGTTGGTTGTTAGGTAGATCTAGCTGTCGATGTCTGAATCCTCTTTACTATCCTCAATTGCATTAACTCCCCGATTGCTGATGTGTAGAGGAGGTCTTCCAATCCATGCGTGCCTAACAGCCCTTTGAGCCCCTGTAGTAAATCCCAAACCAAATTTGTCAATTTTGTGAGTGAAATCAGGGAGTTGACCCCAATTGGTACACCCACCTTCTTCAACTATAGCCCTGGCGTCCTTGAGAGAAGCCATCTTCAGTGGAGGTTTTTTGGTAGTAACTTCAGTTGATGCCGAGAACTGAGGGACTTCTTCGAAATTTTGACAAGGAGTTTCTATGAATTCCCCGTCCATCTCTACATAGCGGGAGGAATTAAGATGACTCACCATATACTCTTCTTCACCTCGCACCGTGACAATCTTCCCCTTCACCGGGTACTTCAGCATTTGATGGAGCATGGAAGTAACTGCCCCAGCCCTGTGGATCCAAGGACGACTCAGCAAGCAAGAATACGATGGTATGATATCCATTACGTATAAGGTGGACGCAAAAGTCTGAGAACCCACTTTGACAGGGATGTCCAGCTCCCCGTGCACCATTCTTTTTGATCCATTAAAAGCCATTACCTAAATGTTACTCAGCTTTAAAATTAAACCCTCACAATCCAAACGGTCTAACGCTTTCTTCGGCAGAACATTCAACGAAGACCCGATATCTACCAGCACATGGGCCATAGTGGTACCCCTGCACTCAATCGAGACATGCAACACATCATTATGATTCCTCCCCTTAGGTGTTAGATCCGCATATGAGAAACCCAGCCCATTGTCAGCAGTCAGGCTGGCCACACAATCTTTGAACTGATCTGCTGAAGTTTCCCGCGGCACATGCGCAGTCTTGAGAAATGAAATCAAAGCCTTTGCATGGGCTTCAGAACATAATAATAGAGACAACATGGAGATCTTCGACGGGGTCTTCCCCAGCTGCTTGACCACATTGTAGTCGCTCTTCTTGATAATTTTCAGGATTTCTTCTATTTCTGGTTTAGAGGCTTCCACGATGATTTTCTTAGGTGCCTCCATCCGGGCAGGCTCACCTATAATTTCTTTGCCCCGAGTCCCAGATGGCTCAGCAGCAGGGGTGATAACTGGAGTAAGGATAGGAATAGCAGCAGGTGTAATAACTGGGGTAGGAACAGGAGAAATGTCAAGAGTGTTGGCTGGAGCAGCAGTTGGAATAACAATAGGCTTGATGATAGTCTTCAGGGAAATCTCGGGAGAGAAGACCCTTCCACTTCGGGTAACCTTACTAGTCCCGACAATATTACTGACATCAATATCAACTTCTTCGGTCTTCAATTCTTGCTTAACACCATGGTAATACACATCAACACCATAATGCCATGGGATAGCCTTATCTGAGGTGTACGGGATGGGACCAAGAACAATGATTATTAGCGGAGCAATTCTTGGAACAGGTGTAATCCTAACAGGTTTTCTCGAGGAAACCTTGGAAGAATTGGCGGAAATGGTTATAATGGCAAAATCTTCATTTGGAACAACAAGAGTCGTGGTCTTATCAAACAAAATTTCTCTATTATCCATCAGGCGCTGGACACCTGACCTCAACAAACAACAACCGTAAGGTAGAGTCGAACACATGTGGAAACCTTCACCACAACCCAGAAATAAACTAGTCAACAACAAATTCCTCTTAACAGTCATCAGAGGAGTAGAAATTTCTTCAATAGAGGTCACAAAAAATTGGTGTCCACAACATTAACTCCACGACCATGTTTGGGCATGGGAGCAGTTATAACGTTCGGCTTTTCTGGAGCATCAAACTCTATCTCTTTGGCTTCGAGCAAGTCTTGCACTTTATTTCTCAGGGCCCAACAATCATTTGTATTATGGCCTGTACTCTCAGAATGGTAGGCGCACCGCGCGTTGGGATTGTACTTGGGAGAAGTAGTGTTTGGATTCTTGGGAGCCTCTTTCAAGGTCGCCAAGTTGGATTTTAACAGATGAGGCAGAACTTCAACCAAAGTCATGTTGATGTGGGTAAACTACCGCTGTGGTCTTTCCACCCTTTGTTGATTGTTGCATTATGGAGCAACTGCGGGTCTTGGTATCACTATAACATTTACCGTTTGACGGTGTTCAGATCTGCTCTGGCCCCTCGGGCTATAGACTGCACTAGCTTCCTTCTTACCCGTGAAAGGCTTCTTTGCTGAATTTGACGAAGCATCCTTCTGAGTTTTACCACTTCGAATGCCAGCCTCCACTCTTTCTCCAGTCAAAATCAACTCAGTGAAACCAGATGACGAGCTGCCGATCAAGTGATTGAAAAATGGACCAGACAGCGTCCCTAGAAACATGTCAACCAACTCCCTATCAGACAAAGGGGGTTGGACTCTTCTAACCAAGTCTCTCCACTTTTGAGCATAGTCCTTAAAACCTTCACCTGCACCCATGGACATACCCTGGAGTTGAGTACGAGTGGGAGCAAGATCGGCGTTGTACTGATACTACTTGTAGAAAGCAGCAGCAAGATCTTCCCAGTTTCGGACACTGGCTTCTTCCAGCTGGTAGAACCATTCAAGCTGAGTCCCTAACAGACTATCTTGAAAGAAATGTACCCACGAATTTCTATCAGCTGTGTGGGGTTGGATTTTTCTGACATACGAGTGGAGATGGAGTTTTGGACAGGATACTCCATCATACTTGGCAAAAATCGGAGCTTTGAACTTATGAGGGATGACCACTCCCGATACCAGTCCCAATTCTCTGAAATCCAAACCAGGTATTTTCTGAATCTCCATAGCACTCAGACGGTCTTCTAGCTGTTTGTACCTATCCTCAGCAGGAGGATATTGCTCATCATCGTAATCAGTGTTGTTTTCAGAAACTGCAGGACTAGGGTCCTTTGCCCTTTCTTGGTTCTCCCCGTCCTTGGATGAGGAGGTCGGATCAGCTGGTTGTCTCAACCTTTCTCCTAATCTTCTACCCATGTTCAGAATACCGACCTTCTTATTTTTCTTCTTCTCTTTTAGAATAATGGTCTTCAAATCCTCCTGCCCCTTAGCCAGACTTATGAACATCTGTTGAAATTGGGCGTTCTGTGCCTGAAGATCTTTGATGGCTTGATCGAAAGACATTTATGCTGAAATAAACAGCGAAGAAGATGAGAAACCTGTAAGGCACCTGTAATGATGTGCATGATAATGGGATGCGCATGTAATGATTTCAAAGACTTTGGGAGATTTAAATTTGTAAACCAAAAATAAACTAAACTTTATTCGCTTAACTTTGAAAAGTTCAACAATGCCTTTAAGGCGTTACAAAGAAGTAAATAAAACAAAATCTAAAACTAGAAAAAGCAAAGTCAAAAGTCCCATGGTCGCTTCCTCTTTGTGCTGATGTAGTCATTGATCACTCTTTCTTCCTCGAGCTGCCTGATGAGCTTCAAAATCTTCCTTTCTTGCTCATTGTATTGTTCCCGGTAAGTATCCCGCTCATTCCTCAGCTGAATCCAAGACCTCTGCAACTCCCCAGGATCAGTGGGCATGTAAGGATAGAGAACCGTGTAAGGAATGCCTTCTTCATTAGTGGGATCCATAATTACTGGTAATACGGCCTCATAAGGCATCCCAAGCTTCTGGGCACGAGCTCGGACCCATTGGAGGTAAGGCTGCATAGGAAGGGAAGTCTTTGGCCCAACTCTTGGGGGGTCAGATCTATTCACCATGGCCCAAGCTCGTATAAACCTTCGACGATGCTCCTTAACATCCTCATTTTAGTCGAATACAATGTCCTCGAGAAGTAACTCATGGGGACCATCTCTCTGAGCACGACCAAATTGTCTCAAAGCTAGACAAGGATTGTAAGTTATACCCCCTCTGATTCCAAGCAATGGGAAATTATGGTATTGTTGTACCCCAAAGTTTTCCCTCCCATATTCCTCAAAACATTGCAAGAAAAATCTCCAAGTTGCTCAAGGTTACTCAAGAATTGGTCAGACAAGCTATCTCCTAAGGCAGTCTACCCCAAATTAGGGTTTTGTGTTGCATCAAGATCCTTGAGTTCAAATGACCTCAATTTCTCACCAAGGTCCTAATATTTTCTCAAGATCATCCATGTCAAATTTCAAGCCTTGCAGAGGAAGTTTGCTTAGTCAATTGCTCAAAAGGTCCAAAAATCGACTGTGCTAGGGCAAAAGTCAACTGTGACCTATATACAGTCAAACTTCAAGATTTTTTGCCAACATTCTCATTTTAAAGGATATTTCATCATTTTATCAAGGGTTGATCATGATTCATCAAGGATTGCTCAAAATTCATTAAGACTCAAAAGTTGCTAAATTAGGGTTTTGTAGGAAAAGTCAACTCAACTTTGACCAAGCATAACTTTCTCATACTTTATGAGAAATGATTCATCCAAATCTCATGTTGAAGAGGATGAAATTCCCTAAAATCCATCTTCACACCCCAAGATCAAAAAATGCACTCACAAGAAGTTATGAATTTGGACATTATAGGTCATTTTTGAAAGTCAACAAAAACACCTTTTTTTACAAAACTTATAACTTGATAATGGAATATCAAAATGAAATTAGACCAAAAGGGTTGGTTAAAGGACATCTCAAGATTTCTAAAACGTCCAAGAACACTTCCAAAAGTTCAAAATTGAAGAAGTTATGCATTGTTGAAGTTGGACTTTTTTGCAAAATTGCCAAAAGTCAACTATCCCCAAAACTTCAAATTTTGTCAAATGGGCCCATTCTTTTTCACTTGATTTGAGTTTGCACTATAACCCACGTGCCCTAGCTCCAGCCATGTGCCCATATCTCATTTTTATTATTTAATTTGATTTTTATTTGAATTTATTAATTTTTAATCAAATAAAATCATATAAAATCCAAGGAATTAATAACTTATGATTTTCTGATTGTTTTAGGCTTTGTTCAAAGCTAGCATCACCATCAAATTCGTATCAAATCAAATCATGTGCAAAAAGATTGAAATGAATCAAATTTGGAAAGATTTAATGGAAGAATCAAATCCACATCAAAGTCATTGATAGAGGGAGATTTGTACCAAGTTTGTAAACCTAATGCACTGATCATTACATAAGGAAGCAAAACACACGAAAAGAAAGGTTGGCAAGTGTTGGAAGAGGCAGAACAAAATTGCAAAAATCACAAAAAAGTGAGAGATCAAAATCAGGGTTAGAGGCAGTTTCAGGACACGAGACTTGTTCCAATCGCTTCCTGGGCATTCACACAAGCCATCCCAATCAAAACCATGCATCCTCAGGCCTCCAAACGCACTGTAAGTCCCACGTAAATTGCTCATGTTCTTGATTTCGTAACTCTGGAATTAGGCATCTTTTCCATGAACTAATTTCATATTTGTAACACTCATATCATTTGTAAGCTAATGGTAATAGCCAATTTCATTTATGCGCTCTGTATCATGAAACGCCATGGCTAGGGTTTCGTTTCTGTTTTTAGGGTTTTTTATTTCAAGAAGAATTTAAGCACATGAAGGGCATGGTTGTGATCAGAAGTTTGTCACGAATCCAACCATGGTCCTAGAATTCATTTTTGTGGCCTGAGAAGGATTTTTGAGATGAGCAAGCTTGTAGCTACGGACTGCTGTCCGTTGGTATAGGTGGTGATACTTTTGGCCACGGTTGGGAGGTCAGGGATGATGCGTGGCATCCATCCATTGGCCGGTTCAAACATAGCGCGCGTTTAATTTTTTTTTTCTGACCAATAATTCTTGTTTTTTATATTATTATTGATTTGTGTTAATATAACAAATGAAGCGGCGTGGTGTAGTGGCAAGCGTGTAATGCATTCTCCTTCAGGACCTGGGTTCGAATCCCAGGTCCCCCACTTTCTCAATAACTTTTATTTTCAGGTATTCCCATGCGCGCTCAAATCTGCAGCCTACCATGCTCCCTCATCCATCCAAATTCCAGATGGCCAAGAGCCAGATCTGGTGGTCAAAAAGCTGGAGGTCCACCATGAGTCAAGTCAACATGCGCATACTGGATCAGAAAAAGTCCAAATGGGCCAGCAAAGAATTGCTATTAACACCCTCAAAACAGGCCCAGCACTTATTTTCTCTTTTATTTGTTTTTTTTTTATTATTTAATATATCTTAATTGTTTTATTTAACTTTCTAACCAATCACAAAATTATTTTTTATCAAATAAAATCATAAAATACTTTTTTTATCCAATCAAATTGTAACTTTTATTTTATTAATAAACACTAATTAATTAATTTTTAGGTTTTAATTCTAGGATAACTTTAAACATTTTTTGTAAATAATTAAAATGAATTAGTTTTAATTAGGTTTTCAACTACTAATTTAATTAATTTTATTTTCTTTCTTAAATTAACAAAACTCCAAAAATAATGTATTTTTTCATTTAATTAAATTATTAACTTAATTTAGGCATTTAATTTAGGTTTAATTTCTTTCTTAATTTAAAAATAACAAAAACCAAAAAGGATATTTTCTTTAACCAAAAGGGTCAAAACCCTAAACTCGCACTCAATTTAATTTCCCGCGCGCGTTATTTATTTTTATCCATAATGTACCTGCTTCCGAAATTAATAGGTAATTAGGACCATTTAATTATTTTTTATCGCTTTACTTTATTTTTAAAAAGGGTTTGTCTTTGGCGATGTAAATACCCGACGCCTTGTAATTTAAATTCCATATTTTATTTCCGCAAATTATAACTGCTAGATGTTTGATAATAGGGTTTGCATGACAAGACTGAATGTTAATCTTAAAATCAAATTAGATCACCTTTAACATGTACAAAGATAAAAATAACTGAAAAAGAACACACTCGCACATGCGCACTCTTAGGGTACACCCTATTTGGTTGCCTTCGTACGCGGTCATTGAGTATAGATCACTTTAGAGGTCGCCCTCTTGTCTAAAAGATCATAGTCGCCTCGAAATGGTTGCCTCGGATATAATTGCCTCAAACAAATGATCTAAGACATTAGGGTTACCGCTAAGGCGTCCTAACATTGCTTTGGTGACCGTAAGTCCCTAATTCAAATTGATCCTCAAACTCCAACGACGGTTCTACCTACTCATTCATAGTGGGATAGAATTGTCTAAAGGACATTAGCATAGAACGATTCTTTTTTTCGAGTAGGTAGATGGTTCTTAGATACTTGCTCTTTCAAAAACAAAACTTTTCACACTTACACTCCTTTTTCGAACAAAGTTTTCAAAACACTTCATTACACTCTTGAGGACAAAAGCAAGAGTTAAATCGAAGTTTTCAAACAAAAACTATTTCAAACCCACAAGCACAAAGAAAACATTTTTTAAAACAATTGAGCAAGTACCTTAGAGCCCGTGGATAACCATGGATAGAAAGGGTGCTAATACCTTCCCTTTCTATAATCTACCCCCCGAACCCGAGAAATATCTCAAAAAAGGAATTTTTCTGTGCTTTTTTCCTTTCCTTGTTGGATAAAACAAAATTCGGTGGCGACTCTTGCTTACCGCGACATTTTGCGAAAATAAACGCAAAACACAAACCAGCATTCCAAAAAATAGTCAGTTTTTCCCACCGTATCACAGAAATGGCGACTCTGCTGGGGAGTTAATAAGTGGGGTGTACCTTAGGAATAGTTCATAATGTTTTCAATTGCTTGACTTGTATGCTTTATCTTTGTGGGTTGAATCGGAGTTACTATAGATCCTAACCCAGATCTGGGGAATACCCTTTAGGTAAGTAGCAATAAACTGTGAGGGAACTGTACGGCGTAGACCGATACGGTTGAAGCAGTAGCTACGTTGGTGTGGCACTTTAGTTTGTACCAATATCCCTTGTGGCGCAACGAGGAGAATATGGGTATTCTAAGGGGTCATTAAGCACCAAATGACCTTAGAACCTTTAATTGACCAACTTGGACATAGAACAATAATAGTATGCTACACTCATTGAGACCAAACTCTCGTGATGATTCCGACCACAAGAAAAGGTTGCTAAACTGGAATTATGACCGATCGAGGGTGGTCAATGATATTGAGATTCTCTAGAACCTGGTTACTATTTTAGGACAGGTTTGAACCAACTAAACTGAAAGAGGGTAATACCTAAACTCCTTGCCAGCCTGAAATCTAAGGGCTATCTGTGTGACTTGTGTGCCCTTACCATGTTTGCTATTTGTGGATACTTATGATATGTTTCTATCATGACATCATGCATCATGCATCATGACATTGCATGCATATTGCATTAGACTAACCTATTTCAAAGACAGGGGGGATTCATCTGTGTTCTGTTTTATAGGTCATGGCACCCATGTGTAAAAACACTATTCAGATCAACTTTGTCAAGATTCCCACTCAGCTTAAGGAATTGGTTGCAAAGATGCCAGATACTTCTTCCTTTATCAGAAGACATGGGCACCTCCTTGGTTTGGTCACCTCCAATATGGATGAACAGATGATGAGTGTCTTAGTCCAGTTCTTTGATCCACTGTACCATTGCTTTACTTTTCCGGACTACCAGTTGGTCCCCACCTTGGAAGAGTTCTCTAATATGCTTGTTATCTCCATTCTAGAGCAGACCCCGTTTACAGGTTGAGAGAAAGTCATTAGGCTGGAAGAAATTGCTTTAGCCCTCCATTTGACAGGCTGAGGTAATGTCAAACTGGGAGACTAGAAGTGGGACAAAAGGCTTCTTGGCTAAATTCTTGGTTGATCGGGCTAATCAGTTCTGGGAAAGTCTAGACTTCCAGGCATTTGAAGACATTCTGGCTCTTCTCATATATGGTTTGGTGTTGTTTCCTAACTCTGATTCCTTTGTTGACGTGAATGCGGTGAAGATCTTCATTTCCCGTAATCCGGTACCCACTCTCTTGGGTGACATTTTGTACTCTCTTTATGCCCGTACTACTCGGAAGCGGGGAACCCTTATGTGTTGTGCACCATTGCTAGTGAGGTGGTTTATTTCTCACCTCCTAAAATCAGTTTTGAAGAACAAGGAAGGCATGGGTTGGGCCCATAGAATTATGTCTCTTTCTCACATGGACATCATTTGGACTAATAAGGACATGGAAGACGTAGCTATTATTGATTGCTATGGGGAATATTCTAATGTTCCACTATTAGGAATCAATGGAGGGATCACTTATAATCCGTGTTTGGCCTTACGTCAGTTTGGGAGAGCTAGGAGGGAAGGACCTCATGAGTTGCTAATGCCAAGTATTGTCTTTGATTTCTAAGGGGATAGTGATGAGCAACACCGCAGATTCATACGAGCCTGGGATAGGGTGCACAGGTCTGATCCGCACGAGTTAGGTGTGAAGACTTCTCTACCAATGGAACCATATCTCCGATGGGTTCGTATACGTGCCCAAAAGCTGGGAATGCCGTACGAAGCTGTCTTACCTGTGATTGTTGAAGTTGCTGATGAAGAAGGGGTTCCTCCTACCATCCTCCACCCTTACATGCCTATTGACATTGCGGAATTAAAGAGGTCTTGGATGCAGCTAAGGTAAGAACGAGATACTTAAAGAGAAAAGTATCACGAGCAAGAGCAAAAGATCCTGAAGTTGACAAGGCAACTGGAGAATGAGCAGATCCTCAATGACTATGTCAGCACCAAAGGCAAACGACCATGGGAGCACTGATGTCTTTTGATTATTTCTAGTTTTGATTTATTTTTCAGTATTTCCTTTTTTTTTGTAATGCCTTAAAGGCATCTGTTGAACATTTGAATTCAAAGTTTATCTAATAAAAGTGTGTTTCATTTTGGTTTACGAATTTGAATCTCTAAAGTCTTTGAAATCATAACATATGCATTTCATTCCATGCACCTCATAACAGGTACCCTTACAGGTTTTCTCACCTTCTTCGCTGTTTATTTCATCACATCATGTCTGCTGAAACATCAACTGATCAAGCTATCAAGGCTCTACAAGCTCAAAACGCTCAATTTCAAGAAATGTTCATGAATTTGGCTAAGGGTCAGCAAGATCTGAAGACCCTTATCTTGAAGGATAAGAAGAAGAAGAAGAAGAAGACAATCCCCCTGAACATGGGTCATAGGTTTGGGAACAGGCTGCGAGATAAAGTCAATCTATCCCACTCATCTGGAGGGGGAGAAAACCAAGAAGAAAGGAGGGTTCCTAGCCCTGTGGTATCTGACCATGAGACTGACTTTGACGAAGATCAGTATCCTCCTACCGAGGATAGATATAAACAGCTTGAAGACTGGTTAAGTGCGATGGAGATTCTGAAGGTCCCTGGGTTAGACTTTGGTGATCTAGGTTTATCGTCTGGGGCGGTGATTCCCCACAAGTTTAAATCACCAGCCTTTGCTAAATACGACGGGGTTTCTTACCCAAAGCTGCACCTCCGTTCGTATGTTAGAAAGATTCAGCCGTACACCGCTGATAAAAACCTCTGGATCCACTTCTTTCAAGACAGTCTCTCAGGGACTCAGCTTGAATGGTTTTACCAGCTGGAAGGAGCTAATATCCGTAATTGGGAGGACTTGGCTTCTGCTTTCTACAAGCAGTACCAATACAATTCCGACCTTGCTCCCACGCGTACCCAACTCCAGGGTATGTCCATGGGTGCGGGCGAAGGTTTCAAAGACTACGCTCAGAAATGGAGGGACCTTGCTGGAAGAGTGCAACCACCCTTGGCTGATAGGGAGCTAGTGGATATGTTTCTGGGGACCTTGTCTGGTCCGTATTTCAACCATCTGATTGGAAGTTCATCGTCCGGGTTTACTGAGCTGATTATGACCGGGGAAAGAATTGAGTCCGGTATCAAATCCGGTAAAATACAGAAGGGTGCTTCATCAAGCACCAAGAAGAAGCCTTTTAAGAAGGAGTCAAGCACTGTTTACAGTTCAAAGAGCCATAATAGACCTGGACGCCACCAAGCTGTTAATGCGGTTGCTCCTCAGCGCAACAATCAGCAAAGGGCTGAGAGACCACGAAGGCAATTCACTCAGCTCAACATGACTTTATCTCAGATTCTTCCGCAGTTATTGAAGACCAACTTGGTGATTCTGAAGGAAGCCCCGAAGAATCCCAATACAACATCACCGATGTACAATCCAAACGCCCATTGTGCTTTTCACTCCGATAGCCCGGGGCATGATACGAATGACTGTTGGGTCTTGAAGAATAAAGTACAAGATTTAATCGATGCTAAGAAGATTGAGTTTGAAGCATCTAAAAGACCTAATGTTGTGACTGCTCCGATGCCCAAGCATAGAGTGAATGCTGTAGAAGAAGACTCGTTTATGGTCTCTGTGAAAGACATTGTTACTCCATTAGTGACTGTGAAGAAGAACCTTCTGATAGCCGGTTTATTTCCGGGCTGTGATGAAGGTTGCCGTATGTGTTCCATCCTACCTACCGGTTGCCATCTTTTGAAGTCAGGTGTCCAACGCCTGATGGATAATAAATAAATTCTGTTTGAGAAGACTTTTGTTCCTTTGGTTCATACTGAAGAAGTTGTTATAATCACCATTTTCGGAAATTCTTCCAAGGCTTCCTCGAGAAAGCCTGTTAGAATTACATCTGTTCTGAGAATCGCTCCCTTGATCATCACTGTTCCTGGGCCTATCCCCTATACATCAGATAAAGCTGTCCTATGGCACTACGGGGCTGACGTTTACTATCATGGAGTTAAGCAAGACTTGAGTGCTGAAAAGGTTGATACTGACGTCAGCAATATTGTTGGACCTGCCAAAGTCACCCGCAGCGGAAGACTTTTCTCCCCTGAGATCTCTTCGCTAGTTGTTCGGACGCCTGTTGTCATTACGCCTGCTAGTGCACCTGATACTATCCCCGTTCAAGTTCCCATTCTTACCCTTGTTGCCGAGTCATCTGATACTCGGGGCAAAGGGACTACTGATGAGCCTGCCCGGACGGAGGCACCAAAGAAAATTACAGTGGAAGCCTCTAGACAAGAGATGGAGGAAATTTTGAAGATTATCAAAAAGAGCGACTATAATGTAGTTGAACAGCTGGGGCAAACCCCATCCAAAATCTCTATGTTGTCTCTGTTGTTATGCTCAGAAGCCCATGCCAAGGCTCTGATTGCCTTCCTAAAAACTGCGCACGTACCCCAGGAAACATCAGCTAATCAGTTTAAAGATTGTGTGGCTAGTCTGATAGCGGATAATGGTTTAGGTTTCTCCGACACAGACTTGCCTGCTAAGGGGAGGAATCACAATGATGCCCTGCATGTCTCCATTGAATGCAGGGGCACTACACTAGCTCATGTATTGGTGGATACTGGGTCCTCATTGAACGTTTTACCTAAGAAAGCTTTGGACCGGTTAGACTGTGAGGGGTTGGAGCTGAAGCCAAGTAACATTGTTGTTAGGGCCTTTGATGGGTCTAAGAGAATGGTACATGGAGAAGTGGATATTCCAGTTAAGGTTGGTTCTCAGATCTTTGCGTCTACTTTTTATGTGATGGATATTCGGCCATCCTATTCCTGTTTGCTGGGTCGCCCGTGGATCCACAAAGTTGGGGCAGTCACTTCTACACTCCACTAGATGCTGAAATACCCAGTGAACGGGAAAATTGTTACAGTACGAGGAGAGGAGGAATACATGGTGATCCACCTTAACTCTTTTCGGTATGTAGAGATGGACGGGGAGTTCATTGAGACCCTGTTCCAGCATTTTGAAGAGGTTCCCCAGACACTGGCATCAGTTGAAATTGTCACTGAAGATCCTCCCATGAAGATGGCTTCCTTCAAGGATGCCCGGGCTGTTGTTGAGAAAGGTGGGTGTGTAAATTGGGACCAACTTCCTGATTTTGCACATAAGACTAACAAGTTTGGTTTGGGTTTCACTGCAGAAGCTCAAAGGGCTGTTCGGAGTGCACGGATCGGAAGACCTCCCCTGTTTATCAGCAATTCATGAGTAAATGCCATTGAAGAAGATGTTGAAGAATCTGAGTTCGACAGTTGGATCCATCCTACTAATGATGGTGGACTGAGCAATTGGACAGCAAAGGACTTCGTCCCAATTTCTTTTATTACCCAGTAATTAGACTTTTGTTTTGTATTTGTAACAGACAATGTTTTAAACTTTATAGCCCGGTGTCTTACCCGGGACACCGTGGCTTTGTTTGTGAGGGCTTTATGTGTGTCATCTACATATATCATTAATAAAAGCATTGGACGTTTCTTGCATTTCAAATTTTGCGCTCTTTGTTTTTCTTTTATATTGAAAAAACAACTATTTTACACACACTCACATATACAGGTCTACATCCACTATGGATCTCACTGATAACGACTCTGCTACTGCCGGTTATGACTTCGAAAGTCCGATCAACTTAGCCGAAGATGAAGGTGAGGATGATTGCGAAGTGCCTGGTGAACTTGCTAGATTGTTACTTCAAGAAGAGAGGGCCATACAGCCGCATGAAGAGCCAGTGGAAACAGTGAATCTGGGTACAGAGGTAGACAAGAAAGAGGTCAAGATCGGTGCAAATCTGGAAGCTAGTGTTAAACAACAGTTAATTCAGATGCTGCGTGACTATGTTGAGATCTTCTCCTGGTCTTATGAAGATATGCCTGGGTTAGATACCGATATTGTGGTTCACCGATTCCCTACCAAGGAAGACTGTCCTCCAGTGAAACAGAAAGTCCACCGAATGCGCCCAGAGATGTCTGAGAAAATCAAGGCTGAAGTGATGAAACAGTTTGATGCCGGTTTTCTAGCAGTTACTTCTTACCCACAATGGGTGGCCAACGTGGTTCCTGTGCCGAAGAAGGATGGTAAAGTTCGAATGTGTGTTGACTATAGGGATCTGAACAGGGCAAGTCCCAAGGACGATTTCCCTCTACCTCATATCGACATTCTGGTTGACAACACCGTACAACATAAGGTCTTCTCCTTTATGGATGGTTTCTCCGGTTATAATCAGATTAAAATGGCTCCCGAAGATATGGAGAAGACAACCTTTGTTACTCAATGGGGTACCTTTTGCTACAAGGTCATGCCTTTTGGATTGAAAAATGCAGGGGCAACGTATCAGCGAGCCATGGTCGCTTTGTTCCACGACATGATTCATCATGAGATTAAGGTATATGTTGGCGACATGATTGCAAGATCCCAGACTGAGGAAGAACATCTTGACCATCTTCAGAAGCTATTTGACAGGTTGAAGTTGTACAAGCTGGGGTTAAACCCGAAAAAGTGCACCTTCAGGGTGAGATCTGGTAAGCTGCTGGGTTTCGTCGTAAGTGATAAAGGCATTCAAGGGGATCCTGCAAAGGTGAAGGCTATACAGGAAATGCCAGCTCCCCGAACAGAAAAAGAAGTTAGAGGCTTTCTGGGACGTTTGAACTATATTGCCCGATTCATCTTGCATCTGACTGCTACTTGTGAACCAATCTTCAAGCTATTGAAGAAAGATCAAGTGGTAAGATGGAACGATGAATGTCAGGCCGCTTTCGAAAGGATCAAAGAGTATCTCTAAGAGCCTCCCATTCTGATTCCTCAAGTTGAAGGGAGACCTTTGATCTTATACTTGACAATACTTGACAATTCGATGGGGTGTGTGCTAGGGCAGCATGACGAGTCTGGCCGAAAAGAGCATGCTATTTACTACCTTAGTAAAACGTTTACCGACTGCGAGACCCGATACTCGTTGCTTGAGAAAACTTGCTGCGCTTTGGCATGGGATACTCGCCGGCTGAGACAGTATATGCTGACTCACACTACTCTATTGATATCAAAGATGGATCCAATCAAGTATATTTTCGAAAAGCCCGCCTTGTCCGGAAGAATAGCAAGATGGCAAATGATCTTGACCGAATATGACATCCAATATACTACCCAAAAGGCAATCAAGGGAAGTGTGTTGGCAGATCATTTGGCACATCAGGCAGTGGATGATTACCGGTCTATGAACTTCGAGTTCCCGGATGAGAATATCATGCTAGTAACTGACTGTGAGACACCTGGACCGGATGAAGGATCTGAGGAAGGATCCCGATGGTCTATGTACTTTGATGGAGCTTCGAACTCTTTGGGTAATGGCATTGACGCCGTGATCATATCTCCTAAAGGCTCTCTGTGATACGGTGGGATAGAACTGACTGTTTTTGGAATGCTGGTTCGCGTTTTGCGTTTATCTTTGCAAAATATTGCGGTAAGCAAGAGTCGCCACGGTCTTTTATTTTATCCAACAAGGAAAGGAAAAAATCACAGAAAAATTCCTTTTTCGAGATGTTTCTCGGGTCCGGGGGGTAGATTATAGAAAGGAAAGGTATTAGCACCCTTTCTATCTGTGGTTATCCACAGGCTCTTAGGTACTTGCTCAAAGTGTTTTCAAAATTTGCTTTTCTTTGTGTTTGTGGATTTGAAAGGAGTTTTTGTTTGAAAGGTGTAAGTGCGAAAATTTCTATTTTGTTTTGAAGGAGCAAGTACTTAAGAACTATCTACATACTCGAAAAAGGAATTTATCTGTGCTAATGTCCTTTAGACAACGCTATCCCACTATTGATGAGTAGGTAGCATCGTCGTTGGAGTTTTAAGAGTCAATTCGATTAAGGGACGTGTGGTCACTAAAGCAATGTTAGGACGCCTTAGCGGTAACCCTAATGTCTTAGATCATTTTATCCGAGGCGACCGTTTCGAGGCAACTATGATCTTTGGACAAGATGACTACCTCTAAAACTTCCTATACTCAATGACCACATTCGAAGGCAACCAAGTGAGGTGTACCCTAAGAGTGCGCATGTGCGAGTGTGTTATTTTTCAGTTAATTTTATCTTTGTATATGTCATGGGTGAGCTAAGTTGATTTTAAGTTCATACATTCGATCTTGTCATGCATTCCCTATTTATCAAACATCTAACAATTTATAGTTTGCGGAAATTAAATTGCGGAAATTAAATCTAACAATTACAAGGCGTCGGGTATTTACATCGCCAAAAACAACCCTTGAAATTAAATTGCGGAAAGCAAAATAAAGCGATAAAATAATGTTCTAATTAAACTATTACATTCCGGGAAACAGATACATCAATATGGCAAAAAATAGATTGCGCGTGGAAAGTTAAATCGAATGCGAGTTTTTTTAGGGTTTTGACCCTTTTTTGAAAGAAAGCATTTTTTGGTTATTTTGGATTAAAAAGAAATTAGATCTAAGTTAAATAAATAAATAAATAAATAAATTAATTAAAAAGATATTTTGGATTTTTGATACTTAAGGAAATAAAGTAAATTTGATTAAAGTTAAAAAAAACCTATTTTTCTACATTAATTTTAATTATCGCAAAAATATTAAAGTTATACCTAAATTAAACTAAATTAATTAAATTAGTATTTATTTACAAAAATAAAAGTGATGAATTTAATTTTAATAAATAAAATGTTTTTGTGTTTTTGATTTTATGAGGAAAAATTATTTAATTGGTTAGTGATAATAAAAATAATAATTAACAAAACAAATAAATAAATAAAAAGAAGAAAGAAATAACCAAGGGGTGTTGGGCCTGATTTAGGGGTGAAACTTGCAATTTTCCAAGCCCATTAACGTGCAGGCCTGGGTTGACTCTCTGATTCCATGTGACACGTTGACCTTGGCATATGGTGGATGTTCAATCTTGACCATCAGATTTGGCCTGGAGGCCATCTGGCGCTTGGAGATCTGAAGGTGTATGGTGCGTTGCAAGGCATGAGGCACACTGGAACACCTGAAAGAAAATAATAGCAAATATATGGGGGACCTGGGATTCGAACCCAGGTCCCATTGGACTTTGTACTAGCGCCTTCACCACTGGACCACTGGATTTCTTTTGTTATGGGATTAGGTAACAATTAATATATGGAAAAAACTATTATTATGCCTGAAATAAAAAATAAGCGCGAAATATGAATGGACGAATGGGGAGGGGGCACGTAGTCGTCTTCTTCATTGGCCCCTGGATATTTACCTGTGGATTTTTATCCGCAGCTAAATCCATGGGTTCATCCTAAAATGAGCTATAGGCCATAAAAATGCAAACCAAGACCATGGTCATGATCGTCTCTTCCTCCTGATTTCATCTATGTCCATTGTTTGCCTTAATTTTTCCTGAAACTGAAACGCCTAAAAACAAGAACCAAAAACCCTAGTTTCGGGTATGGCATTACAGGCTATAAAAACACAAACAAACATTGCAGAAAGTTTAGAAATCATACAAGGATCAAGAATATGTCCATGGTTTGTCAAAAAATGCAAGAAAGAGAGGTTGCGATTTCAGATGCAGGGAGGTTTTCAGGGATACTTACAGCACGATTCAGGGAGGGAGAGAGCTTGCTTTTGATTCCTTCTTACTCAGTGGATGTCAAGCAAGAGTTCTACGTTGAGTTTTTGCTTTGAATCAGCCTTTAACCAAGATTTCAGTTCTAAGCTTTTTCAAGTTTTGGTTTTGATGTTTATGCAGCCTCCTCCTCCTGATTTTCGTCCCTTTACATTGTATAAGTATAATGGAATGAATTAGGTTAAGTTTTGGGCTTTGAATCTTTGTGCATTGATGATTGAAGATGTGATAGGATCCTCTATTAAAAAGCTTCCAATTTCATTCCAAATCCAATATTTTGTGCATGATATGGCTTGATACGAGTTTGATCTTGTCCATGATGACAATTAAGGCCCGTATCAATCAAAAAGATACCAAGTTATCAATATTTAGATTTTATTTGGATTTAAATTGATTTAAAATGAATTAATTCAATAAAAATCAAATAAAATAGAAAAATTAATGAATGGACATAAGACTGAAGATAAGACACGTGTGTAGTGTGACAAGATCAAATCAAGTGGAAAAAAGTGGGCCCATTTGGCAAAATTTGAAGTTTTGGGGATAGTTGACTTTTGGCAATTTTGGAAAAATGCCCAACTTCAACAATGCATAACTTCTTCAATTTGGAACTTTTGACAGTGTTCTTAGACTTTTTAGAAACCTTGAGATGTCCTCTAACCAACCCTTTTGGTCTCATATAATTTTTATATTCCATGCTCAAGTTATAAGCTTTGTAAAAAAAAGTGTTTTTGTTGACTTTCAAAAATGACCTATAATGTCCAAATTTGTAACTTTTTGTGAGTGCATTTCTTGATCTTGGGGTGTAAAGATGGATTGTAGGAAATTTCATCCTATTCAAAATGAGCTTTGGATGGGTCATTTCTCATAAAGTATGAGAATGTTATGCTTGTTCAAAGTTGAGTTGACTTTTCCTACAAAACCCTAATTTAGCAACTTTTGAATCTTGATGAATTTTGAGCAATCCTTGATGAATCATGATCAACCCTTGATAAAATGATGAATTATCCTTAAAAATGAGAATGTTGACAAAAAATCTTGAGGTTTGACTATTTGTAGGTCACAGTTGACTTTTGCCCTAGCACAGTCGATTTTTGGACCTCTTGAGCAATTGACTGACCAAACTTCCTCCGCAAGGCTTGAAATTTGACATGGATGAACTTGAGAACATATTGGGAGATTGGGGAGAACTTGAGGTCATTTGGATGCAAGGACCTTGATGCAATACACAACCCTAATTTTGAGGTTGACTACCTTAGGAGATGATTTGACTGTCCAACTCTTGAGCAATCTTGAGCCACTTGGAGATTATTCTTGTAATGTCTTGAGAAATATGGGAGGGAAATTTTGGGGTACAACAGTTGCCCCTGTTCAATCTTCTTAAACCTGAGGATGTAGATTGGCTTTCGGGCCTTTCGTGATCCGAAGGTGGAAGATGATTGAACACTAGAGTGCCCAGAAATTCGCACTCGCATGAAGTGGTATCAGCATTGTGATGTCTCGAATGGGCTTACAGATGCCATTTGGAGATTGTTGATAGGTGGTCTGAACTTCAACTGGATCGGCGTCAGAAAAATCTTTAGGAATCGATTTGACTGGACCAGAGGAGGTCTTGTCTTCTTTGACTGGATTGGCCTCAGAAAAATCTTTAGGAATCGATTTAACTGGTTTTGTCTTCTTTGACTGGATTGGCCTCAGAAAAATCTTTAGGAATCGATTTAACTGGTTTTGTCTTCTTTGACTGGATTGGCATCAGAAAAATCTTTAGGAATCGATTTAACTGGCCTTGTCTCCTTTGACTGGATTGGTATCAGAAAAATCTTTAGGAATCAATTTAACTGGTTTTGTCTTCTTTGACTGGATTGGCCTCAAAAAAATCTTTAGGAATTGATTTAACTGGTTTTGTCTCCTTTGACTGGATTGGCCTCAGAAAAATCTTTAGGAATCGATTTAACTGGTTTTGTCTCCTTTGACTGGATTGGCCTCAGAAAAATCTTTAGGATTTGATTTAACTGGTTTTGTCTCCTTTGACTGGATTGGCATCAGAAAAATCTTTAGGAATCAATTTAACTGGTTTTGTCTTCTTTGACTGGATTGGCATCAGAAAAATCTTTAGGAATCGATTTAACTGGACCAAAGGAGGTTTTGGATTAACTTCAACTGCATCAGAAAAATCTTTAGGAATCGATTTAACTGGAACAAAGAAGGTCTTCCACATAGTTGAGAATTTAACTGCATCTTTCCTGAAAGGTAAAGGTCAGTCATATGCAATGCATGAGATGGATCAAGCAATGATGTTCTCAACATAAATGAGATTGTACGGTATGATGCGTATATGCATGTATCATGATGTATGGAAATGTAATGTTTTAGCTAGGGAAAGCAAATCCCGGAGCTGCTGGAGAATAGAGTTGAATTCTTCGCTTTCGTTGGGGATGATGAACGAAGGTAATAAACCTGCAGGAGAAGAGAACTCCATTGGGGAATAAACTGATAAGGAGATTACTCTGTGGGGAAGAGATGCTCTGCTGAGGATTCCACTGATAAACTCCGCTGGGGATGGATTACCGTTACTGGTGATATTGAATCTGTTGAGGATTGAATACCCGTTTGTGGAAGGAAAGAACTTCGCTGGGGATAGTCTTTATTTGTAACTTGCTGGGGATAAACCTGTTAGACTTTTGTGGGAATAATCCTCTGAATTCTGCTAGGAATGATCCTTTGAACTTGGCTGGAGAGACTTATTTTTGTACTCCGTTGGGGGATAAACTTCCAGAGTCTATTGGGGATGATGATTCGACTTTGTTGGGGAAGCTTTTTAGACCGTGCGGGGGGAACATTGACTCCACTGGGGGTATCTTGTATTCTGCCAGGGAACATTCTTATACTCCGTTGGGGAATATTGAGACTGCCGGGGATATCGAGCCTTTTTAGTGCTGATGGTAGATAAAATCTACTTGGGGAGAATATTACTGACTCATTCATTCCTAGTTGCAAGTCTCAACTGGGGGAGAGTTACCATTACTTCCTTACTCTGCGGGAAGTGAAGGTATCTTAGCCATATTCTTCAGCTGAATATACCTTTGTACCTGATGGACAGAGTAACTGTACCGTTCAGACACTTCCTATTGCCCCTGTTTCTGATATTACCCGTAATTCATCTTTTTTTCGCATGTAAATATTTATGAGCAGCAATTAATGTCAAATGCATATATCAAAAATGAACACTGGACGTTCTTTGCAAAACAAAACAGATAAAGGAAAAACAGTTTGAAATTTGTCTGAAAATGAATTTGTATTGATTTGAAGTTTGGCCTGCAAATAAGCGTTTTTTGAACAAGAGGCTGACGTCCTAGTAAGAGAACTCCGTCGAACGATAGAATTTACACAATTTGTGAAAAGAAAACAAAACAGCTATGTGAATAATCCCACTGGGTTCCAACTCTGCTATTGCCTTTATATCCTCGAGCATCTCATCACTTTGCTACTGGTTGAAGATGAATCAGATTGATTAGTGCCGTCTGAGCTTGATAGTTGATACTGAAGTCTGGATGCAAGGTGATCCACTGAGACATAGTGTTACGCTTTGATCCCTAACTTTTTCCTGGACTTCCCTTTCGGGTTTTCAGTCCACCGGGATACCCTTTTTTTGCCCAAGCCGCCTTTTTAGGTTTTCGACTTACCGGGTGTACAGATTTTTCCATTTTCATCCCTTATTTTTTCCTAGGCCAGTCAACCTAGCGGGTCTTTAATTATGCGTAGTATCTTTTTACTATGTCTGCATTGACGGGGTGAGGAAGGTCGTCACCATCCATGGTGGTTAGAATCATAGCTCCTCCTGAGAAAATGTTCTTAACCACAAATGGCCCTTCGTAAGTAGGGGTCCATTTGCCCCTGGGATCTCCTTGAGGTAAGATGATGCGCTTGATTACCAGGTCCCCAACTTGATACTCTTGTCGTCTAACTTTCTTGTTAAATGCCTTGATCATCCGCTTTTGGTACGTCTGACCATGACAAATAGCAGTAAGTCTTTTTTCGTCGATTAAGTTCAGTTGATCAAGTCGGGTCTGAATCCAATCATCTTCGCTCAAACCTGCATCCTTAATGATTCGAAGAGAGGGTATCCGAACTTCAATGGGCAAGACTTCCTCCATGCCATATACCAAGGAGTAGGGTGTTTCCCCTGTTGACGTCCGTGCTGAGGTACGGTACCCATGGAGAGCAAATGGTAACATCTCGTGCCAATCTTTGTATGTTACTGTCATCTTCTACACAATCTTCTTGATGTTCTTATTAGCCGCTTCGACAACCCCATTCATCTTCGACCGGTAGGGAGAAGAGTTGTGATGTTGTATCTTGAATTGCTCGTAGAGCTCAGTGATCATTTTGTTGTTGAGATTGGTACCATTGTCCGTAATGATCCTCTCTGGTACACCATATCGACAGATCAGATTGTGTCGAATGAACCGTGCCACGACGTTCTTGGTTACAGTAGCAAAGGAAGTTGCTTCAACCCACTTCTTAAAGTAATCAATTGCTACCAAGATGAAACGATGCCCGTTGGATGTCGTAGGTCTGATCTCGCCGATCATATCAATGCCCCACATTGCAAAAAGCCAAGGTGCCATCAAAACATTCAGAGGTACTGGAGGTATGTGTACCTTATCAACATAGACCTGGCACTTATGACATGTCCGAGAATGCTGATAACAGTCAGCTTCCATTGTGGACCAATAATATCCTGCCCGAAGGATTTTCTTTGCCATGGTGTGTCCACTGGAATGAGTTCCGAAAGTACCTTCATGTAACTCCGCCATGATCCTTTCTGCTTCGTTCTTATCCACACAACGCAGTAAGGTCGAATCATGATTACGCTTGTAAAGGATGCCATTGCTGATGAAGAACTTTGCTGCGAACCTCCTCAGAAACTTCTTGTCATTAACAGATGCACCCTCGGGGTACTCCTGAGCTTCAAGATACCTCTTCACCTTATGAAACTAAGGTTTATCTTCTACCTCTTCAGTCTCAATATCATAGCAATGTGCAGGTTCGTCCAATCTTTCAATGATAATCTGGGGAGCTTCGTTGTCCCAATTGACTTTGAACATAGAAGACATCGTAGCCAGCGCGTCCGCCAACTGATTCTCCTCTCTAGGGAAGTGTTCAAAGGTTATCTCCTCGAAATGGGGAAGCAACATCAATACATACTCCTTGTAAGGAATAAGATTTGGGTGTTTCGTATCCCACTCGCCTTTGATCTGACTGATCACGAGAGCGAAATCTCCGAAGACACTTAGAAACTTAATCCTTAGGTCAATTGCTGCTCGAAGACCCATGATGCATGCTTCATACTCCGCTATATTGTTGGTGCAGTTGAAACATAATCGGGCGGTAAACGGAGTATGAGAGCCTTTAGGAGATATGATCACGGTGCCAATGCCATTACCCAAAGTGTTTGAAGCTCCATCAAAGTACATAGACCATCAGGATCCTTCCTCAGATCCTTCATTCGGTCCAGGTGTCTCACAATCAGTTACGAACATGATATTTTCGTCCGGAAGTTCAAAGTTCATAGACTGGTAATCATCCACTGCCTGATATGCCAAATGGTCTGCCAACACACTTCCCTTGATTGCCTTTTGGGTCGGATATTGTATGTCATACTCAGTCAAGATCATCTGCCATCTTGTTATTCTTCCGGACAAGGCAGGCTTCTCGAAGATATACTTGATTGGATCCATCTTTGATATCAACATAGTAGTGTGAGTCAACATATACTGTCTCAGCCGGCGAGCAGCCCATGCCAAAGCGCAACAAGTTTTCTCGAGCAGTGAGTATCGGGTCTCACAGTCGGTAAACTTTTTGCTAAGGTAATAAATAGCATGCTCTTTTCGGCCAGAATCGTCATGTTGACCCAACACATACCCCGTTGAGTTATCGAGTACTGTCAAGTATAAGATCAGAGGTCTCCCTTCAACTGGTGGCATCAGAATAGGTGGATCTTGGAGATACTCTTTGATTCTTTCGAAAGCGGCCTGACATTCCTCTTTCCAGCGTACCACTTGATCTTTCTTCAGTAACTTGAAGATTGGTTCACAAGTAGCAGTTAGGTGCGAGATGAATCGGGCAATGTAGTTCAGACGTCCCAGAATACCTCTGACTTCTTTCTCTATTCTGGGAGCTGGCATCTCCTATATGGCTTTAACTTTGGCAGGATCCACTTGAATACCTTTGTCGCTTACGACGAAACCCAGTAGCTTACCAGATCTCACCCCGAAGGTGCACTTGTTTGGGTTCAATCTCAGCTTGTACAACTTCAGCCTGTCAAACAGCTTCTGCAGATGGTCAAGGTGTTCCTCCTCAGTCTGGGACCTTGCAATCATATCGTCGATGTATACTTCGATCTCATGATGGATCATGTCATGAAACAAAGCAACCATGGCACGTTGATATGTTTCCCCAGCATTCTTCAGTCCAAAAGGCATGACCTTGTAGAAAAAAGTGCCTCACTGAGTAACAAAAGTTGTCTTCTCCATGTCTTCGGGATCCATTTTGATCCGATTATAACCGGAGAAACCATCCATGAAGGAGAAGACCTTGTGCTGAGCAGTGTTGTCAACCAGAACGTCGATATGAGGTAGAGGGAAATCATTCTTGGGGCTTGCCCTGTTCAGATCCCTGTAGTCAACACACATTCGAACCTTACCATCTTTTTTCGGCACCAGAACCACATTGGCAACCCACTGAGGGTAAGAAGTAACTGCTAAAAAACCGGCGTCGAACTGTTTCATAACTTCAGCCTTGATTTTCTCAGACATCTCTGGGCGCATTCGGCGGACCTTCTGTTTCACTGGAGGACAGTCTTCCTTGGTAGGCAGGCGATAAACCACAATATCAGTATCCAACCCCGACATATCTTCATAAGACCAGGCAAAGATTTCAACATAGTCATGAATCATCTGAATCAACCGTTGCTTCACACTAAGCTCCAGATTTGCATCGATCTTGACTTCCTTCTTATCTGTCTCAGTACCCAGATTCACTGATTCTACCGGCTCTTCATGTGGTTGAATAACCCTCTCTTCCTGGAGTAACAGTCTTGCAAGTTCACCAGGAACTTCGTAATCATCTCCGCCTTCGTCTTCGGCTAAGTTGATCGGATTTTCGAAGTTATAACTGGCAGTAGCAGAGTCGTTACCAGTGAGATCTAGAGTGGATGTAGACCTGTATATGTGAGTGTGTCTAAAATAGTTGTTTTGCAATATATAATAAAGAAAAACAAGGAGCGCAAAATTTTGAAATGCAAGAACGTCCAATGCTTTTATTAATGATATATGAAAATGACACACATAAAGCCCTCACAAATGAAGCCACGGTGCCCCGGGTAAGACATCGGGCCATAAAGTTTAAAACATTGTCTGTTACATATACAAAAAAAAAAGTTTCATTACTGGGTAACAAAAGTAATAGGGATGAAGTCCTTTGCTGTCTAGTTGCTTAGTCCACCGTCGGTCGTACGATAGATCCAGCTGTCGAATTCAGACTCTTCTACATCGTCTTCAATGGCATTCACTCCCGAGTTGCTGATGAACACGGGAGGTCTTCCGATTCGTGCATTCCGAACAGCCCTTTGAGATTCTGCAATGAAACCCAAACCAAACTTGTTAGTCTTCTGTGTAAAATCAGGGAGTCGGCCCCAATTTGCACACCCACCTTTCACAACAACAGCCCGGGCATCCTTTATGGAAGCCATCTTCATAGGAGAATCTTCAACAACAGTCTCAGCGGACGCCAGTGTCTAGGGAACCTCTTCAAAATGCTGGAATGGGGTCTTAATGAACTCCCCATACATCTCTACATATCGGAAAGACTTGAGGTGGCTAACCATGTACTCTTCCTCTCCTTGTACTGTCACAATCTTCCCTTTGACCGGGTACTTCAGCTTCTGGTGGAGCGTCGAGGTTACGGCCCCAGCTTTGTGGATCCATGGACGACCCAGCAAACAAGAATAAGATGGTCGAATGTCCATCACATAGAACGTAGAGTTGAAGACCTGGGAACCAACCTTGATCGGGATATCAACCTCTCCATGTACCATTCTTTTAGACCCATCAAAGGCCCTGACGACAATGTTGCTTGGTTTCAATTCCAACCCTTCACAGTCTAACCGGTCCAGAGCTTTCTTCGGTAAAACATTTAATGAGGAACCAGTATCCACCAATACATGTGCAAGAGTAGTGCCCCTGCATTCAATGGAGACATGTAGGGCATCGTTGTGATTCTTCCCCTTAGCAGTCAAGTCGGCGTCAGAGAAACCCAACCCATTATCAGCAGTCAAATTGGCCATGCAATCTGTAAACTGATCAGCTGATGTCTCTTGTGGCACGTGGGCAGTTTTCAGAAATGTAATCAGAGCCTTGGCATGGGCCTCTGAGCACAGCAACAGTGACAACATAGAAATCTTGGACGGGGTTTGCCCCAACTGCTCAACTACATTGTAGTCACTCTTTTTAATAATTTTCAGAATCTCTTCCATCTCTTGTTTAGAAGCTTCAACAGTAATTGTCTTTGGTGCCTCCGTATTGGCATGCTCATCAGTGGTGATCCCTTTGCCCCGAGTGTCAGATGACTCGACGACAGGGGTAAGAATAGGAACTTGAACAGGAATGGTAGTAGGTACACTGGTAGGTGTAATAACAACAGGTCTTCGGGTAGTTGGCGGAGAAATATCAGGTGAGAAAAGTCTTCCGATGCGGGTGACTTTAGCAGGTCCAACAATATTGCTGACGTCAGTATCAGCATCCAACTCTTGCTTAACTCCATGGAAATAAACATCAACCCCATAGTGCCAAGGGAAAGCTTTATCAGAGGTATAGGGGATGGGCCCCGGAACAGTGATGATTACAGGTGCGATTCTCGGAACAAATGTAATTCTAACAAGCTTCCTCGAGGGAGCCTTGGAAGAATTGTCGAAAATGGTAATGATGGCAACTTCTTAAGAAGGAACTAAGGGAACAACAGCCTTCTCAAACAGAATCTCCTTACTATCCATCAGGCGTTGGACACCTGACTTCAAGAGATGGCAACCGGTAGGTAGAACATAACACATACGGCAACCTTCGTCACAGCCCGGAAATAAACCGGCTAGCAAAAGGTTCTTCTTTACAGTCATCAAAGGGGTAGCAATATCATTCACAGAAACCATAAATGAATCTTCATCTATAGCATTCACTCCATGCTTGGGCATAAGAGCAGTCACAATGTTAGGCCTCTCGGGCGCCTCAAACTCAATCTCCTTCGCATCAATTAAGTCCTGTATCTTATTCTTCAAAATCCAACAATCATCTGTATTATGCCCCGGGCTATCAGAGTGATAAGCACAGCGGGCATTAGGGTTATACCTCGGTGATGTTGTATTTAGATTCTTCGGGGCTTCCTTTAGAATCACTAGATTGGTCTTCAGCAACTGTGGCAGAATCTGAGACAGAGTCATGCTGAGACGGGTGAATTTCCTTCGAGGTCTCTCATCCTTCTGTTGATTGTTGTGCTGCGGAGCACCAACATATTTTGAAATAACAACCGCATTAACAGTTTGGCGGTGTTCAGGTCTATTCTGTCTTCTTGAACTGTAGACAACACTGGACTCTTTCTTAAACGACTTCTTCTCGGTGCTTGATGAAGCACCCTTCTGTATCTTACCATCCTTAATACCAGCCTCAATCCTCTCACCGGTCAAAATAATCTTTGTAAACCCAGATGAAGAGCTTCCAATTAGGTGGTTGAAAAATGGACCAGACAAGGTCCCCAGAAACATGTCAACTAGCTCCCGATCTGCCAAGGGTGGTTGTACTCTTCCGACGAGGTCCCTCCACTTCTGAGCATAATCTTTGAATCCTTCACCCGTTCCCATTGACATACCCTGGAGTTGGATACGCGTGGGAGCAAGGTCGGAGTTGTACTGGTACTGCCTGTAGAAAGCAGTAGCCAAATCTTCCTAACTGCGGATACTGGCCCCGTCTAACTGATAGAACCATTCAAGCTGAGTCCCTGAGAGACTGTCTTGAAAGAAATGGATCCATAGGTTCTTATCAGCGGTATACGTCTGAATATTCCTCACATATGACTAGAGGTGCAGCTTCAGACAAGAAACTCCGTCATACTTAGCAAAGGCTGGTGCCTTGAATTTGTGGGGAATTACCACCCCAGATGATAGACCCAGATCACCAAAGTCCAGACCAGGCACTTTTTGAACCTCCATAGCACTCAACCGGTCTTCCAGTTGCTTGTATCTATCCTCAGCCGGAGGATACTGTTCTTCATCGAAGTCTGTCTCGTTGTCGGAGACCACAGGGCTAGGAGCCCTCCTTTCCTCTTGACTATCTTTCCCTCCAAATAAGGTGGTCAGATCAACTTCATTCTGTAGCCTGTTTCCAAACCTGTGCCCCGTGTTGAACAGGATTGTCCTCTTCTTCTTCTTCTTCTTCTCTTTCAGAATCAAGGTCTTCAGGTCTTGCTGACCCTTAGCTAGATTCATGAACAAATCTTGGAATTGGGCATTCTGGGCCTGGAGGGCCTTGATAGCTTGCTCATTTTAAGGTTCAGTAGACATGATGGGTGCTGAAATAAACAGCGAAGAAGATAAGAGACCTGTAATAGGTACCTGTTATGGAGTGCATGAGATGAAATGCATATGATTTATGATTTCAAAGACAATCGGGAGATTCAAATTTGTAAACAAGAAAGGAAACACACTTTATTAGATAAACTTCAAAATTCAAATTGTTCAACTGATGCCCTCAGGGCGTTACAAGAATGGAAATACTAAAAAGTAAATGAAAACTGGAAAAGAAACAATCAAAGGTCAATCAGTGCTCCCATGGTCTCTTCTTATTGGTGCGGACATAGTCATTCAGAATCCACTCGTTCTTCAACTACCTAGTCAACCTCTGGATCTTCTGCTCTTGCTCGTTGAACTTCTCTCAGTAGGAATCCTGTTCTTCCCTCAGTTGCATCCAAGACCTTTTCAGTGCCCCAATGTTAGTGGGCATATGAGGATGGTGGATGGTTGGAAGAACCCCTTCTTCATTAGCAATTTCAACAATGATAGGCCAGACAACTTCATATGGCATACCCAGCTTTTGGGAACGGATACAGACCCATCTGAGATATGGCTCCATCGGAAGTGAAGTCTTTGGGCCTAGCTCGTGTGGATCAGATCTGTGAACTCTATCCCAGGCCTTTATGAATATGCGACGTTGCTTGTCGCTATCCCCTTGAAAATCAAAGATGATACTAGGCATTAACAGCTCATGAGGTCCTTCTCTTCTGGCTCTTCCAAACTGACGTAAGGCTAAGCACGGATTGTAAGAAATTCCTCCATGGGTTCCTAACAGTGGAACATTGGGATACTCCCCACAGCGATCAATGATAGCCTCTTCATCCATACCCTTGAGAGTCCAGATAATGTCATTATGAGAGAGAGACATCACCCTATAAGCCCAACCCATGCCTTCTTTATTCTTCAGCACTGACTTGGGGAGGTGCGAAATAAACCACCTTGCCAATAACGGAGCACAGCACATCAAGGTTCCCCGCTTTCGGGCAGTACGAGCATAAAGCGGATGAAGGATGTCACCCAAGAGAGTGGGCACAGGATTGCGAGAGATGAAGATCTTTACCGCATTCACATCAACAAAGGAGTCAGAGTTCGAAAACAGAACCAAGCCATATATCAGAAGAGCCAGAATATCCTCGAATGCCTTGAAATATAGATTATCCCAGAAATAGTTAGCTTTACCAACCAAAAACTTAGTCAGAAAGCCCTTTGCTCCGCTTCTAGTCTCCCAATTAGCCATTACCTCTTCTTTGGTCATATGAAGGGCTGCATCAATCTCTTCGGGCCTAAGAATATTCTCCCAACCAGTAAACAGGGTCTGCTCCAGAATAGAGATACCGAGAAAATTAGAGAATTCTTCTAGGGTGGGAACCAACTGGTAGTCCTGGAAAGTAAAGCAATGGTAAAGCGGATCATAGAATTGGACGAAAACACTCATCATCTGCTCGTCTAATTTAGAGGTGACCAAACTGAGAAGATAACCATGTCTCCTGAGGAAGGAAGTAGTATCAGGAATCTTTGCAATCAGATCTTTAAGCACAATGGGAACCTGGACAAAGTTAATCTGGATGGTATTCCTACGCATAGGCATCATGATGACCTACAAAACAGAACAAAGATGAATCCCTCCTATCTTCGAAATAGGTTAGTCCTATGCAAGATGTATGCAATGTTATGATGTCATGATGTCATGATAGTAAGCACACCACAAGTATCCACAAATAGAAAACATGGTAAAGGCACACAAGTCACACAGAGAGCCCTTAAATTTCAGGCTGGCAAGGAGCTTAGGTACTACCCTCTTTCAATTCAGTTGGTTTAAACCTGTCCTAAAAATAGTAACTGGGTTCTAGAGGATCTCAATATCACTGACTACCCTAAATCGGTCATAATTCCAGTTTAGCAACCTTTTCTTGCGGCCGGAATCATCGCGAGAGTTTAATCTCAATGAGTGTAGCATACTGCTACTGTTCTATGGCCAAGTTGGTCAATTTAAAGGTTCTAAGGTCAATTGGTGCTTAATGACCCCTTAGATGACCCATATTCTCCTCGTTCCAACACAAGGGATATCAGTACAATCTAAAGTGCCACACCAACGTAGCTACTGCTTCAACCGTATCGGTCTATGCCGTACAATTCCCTCACAGTTTATTGCTACTTACCTAAAGGGTATCCCCCAGATCCGGGTTAGGATCTATAGTAACTCCGATACAAGCCCACAAATATAAAGCATACAAAGCAAACAATTGAAAACACAATGATCTAATCCTAAGGTACAACCCACTTATTAATTTCCCCAGCAGAGTTGCCAGTTCTGTGATACGGTGGGATAGAACTGACTGGTTTTGGAATGCTGGTTCGCGTTTTGCGTTTATCTTTACAAAATGTCGCGGTAAGCAAGAGTCGCCACCGTCTTTTATTTTATCCAACAAGGAAAGGAAAAAAGCACAAAAAAATTCCTTTTTCGAGATGTTTCTCGGGTTCGGGGGGTAGATTATAGAAAGGGAAGGTATTAGCACCCTTTCTATCCGTGGTTATCCACAGGCTCTTAGGTACTTGCTCAAAGTGTTTTCAAAATTTGCTTTTCTTTGTGTTTGTGGATTTGAAAGGAGTTTTTGTTTGAAAGGTGTAAGTGCGAAAAGTTCTATTTTGTTTTGAAGGAGCAAGTACTTAAGAACTATCTACCTACTCAAAAAAGGAATTTATCTGTGCTAATGTCCTTTAGACAATGCTATCCCACTATTCATGAGTAGGTAGCATCATCGTTGGAGTTTTAAGGGTCAATTCGATTAAGGGACGTGTGGTCATTAAAGCAATGTTAGGACGCCTTAGCGGTAACCCTAATGTCTTAGATCATTTTATCCGAGGCGACCGTTTCGAGGAAACTATGATCTTTGGACAAGAGGACGACCTCTAAAACTTCCTATACTCAATGACCACATTCGAAGCAACCAAGTGAGGTGTACCCTAAGAGTGAGCATGTGCGAGTGTGTTGTTTTTAAGTTAATTTTATCTTTGTATATGTCATGGGTGAGCTATGTTGATTTTAAGTTCATACGTTCGATCTTGTCATGCATTCCCTATTTATCAAACATCTAACAATTTATAGTTTGCGGAAATTAAGTTGCCGAAATTAAACCTAACTATTACAAGGCGTCGGGTATTTACATCGCCAAAAACAACCCTTGAAATTAAATTGCGGAAAGCAATATAAAGCGATAAAATAAAGTTCTAATTAAACTATTACATTCCGGGAAACATATACATCAATATGGCAAAAAATAGATCGCGCGCGGAAAGTTAAATCGAATGCGAGTTTTTTTTAGGGTTTTGACCCTTTTTTGAAAGAAAGCATTTTTTGGTTATTTTGGATTAAAAAGAAATTATATCTAAGTTAATTAAATAAATAAATAAATAAATTAATTAAAAAGATATTTTGGATTTTTGATACTTAAGGAAATAAAATAAATTTGATTAAAGTTAATAAAAACCTATTTTTCTACATTAACTTTAATTATCGCAAAAATATTAAAGTTATACCTAAATTAAACTAAATTAATTAAATTAGTATTTATTTACAAAAATAAAAGTGATGAATTTAATTTTAATAAATAAAATATTTTTGTGTTTTTGATTTTATGAGGAAAAATTATTTAATTGGTTAGTGATAATAAAAATAATAATTAACAAAACAAATAAATAAATAAAAAGAAGAAAAAAATAACCAAGGGGTGTTGGGCCTGATTTGGGGGTGAAACTTGCAACTTTCCAAGCCCATTAACATGCAGGCCTGGGTTGACTCTCTGATTCCATGTGACACGTTGACCTTGGCATATGGTGGATGTTCAATCTTGACCATCAGATTTGGCCTGGAGGCCATCTGGCGCTTGGAGATCTGAAGGTGTATGGTGCGTTACAAGGCATGAGGCACACTGGAACGCCTGAAAGAAAATAATAGCAAATATATGGGGGACCTGGGATTCGAACCCAAGTCCCATTGGACTTTGTACTAGCGCCTTCACCACTGGACCACTGGACTTCTTTTGTTATGGGATTAGGTAACAATTAATATATGGAAAACACAATTATTATGCCTGAAATAAAAAATAAGCGCGAAATATGAATGGACGAATGGGGAGGGGGCACGTAGTCGTCTTCTTCGTTGGCCCCTGGATATTTACCTACGGATTTTTATCCGCAGCTAAATCCATGGGTTCATCCTAAAACGAGCTATAGGCCATAAAAATGCAAACCAAGACCATGGTCATGATCGTCTCTTCCTCCTGATTTCTTCTATGTTTGCTTTAATTTTTCCTAAAACAAGACCATTGTTTGCTTTAATTTTTCCTAAAACTAAAATGCCTAAAAACAAGAACCAAAAACCCTAGTTTCGGGTATGGCATTACAGGCTATAAAAACACAATCAAACATTGCAGAAAGTTTAGAAATCATACAAGGATCAAGAATATGTCCATGGTTTGTCAAAAAAATGCAAGAAAGAGAGGTTACGATTTCAGATGCAGGGCAGTTTTCAGGGATACTTACAGCGCGACTCAGGGAGGGAGAGAGCTTGCTTTTGTTTCCTTCTTACTCAGTGGATGTCAAGCAAGAGGTCTACGTTGAGTTTTTGCTTTGAATTAGCCTCTAACCAAGATTTAAGTTCCAAGCTTTTTCAAGCTTTTTCAAGTTTTGGTTTTGATGTTTATGCAGCCTCCTCCTCTTGACCTAAAGATTCAAAGCCCAAAACTTGACCTAATTCATTCCATTGTATAAGTATAATGGAATGAATTAGGTCAAGTTTTGGGCTTTGAATCTTTGTGCATTGATGATTGAAGATGTGATATGATCCTCCATTAAAAAGCTTCCAATTTCATTCCAAATCCAATATTTTGTGCATGATATGGCTTGATACGAGTTTGATCTTGTCCATGATGACAATTAAGGCCTGTATCAATCAAACAGATACCAAGTTATCAATATTTAGATTTTATTTGGATTTAAATTGATTTAAAATAAATTAATTCAATAAAAATCAAATAAAATAGAAAAATTAATGAATGGACATAAGACTGAAGATAAGACACGTGTGTAGTGTGACAAGATCAAATCAAGTGGAAAAAGTGGGCCCATTTGGCAAAATTTGAAGTTTTGGGGATAGTTGACTTTTGGCAATTTTGGAAAAATGCCCAACTTCAACAATGCACAACTTCTTCAATTTTGAACTTTTGGAGGTGTTCTTGGACTTTTTAGAAACCTTGAGATGTCCTATAACCAACCCTTTTGGTATCATCTCATTTTGTTATTCCATGCTCAATTTATAAGCTTTGGAAAAATAAGTGTTTTTGTTGACTTTCAAAAATGACCTATAATGTCCAAATTTGTAACTTTTTGTGAGTGCATTTCTTGATCTTGGGGTGTAAATATGTATTGTATGAAATTGCATCCTCTTCAAAATGAGCTTTTTATGGGTCATTTCTCATAAAGTATGAGAAAGTTATGCTTGGTCAATGTTGAGTTGACTTTTCTTGAAAAACCCTAATTTAGCAACTTTTGAATCTTGATGAATTTTGAGCAATCCTTGATGAATCATGATCATCCCTTGATCAAATGATGAATTATCCTTAAAAATGATAATGTTTACAAAAAATCTTGAGGTTTGACTATTTGTAGGTCACAGTTGACTTTTGCCCTAGCACAATCGATTTTTGGACCTCTTGAGCAATTGACTGACCAAACTTCCTCTACAAGGCTTGAAATTTGACATGGATGAACTTGAGAACATATTAGGACATTGGGGAGAACTTGAGGTCATTTGGATGCAAGGACCTTGATGCAACACAAAACCCTAATTTTGAGGTTGACTGCCTTAGGAGATGATTTAACTATCCAACTCTTGAGCAATCTTGAGCCACTTGGAGATTATTCTTGTAATGTCTTGAGAAAAATGGGAGGGAAAATTTTGGGGTACAACAATATCGTACTCCGTTTACCTCCAGACTATGTTTCAATTGCACCAACAACATGGCGGAGTATGAAGCATGCATTATGGGTCTTCGAGCAGCTATTGACCTAAGGATTAAGTTCTTGAGTGTCTTCAGAGATTCCGCTCTTGTGATCAGTCAGATCAAAGGCGAGTGGGATACGAAACACCCAAATCTTATTCCTTACAAGGAGTATGTGTTGACGTTGCTTCCACGTTTCGAGGAGATAACCTTTGAACACTTCCCTAGAGAGGAGAATCAGTTGGCGGACGCGCTGGCTAGGATGTCTTCTATGTTCAAAGTCAATTGGGACAACGAAGCTCCCCGGATTATTATTGAAAGGTTGGAGGAACCTGCACATTACTATGACATTGAGACTGAAGAGGTAACAGATAAACCCTGGTTTCATGAGGTGAAGAGGTATCTTGAAACTCAGGAGTACCCCGAAGGTGCATTTGTTAATGACAAGAAGTTTCTGAGGAGGTTCGCGGTGAAGTTCTTCATCAACAATGGTATTATTTACAAGCGTAACCATGATTCTACCTTACTGCGATGTGTGGATAAGAACGAAGCAGAAAGGATCATGACAGAGTTACATGAAGGTACTTTCGGAACTCATTCCAGTGGACATACCATGGCAAAGAAAATCCTTCGGGCAGGATATTTTTGGTCCACAATGGAAGCCGACTGTTATCAGCATTCTTGGACCTGTCACAAGTGCCAAGTCTATGCTGATAAGGTGCATATACCTACAGTACCTTTGAACGTCTTGACAGCTCGGTGGCCTTTTGCAATGTGGGGTATAGACATGATCGGCGAGATCAGACCTACGGCATCCAACGGGCATCGTTTCATCCTGGTAGCGATTGATTACTTTACGAAGTGGGTTGAAACAGGTTCTTTTGCTACAGTGACCAAGAACGTCGTGGCGCGGTTCATTCGGCACAACCTGATTTATCAATATGGTGTACCAGAAAGGATTATTACAGACAATGGTACAAATCTCAATAATAAGATGATCACCGAGCTCTGCAAGCAGTTCAAGATACAACATCACAACTCTTCTCCCTACCGGCCGAAGATGAATGGGGCTGTAGAAGCGGCTAATAAAAATATCAAGAAGATTATGCAGAAGATGACAGTGACATACAAAGACTGGCACGATATGTTACCATTTTCTCTTCATGGGTACCGTACCTCAGCACGGACGTCAACATGGGCAACACCCTATTCCTTGGTTTATGGCATAAAGGTCGTATTTCCTATTGAAGTTCAGATACCCTCTCTTCGGATTATGAAGGATGCAGGTTTGAGCGAAGATGACTGGATTCAGACCCGGCTTGATCAACTGAACTTAATTGACGAAAAGAGACTTACTGCTATTTGTCATGGTCAGACGTATTAGAAATAGATGATCAGAAACAGACGAAAAGAGTATCAAGTTGGGGATCTGGTAATCAAGCACATTATTCTACCTCAAGGTGATCCCAGGGACAAATGGACTCCTACTTACGAAGGGCCATTTGTGGTTAAGAACATTTTCTCAGGAGGAGCTATGATTATAACCACCATGGATGGTGACAACCTTCCTCACCCCGTCAATGCAGACATAGTGAAAAAATACTATGCATAATCAAAGACCCGCTAGGTTGATTGGCCTAGGCAAAAATAAGGGCTTCCCGGCGAACCAAAAGGGTTCGAGCAAAAATAAGGGATGAAAATGAAAAAATCTGTACACCCGGCAAGTCGAAAACCTGAAAAGGCGGCTTGGGAAAAAAAGGGTATCCCGATGGACTAAAAACCCGAAAGGGCGGTCCAGGCAAAAATTAGGGATCAAAGTGTAACACTATGTCTCATTGGATCACCTTGCAACCAGACTTCGGTATCGACTATCAAGCTCGTACGACACTAAACATTCTGATCTACCTTCAACCAAGTAGCAAAGTGATAAGATGCTCGAGGACATAAAGGCAATAGCAGAATTGGAACCCAGTGGGATTATTCACATTATCTGTTTTGTTTTTCTTTTTCACAAATTGTGTAAATTCTATTGTTCGACGATGTTCTCTTACTAAGACGTCAGCCTCTTGTACAAAAATGCCTATTTACAGGCCAAACTTCAAAAATCAATACAATTCATTTTCAAAGAAATTTCAAACTGTTTTCCCTTTATCTATTTTGTTTTGCAAAGAACGTCTAATGTTCATTTTTGATATATGCATTTGACATTAATTGCTGCTCATGAATATTTACATGCAAAACAAAAGACCATTACATGTATTATCAGAAACAGGGACAAATAAGATTTGTCCAAGCTTTACAGTTACTCTGCCCACCAGGTACAAGGTAAATTTAGCTGAAGAATATGGCTGAAATACTTTCACTCCCCGCAGAGTAAGACAATAATGATAGCTCTCCCCAGCTGAGACTTGCAACTATAAATGAATCGGTAATATTCTCCCCAAGCAGAGTTTATCTACCATCAGCATCGAAAGGTCTTAATATTCCCCAGCGGAGTATAAGAATATTCCCTGGCAGAATACAAAATATCCCCAATGGAGTTTGAAAGTTTTTCCCAGCGCAGTCTAAAAAAGCTTCCCCAGTGGAATTTGGAGAATCCTCCCCAGTAGACTTTGGAAGATTGTCCCCAACATAGCTCAAAGGACTATCCCCATTAGAGTCTAAAAGGGTATCCCCGGTGAATTCGCAATCGAAGATCATCCCCAGCGGAGTTCATTCCTTTCACAAACAGGAGCCCAATCCCCAACAGGATTCAGTATCACCAGTAGCGGTAATTCATCCCCAGCGGAATTTATCAACGGAATACCCTATAGAGCATCTATTCCCCACAGAGTAATCTCCTCATCAGTTTATTCCCCAACGGAGTTATCCTCTCCTGCAGGTTTATTCTCACAATCATCTTCATCCACTATCTCCAGCAGAAACGAAGAATTTAACTCTTTTTCTCCAGCAGTTATCCGGGATTTATTTTCCCCAGCTAAAAACATTACACTTTCATACATCATGATACATGCATATACACATCATACAACACCAATCTCATTTATTTTGAGAACGTCATTGTTTGATACATATCATGCATTACATACAGCTAACCTTACCTTTCAGGTAAGATGCGGTTAAATTCTCATCTATGAAGCTTTTACAAAGTCGAAGTACTGACCAGTTCTTAAATCTCAACCGAATTAGCCTCGGTTGAATTACAGACAAGGCCCTAAATCTCGGCAATTCTCCTCCGTCGAATTACAGACAAGTTTATAAATCTTAGCAGAGTTTTCTCAGTTGAATTACAGACAAGTCCTAAATCTCGATGAAGTGTTTCCCTCAGTCGAAGTACTGACCGGTTCTTAAATCTCAACAGAATTATCCTCAGTTGAATTACAGACGAGGTCCTAAATCTCGGCAATTCTCCTCCGTCGAATTACAGACAAGTTCCTAAATCTCAGCGGAGTTTTCTCAGTTAAATTACAGACAAGTCCTAAATCTCGATGAAGATGTTTCCCTCAGTTGAAGTACTGACCGGTTCTTAAATCTCAACAGAATTATCCTCAGTCGAATTACAGATAAGGTTCTAAATATCGACAAATTTCCTCCGTCGAATTACAGATGAGTTCTTAAATCTCAACAGAATTATCCTCGGTTGAATTACAGACAAGTCCTAAATCTCGATGAAGATGTTTCCCTCAGTTGAAGTACTGACCAGTTCTTAAATCTCAACAGAATTATCCTTAGTTGAATTACAGATAAGGTTCTAAATCTCGACAAGTTCCTCCGTCGAATTACATACGAGTTCTTAAATATAACAAAATTATCCTCGATTGAATTATAGACAAGTCCTAAATCTCGATGAAGATGTTTCCCTCAGTCGAAGTACTGACCGGTTCTTAAATCTCAACCGAATTATCCTCAGTTGAATTACAGATAAGGTTCTAAATCTCGACAAGTTCCTCCGTCGAATTACAGACGAGTTCTTAAATCTCAACAGAATTATCCTCAGTTGAATTACAGATAAGGTTCTAAATCTCGACAAGTTCCTCCGTCGAATTACATAGGAGTTCTTAAATCTCAACAGAATTATCCTCAGTTGAATTACAGATAAGGTTCTAAATCTCGACAAAGTTCCTCCGTCGAATTACAGACAGTTCCTAAATCTCAGCAGAGTTTTCTCAGTTGAATTATGGGCGAGTTCTTAAATCTCGATGAAGATGTTTCCCCCCAGTTGAATTACGAACAATTTCTTAAAACTCAACAGAGATGTTCTCTCGGTTGAAGTACATGCAAGTTCCTAAATCCCCACAAAGATCAGACTTCCCCAAGCGGAATCTTCCACAACAACAGGTATGCAAGCTCTCGCTAAGGAATCTCTTATGCGATCGACACACCGCCAAATGGCATCTGTAAGCCCATTCCCGATGTTACGAAGCAACTACTACTTCATGCGAGTGCAAATTTCTGGGCACTCTAGTGTTCAATCATCTTCCACCTTCGGATCACGAAAGGCTTAAAAGCCAATCTACATCCTCAGGTTTAAGAATATTGAACAGGGGAAGCTGTTGTACCCCAAAATTTTCCCTCCCATATTCCTCAAAACATTGCAAGAAAAATCTCCAAGTTGCTCAAGGTTACTCAAGAATTGGTCAGGCAAGCTATCTCCTAAGTCAGTCTACCCCAAATTAGGGTTTTGTGTTGCATCAAGATCCTTGAGTCCAAATGACCTCAAGTTCTCACCAAGGTCCTAATATGTTCTCAATATCATCCATGTCAAATTTCAAGCCTTGCAGAGGAGTTTGCTCAGTCAATTGCTCAAAAGGTCCAAAAATCGATTGTGCTAGGGCAAAAGTCAACTGTGACCTATATACAGTGAAACTTCAAGATTTTTTTGCCAAAATTCTAATTTTGAAGGATATTTCATCATTTGATCAAGGGTTGATCATGATTCATCAAGGATTGCTCAAAATTTATCAAGACTCAAAAGTTGCTAAATTAGGGTTTTGTAGGAAAAGTCAACTCAACTTTGACCAAGCATAACTTTCTCATACTTTATGATAAATCACCCATCCAAATCCCATTTTGAAGAGAATGAAATTACCTACAATCCAACTTCACACCCCAAGATCAAAAAATGTACTCACAAGAAGTTATGTATTTGGACATTATAGGTCATTTTTGAAAGTCAACAAAAACACCTTTTTTGCCAAAACTTATAACTTGAGAATGGAATATCAAAATAAAATGAGACAAAAAGGGTTGGTTAAAGTACATCTCAAGCTTTCTAAAAAGTCCAAGAACACTTCCAAAACTTCAAAATTGAAGAAGTTATGCATTGTTGAAGTTAGACTTTTTTGCAAAATTTCCAAAAGTCAACTATCCCCAAAACTTCAAATTTTGTCAAATGGGCCCATTCTTTTTCACTTGATTTGAGTTTGCACTATAACCCACGTGCCATAGCTCCATCCATGTGCCCATATCTCATTGTTATTATTTAATTTGATTTTTATTTGAATTTATTCATTTTTAATCAAATAAAATCATATAAAATCCAAGGAATTAATAACTCATGATTTTCTGATTGTTTTAGGCTTTTTTCACAGCTAGCATCACCATCAAATTCGTATCAAATCAAATCATGTGCAAAAATATTGAAATGAATCAAATTTGGAAAGATTTAATGGAAGAATCAAATCCACATCAAAGTCATTGATAGAGGGAGATCTGTACCAAGTTTGTAAACCTAATGCACTGATCATTACATAAGGAAGCAAAACACACGAAAAGAAGGGTTGGCAAGTGTTGGAAGAGGCAGAATAAAAGTGCAAAAAATCACAAAAATGTGAGAGATCAAAATCAGGGTTAGAGAAAGTTTCAGGACACGAGACTTGTTCCAATCGCTTCCCGGGAATTCACACAAGCCATCCCAATCAAAACCATGCATCCTCAGGCCTCCAAACACACTGTAAGTCCCACGTAAATTGCTCCTGTTCTTGATTTCGTAACTCTGGAATTAGGCATCTTTTCAATGAACTAATTGCATATTTGTAACCCTCATATCATTTGTAAGCTAATGATAATAGCCAATTTCATTTATGCACTATGTATCATGAAACGCCATGGCTAGGGTTTCGTTTATGTTTTTAGGGTTTTTTATTTCAGGAAGAATTGAAGCACATGAAGGGCATGGTTGTGATCATAAGTTTGTCACGAATCCAACCATGGTCCTAGAATTCATTTTTGTGGCCTGAGAAGGATTTTTGAGATGAGCAATCTTGTAGCTACGGACTCCTGTCCGTTGGTATAGGTGGTGATACTTTTGGCCACAGTTGGCAGGTCAGGGATGATGCGTGGCATCCATCCATTGGCCGGTTCAAACATAGTGTGCGTTTTTTTTCTTTTTTCTGACCAATAATTCTTGTTTTTATATTATTATTGATTTGTGTTAATATAACAAATGAAGCAGGGTGATGTAGTGGCAAGCGTGTAATGCATTCTCCTTTAGGACCTGAGTTTGAATCCCAGGTCCCCCACTTTCTCAATAACTTTTGTTTTCAGGTATTCCCATGCGCGCTCAAATCTGCAGCCTACCATGCTCCCTCATCCATCCAAATGCCAGATGGCCAAGAGCCAGATCTGGTGGTCAAAAAGCTGGAGGTCCACCATGAGTCAAGTCAAAATGCGCATACTGGATCAGAAAAAGTCCAAATGGGCCAGCAAAGAATTGCTATTAACACCCTCAAAACAGGCCCAACACTTCTTTTCTCTTTTATTTGTTTTTTTTATTATTTAATATATCTTAATTGATTTATTTAACTTTCTAACCAATCACAAAATTATTTTTTATCAAATAAAATCATAAAATACTTTTTTTCCCAATCAAATTGTAACTTTTATTTTATTAATAAACACTAATTAATTAATTTAGGTTTTACTTCTAGGATAACTTTAAACATTTTTTGTAAATAATTAAAATGAATTAGATTTAATTAGGTTTTCAACTACTAATTTAATTAATTTTATTTTCTTTCTTAAATTAACAAAACTCCAAAAATAATGTATTTTTTCATTTAATTAATTTATTAACTTAATTTAGGCATTTAATTTAAGTTTAATTTCTTTCTTAATTTAAAAATAAAATAAAACCAAAAAGGATATTTTCTTTAATCAAAAGGGTCAAAACCCTAAACTCGCACTCAAATTAATTTCCCGCGCGCGTTATTTATTTTTATCCATAATGTACCTGCTTCCGAAATGTAATAGGTAATTAGGACCATTTAATTATTTTTTATCGCTTTACTTTATTTTTCAAAAGGGTTTGTCTTTGGCGATGTAAATACCCGACGCCTTGTAATTTAAATTCCACATTTTATTTCCGCAAATTATAACTGCTAGATGTTTGATAATATGGTTTGCATGACAAGACTGAATGTTAATCTTAAAATCAAATTAGATCACCTTTAACATGTACAAATATAAAAATAACTGAAAAACAACACACTTGCACATGCGCACTCTTAGGGTACACCCCATTTGGTTGCCTTCGTACGCGGTCATTGAGTATAGGTCACTTTAGAGGTCGCCCTCTTGTCTAAAGATCATAGTCGCCTCGAAATGGTTTCCTCGGATATAATTTCCTCAAACAAATGATCTAAGACATTAGGGTTACCGCTAAGGCGTCCTAACATTGCTTTGGTGACCGTAAGTCCCTAATTCGAATTGACCCTCAAACTCCAACGACGGTGCTACCTACTCATTCATAGTGGGATAGCATTGTCTAAAGGACATTAGCATAGAACGATTCTTTTTTTCGAGTAGGTAGATGGTTCTTAGATACTTGCTCTTTCAAAAACAAAAACTTTTCACACTTACACTCCTTTTTCGAACAAAGTTATTAAAATACTTCATTACACTCTTGAGGACAGAAGCAAGAGTTAAATCGAAGTTTTCAAACAAAAACTTTTTCAAACCCACAAGCAAAAAGAAAACAATTTTGAAAACAATTGAGCAAGTACCTAAGAGCCCGTGGATAACCACGGATAGAAAGGGTGCTAATACCTTCCCTTTCTATAATCTACCCCCCGAACCCGAGAAATATCTCAAAAAAGGAATTTTTCTGTGCTTTTTTCCTTTCCTTGTTGGATAAAACAAAAGTCGGTGGCGACTCTTGCTTACCGCGACATTTTGCGAAAACAAACGCAAAATGCAAACCAACATTCTAAAAAACAGTCCGTTCTTCCCACCGTATCACATGTATCCCCCACAACGGTCAATTACAGCAGTGTCTTCCATAGCTCGGGAACACCAAAGAATATCTGTATGAGCAAGTGACATTATTCTGTAGGACCATCCCAAACCTTCTTCGTTCTTCAGCACAGACTTAGGGAGGTGATAAATAAACCACCTTGACAACAACGACATACATCACATAAGAGTCCCTCTTCTCCTCATAGTACGGGTGTGGAGAGAATGCAAGATATCTCCCAGCAAGGTAGGCACAGGGTTGCGAGAAAGGAAAATCTTGACAGCATTCACATCTACAAAGGAATCCGGATTCGGGAAGAGAACCAAACCATAGATAAGGAGAGCGAAGACATCTTCAAAAGCTTGAAAATCCAAATCATCCCAGAATAGCTGAGCCTGGTCTATCAGAAATTTGGCTAGAAAACCTTCGACCATGCTTTGTGTTTCCCAATTGGATATTTCATCAGCCCGTTTCAAATGCAGAGACTAAGGCAATGTCTTCTGGTCTAGGGACTTCTTCCATACCTGTGAAGGGTACCTATTCAAGAATGGATATGCCCAATATATGAGAGAACTCTTCCAAGGTGGGTACTAGTTGGTAATCTGGAAAGGTGAAGCAATGATGCACGAGATCAAAGAACTGAAATAGTATGCTCATCATCTGCTCATCAAGATTTGAAGTAACCAGGCTGAGAAGTTGACCGTGTCTCTCAATGAACATAAAAGTCTCAGAAACTCTTGAGGCTAGCTCTTTAAGTTGGGCAGGTATTTGCACAAAGTTGATTCAAATGGTATTTCTATGCACAGAGGCCATTATTTGCAAACTAGAACAAAGATAAATTCCCTTGGTCTTTGAAATGGTTAGTTTAATGAAGCATGAATGCCATGTTATAATGCATGATATCATGGTAAACCACAGGTATAGAAAACACATATATTGCAAACACAGTCAAATCACACAAAGCCCTTAGGTTTAAGGCTTGCATGAGGTCAAAGGTAGTACCCTCTTGAAGTTAAGTTGGTTTCAACCTGTCCTAGAAAAAGTAACCAGGTTCTAGAGGATCTCAATATCACTGACCATCCTCCATCGGTCATGGTTTTATCTCACGCAATCTTTTCTTGCGGCTGGAACTATCTCGAGAGTATGGTCTCAATGAGTGTAGCATTAAGTATCAACCAGTTCTCAGCTCTATACCGAGGCCGGCAATCTCACCACTTTCCAATGGCCAAGTTGGGAGATTAAAGGTTCTAAAGTCAGTTAATGCTTAATGACACCATGCAGCGGCCCCGTATTCTCCTCGTTTATCCACAAGGGATACCAGTACCAACCAATGTGCCACATCAACATAGCTACTGCTTCAATCGTATCAGTTTATGTCGTACAGTTCCCTCATAGACTATTGCTACTTACCTAAAAGGTATCCCCAGATCCGGGTTAGGATCTATAGTAACCCCAAACAAAACCCTTAAAAGTAAAGCAAACAAAGCAATCCAGAGAAGCAATCATGATGAACTAGATCATAAGGTATACCCCACTTATGAGGTTTCCTAGCAGAGTCTCCAGTTCTGTGATACGGTGGCAGAACCGACTGTTTGATGCTGGTTTGCGTTTTACGCTTTTTGTTCGCAAAATGTCACGGTAAGCAAGAGTCGCCATCGACTTTTATTTCATCCAATCTTGGAAAAGAAAAAAAAAACAGAAAAAACCTTTTTTCGAGATATTTCCGAGTACGGGGGTAGATTATAGAAATGGAAGGTGTTAGCACCCTTTCTATCCATGGTTTTCCATGGGCTCTTAGGTACTTTCTCATCTTTTTTAAAATTTCTTGTGTATGTGCTTTGTTTTGAAAAAGTTTTACTTCGTGATAACCCTTGTATCAGTCCTCAAAGGTGTGACGAAGTTGTTGTGAAAATTGTTTTGAAATGTGTAAGTGTGAACAGTTTTGATTTGAGCAAGTACCTACTAGCATCTACCCACTCGAAAAAAAGGTTGTTTCTATTCTTGTTTCCTTTAGACAGCGCTATCCCACTATTGAGAAATAGGTAGCACCGTCGTTGGAGTTGTAAGGGTCAATTCGAAAGGGACGTACGATCACTAAAGCAATATTAGGACATCTTAGTAATAACCCTAGAGTCTTAAGAACATATTCGAGGCAACATTTCTGAACTTGTACCTACAGACGTAGGCATGTTGCTGCAACCTGTGTCATTCAAGAATCAAGCATATGCAATATAAATTCAGTTGGGGACCATGGATCAGCTGGGCTCTAAATTCTGATCATCATGGTACCCATTATCTTGTCTAATTTCACTTGAAAATCAAAAACCCAAATTGGAGCATGAAACCCTAACAATGGCAAAAGTTTATTCCTGCACTGTAAATCAAATCAAACTATCCAGAAACATTGCAAACATGATGATGAATACAAATACAAAATTTAAACGTGATGAATATGCAAGAATTACAGGAATTGAAGGTGGATAATTTTGCAAACCGTGAGAGTGATAGGCAGTGATTCTGGCTGTTCTGATGCTTATGTACGATTCTGAATGTTTCCTGAGACGTCCTGGAATAGGTTGCTGGCCTTGAATTGTTCTCAAAGATCCTTTATTCTGAAATCAGAACTTCACTTTTTGCCAAGATTTTTGAGTGTTCTTTTTACAGTCTCACGCCTCCAGCCTCTTCCTTTTGATCTGCCCAGCTTTCTTATATAACCTAGAGTGAATTAGGTTGACAAACTTGGATTAAATCTTTGCATTTATCCAGGATTTGATTTGATTTTCAATGTATATGATATCCTTCCAATTTTGGTCTAATCATGCTCGTTTTGTTCCAATTTCCATTGATATGATTTGATACTAATCTCCCAACATAATGAGCTTGTGATTCTGTAAAAAAAAATCCAATCAAAACAAATCTTTGCTTTTATTTACCAATTATTTTATTTAATTCAATTTTTAATGAATAAAAAATAAAAATAAAATAAATAATGAAGAAAATAACATGTTAGTGAGCATTTGGGTCATGGACCATGTTATAAGTGAAGTGCAAGCATAAAAAGTTGGGCCCATCTAGCAAAAAATACAAATTTGAGCACTTTTGACTTTTGGCAATTTTGCAAAAATGGTCAACTTGGCCAATGTATAACTCTCTCGATTTTGACCCTAGAGAGGTGTTCTTGGACTTTTTAGAAATCTTAGGATATCCTCTAAGCATCCCTTTTTGTCTCATCTCAATTAGGTATTTCCTGTTCTTGTATGAAGCTTTGACCCAAAAGGTGTTTTTTGTTGACTTTTCAAAATGAACTATGATGTCAAAATTCATATCTTCTTGTGAGTGCATATTTTGAACTTGGGATATTAAGATGAGTTATAGGTAATGTAATCCTATTAAAAATGAGCTTTGGATGGGCCATTTCTGATAAAATATGAGAAAGTTATGCTTGGTCAAAGTTAAGTTGACTTTCCCTACAAAACCCTAATTTGGCAACTTTTGGGTTTTGATAAACTGTGAGAAATCCTTGAGGAATCATGATCAACCCTTGATCAAATGAAGAATAATACTTCAAAATGAGGATGTTGACCAAAAATCTTGAGGTTTGACTGTATGTGGGCCACAATTGACTTTTTACCTAGCACAGTCGATTTCCAGGTATTTGAGTAATTGACTGAGCAAACTTCTCCTGCAAGGCTTGAAACTTGACATGGATGATCTTGGGAACATATTAGTACAATGGTGAGAATTTGGGATCCTTTGGACTCAAGCATCTTGGTGAAAAATGAAACCCTAATTTGAGGTAGACTGCCTTAGGAGAAAGTTTGTCTGGTCAACTTTGAACTTCTTTAAGCAATTTGGGGGACCTCACTTGCCATGTGTTCAGAAATATGGGAGGGAAAATTTTGGGGTACAACATCTGCCCCTGTTTAATCTTCTTATACCCGAGGATGTAGATTGGCTCGTCTGTCTTTCGTGAACTGAAGGTGGAAGATGATTGAACACTAGAGTGCCCAGAAATTTGCACTCGCATGAAGTGATACTTGATTTGTGATATCAGGAATGGGATTATGGATTCCATTTGGTAGTTTCTAGAGAATTGTCGGAGATGGTTCTAAAGATGCCATCTGAAGAAGTGTTGATCGCATAAGAGATTCCTTTGTGAGATCCTGTATACCTGTTGTTGAGGAGAACTTCGTTGGGGAATACTGGTCTCTGTCTTGAGAAAAAATAGAGTTTTATGAGCTTCAGTTGTCCGTTACTCTACTGGGGAATAATTCTGGTTTAGGAAGCGGAAGTGAACTATGTGTCTGGTCGGGGTATATGCTGCACCGCGACATTTTATGGGGAAATGTGAAACCAATCGTGTGTGATTGGGTCCCGGTCTTACAGTGTTGTGGACTGCTGTATGGGGATAAGAGAGGAAGAACCCGGATAGTAAGGTTATGAGAAGGAACCTGGATAGTAGGGTTACCTTGATATGAAAGCCTAGATAGTAGGGCTGTGAGAAGGAACCTGGATAGTAGGGTTACTTCGAGATGAAATCCTGGATAGTAGGGCTGTGAGAAGGAACCTGGGTAGTAGGGTTACTTCGGTGTGAAAGCCTGGATAGTAGGGCTGTGAGAAGGAACCTGGGTAGTAGGGTTACTTCGAGATGAAAGCCCGGATAGTAGGGTTGTGAGAAGGAACCTGGGTAGCAGGGTTACTTCGAGATGAAAGCCTGGATAGTAGGGCTGTGAGAAGGAACCTGGGTAGTAGGGTTACTTCGATGTGAAAGCATGGATAATAGGGCTGTGAGAAGGAACCTGGGTAGTAGGGTTACTTCGATGTGAAAGCCTGGATAGTAGGGCTGTGATAAGGAACCTGGGTAGTAGGGTTACTTCGATATGAAAGCCTGGATAGTAGGGCTGTGAGAAGGAACCTGGGTAGTAGGGTTACTTCGATGTGAAAGCCTGGATAATAGGGTGGTGAGAAGGAACCTGGATAGTAGGGTTACTTCGATGTGAAAGCCTGAATAGTAGGGCTGTGAGAAGGAACCTGGGTAGTAGGGTTACTTCGATTTGAAAGTCTGGATAGTAGGGCTGTGAGAAGGAACCTGGGTAGCAGGGTTACTTCAATGTGAAAGCCTGGATAGTAGGGCGGTGAGAAGGAACCTGGATAGTAGGGTTAATTCGATGTGAAAGCCCGGGTAAGGTTGTTCTTGTTGCGCCGATGATTACTTTGTTTAGCTTCGAGTGTTGATCATGGACCTGCGGGAAGTTGTTGATAATAACTGTCTTTCCTGAAAGAAATACAGGGTTAGTTATGTACGATACATGAGATGCATTGTATAATGACATTCTCAAAATAAATGAGACTATGTTATATGTGATGTATGCACATGTCATGATGTATGAACATGAAATGCTGACATAGTAATCCGAGTCTAGGAAAATAAATCCCTGACTGTTGTTTGGAGGATATGAGAAATAGTATTCTTGACTGCTTGTAAAGAACCATAGTTCCTCTGCTTCTGTTGGGGATGGTGAACAATGATGACTATGCCGGGGATTTGCCCCTTGGCTGGTAAATATTCTGCCGGACGAGGCTCTGTCTGAGGATAACTCTGCGGGGAATAACTCTGTAGGAGAAGAGATACTCTGTTGATAGATCTGCTGACTTGGAGAAATAACTCAGCTGGGGATGAATTTCCGTTGCTGGTGATAGTGAATTTTTGTTGGAGATTAAAATTCTGCTTGTGAGAGAAATAAACTCTGTTTGGGAAAAAATTTACCGTCTCACTTGCGATTGTGAACTTCGGTAAGGGAGAGTTATGTCCTGTTCAGGAAAGCTCACATCGCTATCTTTGGATACTTCTTACTCTGTGGGGAGTGTATGTACCACTACTTATGTTTTCCAACTGGCTCTATCCCTGCACCTGATGGGCAGAGTAACTGTAAAGTTTGGGCACTTCTTCTTTGTCCCTGTTCCTGGAATTACGAGTAATCGTCTTTTGTTTCTTATGTAAATATTTATGAGCAACCATTATTTTCAAATGCATATATCAAAAAATGAATCATTGGACGTTCTTTGCAAAACAAAACAGAAAAAGAAAAACAATTTGGAATTTCTTGTGAAAATGAATTGTATTGATTTTTGAAGTTGGCCTCTAATAGGCGTTTTCGTACAAAGAGGCTGACGTCCTAGTAAGGGAACACCGCCGAAAGATAAAAATTACAATTTGTAAAAGAAAGAAAACAGCTATGTAAAACAATCTCATTGGGTTCCAACTCTGCTATTGCCTTTATATCTTCAAGCGTCTCATCACTTTGCTACTTGGCCGAAGGTGGATCAGATTGACTGGCGCCGTCTGAGCTTGATAGTCGATACCGAAGTCTGGTTGCAAGATGATCTAATGAGACATAGTGTTACGCTTTAATCCCTAATTTTTTCCTGGACCGCCCTTTCTGGTTTTCAGTCCATCGGGATACCCTTTTTTGCCCAAGTCGACCTTTCAGGTTTTCGACTTGCTAGGTGTACAGTTTTTTTCATTTTCATCCCTTACTTTTGCCCGAACCCTTTTGGTTCACCGGGAAGCCCTTATTTTTGCCTAGGCCAGTCGACCTAGCGGGTCTTTGCTTATGCGTAGTATCTTTTCACTATGTCTGCATTGAAGGGGTGAGGAAGGTCGTCACCGTCCATGTTGGTTAGAATCATAGCTCCTCCCGAGAAAATGTTCTTAACCACGAATGGCCCTTCGTACGTGGGGGTCCATTTTCCCCTGGGATCACCTTGCGGTAGTATGATGCGTTTGATCACTAGATCCCTGACTTGATATTCTTGGTGTCTGACTTTCTTGTTAAAAGCCTTAATCATTCGTTTTTGATACGTCTGACCATGACAGATAGCAGTAAGTCTCTTTTCATCAATTTGGTTCAGCTGATCAAGCCGGGTTTGGATACAGTCGTCTTCGTTCAAACCCGCATCCATCATAATCCTGAGAGAGGGTATCTGGACTTCGATGGGTAGGACTGCCTCCATGCCATACACCAAAGAGTAGGGTGTTGCCCCTGTCGACGTCCGTGCTGAGGTATGGTACCCATGAAGAGCGAATGGTAACATCTCGTGCCAGTCTTTGTATGTCACCGTCATCTTCTGCACAATCTTCTTGATGTTCTTGTTAGCCGCTTCGACAACTCCATTCATCTTCGGTCGGTAGGGAGTAGAGTTATGATGTTGAATCTTAAACTGTTTACAGAGCTTGGTGATCGTCGTGTTATTGAGATTTGTACCATTGTCAGTAATAATCCTTTCTGGGGCACCATATCGACATACCAGATTGTGTCGGATGAACCGCGCCACGAAGTTCTTGGTTACTGTAGCAAAGGAAGCTGCCTCAACCCACTTTGTAAAATAATCAATGGCTACCAGAATGAAGCGATGCCCATTAGACGCGGTAGGTCTGATCTCGCCAATCATGTCGATGCCCCACATTGCAAAGGGCCAGGGAGCCGTCAAAACATTCAGGGGAACCGGAGGTACATGCACCTTATCAGCATAGACTTGGCACTTATGACAGGTTCGGGAGTGCTGATAACAATCAGCTTCCATAGTGGACCAGTAATATCCTGCCCGTAGGATTTTCTTTGCCATGGTATGTCCACTGGAATGAGTTCCGAAAGTACCTTCATGTAGCTCTTCCATGATCCTTTCTGCCTCACTCTTGTCTACACACCGCAGTAAGGTTGAATCATGGTTGCGCTTATAGAGAGTACCATTAATGATGAAGAACTTCGCAGCGAACCTTCTTAAAAACTTCTTATCATTAACAGATGCCCCCTCGGGGTATTCTTGAGCCTCAAGATACCTCTTTACCTCATGAAACTAGGGTTTATCTGTTACCTCTTCAGTCTCAATGTCATAGAAATGTGCGGGTTCGTACAACCTCTCAATGGTAATCTGGGGAGCTTCATTGTCCCACCTGACTTTGAACATAGAAGACATGGTAGCTGGCGCGTCCGCTAGCTGGTTTTCTTATCTTGGGAAATGTTCAAAGGTTAGCTCCTCGAAATGTGGGAGCAATGTCTGTACATATTCTCGGTAAGGAATAAGGTTTAGGTGCTTCGTATCCCACTCTCTCTTGATCTGACTTATCACCAGAGTGGAATCTCCGAATATACTCAAGAACTTAATCCTCAAGTCAATAGCAGCTCGAAGACCCAGGATACACGCTTCATACTCCGCCATATTGTTGGTGCAGTTAAAACATAATCGGGCGGTGAACGGAGTATGACAGCCCTCAAGAGATATAATTACAGCGCCAATGCCATTACCCAATGCGTTCTAGGCTCCATCAAAATACATAGACCATCGGGATCCCTCCTCGGGTCCTTCATCCGGTCCAGGTTCTTCGCAGTCGGTCACCAACATGATATTCTCATTTGGGAACTCGAAATTCACGGACTGGTAGTCATCCACGGCCTGATGCACCAAATGATCTGCCAATACACTCCCCTTAATTGCTTTTTGGGTCGTGTATTGAATGTCGTACTCGGTTAAGATCATCTGCCATCTTACTATTCTTCCGGACAAGGCGGGCTTCTCAAAAATATAATTGATCGGATCCATCTTTGATATCAACAAGGTGGTGTGAGTCAGCATATATTGTCTCAGCCGGCGAGCAGCCCATGCCAAAGCACAACAAGTTTTCTCGAGAAGTGAGTATCAGGTCTCAAAGTCGATAAACTTTTTTCTAAGGTAGTAAATGGCGTGCTCTTTTCGGCCAGACTCGTCATGCTGCCCCAACACACACCCCATTGAATTGTCTAGCACTGTCAAGTATAAAATCAAAGGTCTTCCTTTAACTAGAGGCATCAAAATTGGTGGTTCTTGAAGGTATTCTTTGATTATTTCGAAAGCGGTCTGGAATTCATCATTCCACTTTACCACTTGATCTTTCTTTAGCAGCTTAAAGATTGGCTCACAAGTAGCAGTCATATGTGAAATGAACCTAGCGATGTAATTCAGACGTCCCAAGAAACCTCTGACTTATTTTTCTGTGTGGGGAGCCGACATCTCTTGTATGGCTTTTACCTTTGCAGGGTCTACATGAATACCTTTGTCACTGACAACAAAACCTATAAGCTTACCAGACCTTACCCCGAAGGTAGACTTGTTCGGATTTAACCTCAGCTTGTACGTCTTCAACCTGTCAAACAGTTTCTGGAGATGAACAAGGTGCTCTTCCTCGGTCTGGGACCTGGCTATCATGTCATCGACATAAACCTCGATCTCATGGTGAACCATATCGTGGAACAAAGCAACCATGGCACGCTGGTAAGTTGCCCCAACAATCTTCAACCCAAAAGGAATTACCTTGTAACAAAAGGTGCCCCACTGTGTAAAGAAGGTTGTCTTCTCCATGTCCTCAGGAGCCATCTTGATCTGGTTGCAGCCAGAAAAACCATCCATGAAAGAGAAGATCTTATGCTGCGCGGTGTTGTCGACTAGAACATCAATGTAAGGAAGCGGGAAGTCATCCTTGGGGCTTTCCCTATTCAGGTCTCTGTAGTCCACACACATCTGTACCTTACCGTCCTTCTTAGGTACCAGAACGATATTGGCAACCCACTGTGGATAAGAAGTGACAACCAGGAATCATGCGTCGAACTGTTTCATGACCTCTGCTTTGATTTTCTCTAACATTTTAGGGCCCACGCGGCGGACCTTGTTCTTTACCAGAGGGCAGTCTTCTTTAGTCGCTAGGCGATGTACCACAATATCAGTGTCTAAACCAGGCATGTCTTCATAGGACCAGGAGAAGATCTCAACATAGTCGTGTAGAATCTCAATTAACCGTTGTTTGACACTAGGATCCAGATTCACACCTATCTTAACCTCTTTCCTGTCTTCTTCTGTACCCAAATTCACTGACTCAACTGGCTCTTCATGAGGCTGTATGGCCCTTTCTTCCCACTGTAACAGTCTAGCAAGTTCTCCAGGCACCTCACAATCACCCTCACCTTCGTCCTCAGCTTGGTAGATCGAATTTTTGAAGTCATAACTGGCAGTAGCAGAGTTGTTATCAATGGGATCCAGAGTGGATATGGATCTGCAGTATGATACGTGAGCGTGTGTAAGAGAATAGCTGTTTTAATAAAATGAGAGACAGAAAAGAAAAACAAGGAGCGCAAAATTTATAATGCAAGAAATGTCCAATGCTTTATTAATGATATATGAAATGACAAATAATAGCCCTCACAAATAAAGCCAAAGCGCCTCGGGCAAGGCACCAGGCCGTAAAAGTTTCAAATTGTTTATTACAAGTCTTAAAACAAAAGTCAATTACTGGGGAATAAAAGAAACAGGTATAAAGTCCTTCGTCGTCCAGTTATTCGGTCCACCGTTGGTTGTTGGGTAGATCCAGCTGTCGATGTCTGAATCCTCTTCACTGTCCTCAATTGCATTAACTCCCCGATTGCTGATGTGTAGCGGAGGTCTTCCAATCCGTGCGCGCCTAACAGCCCTTTGAGCCCCTGTAGTAAAGCCCAAACCAAATTTGTCAGTTTTGTGAGTGAAATCAGGGAGTTGACCCCAATTGGTACACCCATCTTCTTCAAGTATAGCCCTGGCGTCCTTGAGAGAAGCCATCTTCAACGGAGGTTTGTTGGTAGTAAATTTAGTTGATGCCGAGAACTGAGGGACTTCTTCAAAATTTTGACAAGGAGTTTCTATGAATTCCCCGTCCATCTCTACATAGCGGAAGGAATTGAGATGAATCACCATATACTCTTCTTCACCTCGCACCGTGACAATCTTCCCCTTCACCGGGTACTTCATCATTTGATGGAGCGTGGAAGTAACTGCCCCAGCCCCATGGATCCAAGGACGACCCAACAAGCAAGAATACGATGGCCTGACAGGGGTGTCCACCTCCCCGTGCACCATTCTTTTTGATCCATCAAAAGCCCTTACCTAAATGTTACTCGGCTTTAAAGTCAAACCCTCACAATCAAAACAGTCTAACGCTTTCTTAGGCAGAACATTCAACGAAGACCCGGTATCTACCAACACATGGGCCATAGTGGTGCCCCTACACTCAATTGAGACATGCAGCACATCATTATGATTCCTCTCCTTAGGTGTTAGATCCGCATATGAGAAACCCAACCCATTGTCAACAGTCAGGCTGGCCACACAATCTTTGAACTGATCTGCTGAAGTTTCCTGCGGCACATGCGCAGTCTTGAGAAATGCAATCAAAGCCTTTGCATGGGCTTCAGAACATAATAGCAGAGAAAACATGGAGATCTTCGACGGGGTCTTCCCCAGCTGCTCGACCACATTGTAGTCGCTCTTCTTGATAATTTTCAGGATTTCCTCTATTTCTTATTTAGAGGCTTCCACTACGATTTTCTTAGGTGCCTCCATCCGGGCAGGCTCACCTATAATTTCTTTGCCCCGAGTCCCAGATGGCTCAGCAGCAGGGGTGATAACTAGAGTAAGGATAAGAATAGCAGCAGGTGTAATAACTGGGGTAGGAACAGGAGAAATGTCAGGAGTGTTGGCTGGAGTAGTAGTTGGAATAACAGTAGGCTTGATGATAGTCTTCGGGGAAATCTCGGGAGAGAAGACCCTTCCACTTCGGGTAACCTTACTAGTCCCGAAAATATTACTGACATCAGTATCATCTTCTTCGGTCTTCAATTCTTGCTTAACACCATGGTAATACACATCAGCACCATAATGCAATGGGATAGCCTTATATGAGGTGTACGGTATGGGACCAGGAATAGTGATTATTAGTGCAACAATTCTTGGAACAGATGTAATCCTAACAGGTTTTCTCGAGGAAACCTTGGAAGAATTGGCGGAAATTGTTATAATGGCAACATCTTCATTTGGAACAACAAGAATCGTGGTCTTCTCAAACAAAATTTCTCTATTATCCATCAGGCGCTGAACACCTGACCTCAACAAACAACAACCGGAAGGTAGAGTCGAACACATGTGGCAACCTTCACCACAACCCAGAAATAAACTGGCCAACAACAAATTCCTCTTAACAGTCATCAGAGGAGTAGAAATTTCTTCAACAGAGGTCACAAACAAATCGGTGTCCACAACATTAACTCCACGACCATGTTTGGGCATGGGAGCAGTTATAACGTTCGGCTTTTCTAGAGCATCAAACTCTATCTCTTTGGCTTCGAGCAAGTCTTGCACTTTATTTCTCAGGGCCCAACAATCATTTGTATCGTGGCCTGGATCTCAGAATGGTAGGCGCATTGCGCGTTGGGTTTGTACCTGGGAGAAGTAGTGTTTGGATTCTTGGGATCCTCTTTTAAGGTCGCCAAGTTGGATTTTAACAGATGAGGCAGAACTTCAGCCAAAGTCATGTTGATGCGGGTAAACTTCCGCTGTGGTATTTCCACCATTTGTCGATTGTTTCATTGTGGAGCAACTGCAGGTCTTGGTATCACTATAGCATTTACCGTTTGACGGTGTTCAGATCTGCTATGGCCCCTCAGGCTATAGACTGCACTATCTTCCTTCTTACCAGTGAAATGCTTCTTTGCTGAATTTGACGAAGCATCCTTCTGAATTTTACCACTTCGAATGCCAACCTCCACTCTTTCTCCAGTCAAAATCAACTCAGTGAAACCAGATGACGAGCTGCCGATCAAGTGATTGAAAAATGGACCAGACAACGTCCCTAGAAACATTCCAACCAACTCCCTATCAGACAAAGGGGGTTGGACTCTTCCAGCCAAGTCTCTCCACTTTTGAGCATAGTCCTTAAAACCTTCACCTGCACCCATGTACATAACCTGGAGTTGAGTACGAGTGGAGCAAGGTCGGTATTATAATGATACTACTTGTAGAAAGCAGCAGCAAGATCTTCCCAGTTTTGGACACTGGCTCCTTCCAGCTGGTAGAACCATTAAAGCTGAGTCCCTAACAGACTATCTTGAAAGAAATGTACCCACATATTTCTATCAGCTGTGTGGGGTTGGATTTTTCTGACATACGAGCGGAGATGGAGTTTTGGACAGGATACTCTATCGTACTTGGAAAAAACTGGAGCTTTGAACTTATGAGGGATGGCCACTCCTGATACCAGTCCCAATTCTCCGAAATCCAAACCAGATATTTTTTGAATCTCCATAGCACTCAGACGGTCTTCTAGCTGTTTGTACCTATCCTCAGCAGGAGGATATTGCTCATCATCGTAATCAGTGTCGTTGTCAGAAACTGCAGGACTAGGGTCCTTTGCCCTTTCTTGGTTCTCCCCGTCCTTGGATGAGGAGGTCAGATCAGCTGGTTGTCTCAACCTTTCTCCGAATCTTCTACCCATGTTCAGAATACCGACCTTCTTCTTTTTCTTCTTCTCTTTTAGAATAAGGGTCTTCAAATCCTCCCGCCCCTTAGCCAAACTTATGAACATCTGTTGAAATTGGGTGTTCTGTGCCTGAAGATCTTTAATGGCTTGATCGGAAGACATTTATACTGAAATATACAGCGAAGAAGATGAGAAACCTGTAAGGGTGCCTGTAATGATGTGCATGATAATGGGATGCACATGTAATGATTTCAAAGACTTTGGGAGATTTAAATTTTTAAACCAAAAATAAACAAAACTTGATTAGCTTAACTTTGAAAAGTTCAAAAATGCCTTTAAGGCGTTACAAAGAAGTAAATAAAACAAAATCTAAAACTAGAAAAATCAAAATCAAAAGTTCCATGGTCGCTTCCTCTTTGTGCTGATGTAGTCATTAATCACTCTTTCTTCCTCGAGCTGCCTGGTGAGCTTCAAAATCTTCCTTTCTTGCTCATGGTACTGTTCCCGGTAAGTATCCTGCTCATTCCTCAGCTGAATCCAAGACCTCTGCAACTCCCCAGGATCAGTGGGCATGTAAGGATAGAGAACCGTGTAAGAAATGCCTTCTTCATTAGTGGGCTCCACAATTACTGGTAATACGGCCTCATAAGGCATCCCAAGCTTCTGGGCACGAGCTCGGACCCATTGGAGGTAAGGCTGCATAGGAAGGGAAGTCTTTGGTCCCAACTCTTGGGGGTCAGATCTGTTCACCATGGCCCAAGCTCGTATAAAACTTTGGCGATGGTCCTTAACGTCCTCCTTATAGTCGAATACAATGTCCTCGAGAAGTAACTCATGGGGACCATCTCTCTGAGCACGACCAAATTGTCACAAAGCTAGACAAGGATTGTAAGTTATACCCCCTCTGATTCCAAGCAATGGGACATTAGGGTATCCCCCACAACGGTCAATAACAGCAGTGTCTTCCATAGCCCGGGAACACCAAAGAATATCTGTATGAGCAAGTGACATTATTCTGTAGGACCAGCCCAAACCTTCTTCATTATTTAGCACAGATTTAGGGAGGTGAGAAATAAACCACCTTGACAACAACGACATGCAGCACATAAGAGTCCCTCTTCTCCTCATAGTACGGGTGTGGAGAGCATGCAAGATATCTCCCAGCAAGGTAGGCACAGGGTTGCGAGAAAGGAAAATCTTGACAGTATTCACATCTACAAAGGAATCTGGATTCAGGAAGATAACCAAACCATAGATAAGGAGAGCCAAGACATCTTCAAAAGCTTGAAAATCCAAATCATCCCAGAATAGCTGAGCATGGTCTATCAAAAATTTGGCTAGAAAACCTTTGACCCTGCTTTGTGTTTCCTAATTGGACACTACATCAGCCTGTTTCAAATGCAGAGATGAGGCAATGTCTTCTGGTCTATGGACTTCTTCCATACCTGTGAAGGGTACCTGTTCAAGAATGGATATGCCCAATAGATGAGAGAACTCTTCCAAGGTGGGTACTAGCTGGTAATCTGGAAAGGTGAAGCAATGATGCATGGGATCAAAGAACTGAAATAGTACCCTCATCATCTGCTCATCAAGATTTGAAGTAACCGGGTTGAGAAGTTGACCGTGTCTCTTAATGAACATAGAAGTCTCAGAAACTCTTGAGGCTAGCTCTTTAAGTTGTGCAGTTATTTGCACAAATTTGATTCAGATGGTATTTCTATGCACGAAGGCCATGACCTGTAAAACAGAACAAAGATAAATTCCCTTGGTCTTTGAAATGGTTAGTGTAATGAAGCATGAATGCCATGTTATGATGCACGATGTCATGGTAAACCACTGGTATAGCAAACACAGATGTTGCAAACACAGTCAAATCACACAAAGCCCTTAGGTTTAAGGCTTGCATGAGGTCAAAGGTAATACCCTCTTGAAGTTAAGTTGGTTTCAACCTGTCCTAGAAAAAGTAACTGGGTTCTAGAGGATCTCAATATCACTGACCATCCTCCATCAGTCATGGTTTCAGCTCACACAATCTTTTCTTGCGGCTGGAACTATCTCGAGAGTATGGTCTCAATGAGTCTATCATTGAGTATTAACCAATTATTAGCTCTATACCGAGGCCGGCTATCTCACTACTTTCTAATGGCCAAGTTGGGCGATTAAAGGTTCTAAAGTCAATTGATGCTTAACGACACCATGCAACGGCCCTGTATTATCCTCGTTTCTCCATAAGGGACACCGGTACCAACCAATGTGCCACATCAACGTAGCTACTACTTCAACTGTATCGGTCTATGCCGTACAGTTCCCTCACAGTCTATTGCTACTTACCTAAAAGGTATCCCCAAATCCGGGTTAGGATCTATAGTAACCCCAAACAAAACCCTTAAAAGTAAAGCAAACAAAGAAATCAAGATAAGAATTTATGATGAACTAGATCCTAAGGTATACCCCACTTATGAGGTTCCCCAACAGAGTCACAAGTTCTGTGATACGGTGGAAAAACTGACTGTTTGACGCTGGTTTGCATTTTATGCTTTTTGTTCGCAAAATGTCGCGACAAGCAAGAGTCGCCATCGACTTTTATTTCATCCAATCTTGGAAAAGGAAAATGAAAAAAAAAACTTTTTTCGAGATATTTCTGAGTACGGGGGTAGATTATAGAAAGGGAAGGTGTTAGCACCTTTTCTATCCATGGTTTTCCATGGGCTCTTAGGTACTTTCTCATCTTTTTTAAAATTGCTCGTGTATGTGCTTTGTTTTGAAAAAGTTTTACTTCGTGATAACCCTTGTATCAGTCCTCAAAGGTGTGACGAAGTTGTTTTGATAATTGTTTTGAAATGTGTAAGTGTGAAAAGTTTTGATTTGAGCAAGTACCTACTAGCATCTACCTACTAAAAAAAAGATCGTTTATATTCTTGTTTCCTTTAGACAGCGCTATCCCACTATTGAGAAATAGGTAGCACCGTCGTTGGAGTTGTAAGGGTCAATTTGAAAGGGACGTATGATCACTAAAGCAATATTAGGACATCTTAGTAATAACCCTAGAGTCTTAAGATCATATTCGAGGCAACATTTCCGAGGCAACATTCGAATGGGACGTTTGATCTTTTTTTAGACAGGAGGGCAACCACTAAGACACCCTATGCTTAATGATCGTTTACCGAAGGCAACCAAAGTGAGAGTATACCCTAAGAGTGATATGTGCGAGTGATTTGTTTCAGTTATTTATCTTTGCATATTAGGGTTTTCTAATTGTATTAATTTGTCATGCATTCTTGCCACACAATCCTATTAGCATACATCTAAACAGTCAAATATTTGCGGGAATTAAAATGAGATAAAGTAAATCTACGCTATTACAAGGCTTCGGGGAGGGGGATTAATTACATAGCCAAAAACCCGGGGAAAAGCGATAAGTAAAAAGTCCTAGATTAAACTATTACAAACCATGAACAGTTACAAAAATATTGGCAAAAATAAATAACACGCATGCGATGAATCGAATACGAGACAACTAGGGTTTTGACCCTTGACTAAACCTATTGACGATTGATTAGAAATTTTTTTTTTGTCATGTTTTAAAAATATAATGAAATAGTTAAATAAAAAGAAGACCTAATTACTAATTAATTTTAATTAAGAGAAATAAATGTATTCAATCTAAAGACTATTTTTGTATTTTTATTTATTTGAGAAAGGAAAAATTAAATCAAGAATTAACCTAATTTTCTAATTAAATTTTAATTGTGAAAGAAATTAAAGTTTCCCTAAATTAATTAAACTAATTAATAACAACACATTTATTAAGAAAATAAATCTTTTTTGTGATTTTTGATTGGTTAATTTAAAATAAAATAATTTTGGTGTTGATAAAAAAAATAGAATAATTAAAGAAAAGAAATTAAAGAAAAATAATGGAGATAACCGAGTGGGCCTGCTGTCAGCAGATTCTGGTTCTGGCTGATGGGTCCAGAAGATGGTGACCCTCAGAAGATGGGGGGAGTTGGATCTGATCCTGACTGGTGGATCAGAAGATGCTGCTCTTCAGAAGATGAGGTGCACTGGATTTGATTATGGCTGATGGATCCGGAGGATGATGCACTGGATCTGGTTCTGGATAATGGATCCAGAAGGTGGTGATCCTCAGAAGGTGCACGTGCGCTGGATCTGATTCTGGCTGATGGATCCAGAGGATGATGTACTGGATCTGGTCCTGGCTAACGGATCCAGAAGGTGATGGTCCTCAGAAGGTGCACGTGCTGGCTCTGGTGAAAACAATTGAGAAAATTCCAAAAGCTCACGCCTAGGATCGAACCCAGAACAATGAGCTCCTGACTTCCTTCTCCTGACCAACTTTGCTGGATGTTAACTTGTTAATATAATAAAAACAAATAATATATCAGAACAACAGGTTTCTGGCCAGAATAAGGCGCCAGAATTTGAATAAGCCAATCAGGTTGTGCCACACTGTTGTCTTCTTCCCTGGAACCATCATTTTAGGTTCTGAACATGTACCTACATACGTAGGCTTGTTGCTACAACCTGTGTCATTCAAGAATCAAGCATATGCAATATAAAATCAGTTGAAGACCATGGATCAGCTGGGCTTGAAATTCTGATCATCATGGTACCCATTATCTTGTCAAATTTCTCTTGAAAACTGTGATACGATGGGAAAGAACTGGCTGTTTTTGGAATGCTGGTTTGCGTTTTGCGTTTGTTTTCTCAAAATGTTACGGTAAGCAAGAGTCGCCACCGACTTTTATTTTATCCAACAAGGAAAGGAAAAAAGCACAGAAAAATTCCTTTTTTGAGATATTTCTCGGGTTCGGGGGGTAGATTATAGAAAGGGAAGGTGTTAGCACCCTTTTTATCTGTGGTTATCCACAGACTCTTAGGTACTTGCTCATATTGTTTTCAAAATTGCTTTTTTTTTGTGCTTGTGGGCTTGAAAAAGTTTTTGTTTGAAACTTCGATTTAACTCTCTGTCCTCAAGAGTGTATGAAGTATTTTTGAAAACTTTGTTTGAAAAGTGTAAGTGTGAAAAAGATTTGGTTTTTTGAAAGATCAAGTACTTAAGAACCATCTACCTACTCAAAAAAGGAATCGTTCTATGTTGTCTTCCTTTAGACAATGCTATCCTACTATTGATGAGTAGGTAGCACCGTCATTGGAGTTCAAGGGTCAATTCGAATTTAGGGACTTACGGTCACCAAAGCAATGTTAGGATGCCTTAGCGGTAACCCTAATGTCTTAGATAATTTGTTTTAAGGCAACAATATCCGAGGCAACCGTTTCGAGGCGACTATGATCTTTGGACAAGAGGGCGACCTCTAAAGTGACCTATACTCAATGACCGCGTACGAAGGAAACCAAATGGGGTGTACCCTAAGAGTGTGCATGTGCGAGTGTGTCGTTTTCAGTTATTTTTTGTTTTTGTACATGTTAATGGTGATCTAAGTTGATTTTAGGTTAAACATTCATTCTTGTCATGCATTCCTATTATCAAACATCTAACAGTTATATTTTGCGGAAAATAAATTGCGGAAAGTAAATTACAAGGCGTCGGGTACTTACATCGCTAAAAGCAACCCTTTTAAATTTAAATGCGGAAAAATAAATAAAGCGATAAATAAATGGTCCTAATTATCTATTACATTCCGGGAGCAAGTACAATATTGAATAAATAGATCGCGTGCAGAAAATTAAATCGAGTGCGGGTAGGGTTTCGACCCTTTGTTATTTAAAGAAAAGATTTTTTTGTTTGTTTTTATTTTAAGAAAAAAGGAAACTATCCTAAATTAATTATTAAACTAAATTAAATCAATTAATTAATGAAAATAAATTATTTTTTGATTTTTGGTATTTAAAGAAAGAAAATAAAATCAATCAATGTTAGAAAAAACCTAATTAAGTTTAAGTTAATTTTAATTATTGAAAAAAATATATTAAAGTTATTTCTAATTAATAGCCCAACTTAATTAATAAATTTGTTAATAAAAAAACTAAAATACTAAAATTTAATGTAATAAAGAAAATATTTTTTGGTTTTAATTTTATAAAGAAAAAAAATTTGATTGGTTAATGATTAAATAAAAACAATAAATAAATAATCAAAACAAAAATAAACAAAATAGAGAGAGTTAGAAGTGTATGGGCCTGAAAAGAGGGTCAGGATAACAATTGTATGGCCCATTAGGCGCTGTCCCTGTTGACTTTCTGGATTCCCTATGCGCGCTTGGACTTGGTCCATGGTAGACCATCATCTCTGGATCACCAGATTTGGCCTATGGCCATCTGGCCATCAGATGCTTGAGGATGCATGATGGGCTTCACACCTAGATTTGCATCGGATTACCTGAAGAAAAATATAACAAAGAATATGGGGGACCTGGGATTCAAACCCAGGTCCTGTTGGATGTTTCCAGCGCTTGCTTCCACTAGGCCATTGTGCTTCAGTTGTTAACATATTAAGCAATAATAATAATAAGAGAAAATGCGTTATATGTCAGAAAAAATAAAAAAAATGCACGTGTGTTTTGAATCAGCCATTGGGGGATTGACACGTCTCCGTCTCCTACCTCCAGCCCCTGTAACTTTACCTGCGGATTTGGATCCGCAGCTAAATGCGCAGGTCGATCCAAAAATCAACTCCAGGCCATGAAAGCGACCCCTAAAGGCATGGTTATGTTCGTCTCCCTCTCCTGAGTACAACCATGCCTGTCACGAGATTCAATTTCACCTGAAATACAAATCCCTAAAATCCAACACGAAACCCTAGCCATGCTGTTATGAGGTTCTAGTCTTTATAAATCAAATTAAGTATTGTCAAAAGTATAGAAATGTTGTAAGGATCATGAATATGCAAATAGTTTGTACAAAAGATGCAGGAATAATGATTTGCGAATTCAAGAAAGGAGCGGATTTTTGTGATACTTACAGAGCTCTATAAGGCTTGTGAGTGAGTGCTTTGGATCCAGGAGGATTATATGATCACCCAAGAATTGATTGGTATGCTTCTTGGCTTCTGAATTTGCCTCTAAGTATGAATTCGAACTCAAGCTTTTTCACACTTTTTTCAAGTTTTGTTTTGAGTGTTCTTGCAGCCTCTAACCCTATTTTCGTGCCCTCTAGCTTCCTTATGTATTATAGAATGCATTAGGTTGAGAATTATGGATTGAATCCTTCCACATCAATGCCATGGAATTTGATTTGATTCACCATTACTAAACCTTCCAAAATTGTCAAAACTCAATCTTTTTGCACATGGATTGCTTGATACGAATTTGATACTCTTAATGATGATGATTCAGTCCTGAAAATAGCAAAAAATCTCATGTAATCAAAGTTTGGGATTTTATTTGATTTTATTTGATTTAAAATGAAATAATTCAATAAAAAAAAATATAATAAAATAGATAAATGGACACATGGCTGAAGCTAGGACACGTGGACAATGATGCAAGCTCAAATCAAGTGGAAATGAATGGGCCCATTTGACAAAATTTGAAGTTTTGGGGATAGTTGACTTTTGGACATTTTGCAAAAATGCCCAATTTCAACAATGCATAACTTCTTCAATTTTGAACTTTTGGAGGTGTTATTGGACTTTTTAGAAATCTTGAGATCCTCTAACCAACCATTTTGGTCTCATATCATTTTGATATTCCATTCTCAAGTTATAAGCTTTGACAAAAAAGGTGTTTTTGTTGACTTTCAAAAATGACCTATAATGTCCAAATTTGTAACTTTTTGTGAGTGAATTTTTTGATGTTAGGGTATGAATATGGATTGTAGGGAATTGCATACTATTCAAAATGAGCTTTGGATGGGTCATTTCTCATAAATTATGAGAAAGTTATGCTTGGTAAAAGTTGAGTTGACTTTTCCTACAAAACCCTAATTTAGCAACTTTTGAGTCTTGAGGAATTTTGAGCAATCATTGATGAATCATGATCAAACTTTGATCAAATGATGAAATACCCTTCAAAATGAGAATGTTGACAAAAAATCTTGAATTTTGACTGTTTATAGGTCACAGTTGACTTTTGCCCTAGCATAGTCGATTTTTGGACCCTTTGAGCAATTGACTGAGCAAACTTCCTCTACAAGGCTTGAAACTTGACATGGATGACCTTGAGAACATATTAGGACATTGGGGAGCACTTTAGGTCATTTGGATTCAAAGGTCTTGATGCAATACAAAACCCTAATTTGGGGTTGACTGCCTCAAGAGATAGCTTGACTGTCTAACTCTTGAGCAATCTTGAGCCACTTGGAGATTTTTCTTGTAATGTCTTGAGAAATATGAAAGGGAAAATTTTGGGGTACAATAGCTGCCCCTGTTCAATCTTCTTATACCTGAGGATATAGATTGCCTTTCGTGCCTTTCGTGATCCGAAGGTGGAAGATGATTGAACACTAGAGTGCCCAGAAATTTACACTCGCATGAAGTGGTATCAGCCTTGTGATGTCGGGAATGGGCTTACAGATGCCATTTGGAGATTGTTGGTAGGAGGATGGACTTACAGATGCCATCTGCAGGAGCTTCGATCGCATAAGATATTCCTTAGCGAGCACTTTCATACTCGTTGTTGTAGAAGATTCCGCTGGGGAAGTCTATCTTTTATTGAGATTTAGGAACTTGCCTGTACCTCAGTTGGGAGAACATCTTTGCTGAGTTTTAAGAACTTGTCCATAATTCAACTGAGGGAAACATCTTCATCAAGATCTAAGAACTGTCTGGTCTTCAACGTAGTATACCGTTGAGATTGTAGAACTCGTCCATACTATCACAGAGGGAAACATCTTCGTCAAGATCTAGGCACTGTCTAGTCTTCAACGTAGTATACCATTGAGATTATAGAACTCGTCCACACTATGACGGAGGAAAACATCAAGATCTAGGAACTGTCTTGTCTTCAACGTAGTATACCGTTGAGATTGCAGAACTCGTCCACACTATGACGGTAGGGAAACATCTTCATCAAGATCTAGGAACTGTCTAGTCTTCAACGTAGTATACCGTTGGGATTATAGAACTCGTCCACACTATGACGGACGAAAACATCAAGATCTAGGAACTATCTGGTCTTCAATGTAGTATACCCTTAAGATTGCAGAACTTGTCCACACTATCACGGAGGGAAACATCTTCATCAAGATCTAGGAACTGTCTAGTCTTCAACGTAGTATACCGTTGAGATTATAGAACTCGTCCACACTATGACGGAGGAAAACATCAAGATCTAGGAACTATATGGTCTTCAACGTAGTATACCGTTGAGATTACAGAACTCGTCCACACTATGACGGAGGGAAATATGTTCATCAAGATCTAGGAACTGTCTGGTCTTCAACGTAGTATACCATTGAGATTGTAGAACTCGTCCACACTATGACGGAGGAAAACATCTTCATCAAGATCTAGGAACTGTCTGGTCTTCAACATAGTATACCATTGAGATTATAGAACTCGTCCACACTATGACGGAGGAAAGCATCAAGATCTAGGAACTGTCTGGTCTTCAACGTAGTATACCGTTAAGATTGCAGAACTCGTCCACACTATGACGGAGGGAAACATCTTCATCAAGATCTAGGAACTATCTAGTCTTCAACGTAGTATACTGTTGAGATTATAGAACTCGTCCACACTATGACGAAGGAAAACATCAAGATCTAGGAACTGTCTGGTCTTCAACGTAGTATACCGTTGAGATTGCAGAACTCGTCCACACTATGACGGAGGGAAACATCTTCATCAAGATCTAGGAACTGTCTAGTCTTCAACGTAGTATACCGTTGAGATTATAGAACTCGTCCATACTATGACAGAGGAAAACATCAAGATCTAGGAACTTTCTGTTCTTCAACATAGTATACCGTTGAGATTGTAGAACTCGTCCACACTATGACAGAGGAAAAATGTCGAGATTGAGAACCTTATCTGAAATTCAACCGAGGATAATTCAGTTGAGACTTAAGAATCGGTCAGGTCTTCGACTGAGCTGAGAATTTAACTGCATCTTTCCTGAAAGGTAAAGATCAGTCATATGCAATGCATGATATATATCAAGCAATGATGTTCTCAAAATAAATGAGATTGTTTTGTATGATGCGTATATGCATGTATCATGATGTATGAAAATGTAGTGTTTCTAGCTGGGGGAAATAAATCCCGGATAGTTGCTGGAGAGAAGAGTTGAATTCTTCATTTCCACTGGGGATGACGAACGAAGATGATTGCAAGAATAAACCTGCAGGAGAGAATAACTCCGTTGGGGAATAAACTGATGAGGAGATTACTCTGTGGGGAAGAGATATTATGCTGAGGATTCCACCGATAAATTTCGTTGGGGATGAATTACCGTTGCTGGTGATATTGAATCCTGGTGGGGTTTTGAATTCTGTTTGTGAAAGGAAAGAACTCCGCTGGGGATGATCTTTCAGTTGCGGCTTCGTTGGGGATAACCTGTTAGACTCTAATGGGGATAATCCTTTGAGCTTTGCTGGGGACTATCTTCCTTTGAACTCGGTTGGGGATATTTATTTTTATACTCCGCCGGGGATGAACTTCCAGAGTCTACTGGGGATGATTTTTCAACTCCACTGGGGAAGCTTTTTCAGACTGCGCTGGGAAAATTTTAACTCCACTGGGGATATCTTGTATTCTGCCTGGGAATATTCTTATACTCCGTTGGGGAATATTAAGACTGCCGGGGATATTAAGCCTTTTCAGTGTTGATGGTAGATAAACTTTGCTTGGGGGAGAATATTACCGATTTATTCACAGTTGCAAGTCTCAGCTGGGGAGAGCTATCATTACTGTCTTACTCTGCGGGGAGTGAAAGTATCTTGGTCATATTCTTCAGCTGAATATACCTTCGTACCTAGTGGATAGAGCAACTGTACGGTTTGGACAATTCTTATTGCCCCTGTTTCTGATATTACCAGTAATCGTCTTTTGTTTCGCATGTAAATATTCATGAGCAGCAATTAATGTCAAGTGCATATATCAAAAATGAACATTGGACGTTCTTTGCAAAACAAAATAAATAATGGAAAAACAGTTTGAAATTTCTTTGAAAATGAATTGTATTGATTTTGAAGTTTGGCCTGTAAATAGGCGTTTTTGTACAAGAGGCTGACGTCCTAGTAAGAGAACGCCGCCGAACAAATAGAATTTACACAATTTGTGAAAAAACTACACAAAACAGCTATGTGAATAATCCCACTGGGTCCCAACTCTGCTACTGCCTTTATGTCCTCGAGCATCTCATCACTTTGCTACTTGGTTGAAGGTAGATCAGATTGATTAGTGCCGTCCGAGTTTGATAGTCGATACCGAAGTCCGGTTGCAAGGTGATCCAATGAGACATAGTGTTACGCTTTGATCCCTAATTTTTGCCTGGACCGCCCTTTCGGTTTTCAGTCCACCGGGATACCCTTTTTTGCCCAAGCCGCCTTTTCAGGTTCTCGACTTGCCGGGTGTACATATTTTTTCCTTTTCATCCCTTATTTTTGCCTGAACCCTTTTGGTTCGCCGGGAAGCCCTTATTTTTGCCTAGGCCAGTCAACCTAGCGGGTCTTTGATTATGCGTAGTATCTTTTCACTATGTCTGCATTGACGGGGTGAGGAAGGTCGTCACCATCCATGGTGGTTAGAATCATAACTCCCCCTGAGAAAATGTTCTTAACCACAAGTGGCCCTTCGTAAGTAGGGGTCCATTTGCCCCTGGGATCACCTTGAGGTAGTATAATGCGCTTGATAACCAGGTCCCCAACTTGATACTCTTGTCGTCTAACTTTCTTGTTAAATGCCTTGATCATCCGTTTTTGGTACGTTTGACCATGACAAATAGCAGTAAGTCTCTTTTCGTCGATTAAGTTCAGCTGATCAAGCCGGGTCTGAATCCAGTCATCTTCGCTCAAACTTGTATCCTTCATAATCCAAAGAGAGGGTATCTGAACTTCAATGGGCAAGACCGCCTCCATGCCATATACCAAAGAATAGGGTGTTGCCCCTGTTGACGTCTGTGCTGAGGTACGGTACCCATGAAGATAAAATGGTAACATCTCGTGCCAATCTTTGTACGTCACTGTCATCTTCTTCACAATCTTCTTGATGTTCTTATTAGCCGCTTCTACATCCCCATTCATCTTCGGCTGGTAAGGAGAAGAGTTGTGATGCTATATCTTGAACTGTTCGCAGATCTCGGTGATTATCTTATTGTTGAGATTGGTACCATTGTCCGTAATGATCCTCTCTGGTACACCGTATCGATAGATCATATTGTGCCGAATGAACCGTGCTACGAAGTTCTTGGTTACTGTAGCAAAGGAAGCTGCTTCAACCCACTCTGTAAAGTAATCAATTGCTACCAGGATGAAATGATGCTCGTTGGATGCTGTAGGTCTGATCTCGCCGATCATATCAAAGCCCCACATTGCAAAAGGCCAAGGTGTCGTCAAGACATTCAGAGGTACTGGAGTTATGTGCACCTTATCAGCATAGACTTGGCACTTGTGACATGTCCGAGAATGTTGATAATAGTCGGCTTCCATTGTGGACCAATAATATCCTTCCCGAAGGATTTTCTTTGCCATGGTGTGTCCACTAGAATGAGTCCCGAAGGTACCTTCGTTTAAATCTTCCATGCTCCTTTCTGCTTCATTCTTATCCATATATCGCAGTAAGGTCGAATCATGGTTACGCTTGTAAATAATACCATTGCTGATGAAGAACTTCGCTGCGAACCTCCTCAGAAACTTCTTGTCATTAACAGATGCACCCTCAGGGTATTCTTGAGCCTCAAGGTACCTTTTCACCTCATGAAACCAGGGTTTATCTGCTACCTCTTCAGTCTCAATGTCACAGCAATGTGCAGGTTCGTCCAATCTTTCAATGATAATCTGGGGAGATTCGTTGTCCCAATTGACTTTGAACATAGAAGACATGGTAGCCAGCGCGTCCACCAACTGATTCTCTTCTCTTGGGAAGTGTTCAAAGGTTATCTCTTCGAAATGGGGAAGCAATGTCAACACATACTCCTTGTAAGGAATAAGATTCAGGTGTTTCGTATCCCACTCGCCTTTGATCTGACTGATCACAAGAGAGGAATCTCCGAAGACACTTAGAAACTTAATCCTTAGGTCAATTTCTGCTCGAAGACCCATAATGCACGCTTCATACTCCGCCATGTTGTTGGTGCAGTTGAGACATAGTCGGGCGATGAACGGAGTATGAGAGCCTTTAGGAGATATGATCACGGCGCCAATGCCATTACCCAAAGCGTTTGAAGCTCCATCAAAGTACATAGACCATCAGGATCCCTCCTCAGGTCCTTCACCCGGTCCAGGTGTCTCACAGTCAGTCACTATCATGATATTCTCATTCGGGAATTCGAAGTTCATAGACTGGTAATCATCCACTGCCTGATGTTCCAAATGGTCTGCCAACACACTTCCCTTGATTTCCTTTTGGGTCGTATATTGGATGTCATACTCAATCAAGATCATCTGCCATCTCACTATTCTTCTGGATAAGGCAGGCTTCTCGAAGATATACTTGATTGGATCCATCTTTGAAATCAATAGAGTAGTATGAGTCAGCATATACTGTCTCAGCCGGCGAACAGCCCATGCCAAAGCGCAGCAAGTTTTCTCGAGCAACGAGTATCGGGTCTCGCAGTCGGTAAACTTTTTGCTAAGGTAATAAATAACATGCTCTTTTCGGTCCGACTTGTTATGTTGCCCCAGCATGCACCCCATTGAGTTGTCGAGTACTATCAAGTATAAGATCAAAGGTCTCCCTTCAACTGGAGGCATCAGAATGGATGGCTCTTAGAGATACTCTTTGATCCTTTCGAAAGCGGCCTGACATTTATCATTCCATCGTACCACTTGATCTTTCTTCAGTAACTTGAAGATTGGTTCACAAGTAGCAGTCAAGTGCGAGATGAATCGGGCAATGTAGTTCAAACGTCCCAGAAAGCCTCTGACTTCTTTCTCTGTTTGGGGAACTGGCATTTCCTGTATAGCTTTCACATTTGCAGGATCCACCTGAATACCATTGTCACTTACAACGAAACCCATCAGTTTACCAGATCTCACTCCTAAGGTGCACTTGTTCGAGTTTAACCTCAGCTTGTACAATTTCAACCTGTCAAATAACTTCTGCAGATGGTCAAGGTGTTCTTCCTCAGTCTGGGACCTTGCAATCATGTCGTCGACGTATACCTCAATCTCATGATGGATCATATCATGGAACAAAGCAACCATGGCACGCTGATACGTTGCCCCAACATTTTTCAATCCAAAAGGCGTGACCTTGTAGCAAAAGGTACCCCATTGAGTAACAAAGGTTGTCTTCTCCATGTCTTCGGGAGCCATTTTAATCTGATTATAACCGGAGAAACCATCCATAAAGGAGAATACCTTATGCTGTGCGGTGTTGTCAACCAGAACGTCGATATGAGGTAGAGGGAAATCATCCTTGGGACTTGCCCTGTTCAGATCCCTATAATCGACACACATTTGAACCTTACCATGCTTCTTCGGCACAGGAACCACATTGGCCACCCACTGCGGGTAAGAAGTAACTGCTAGAAAACCGGCATCAAACTATTTCATCACTTCAGCCTTGATTTTCTCAGACATATTCGGGCGCATTCGACGTACTTTCTATTTCACTGGAGGACAGTCTTCCTTGGTAGGCAATCGGTGAACCACAATATCGGTATCCAACCCAGGCATATCTTCATAAGACCAGGCAAAGATCTCAATGTAGTCACGCAGCATCTGAATCAACCGTTGCTTCACACTAAGCTCCAGATTTGCCTCGATCTTGACCTCTTTCTTGTCTACCTCTGTACCCAGATTTACTGATTCCACAGGCTCTTCGTGCGGCTGAATAGCCCTCTCTTCTTGAAGTAGCAGTCTAGCAAGTTCACCAGGCACTTCGTAATCATCTTCACCTTCGTCTTCGGCTAAGTTGATCGGACTTTCGAAATCATAATTGGCAGTAGCAGAGTCGTTACCAGTGAGATCCAGAGTGGATGTAGACCTGTATATGTGAGTGTGTGTAAAATAGCTGTTTTGCAATGTATAATAAAATAAAAACAAGGAGCGCAAAATTTGAAATGCAAGAAACGTCCAATGCTTTTATTAATGATATATGTAGATGACACACATAAAGCCCTCACAAATGAAGCCACAGTGCCCCGGGTAAGACACCGTGCCATAAAGTTTAAACATTGTCTGTTACAAATTCAAAACAAAAGTCTCATTACTGGGTGATAACAGAAACAGGCATGGAATCCTTCGTTGTCCAGTTGCTTAGCCCACCATTGGCAGTCGGGTAGATCCAACTGTCAATATCAAACTCTTCATCATCGTCGTCCCCGATAGCATTCACCCCTGCATACTGTTTAGGCTTTTCAGGTGCTCCGAACTCGATCTCCTTAGCATCAATCAGGTCTTGTACTTTGTTATTCAAAACCCAACAATCATCCGTATCATGCCCCGGGCTATCAGAGTGAAAAGCATAGCGGGAATTAGGGTTATACTTTGGTGATGTAGTATTGGGATTCTGCGGGGCCTCCCTTGGAATTACTAGATTGGTTTTTAATAACTGTGGCAGAATCTGAGATAAAGTCATGTTAATCCGAGTGAATTGCCTTCGCGGTCTCTCGGCCTTCGGTTGATTGTTGTGCTAAGGAGCACCAGCAGGTCTTGAAATAACAACCGCATTAACGGCCTGACGGCGTTCCGGTCTATTCTGGATTTTTGAACTGTACACAACACTGGACTCCTTCTTAAAAGGCTTCTTCTCAGTGCTTGATGAAGCACCCTTCTGTATTTTACCAGACTTAATACCAGCCTCAATCCTTTCCCCGGTCATAATCAGCTCCGTAAACCCGGATGAAGAACTTCCAATCAGATGGTTGAAATATGGACCAGACAAGGTCCCCAAAAACATATCCATAAGCTCCCTATCAGCCAAGGGTGGTTGCACTCTTCCAGCGAGGTCCCTCCACTTCTGAGCATAATCTTTGAAACCTTCACCCGTTCCCATAGACATACCCTGGAGTTGGGTACGCGTGGGAGCGACGTCGGCATTATATTGGTACTGCTTGTAGAAAGCAGCAGCCAAATCTTCCCAACTACAGATACTGGATCCTTCTAGCTGGTAAAACCATTCAAGCTGAGTCCCTGAGAGACTGTCTTGAAATAAGTGGATTCATAGGTTCTTGTCAGTGGTGTACGGCTGAATTTTCCTAACATACGAACGAAGGTGCAGTTTTGGACAAGAAACCCCGTTGTACTTAGCAAAGGCTGGTGCTTTGAACTTGTGGGGAATCACCACCCCAGATGACAGACCCAGATCACCAAAGTCCAGACCAGGCACCTTCTGAATTTCCATTGCACTCAAGTGATCTTCTAGTTGCTTGTATCTATCCTCTGCCGGAGGATACTGGTCTTCGTCGAAGTCCGTCTCGTTGTCTGAAACCACAGGGCTAGGAGCCCTCCTTTCTTCCTGACTATCTTTCCCTCCAGATGAGGTGGTCAAATCAACTTCATCCCGTAGCCTGTTTCCAAACCTGTGGCCCATATTAAACAGGACTGTCTTCTTCTTCTTCTTCTTCTTCAAGATAAGGGCCTTCGGATCTTGCTGACCCTTAGCCAGATTCATGAACAATTCTTGGAACTGGGCGTTTTGAGCCTGTAGAGCCTTTATTTCTTGTTCAGTTGATGGTTCAGAAGACATGATGCTGAAATAAACAGCGAAGAAGATGAGAAAACTTGTAAGGGTACCTGTTATGAGGTGCATGGAATGAAATGCGTATGGTATGATTTCAAAGACCTCGAGAGATTCAAATTCGTAAACAAGAAATGAAACACACTTTTATTAGATAAACTTTGAAATTAATTGTTCAACAAATTGCCCTTAAGGCGTTACAATAAAGGAAATACTGAAAAGTAAATAACAACTGGAAATAATCAAAGGACATCAGCGCTCCCATGGTCGTTTGCCTTTGGTGCTGACGTAGTCATTGAGGATCTGCTCCCTCTCCAGCTGCCTAGTCAACTTCTGAATCTTCTGCTCTTGCTCGTGATACTTTTCTCGGTAAGTATCCCGCTCTTCCCTTAGCTGCATCCAGGACCTCTTCAATGCCCCAATGTCAGTAGGCATGTAAGGGTGTAAGATGGTAGGAGGAACCCCTTCCTCATCAACAACTTCAACAATAATAGGAAAGATGGCTTCATAGGGCATTCCCATCTTTTGGGCACGTATACGAACCCATCGGAGATATGGCTCCATTGGTAGAGAAGTCTTCGCACCCAACTCGTGTGGATCAGATCTGTGTACTCTATCCCAAGCCCTTATGAATCTGCGGTGTTGCCCGTCACTGTCCCCTTGGAAATCAAAGATGATACTAGGCATTAGCAGCTCATGAGGTCCTTCCCTTCTAGCTCGCCCAAACTGACGTAAGGCCAAGCATGGATTGTAAGTAATTCCTCCATTGGTTCCTATCAGTGGAACATTGGGGTATTCCCCACAACTATCAATAATGGCCACCTCGTCCATACCCTTAATAGTCCAAATGATGTCATTGTGAGAGAGAGACATAACCCTATAAGCCCATCCCATGCCTTCTTTGTTCTTCAGAACTGATTTGGGGAGGTGAGAAATAAACCACCTCGCCAATAACGGAGAACAGCACATCAAGGTTCCCCGCTTCCTAGCAGTACGGGCATAAAGCTAATGAAGAATGTCACCCAAGAGAGTGGGTACAAGATTACCAGAGATGAAGATTTTTACCGCATTCACATCAACAAAGGAGTCAGAGTTAGGAAACAATACCAAGCCATATATCAAAAGAGCCAGAATATCTTCGAATGCCTAGAAGTCTAGACTATCCCAGAAGTGATTAGCCTTACCAACCAAGAACTTAGTCAGAAAGCCCTTTGCTCCACTACGAGTTTCCCAATTAGCCATTACCTCATCCTTTGTCATATGAAGGGCTGAAGCAATCTCTTCTAGCCTAAGGATCTTCTCCCAACCTGTAAACAGGTTCTGCTCCAGAATAGAGATACCGAGCAGATCAGAGAACTCTTCCAAGGTAGGGACTAACTAGTAGTCCTGAAAAGTAAATCAATGGTACAGTGGATCAAAGAACTGTACTAGGACACTCATCATCTTCTCGTCCAACTTGGAGGTGATCAAACTAAGAAGATGCCCATGTCTTCTGATAAAGGAAGTAGTATCTGACATCTTTGCAACCAATTCTTTGAGCATAGTGGGAACCTGGACAAAGTTCATCCGAATGGTGTTCCTACGCATAGGTGCCATGACCTACAAAATAGAACAAAGATGAATCCCTCCTGTATTTGAAATAGGTTAGTCCAATGCAATATGTATGCAATGTTATGATATCATGATGTCATGATAGAAAGCACACCACAAGTATCCATAAATAGCAAACATGGTAAAGGCACACAAGTCACACAGAGAGCCCTTAGATTTCAGGCTGGCAAGGAGTCTAGGTACTACCCTTTTTCTGTTCAGTTGGTTTAAACCTGTCCTAAAAATAGTAATCGGGTTCTAGAGGATCTCAATATCACTGACTACCCTCGATCGGTCATAATTCCAGTTTAGCAACCTTTTCTTACGGCCGGAATCATCGCGATAGTTTAGTCTCAATGAGTGTAGCATACTGCTACTGTTCTATGGCCAAGTTGGTCAATTTAAAGGTTCTAAGGTCAGTTGGTGCTTAATGACCCCTTAGAAGACCCATATTCTCCTCGTTCCAACACAAGGGATATCGGTACAAACTAAAGTGCCACACCAACGTAGCTACTGTTTCAACCGTATCGGTCTACGATGTACAGTTCCCTCACAGTTTATTGCTACTTACCTAAAGGGTATCCCCCAGATCCGGGTTAGGATCTATAGTAACTCCGATACAAGCCCACAAAAGTAAAGCATACAAGTCAATCAATTGAAAACATTATGAACTATTCCTAAGGTACACCCCACTTATTAAATGTCCCCAGCAGAGTCGCCAGTTCTGTGATACGGTGGGAAAGAACTGACTGTTTTTGGAATGCTGGTTTGCATTTTGCGTTTGTTTTCGCAAAATGTTGCGGTAAGCAAGAGTCGCCACTGACTTTTATTTTATCCAACAAGGAAAGGAAAAAAGCACAGAAAAATTCCTTTTTCGAGATATTTCTCGGGTTCGGGGGGTAGATTATAAAAAGGGAAGGTGTTAGCACCCTTTCTATCTGTGGTTATCCACGGGCTCTTAGGTACTTGCTCATATTGTTTTCAAAATTGCTTTTTTTTGTGCTTGTGGGTTTGAAAAAGTTTTTGTTTGAAACTTCGATTTAACTCTTGCTTCTGTCCTCAAGAGTGTATGAAGTATTTTTGAAAACTTTGTTTGAAAAGTGTAAGTGTGAAAAAGATTTGGGTTTTTGAAAGAGCAAGTACTTAAGAACCATCTACCTACTCGAAAAAGGAATCGTTCTATGCTGTCTTCCTTTAGACAATGCTATCCTACTATTGATGAGTAGGTAGCACCGTCGTTGGAGTTTAAGGGTCAATTCGAATTTAAGGACTTACGGTCACCAAAGCAATGTTAGGATGCCTTAGTGGTAACCCTAATGTCTTAGATCATTTGTTTTGAGGCAACAATATCCGAGGCGACTATGATCTTTGGACAAAAGGGCGACCTCTAAAGTGACCTATACTCAATGACTGCGTACGAAGGCAACCAAGTGGGGTGTACCCTAAGAGTGCGCATGTGCGAGTGTGTCGTTTTCAGTTATTTTTTGTTTTTGTACATGTTAATGGTGATCTAAGTTGATTTTAGGTTAAACATTCATTCTTGTCATGCATTCCTATTATCAAACATCTAACAGTTATATTTTGCGGAAAATAAATTGCGGAAAGTAAATTACAAGGCGTCGGGTATTTACATCGCCAAAAGCAACCCTTTGAAATTTAAATGCGGAAAAATAAATAAAGCAATAAATAAATGGTCCTAATTATCTATTACATTCCGGGAGCAAGTACAATATTGAATAAATAGATCGCGTGCGGAAAATTAAATCGAGTGCGGGTAGGGTTTTGACCCTTTGTTATTTAAAGAAAAGATTTCTTTTTGTTTGTTTTTATTTTAAGAAAAAAGGAAACTATCCTAAATTAATTATTAAACTAAATTAAATTAATTAATTAATGAAAATAAATTATTTTTTGATTTATGGTATTTAAAGAAAGAAAATAAAATCAATCAATGTTAGTAAAAACCTAATTAAGTCTAAGTTAATTTTAATTATTGAAAAAAATATATTAAAGTTATTTCTAATTAATAGCCTAACTTAATTAATAATTTTGTTAATAAAAAAAATAAAATACTAAAATTTAATTTAATAAAGAAAATATTTTTTGGTTTTAATTTTATAAAGAAAAAAAATTTGATTGGTTAATGATTAAATAAAAACAATAAATAAATAATCAAAACAAAAATAAACAAAATAGAGAGAGTTAGAAGTGTATGGGCCTGAAAAGGGGGCCAGGATAGCAATTGTATGGCCCATTAGGTGCTGGCCCTGTTGACTTTTTGGATATCCTATACGCGCTTGGACTTGGTCCATGGTAGACCATCATCTCTGGATCACCAGATTTGGCCTAAGGCCATCTGGCCATCAGATGCTTGAGGACGCATGATGGGCTTCATGCCGAGATTTGCACCGGATTACCTGAAGAAAAATATAACAAAGAATATGGGGGACCTGGGATTTGAACCCAGGTCCTGTTGGATGTTGCCAGCGCTTGCTTCCACTAGGCCATTGTGCTTCAGTTGTTAACATATTAAGCAATAATAATAATAAGAGAAAATGCGTTATATGCCAGAAAAAATAAAAAAATGCGCGCGTGTTTTGAATCAGCCATTGGGGGATTGACACGTCTCCGTTTCCTACCTCCAACCCCTGTAACTTTACCTGCGGATTTGGATCCGCAGCTAAATGCGCAGGTCGATCCAAAAATCAACTTCAGGCCATGAAAACGACCCCTAAAGGCATGGTTAGGTTCGTCTCCCTCTCCTGAGCACAACCATGCCTGTCATGAGATTCAATTTCACCTGAAATACAAATCCCTGAAATCCAACACGAAACCCTAGCCATGCTGTTATGAGGTTCCAGTCTATATAAATCAAATTAAGTATTGCCAAAAGTTTAGAAATGCTGTAAGGATCATGAATATGCAAATAATTTGTACAAAAGATGCAGGAATAATGATTTGCAAATTCAAGAAAGGAGCGGATTTTTGTGATACTTATAGAGCTCTAGAAGGCTTGTGAATGAGTGCTTTGGATCCAGGAGGATTATATGATCACCCAGGAATTGATTGGTATGCTTCTTGGCTTCTAAATTTGCCTCTAAGTATGAATTCGAACTCAAACTTTTTCACACTTTTTTCAAGTTTTGTTTTGAGTGTTTTTGCAGCCTCTAACCCTATTTTCGTGCCCTCTAGCTTCCTTATGTATTATAGAATGCATTAGGTTGAGAATTATGGATTGAATCCTTCCACATCAATGCCATGAAATTTGATTTGATTCACCATTACTAAACCTTCCAAAATTGTCAAAACTCAATCTTTTTGCACATGGATTGTTTGCTACGAATTTGATACTCTTAATGTTGATGATTCAGTTATGAAAATTGCAAAAAATCTCATGTAATCAAAGTTTGGGATTTAATTTGATTTAAAATGAAATAATTCAATAAAAAATCAAATAAAATAATAAAATTGATAAATGGACACATGGCTGAATCTAGGACACGTGGAAAATGATTCAAGCTCAAATCAAGTGGAAAAGAATGGGCCCATTTGACAAAATTTGAAGTTTTGGGGATAGTTGACTTTTTGCAATTTTGCAAAAATGCCCAATTTCAACAATGCATAACTTCTTCAATTTTGAACTTTTGGAGGTGTTCTTGGACTTTTTAGAAAGCTTGAGATGTCCTCTAACCAACCCTTTTTGTCTTATCGCATTTTGATATTCCATGCTCAAGTTATAAGCTTTGACAAAAAAAGGTGTTTTTGTTGACTTTCAAAAATGACCTATAATGTCCAAATTTGTAACTTTTTGTGAGTGCATAATTTGATCTTGGGTATGAATATGGATTGTAGGGAATTGAATCATATTCAAAATGAGCTTTGGATAGGTCATTTCTAATAAAATATGAGAAAGTTATGCTTGGTCAAAGTTGAGTTGACTTTTCCTACAAAATCCTAATTTAGCAACTTTTGAGTCTTGATGAATTTTGAGCAATACTTGATGAATCATGATCAACCCTTGATAAAATGATGAAATACCCTTAAAAATGAGAATGTTGACAAAAAATCTTGAAGTTTGACTGTTTATAGGTCACAATTGACTTTTGCCCTAACACAATCGATTTTTGGACCCTTTGAGCAATTGACTGAGCAAACTCCCTCTGCAAGGCTTGAAACTTGACATGGATGACCTTGAGAAAATATTAGGACATTGAGGAGAACTTGAGGTCATTTGGATTCAAAGGTCTTGATGCAACACAAAACCCTAATTTGGGGTTGACTACCTTAGGAGATAGCTTGACTGTCCAACTCTTGAGCAATCTTGAGCCATTTGGAGATTTTTCTTGTAATGTCTTGAGAAATATGAAAGGGCAAATTTTGGGGTACAACAAAAACCAAAACCTCAAATTGGATCACGAAACCCTAGCAATAGCAAAAGTTTATTCCTGCATTGTAACTCAAATCAAACTATCCAGAAACATTGCAAACATGATGATGAATACAAATACGTAATTTAAACGTGCTGAATATGCAAGAATTACAGCAATTGAAGGTGGATAATTTTGCAAAATGTGAGAGTAATAGGAAGTGATTCTGGCTATTCTGATGCTTACGAACGATTGGGAATGTTTCCTGAGACGTCCTGGAAAAGGTTGCTGGCCTTGAATTGTTCTCAAAGATCCTTTATTCTGAAATCAGAACTTCACTTTTTGCCAAGATTTTTGAGTGTTCTTCTTACATTCTCACGCCTCCAGCCTCCATCCTATTCCTTTTGATCTGACCATGTTATAAGTGAAGTGCAAGCAAAAAAAGTTGGGCCCATCTAGCAAAAAATACAAATTTGAGCACTTTTGATTTTTGGCAATTTTGCAAAAAATGGTCAACTTATCCAATGCATAACTATCTCGATTTTTACCCTAGAGAGGTGTTCTTGGACTTTTTCGAAAGCTTAGGATGTTCTCTAAGCATCCCTTTTGGTCTCATCTCAATTGATTCTTTCCTGTTCATGTATGAAGCTTTGACCCAAAAGGTGTTTTTTGTTGACTTTTCAAAATGAACTATGATGTCAAAATTCATATCTTCTTGTGAGTGCATATTTAGAACTTGGGAGATGAAGATGAGTTGCAGGGAATGGAATCCTCTTAAAAGTGAGCTTTGGATGGGCCATTTTTGATAAAATATGAGAAAGTTATGCTTGGTCAAAGTTGAGTTGAGTTTCCCTACAAAACCCTAATTTGGCAACTTTTGGGTTTTGATAAATTGTGAGCAATCCTTGAGGAATCATGATCAACCATTGATCAAATGACGAATAATACTTCAAAATGAGGATGCTGACCCAAAATCTTGAGGTTTGACTGTATGTGGGCCACAATTGACTTTTGACCTAACACAGTCGATTTCCAGGTATTTGAGTAATTGACTTAGCAAACTTCTTCTGCAAGACTTGAAACTTGACATGGATGATCTTGGGAACATATTAGGACAATGATGAGCATTTGGGATCCTTTGGACTCAAGCATCTTGGTGAAAAATGAAACCCTAATTTGAGGTAGACTGCCTTAAGAGAGAGTTTGTCTGGTCAACTTTGAACTTCTTTGAGCAATTTAGGGGACCTCACTTTCCATATGTTAAGAAATATGGGAGGGAAAATTTTGGGGTATAACAGAAGCCAAATGTTGTTCGTAAAGGGATCCAACGGGTCATAGTCATACGTAGGAGTCCATCATAGGTAGGAGTCCATTTTCCCTTGGGATCACCTTGTGGCAAGATGATGCGTTTGATCACTAGATCCCTAACTTGATACACTTGGCATCTGACTTTCTTATTGAAAGCCTTGATCATCCGTTTTTGATACGTTTGACCATGGAAAACAGCAGTAAGTCTCTTCTCATCAATCAAGTTCAGTTGATCAAGTCGAGTCTGGATCCAATCGTCTTTGTTCAACCCTGCATCCTTCATAATCCTCAGATAGGGGATCTGAACCTCAATAGGCAAGACATCCTCCATGCCATAAACCAAGGAATAAGGTGTTGCCTCGGTTGATCTGCGAGCCGTGGTACGATATCTATGGAGAGCGAATGGTAACATCTCATGCCAGTCTTTATATGTGACTGTCATTTTCTGTATGATCTTTTTAATGTTTTTATTTGCAGCTTCTACAACACCATTCATCTTCGGCCGATAGGGAGAAGAATTGTGATGTTGAATCTTGAATTGTTCGCACAAGGTGGTGATCATAGTGTTGTTGAGATTTGTACCATTGTCAGTGATGATCCTTTCGGGCATACCGTATCGGCAAATGAGATTTTTCTTGATGAAGCGGGCAACGAAGTTCTTGGTGACGGAAGCGAAGGAAGCTGCCTCCACCCACTTTTTAAAATAATCAATGGCCACTAGGATGAATCGGTGTCCATTGGAGGCTGTCAGCTTGATTTCCCCAATCATATCAATTCCCTACATAGCAAAGAGCCAAGGAGCCGTCAAGACCTTCAGAGGAACTAGAGGTATGTGCACCTTGTTAGTATAAATTTGGAACTTATGGCAGGTTCGGGAGTGTTGATAGCAATTTGCTTCCATGGTAGACCAGTAATAGCCTGCCCGTAGGATTTTCTTTGCCATCATATGCCCAGTAAAATGGGTGCTAAAATTGCCTTCGTGTAATTCGTCCATGATCCTTTCCGCTTCAACCTTATCTATGCACCGAAGTAACACAGAGTCATGATTGCGTTTATATAGGATGCCACTACTAAGGAAGAATTTAGCAGAGAATCTCCTTAAGAACTTCTTATCATTGATTGAAGCTCCTTCTATATATTCTTGAGCCTCGAGATACCTTTTAACTTCATGAAACCAAGGCTGGTCTATTACTTCTTCAGTATTAATCTTGTGACAGTGTGCTGGTTCATCGATTCGTTCGATGGTGATCTGGGGAGTCTCGTTATCCCAGTTAAGTTTAAACATAGATGACATTGTGGCTAGAGCGTCTGCTAGCTGATTTTCTTCTCGTGGGAAGTGCTCGAAGGTAATCTCCTCAAAATGTGGTAGCAATTTCAAAACATGTTCTTTGTAAGGGATAAGGTTAGGGTGTTTGGTGTCCCATTCCCCTTTGATCTGACTGATGACCAAGGCTGAATCTCCAAACACATCTAAGGATTTGATTCCCAGATCTATGGCAGCTCTAAGACCGAAGATGCACGCTTCGTATTCCCCCATGTTGTTTGTACAATTGAAGAAAAGTATGGCAGTAAAGGGAGTATGACACCCTTAGGGAGATATGAGTACAACATCGATACCATTTCCAAGTGCATTGGATGCCCCATCAAAGAACAGGGTCCATCGGGATCCTTGTTCAGGTCCGTCATGTGGCCTGAATTCTTCGCAGTTGTCTAATGTCATGACGTCTTCATCCGGAAAATCGAACTTCATGGACTGGTAGTCTTCTACGGCTTGGTGAGCAAGGTGATCAGCTAATACACTTCCCTTTATAGCTTTATGGGTAGTATACTGTATGTCATACTCTGTCAGGATCATCTGCCATCTCGCTATTCTCCCAGAAAGAGCAGGCTTCTCGAAGATGTACTTTATCGGATCCATCTTAGATATCAACAAGGTAGTATGAGTCAACATATACTGTCTTAGCCGGCGAGCAGCCCATGCCAGAGCGCAACAAGTTTTCTCGAGCAGTGAATATCTGGTTTCACAGTCGGTAAACTTTTTGCTCAGGTAGTAAATAGTGTGCTCTTTTCGGCCAGACTCGTCATGCTGCCCCAATACACACCCCATTGAATTTTCTAAAACAATCAGATACATGATCAACGGTCTTCCCTCGACTGGTGGCATCAACACAAGAGGCTCTTGTAAGTACTCTTTGGTTTTATCAAAAGCAACTTGGAATTTATCATTCCATTTGACTACTTAATCTTTCTTCAATAGTTTGAAGATTGGCTCACAAGTAGTTGTCAGGTGAGAAATGAATCTGGCGATATAATTCAAACGTCCCAAGAATCCTCTGATTTCCTTCTCAGTACGAGGAGCAGGCATCTCTTGTATTTCTTTAACTTTGGAAGGATCGACCTCAATACCTTTTTTGCTAACAATAAAACCTAGGAGCTTACCAGACCGTACTCCAAATGTGCACTTGTTTAGATTCAACCTTAGCTTGTACTTCTTTAGTCTCTCAAACGGTTTTTGTAAGTGATCAAGGTGCTCTTCTTCTGTTTGTGATTTGGCTATCATGTCATCCACATAGACTTCTATTTCATGATGTATCATATCATGAAATAAAGCTACCATGGCACGTTGATAGGTTGCCCCAACATTCTTCAGTCTAAATGGCATCACCTTGTAATAGAATGTGCCCCACTGCGTGACAAAGGTTATTTTCTCCACGTCCTCAGGCGCCATTTTGATTTGGTTGTAACCTTAGAATCCGTCCATGAAGGAAAACACTTTGTGTTGTTCCGTATTGTCAACTAGCATATAAATGTGGGGGAGTGGAAAGTAATCCTTAGGGCTTGCCCTATTCAAATCTCGGTAGTCCACACACATTCGCACCTTGCCGTCCTTTTTGGGCACTGGAACAACATTGGCAACCCATTGGGGGTAAGAGGTGACAACCAAGAATCCAACGTTAAATTGCTTCGTGACCTCTTCTTTAATCTTTTTTGACATATCAAGCCTCATTCGACGCACCTTTTACTTTACTGGCGGACAATCTTCTCTTGTAGGAAGACGATGTACCACAATATCTTCATCAAGTCCTGCCATGTCTTCATATGACCAGGCAAAAACTTCGACATAATCATGCAACAACTGGATCAGACGCTTCTTGATACTGGGTTCCAGGTTGGCACCCACTTTGACCTCTTTTTTATCTTCTTCGGTACCTAGGTTGATCGTATCCACAGGTTCCTCGTGAGGATGAATGGTTCTCTCTTCTTATTGTAGCAGTCTGGCCAGTTCCCCTAGTACTTCACAATCTTCCTCACCTCTGTCTTCGGCTTGGTAGATCATATTCTCAGAGTCACAAAAGGCCATAGCAGTATCGTTACCCATGGGATCCATAATGGACGGATACATGCATTGTGAGTGTGGGTGTGTGTAAGGGTATAACTATCTTTGAAAGAAAATAAAATGTAAAAGAAAAACAATGAGCACAAAAGTTTGAATGCGAAAACGTCCATGATTCATTGATGTCATATGAAGATGAAATAATAACCCTTACAAATGGACCATTGTGCCTCGGGTAAGACACAAGGTTTTAAGAGTGCGAATTGTTTTGGATATTACAGATCCAATAAAAATGTAAAGATAAATTACTGAGGGATGAAAGTGATTGGGATGAAGTCTATGGCCTCCCAGTTGCTAAGCCCTCCATTGATAGTCGGAAATATCTAATCCTACAGGTTGCAATCTTCTTCACCATCTTCTACCGCGTTGATCTCACGGTTTCTAATCTTCAAGGGTTGTCCCCCAGCACGGGCACGGTGTACAGCCTTTTGAGCACTTGAAGTGAAACCTAGGCCAAACTTATCAAACTTATACGGGATATCCGAAAGTTTCCCCCAGATGGTTCATCCACCTTCCTCTACCACTTCTTTGGCGTCCTTTAGTAATGACATCCGGAGTGGAGGTCTTGTAATCTCGGGAATCTGGGACACAGTTTTGGTTACTACAACCTCTTGGGGGATCTCTTCGAAGTGTTGAAAAGGAGTTTCAATGTATTCGCCGTCCAATTCCATATATCTGAAGGAATTGAGATGGTTGATCATGTATTCTTCCTCTCCATGGACGGTGATAATCTTCCCTTGAACTGGATACTTCAGCATCTGGTGCAGTGTAGAGGTAAGAACGCCAGCATTGTGGATCCATGGTCGTCCTAGCAGACAGGAGTAAGAAGGGCGGATATCCATTACATAAAAGGTTGAATTAAAAGTTTGAGTTCCAACCTTTATGGGGATATCCACTTCCCCGTGCACCATCCTCTTCGAGCCATAAAAATTCCCTTACCACTATGTTGCTTGGCATTAACGTTAGCCCCTTGTAGTCGAGTCTGTCAAGAGCTTTTTTCAGTAGTACATTCAGGGATGAGCCAGTATCCACCAAAACATGTGCCAGAGTTGTGCCCCTACATTCCACAGAGACATGTAATGCCTCATTTTGCTTTCTTCCCCTTGGCGTTAGATCAACATCCGAGAAACCTAGGCCATTGTCCGCAGTTAGGCTGGCCACACAGTCTTGAAATTGATCAGCAGACGTCTCTTGAGGCACATGGTCTGTTTTTAGGAACTTCACCAAGGCTTTCGCATGTGCCTAGAAACACAGTAGTAATGCCAGCATGGAGATTTTGGAGGGAGTTTGCCCCAATTGTTCAACTACATCGTAGTCTCTCCTCTTTATAATTTTTAGGATCTCCTCCATTTCTTTCTTAGATGTCTCAGGGATAGTCAGTGATTGAGCCTTCGTCTGGACAGGCTCCACTTGAATACTCTTTCTTCGAGTCTCAGCAGGAGTGTTGGTAGGAATGATAATAGGGGTTGTGTGATGCAGTGGGAGAACTGACTTGAGGTTTTGCGTTTGTGTTTGCAAATGTCGTGGTTAGCAAGAGTCGCCACCGACTTTTCTTTTATGCAAAAGGAAAGGTAAAAAAGCACAGGAAATACCTTTGAGATGTTTTCTTGAGTTCGGGGGGTAGATTATGAAAAGGGAAGGTGCTAGCACCCTTTTCATCCATGGTTTTCCATGGGCTCTTAGTTACTTGTTCAGATCACTTGCTTTGCTTTTGAAATTGTTTAAAATGGTGCTTTGTGTGGTTTTGAAAGTATTTTGAAAAGAGGCCTTTGTTTAGGAAATCTTTGTAATGATCCTTGTTCATAAGAATGTATACAAAGATATTTGTCTTTTGAAAAATGTTTCAATGTTTTGAAAGTTGTTTGGAAATGTTTTGAAATGTGTGTGTGTTTGTTTGAAAATTAGCAAGGATTGCTTGAAAGAGAGCAAGTAACTAGGAGCTATCTACCCTACTCAAATGTCTTTCCTTTACATTTTTATTCCTTTGACATTGTTGATTTACCATTGATTTGGTAAACAACCATATCTTTGGATGTTAAACGGGACGGGCGTGGGTCATCGTATGACCATGATAGCAATGTTGACAAGTATCTTTAGCATTTTGAGGGACCAAGATCATTTGTTTAGGTAACCTTTTGATAGCGTCATCGAGGGACTATGATCTTATTTGTTTGTTTTGCTTTGCCAAGATACTTTGCATGCATACCATGGCCATTTATTTTAAGGCAACCAAGTGGGTGAAACCCTAAGGGTGCTTGTGTGCGGTGTGTGTCATTTTACATGCCTTTGATTGTCTTGTATTAGGTCATTCTATTTGTTTGATTTTTGTCTTATCATGCAAAACCCTAGTTTTACTAAACATGGTATAATGCGATAAATTGCGTAAAATAAAACTAAGCTATTACAACAATTATTATGGGAGGGGGGATACAAGTTTTTGAATGGGAATATTTGCACAAAATAAAACCCTAAAATACTATTACAACCCAATTGAATTAAGTGCAAAAATAAATAAATAAACAAGTATTTAAATATACAATAAAATGTATTTATGCAAAAAAATGTTTTGTATTTATTTTATATATGAGAAAAATAAATTATTTGAGCCCTAAAAAAAGAGAAAAAATATTACTATTATTTTTGAAAGGGGAAACCCTAATTTTTTATTAAAAGAAAAATATGTTCTATATTTATATTTTGTCTATTTTTTGTAAAAGTAAATAATAGATAATATTATATGTCAATATTTAACAATTAAAATATGTATGAAAATAATTATTTTATGTGTGAAATAATAAAATAAAATGTATAGTATTTATTTATTATTTACAAGTTTTATTTAAGAAAATAAAGTATAATTTATTCTAGTAAACTATTATTTTATGCAAAAAATAAAATAAAAAAATAAAATAAAAATTCAAAAAATAAAGAAAATATTTTTCATGATTTTTGTGAATTTTTTAATGTTCAGAAAAAATATTAAAAATCAATAAACATAAAAATATGAGAAAATATATAAAAATAAACAAAATAAGCAAATGGGGTGTGGATAGTGAATCAAGGGGTGTGGAAAGTCAAAACAACAAGCCCAAGCGCGCCAAAGCCCAAGACAGGTCGTCCCTGTCCTCCAGCTCCCTCTTGTGCGCGTTTTTGCTTCAAACCTGTATCTTGTTATTCTTTGCACAAAAACAAAAACTTGCAACATAAAACATGTAGCATTTTTTATCACGATTCCAATGATATAAGATTTGTAAACTAACTCTAAAAGACCAGGTAGAATTTCAGTGGCCCTAATTTCTAACCTAATTTTGTTCATGAACTTCAAGCTTCAAATTCTCATGGCACAGTTAATATAAATGACAAATATGCATATGTACAGCTTCACCAAGTTAAGGACTACATTTTTGCTTCACAAATCGTGGCTTGAGGATGCCTAAATAGAGAGATAAAGTTTTGAAAAATGCCTCCTTCAGCTGGATTTGGATATGGCAATGTGGGGACTTTGAGTGAGGCATGAGGATCGTGTGAGCTTCCTTGAAGTTCCCTCAAGCTATTCCAATGCTTAGCTGGCCTTGTGGATGGCTGAAACTCCCTGTAGAAGTCAAGCTGTAACCTTCCAAAGTGAAAATGGTGATGTCTGAAACAGGGCTCACAGTTGCAAGATGAATGCTTGGATAGTTTGGATATGATGTGGATGAAGTGTTTCAAAGGTTAAAAGGCAAAATGCACGAGCCAAAATGAAGTTGGCAAGAGTTTTGCAGAAACTGCCATGTCTTGGCAGAAAAATGTGTTTTTGTGTTTGGGAGAGTTTCAGATCATAAAACTTCATGTTCTTGCTTAAGATAAGTTTGTCAATATGTATAGAGTGATACAAAGTCCACTCTCTAGCAGTTGTACAAGTTCTGATCCCTTTTGCCACTTTTCTTGTATTTGAAGAAAGTTGAAGTGACTTAAGCCAAAATGCTTGTAATGCTTGCTTGCTAGCTGCAGAGGGTTGGTATGCTTTGCTTGATATATGTGGACATTGCTTGTGACCAAAGAACAGGTCCAAGGCTCAAGGATAGCAAAGTTGCAAAAAGCTTGCTTTATGAAAATGGTAATGTGCCTTTTATGCCATTTATGGATTTATTCTTTGTACAATGCTCCAACAGCTAAAATAAAGCCATTATCCCATGAGTTTGCATTTAATTATGTAGTGTAGAAGGGATTTAGGACCTTTAATGCAAGGTACAAGCATGCTTGATCAGATTTGCAACTTGGTGCATTGTGAGAATGGCTTGAACCAAAGTGACAAAATGCCATTTTCTCTTCTTCGATTCTCCCTAACCACAAATGATCTTGGAGAGTTATTGGACATTTTGGAAATCTTGCAACATGCTCTACAATCCATCTTTGAAATTAATTTTGAGATACCTCTTGGAACTAGGTGAGAAATGCCCATGAAGTTAGGTCAAAAACCTGTCTAAATTAGGGCAAATTTTCACTAAGTTAAAAAGTTTATGGACCCCTATTCACAAATTCATATCTTGAGATCCAAGCATCTTTTGGGAAAAATTTGTGAATCAACGTTGTATATTTCATGGAGGACTACAACTTTCATGTTGGAAGTTTCCTTTGGATCCAATTTCATCATGGTGAAAAAGTTGTCGAATATTGGAAAAAAATAAGAAATTTTCCATACTTAGAAAAATTCTAAGTTATGAAAAATTTCAAATTAAAACCCTAATTTGCAATTTTAGGTTTCCTGGTCAACAAGTTTCACATTTTGACATATCTTGATGAATTATGACCCTTGGCACTTGATTTTGACCAAAAAGTCAAAGTTTGACTTTTCAGTGTACAATTGACTTTTGATCAGTTGACTGCAAAATTCATCTGTCAATCCTATGCATTTGAGATCTTTTGAACTATGTGATTAGGTCAAGATGGTGCTATTGAGTCCTTGAAATCATTCTTGAACCCAATTGGTCATTGGTTAGGTTAAAAATCAGAAATTGCCCTTTCTCAGTCAAAACCCTAATTTTGACCATTTTGCCCTTTTGATGATTTGATCAAATTTCTTGAGGAGTTGTGATCCAAACTTGATCAAATGGTTCATATGAGTCTAAAATGTTGTTGTGGATAAAAAATTATGAAGTTTGACTGTAAATTGGCCATGGTTGACTTTTTCCCCAATACAACTGATTTTTGGGTCAACTGTCCAATTGACTGGGCAAAAATGTAATTCAAGGCTTGAAACTTGGTATGAGCAGTCTTAGGGGTCCAAGATGGTGTATGAAAGTCACATGAAGCATTGATGGTCCAAAAATCCTTGTGAAAACTCAAACCCTAATTTTAGGTTATCAGTGCAAGATGAGGTGTCTTGAGTTGAGCAAACCCTAATCCTGTCTTGAGTCCAAGAGGTCTTGTGAGAAAAATATTGATAAATGAGAGGGAAAATTTTAGGGTACAACAGCTGCCCCTGTTCAATCTTCTTGAACCTGAAGAGTTACATTGACGAGCTTTGTCGTTCGTTACTCGAAGGTAAAAGATGATTGGACACTAGAGTGCCCATAAATTTGCACTCATCAAAATGTAGTTTAGGGAATGTGCTTAAAGATGCCATTTGGAGATGTGATAGAATCTTGTTGGATATGGGCTTAAAGATGCCATCCAAGAACGTTTGTTGAGTTGTAAGTTGTAAGTCAAAAGAATGAGTATCTGAATGGTGTCCGCGTCTGGAACGTATCTGAGCTGTATCTGGAGACTGAATCTAAATGAGTAATAGAATGGCTTCCATGTCTGGAGCGTATCTAAACTGTATCTGAATAGTTGAATTCTGAATAAGGGCCAGAATGGCATCCGTGTCTGGAGCGTATCTAAGATGGGGAAAATCAGAGTAAGTGACAGAATGGAAACCGTGTCTGGAGAGTATCTGGACTGTATCTTGAATTGAGGAATCTGAATAAGCGACAGAATGACTTTCGTGTCTGGAGTGCATCTGAATGAGAAATTAAACAAGTAACAGAATTACTTTTGTGTCTGGAGTGTATCTGGACTGTATCTTGAATTGAAATCTGAATATGTATCAGGATGGCATCCGTGTATGGAGCGTATCTGAACTGTATCTGAAATCTGAATCTGAACGAGAAACAAAATGACTTCCGTGTCTGGAGTGTATCTGTATTGTATCATGATTGCATACTGTTAATGGTAGCTTGTTAATCTTATCCTGAAAAGGGCAAAATGTTAGCTGAAACACAAAGTTATGTTGCATGAAATGTATGATGCAATATATATGCTTTATCAATGTTTATGATATGTGGATGTAATGTATGCGCATGTAAGCTGATTTGCTGTATTGCTGAGGAAAATAAATCCTTGACACTTGGGGATAATAAAACCCTTGACTGCTTCCGGGGAAAATAAATCCTTGACTGCTGAGGATAAGAAATCCTGGACGACTGTTGGGGATTAAAAATCCTTGACAACTTCTGTGGGGATAGAAGGATCCTTCATGTCTTGAAGTTGGAGTATTGATAAAAATTCTGTTGTGAGAGTAATGCCAAACTGCTTGAGAAAATTGCTTGGGAAATCCAGAGAACCTTAATGACTTCTACTGGGGGTTACTCAATGGGAATCCTTATTCTGCTGGGGAATAGGGGAAACTCTGATGACTTCTGTGGGGAATTAAGAATGAGAATCTTCATTCTGTTGAGGAGCAATGAAAATTTTGACGACTTCACTGGGGAATTAAGAATGAGAATCTTCATTCTGTTGAAAAATGAAAACTCTGCGAGGAAGAAGGCTTACTGTTGGGGAGTAAGTTCAGGAGTTTTTGGTCGTTTGTCACTCTACTGGGGAATTATCCTAGGTTGGGGAGAGACAAAGGTTAACTGTTATCCGGTTGATTTCCAGGCTTCAAGATAACTTGCTGAGGAAATTGGAGAAACTGAATGGTTTCCGCCGAGGATTGATAGCTAGAAGTTCTGGCTCCGTTGTGGATTGGGAGTTTGAAGTTTTAACTCTGATGGGGGTTAAGGGTTTGAAATTTTAGCTCCACTGGGGATCTAGATAATGTACTGTAGGGATTGCTCCTGGAATAGCCTAAAGATGTTTTCCTATCCTTTCAGTCTGTCAGTAATTGTCCTTTTCCATCCTGTTTATTTGTAAACAGTAATTATGTTCAAATGCATATGTTCATCAATGAATCATTGGATGTTTTTGCAAATTAAAACACAAGTGTAAAAGAAAAAGGCAAATAGTTTTTGTACTTTGAAAGAGATATCTTTGTATTTACTTTGAATAAGTGTTTTGTACAAAGGAGACAGACATCCTAGTAAGATGATGGTGTCATAAAAGCAAGAAAATTTTATACAAAGAAAGATAGCTATGTGTAAAAATCCCATGGGGTTCCCATTCCGCTATAGCCTTTGTGTCTCCGAATATCTGGTCCATTCGTTGCTTCGTCCAAAGATGATTGAATTGATCAGGAGCTTAGAGTTGCCAGTGAAGAGATTGTCCTTAAAGTGATCCGACGAGACATAGTCATACACTTTACTTCCCTAACTTTTTCCTGGACCGCCCTTTCGGGTTTTCAGTCCACCGAGAAACCCTTTTTTGCCCAAGTCGTCCTTTCGTGTTTTCAACTTGCCGGATGTACAGATTTTTTTTGTTTTATCCCTAATTTTTTCCTGAACCTCCCTTTCGGGTTTTCGGTTCACCGGGATGCCCTTTTTTTTGCCTATGTGCGTCAACCTAGCGGGTCATTTATGCATAGTATCTTTTGACTATGTCTGCGTTCGCAGGGTGCGGCAGGTCATCACCGTCCATGGTGGTTAAGATCATTGCCCCACCAGAAAAGATGTTCTTGATTACAAATGGTCCTTCATAGGTAGGAGTCCATTTTCCCCTGGGATCACTTTGTGGCAAGATGATGCACTTGATTACGAGATCTCCGACTTGGTATGTCTGGCGTCTGACTTTCTTATTGAAAGCCTTGATCATCTATTTTTGGTACGTCTGACCATGGCAAACAGCAGTAAGTCTCTTTTCGTCAATTAAGTTCAATTGATCAAGCCAAGTCTGAATCCAATCGTCTTCACTCAAACCGGTATCCTTCATGATTCTCAAAGAGGGAATCTGAACCTCGATAGGCAAGACAGCTTCCATGCCATATACCAAAGAATAGGGTGTTTCCCCATTTAATGTGTGAGCCGTGGTACGGTACCCGTGGAGAGAAAACAGTAACATGTCATGCCAGTCCTTGTAGGTGACTGTCATTTTTTGTATGATCTTCTTGATATTTTTGTTAGCAGCTTCGACTGCACCATTCATCTTTGGCCGATAGGGGATTGAATTATGATGTTGAATCTTGAACTGCTCGCACAGGGCGGTGATCATAGTATTGTTAAGGTTTGTACCGTTATCCGTGATGATCCTTTCGGGGATACCGTACCGGCAAATAAGGTTCTGCTTGATGAAGTGGGCAACAACATTCTTAGTAACAGATGCGAAGGATGCTGCTTCGACCCACTTGGTAAAGTAGTCAATGGCCACCAGAATGAAGCGGTGTCCATTGGATGATGTAGGCTTGATCTCTCCAATCATGTCGATTCCCCATATAACGAAGGGCCAAGGAGCTGTTAAGACATTTAAAGGAACTGGAGGCACGTGGACCTTGTCTGCATAGATTTGACATTTATGGAAAGTTCGGGAGTGTTGATAGCAGACAGCTTCCATGGTAGACCGGTAATAGCCTGCCCGTAGGATCTTCTTAGCCATCGTATGCCCGCTAGAGTGAGTGTCGACGGTACCTTCATGCAATTCAACCATGATCTTTTCAACTTCAATTTTGTCCATACAACGGAGCAGAATAGAATCATGATTACGCTTGTATAGGATGCCATTACTCAAGAAGAACTTTACCGAGAATCTCCTTAAGAACTTTTTGTCATTGACTGAAGCTCCTTCAGGATATTCTTGAGCCTCGAGATACCTTTTGACTTCATGAAACCACGACTGGTCCACTACTTCTTCGGTATTAATCTCGTGACAATGTGTAGATTCGTCCATCCGTTCAATAGTGATTTGGGGAGCCTCATTATCCCAGTTAAGTTTAAACATGGATGACATTGTAGCTAGAGCATCCGCTAGCTGATTTTCTTCTCGCGGGAAGTGCTCGAAGGTAATCTGCTTGAAATGTGGTAACAATGTCAAGACATGTTCTTTGTAAGGGATGAGGTTTGGATGCTTAGTGTCCCACTATCCTTTGATTTGACTGATGACCAAAGCTGAGTCCCCAAACACATCTAAGGATTTGATTCCCAAGTCTATGGCAGCCTTGAGTCCAAAGATGCATGCCTCACACTCTGCCATATTGTTCGTACAGTTGAAGAAAAGTCTGGAAGTGAAAGGAGTATGGCAACCTTCTGGAGATATGAGTACATCACCGATACCGTTACCAAGTGCATTGGATGCCCCATCAAAGTATAGGGTCCATCGGGATCCTTGTTCAGGTCCGTCATATGGTCTGATATCTTCAATGTTGTCCAATGTCATGATGTCTTTGTCAGGGAAGTCAAACTTCATGGATTGGTAATCTTCGACAGCTTGATGGGCTAGATGGTCAGCTAGCACACTCCCCTTTATAGCTTTTTGGGTCATGTACTGTATGTCGTATTCCGTTAGGATCATCTGCCATCTAGCTATTCTTCCAGACAAAGCAGGCTTCTCAAAGATGTACTTGATAGGATCCATCTTAGATATCAACAAAGTGGTATGAGTCAACATATACTTCCTTAGCCGACGAGCAGCTCAAACCAAAGCACAACAAGTTTTCTTGAGCAGTGAATATCTGGTTTCACAGTCGGTAAACTTTTTGCTAAGGTAATAAATGGCATGCTCTTTTCGGCCAGACTCGTCATGCTGCCCCAGTACACGCCCCATTATATTCTCTAAGACGGTCAGATACATGATTAGCGGTCTTCCCTCGAATGATGGCATCAAGATAGGAGGTTCTAGCAAATACTCCTTGATTTTATCGAAAGCAACTTGACAGTCATCATTCCATCTAACTACCTGATCTTTCTTCAACAACTTGAAGATTGGCTCACAAGTAGATGTTAGGTGAGAAATGAACCTTGCAATGTAGTTTAGGCATCCCAAGAAACCTCTGACCTCCTTCTCAGTGCGAGGAGCAAGAATTTATTATATAACTTTGACTTTGGCAGGATCAAACTCGATGCCTTTGTTTCTGACAATGAAACCTAAGAGTTTACCGGGCCGGACTCCGAATGTACACTTGTTTGGGTTCAATCTGAGCATGTACTCCTTCAACCTGACAAACAGCTTTTGCAAGTGATCAAGGTGTTCTTCTTCAGTTTGTGATCGGGCTATCATGTCATCTAAGTAGACCTCTATCTCATGATGTATCATATCATGAAACAAAGCTGCCATAGTGCGTTGATAGGTTGCCCCGGCATTCTTCAGTCCGAACGGCATCACTTTGTAGCAGAACATACCCCACTGTGTGACAAAAGTAGTTTTTCCATGTCCTCAGGTGCCATTTTGATCTGGTTATAGCCTGAGAATCCGTCCATGAAAGAAAATACGTTATGCTGAGCTGTATTGTCAACCAGGATGTCGATGTGTGGAAGTGGAAAATCATCTTTAGGGCTGGCCCTATTTAAATCTCTATAATCCACGCACATTCTCACTTTGCCGTCCTTCTTAGGCACGAGCACAATGTTAGCAACCCATTGTGGATAGGAAGTAATAGCCAGAAATACAACATTGAACTGCTTCATAACTTCTGCTTTGATCTTCTCTGACATGTCAGGTCTCATGCGGCGGACCTTTTGTTTCACTGGTGGACAATCTTCTCTTATGGGTAGACGGTGTACCACAATGTCTGTATCAAGTCCCAGCATGTCTTCGTATGACCAGACAAAGATCTCAACATAATCATGTAACAGCTGAATTAGGCGCTTCTTGACACTCGGCTCTAGATTGGCACCTATCTTGATTTCCTTTTTATCATCCTCGGTACCCAAGTTGATTGTATCCAACTGCTCCTCATGAGGCTGAATTGCTCTTTCCTCTTGTTGTAGTAGTCTGGCCAATTCCCCTGGCACTTCACAATCTTCCTCACCTTCGTATTCGACTTGGTAGATCATATCTTTAGAGTCACTGAAGGCTATAGCAGTATCGTTACACATGGGATCTGGAATGGAAGGGTACCTGCATTTGTGAGTGTGGGTGTGTGTAAGGGCATAGCCATCTTAAAACAACAAAATGTAAAAGAAAGACAATGAGCACAAAAGGTTTAAATATGAAAAGCGTCCATGATTCATTAAATGACATATGAAAATTCAATAAGAACCCTTACAAATGGACCTATATGCCTCGGGTAAGACACAAGGTTGAAAAAGTACGAATTGTTTGTGAATTATTACAGATCCAACAGAAATGGAAAAGATAAATTACTGCGGTATGAAATTAATCGGAACAAAGTCTTTTGCTTCCCAGTTGCACAGTCCTCCGCCAATAGTAGGAAAAATCCAGTCTTCCAAGTTGCCGTCCTCTTCACTGTCCTCTAGCGCATCAACCCCTTGGTGGCTGATCTTCATAGGTGGCCCTCCGGCACGGGAGCGGCGCACAACCTTTTGAGCAGTCGAAGTAAATCCTAGGCCAAACTTGTCTGATTTGAAAGGAAATTCTAGAAGCTGCCCCCAGATGGTGGATCCTCCTTCTTCCACCACTGCCCTTGCATCATTTAGAGAAGACATTCGAGGTACAGGTCTTGTGATCACAGGAGCTAAGAATACCGCCTTGGTTGCCGCTATTTCTTCAGAGACTTCTTCAAAATGTTGGAAAGGGGTCTCTATGAATTCGCCATCTAACTCCATATAACAGAAGGAATTCAGATGACTAATCATATATTCCTCTTCCCCATGGACAATTATGATTTTCCCTTAGACAGGGTACTTGAGCATTTGATGCAAGGTGGAGGTGACAGCTCCGGCATTGTGGATCCAGGGACGTCCCAATAGGCAAGAGTAAGAAGGACGGATGTCCATCACGTAGAATGTTGAATTGAATGTCTGGGTACCCACCTTGATCGGGATGTCCACCTCCCCATGGACCATCCTTTTAGAGCTGTCAAATGTCTAACAATTATATTACTGGGTTTCAGGGTTAGGCCTTCACAATCCAATCTATCCAAGGCTTTCTTTGGCAAGACATTTAGAGATGATCCAGTATCAACCAAAACATGAGCTAAGGTGGTTCCCCTACACTCCACCGAGACATGTAGTGCATCGTTATGTTTTCTCCCTTTGGAGGTTAAGTCGGCATCAGAGAAACCCAGGCCATTATCAGCTGTCAGACTGGCTACACACTCTTGGAATTGATCTGCCGAAGTCTCTTGCGGCACGTGCGTTGTCTTCCGAAACTTGACCAAAGCTTTAGCATGTGCCTCAGAGCAAAGCAGCAATGCTAACATATATATTTTGGAGGGGGTCTGCCCCAGTTGTTCCACCACATCATAATCACTTTTCTTAATAATCCTCAGGATTTCTTCCATCTCCTTCTTGGATGTTTCAGGAATAACTAATGATTGAGCCTTCGTCAGGACAGGCTCCTCTTGAACATTCTTTCCTTTTTTCTCAGCAGCAGAAGTAGGGATAGGAATTGCATTGTCTTTGTCGGCAGGTACATTTGTAGGTACAATCACAGGGGTAATCTCCGGCAATGTTACTGATGTCGGAATTGTCCTCTTCGGAGCTCTCGTCTTCGGTAGTCTGTTCAATCTGTTTGACACCATGATAGTAGATTTCTCCACCATAGTTCCATGATACCATTTTATCGGATTTGTATGGGGCTGGCCCAGGCATTGTTATCTTCAACGGAGTAGTCACTGGAGAAGATGTAATCCTAACGGGTTTTTTAGGAACCCTGGAAGGATTGGCGTATATGGTTATTATTGAAACTTCTGGAACTAGAATGGGTGAAATGGGAGCTTTCTCAAACAAGATTTCTCAGTTATCAATCAATTGTTCGATTCCTTTCTTCAATAGAGGACAGTCAAATGGGGAGGATAGGAAAGCATGGCAATCTTTGTCACAACCTGGGAACACCCCAGCTCTCAACAAATTCAACTTGATGGTTAGGAGAGGAGTTAACAGTTTATCCACAGTAGAAACAAATAGATATTCTTCAATAGCGTTGGCATTATGACTATGCCTCGGCATTAGAGCGGAGATAACATTTGGTTTTTCAGGAGCTTTAAATTCAACTTACTTTGCATCAATTAGATCTTGAATCTTGTTCTTCAGAGCCCAACAGTTGTTGGTGTCGTGCCCTGGACTTTCTGAATGGTACGTGCATCTGGCGTTGGGATGGTAATATGGAGAAGCAGTGTTAGGATTTTTAGGGGTCTCTTTTAGCATGGCCAGATTCAAATTCAAGAGATGTGGTAGGACTTGAGCAGGAGTCATGTTTATCTTGGTGAATTGCCTTACAGGCCTTTCCACCCTTTGCTGGTTATTTCTCGGCTGATCATTTCTCGGCTGATTGTTTCTTGGCTGGTCTAATGCAGACTTTTGAATCATAACGGCCCCCACTGTTGGTCGTCATTCGGTTCTTCCCTGATTCCTCTGAGTATAGACAGCAGACACTTCCTTCTTTCCAGTGAAGGGCTTTTTTACAACGGTAGAGGTAGACGTGTCCTTCTGAATTTTCCCGCTTCTAATACCGGCTTCCACTCTTTCGCCAGTTAAAATCAACTCAGTGAAACCTGCAGAGGAGCTTCCAATCAGGTGATTAGAGAAAGGACCTGATAGGGTTCCTAAGAACATGTCCACTAGCTCTCTTTCAGATAAAGGTGGTTGTACCCTTCCGGCTAGATCCCTCCACTTTTGGGCGTAGTCTTTGAAACCCTCATTGGTAGCCATAGCCATACTCTGTAGCTGAGTACGGGTTGGCGCCAAGTCGGTGTTGTATTGATACTGTTTATAGAATGCGGCTGTCAAGTCTTCCCAATTATGGACATCTGCTCTCTCCAACTGGTAGAACCAATCAACTGCGTTCCTGACAAATTGTCCTGGAAAAAGTGGACCCACAAGTCTTTGTCAGAAGAATGTGGTTGAATCTTCTTGACGTAGGATCTGAGGTGCATCTTAGGGAAAGACACCCCATCATACTTAGCAAACAGTGACACTTTAAACTTAGGAGGGATTACAATTCCAGAAACCAACCTTAACTCCTCAAAATCCAGCCCCGATACTCTCTGCACTTCCATAGCAGCTAGACGCTCTTCCAGGTTTTTGTATTTGTCATCGGCCAGAGGGTACTGTTATTCAGAGTAGTCCTCATCTTCCTCTTCCTCTGCTTCAGAATCTGATGGCACTGCCGTTCCTTTTCCTTTTACTTCCCCCTCTTTAAATGTTGATGGGAATTCCAAGGTCCGTCTGGCTTGTCCTTCAAACCTTTTGCCCATGATAACCACACCGGCTCGCTTCTTCTTCTTTTTCTCTTTCTCTTTCTCTAGCAGAGTCTTAAGCTCCTCCTGCCCCTTGGCTAAGGTCAAGAGTAGCTGTTGAAATTGTGAATTCTGAGCTTGCAAATCTTTGACCGTTTGTTCAATATCCATCTTGCTGAAATAAACAGCAGAGAGATGAGGAAACTTGGTGTGAAGACCTGTTTATGCATATGATGAATGATATACTTTCAAGAATTCAGAAATTCAAATTTGTTTTAAACAAAAAAGAAACACACGTCATATTAATAAGATAGAGTTGTTAGTACATCAATGCCCCTTGGGCAAAATAATACAAAATTCTAAGGTAAAAAGACGTTGTGCATCCTCTTTGGTGCAATGTAGGTGTTGAGAGTCTGCTCTTCGTGAAGTAGCCGAGTGAGTTCCAAAACCTTCTTCTCACTTGCGTAGAATTGGGCTTCGAAAGTATCGCGCTCTCCCTTGAGATGTATCCAACTCCTTTGTAGATCTTCGAGTGATGTTGGCATGTCAGGATGTAGGAGGGTGTATGGAACCTCTCCTTCCATAACAAGCTCTATAATCACTGGGAGAATGGAGGGGTAAGGCATCATAAGACTTTGGGCGCGGGTTCGTACCCACTTGAGGTAAGGCTCAAGAGGGATGGAATTCTTGTGTCCCAAGGTCTTACTGCCTACCTTGTTGGGCATCCTCCAAGCTCAGATGAACCTTTGTCGGAGTCCTTGGTCGTCGTTGTCGAAGTGGAAAACCAAACCTTGAATCAACATATCATGTGGGCCATCCCTTCGGGCATAACCAAACTGTCTCAGAGCCAAGTAGGGGTTATAGGTGATGCCCCCCCTAATGCCAAGTAGAGGGACATTAGGGAATTCCCCACAACGGTAAATGATAATAACATTCTCTTTTGATCGAGAACACCAATGAATATCTGAATGGTTAAGTGTCATTAACTGTTGTGACCACCTCAAGACTTGCTCATTCTTCAAGACTGATTGGGGAAGATGAGAAATAAACCATCTTTCCAGGAGAGGAGTGCAACACATAAGAACACCTATTTTTCTCATTGTACGAGTGTGAAAAGAGTGGAGGATATCCCCCAATAATGTAGGCACTAGGTTGCGAGTCATGAAAATTTTGACAGCACTCACATCTATGAGATGATCAGGGTTAGGGAACAAGACCATCCCATAGATGAGAAGAGCTACAATCTCCTCAAAAGCTTTTAAGTCTAAGGAATTCCAGCAACTTTGGGCCTTCTCAAACAAGAACTTTTCCAAGAAGCCTTTGACACCACTTCTAGTTTCCCAATGGGTTGTGACATCAGATGAGTGCAAGTGCAAGGCTTGAGCAATCTCTTCTAGCTTTGGATCTCTTTCCGTACCGTTGAAGGGTAGTTGATTGAGAATAGGAATCCTTGAGAGTTGAGAAAATTCCTCCAAAGTAGGCACAAGTTGGCAGTCAGGAAATGTGAAGCAATGATGCAAAGGGTCAAAGAACTGGAAGAGAACTTTCATCATATCCTCCTCTGTGTTGGTGGTGACCAAGTTGAGTAGACAACCATGTCTCTCAGTGAATGGAGAATTCTCAGGAATCCTTAAAGCTAGCTCCTTGATTTGTGGAGGAATTCTTACAAGGTTGATTTGGATAGTTTTCCTGTGAAGTGAATCCATAACCTACAAAACAAGAACAAAGATGAATCTCCAAAATCCTTGAAATGGTTAGTTGATGCATATGATGTTCATGATGTCCATGATGTTATGCACAAGTATATATGTACAAGAAAATCACACAAGTTCCTAGTTTAGGCTTGCATGGGGTTTCATAGGTAAATACCCTCTTGAAGTTTAGTTGGCTCAACCTATCCTAGAAATAGTAACCGGGTTCTAAGGAGCTAAATATCACTGGATTGTTTCCCTGTTCATTGTTTCAATTCAGCCTCTTTACTGGCGACCGAAATATTCCACGGAACCAACCCTTAATGAATGTAGTATTGAGTATCTACCAACTTCTGACTGCACCAAAGCCGATCATCTCACTACATCCTTAAAGGCCAAGTTGGTCAAGTAAAGGTTCTAGAAGTCCATTAGTGCTTCATGACATCACTCAGCGGCCCCGTATTCTCTTTGATTGACTCAAAGGCTACCGGTACCCACAAATATGTCGCATTAATATAGCTATTGCTTAGACCATGTCGGTATACCCTGCACAATTTCCACAATGTATTGCTATTTACCTATGAATGTTTCCCAAATTATGGTAGAGGATTCAAACCTAAACAATAGAACCAAATGTAAAGCAAACAAGTAAAACAATTGAAAGCAAATAAAGGTGATCTAAACCCTAAGGTAACCCCACTTTTATCATTTAGATCCTCAATAGAGTCGCCAGTTCTGTGATACGGTGGGAGAACTGACTTGAGGTTTTGCATTTGTATTTGCAAATGTCGCGGTTAGCAAGAGTCGCCATCGACTTTTCTTTTATCCAAAAGGAAAGGTAAAAAAGCACAGGAAAGACCTTTGAGATGTTTTCTTGAGTTCGGGGGGTAGATTATTAAAAGGGAAGGTGCTAGCACCCTTTTCATCCATGGTTTTCCATGGGCTCTTAGTTACTTGTTTAGATCACTTGCTTTGCTTTTGAAATTGTTTGAAATGGTGCTTTGTGTGGTTTTGAAAGTATTTTGAAAAGAGGCCTTTGTTTAGGAAATCTTTGTAATTATTCTTGTTCGTAAGAATGTATACAAAGATGTTTGTCTTTTGAAAAATCTTTCAATGTTTTGAAAGTTGTTTGGAAATGTTTTGAAATGTGTGTGTGTTTGTTTGAAAATTAGCAAGGATTGCTTGAAAGAGAGCAAGTAACTAGGAGCTATCTACCCTACTCAAATGTCTTTCCTATACATTTTTATTCCTTTGACATTGTTGATTTACCATTGATTTGGTAAACAACCCTATCTTTGAATGTTAAATGGGACGGGCGTGGGTCATCATATGACCATGATAGCAATGTTGCCAAGTATCTTTAGCATTTTGAGGGACCAATATCATTTGTTTAGACAACCTTTTGATAGCGTCATCGAGGGACTATGATCTTATTTGTTTGTTTTGCTTTGCCAAGATACTTTGCATGCATACCATGGCCATTTATTTTAAGGCAACCAAGTGGGTGAAACCCTAAGGGTGCTTGTGTGCGGTGTGTGTCATTTTACATGCCTTTGATTGTCTTGTATTAGGTCATTCTATTTGTTTGATTTTTGTCTTATCATGCAAAACCCTAGTTTTACTAAACATGGTATAATGCGATAAATTGCGTAAAATAAAACTAAGCTATTACAACAATTATTATGGGAGGGGGGATACAAGTTTTTGAATGGGGATATTTTCACAAAATAAAACCCTAAAATACTATTACAACCCAATTGAATTAAGTGCAAAAATAAATAAATAAACAAGTATTTAAATATGCAATAAAATATATTTATGCAAAAAATGTTTTGTATTTATTTTATATATGAGAAAAATAAATTATTTGAGCCCTAAAAAAAGAGAAAAAATATTAGTATTATTTTTGAAAGGGGAAACCCTAATTTTTGATTAAAAGAAAAATATGTTCTATATTTATATTTTGTCTATTTTTTGTACAAGTAAATAATATATAATATTATATGTCAATATTTAAAAATTAAAATATGTATGAAAATAATTATTTTATGTGTGAAATAATAAAATAAAATGTAGAGTATTTATTTATTATTTACAAGTTTTATTTAAGAAAATAAAGTATAATTTATTCTAGTAAACTATTATTTTATGCAAAAAATAAAATAAAAAAATAAAATAAAAATGCAAAAAATAAAGAAAATATTTTTCATGATTTTTTGTGATTTTTTAATGTTCAGAAAAAAATATTAAAAATCAATAAACATAAAAATATGAGAAAATATATAAAAATAAACAAAATAAGCAAAGGGGGTGTGGATAGTGGATCAGGGGGTGTGGAAAGTCAAAACAGCAAGCCCAAGCGCGCCAAACCCCAAGACAGGTCGTCCCTATCCTCCATCTCCCTCCTGCACGCGTTTTTGCTTCAAACCTGTATCTTGCTATTCTTTGCACAAAACAAAAACTTGCAACATAAAACATGTAGCATTTTTTATCACGATTCCAATGATATAAGATTTGTAAACTAACTCTAAAAGATCAGGGAGAATTTCAGTGGCCCTAATTCCTGACCTAATTTTTTCATGAACTTCAAACTTCAAATTCTCATGGGACAGTTAATATAAATGACAAATATGCATATGTACAGCTTCACCAAGTTAAGGACTACATTTTTGCTTCAAAAATTGTGGCTTGAGGATGCCTAAATAGAGAGATAAAGTTTTGAAAAATACCTCCTTCAGCTGGATTTGGATATGGCAATGTGGGGACTTTGAGTGAGGCATGAGGATCGTGTGATCTTCCTTGAAGTTCCCTCAAGCTATTCCAATGCTTCGCTGGCCTTGTGGATGGCTGAAACTCCCTGTAGAAGTCAAGCTGCAACCTTCCAAAGTGAAAATGGTGATGTCTGAAACAAGGCTCACAGTTGCAGGATGAATGCTTGGATAGTTTGGATATGATGTGGATGAAGTGTTTCAAAGGTTAAAAGGCAAAACGCACGAGCCAAAATGAAGTTGGCAAGAGTTTTGCAGAAACTGCTATGTCTTGGCAGAAAAATGTGTTTTTGTGTTTGGGAGAGTTTCAGATCATAACCTTCATGTTCTTGCTTGAGATAAGTTTGTCAATATGTATAGAGTGATACAAAGTCCACTCTCTAGCAGTTGTACAAGTTCTGATCCCTTTTGCCACTTTTCTTGTATTTGAAGAAAGTTGAAGTGACTTAAGCCAAAATGCTTGTACTGCTTGCTTGCTAGCTGCAGAGGGTTGGTATGCTTTTCTTGATATCTGTGGACATTGCTTGTGACAAAAGAACAGGTCCAAGGCTCAAGGATAGCAAAGTTGCAAAAATCTTGCTTTATGAAAATGGCAATGTGCCCTTTATGCCATTTATGGATTTATTCTTTGTACAATGCTCCAACAGCCAAAATAAAGCCATTATCCCATGATTTTGCATTTAATTATGGAGTGTAGAAGGGATTTAGGACCTGTAACTCAAGGTACAAGCATGCTTGATCAGATTTGCAACTTGGTGCATTGTGAGAATGGCTTGAACCAAAGTGACAAAATGCCATTTTCTATTCTTCGATTCTCCCTAACCACAAATGATCTTGGAGAGTTATTGGACTTTTTGGAAAGCTTGAAACATGCTCTACAATCCATATTTGAAATGAATTTTGAGATACCTCTTGGAACTAGGTGAAAAATGCCCATCAAGTTAGGTCAAAAACCTGCCTAAATTAGGGAAAATTTTCACTAAGTTAAAAAGTTTATGGACCCCTATTCACAAATTCATATCTTGAGATCCAAGCATCTTTTGGGAAAACTTTGTGAATCAAAGTTTTAGATTTCATGTTGGAAGTTTCCTTTGAATCCAATTGCTTCATGGTGAAAAAGTTGTGGAAAGTTAGAAAAAAAAAAGAAATTTTCCATACTTAGAAAAATTCTAAGTTATGAAAATTTTTAAATTAAAACCCTAATTTGAAATTTTAGGTTTCTTGGTCAACAAGTTTCACATTTTGACATATATTGATGAATTATGACCCTTGGCATTCGATTTTGACCAAAAAGTCAAAGTTTGACTTTTCAGTGTACAGTTGACTTTTGATCAGTTAACTGCAAAATTCATATGTCAATCCTATGCATTTGAAATCTTTTGAACTATGTGATTAGGTCAAGATGGTGCTATTGAGACCTTTAAATCATTCTTGAACCCAATTGGTCATTGGTTAGGTTAAAAATCATAAATTTCCCTTTCTCAGTCAAAACCCTAATTTTGACCATTTTGCCCTTTTGATGATTTGATCAAATTTCTTGAGGAGTTGTGATCCAAACTTGATCAAATGGTTCATATGAGTCTAAAATGTTGTTGTGGATCAAAAATTATGAAGTTTTACTATAAATTGACCATGGTTGAATATTTCCCCAATACAGCTGATTTTTGGGTCAATTGTCCAATTGACTGGGCAAAAATGTAATTCAAGGCTTGAAACTTGGTATGAGCAATCTTAGGGGTCCAAGATGGTGTATGAAAGTCACATGAAGCATTGATATTCTAAAAATCATTGTGTAAACTCAAACCCTAATTTTAGGTTATCAGTGCAAGATGAGGTGTCTTGAGCTGAGCAAACCCTAATCTTGTCTTGAGTCCAAGAGGTCTTGTGAGAAAAATCTTGATAAATGAGAAGGAAAATTTTGGGGTACAACAGGTTGTAACGTCTTCGTCAATAGGAGAACTTGCAGAGATGATTATGGGTACGGAAGTAACCTTCAGAGCAGCCACAGGGATGATCACGGGTCCAGAAACTGCTTTTGGGGGAGCAATTTCTGGAGAAAAAATCCTACCGCTTAGGGTAATTTTGATAGTTCCGGAATATTGCTGATGTCAGAATCTTCTTCTTCGGAATTATCTCTTCGGCGGCTGGCCAGTCTTGTTTGATGTCGTGGTAGTAAATGTCCCCTATGTAATTCCACGGTACGGTCTTGTCTGATTTATATGGGACTGGCCCAGGCATTGTGATTATTACAGGAGCTGCTTTCGGAATCAATGTAATTATAACGGGTCTTTTGGTGGAGATCTTGGAAGAATTGGCGGAAATGGTAATGATTGAAACATCGTCAACATGAATAGGTGAAACAAGAGTACTTTCAAACAAAATCTCTTTGTTATCTATTAGGCATTGAATGCCTGCCTTCAACAAAGGGAAATCAGTTGGTGAGGACAAGCAGAGATGTCAAACTTCATTACAGCCCGGGAACACACCAGCTTTCAACAAGTTTATCTTAATGGTTTGAAGTGGAGTCATGAGTTCATCAACTTTGGTAACAAACAAATCTTCTTCAATAGCATTGGTATTGTGACCATGTCTGGGCATAGGAGCAGAAATGACATTTGGCTTCTCGGGCGCATCAAACTCAATTTCTTTTGCTTCAATGAGGTCTTGTATCTTGTTCTTCAAGGCCCAACAGTTATTAGTATCGTGACCAGGACTTTCAGAGTGATATGCGCAACTGGCATTGGGGTGATAATGAGGAGATGTTGTGTTGGGGTTTTTCGTAGCTTCTTTCAAGGTTACCAAGTTGGATCTTAGCATATAAGGTAATACTTGAGACGGAGTCATGTTAATTCTGGTAAACTGCCTGACTAGCCTTTCTACCCTTGGTTGATTATTTCTTTGTTGATCAGATGTAGGCTTTGGGATCATAACAGCCCCTACCATTGGTCGGCATTCGGCTCTATCTTGGTTTCTTTGCGGATATACAGCAGCTACCTCTTTCTTCCTGATGAAAGGCTTTCTTACAACTATAGAAGAAGATGTGTCTTTCTGGATTTTTCTATTCTTAATACCGGCTTCTATCCTCTCTCTGGTCAATATCAGTTCAGTAAACCCAGCAGATGAACTTCCGATTAAATGATCAAAGAAGGGACCAGATAAGGTGCCTAAGAACATGTCTACCAATTCTATCTCAGACAGAGGGGGTTGAACTCTTCCAGCCAAATCTCTCCATTTTTGTGCATAGTCCTTGAAACCTTCATTAGAAACCATGGCCATACTCTGGAGTTGAGTATGGGTAGGCGCCAAATCAACATTGTACTAGTATTGCTTGTAGAAATCTGCAGCAAGATCTTCCCAATTGTGAACATTAGCCCTTTCTAGTTGGTATAACCAGTCAAGTTGAGTTCCAGATAGACTGTCTTGGAAAAAGTGCACCCATAAGTCCTTATCAGCGGTATGGTGTTGAATTTTCCTTACATATGATCAGAGATGCATTTTAGGGCATGACACTCCATCATATTTGGAAAATGTAGGCCCTTTGAATTTCGGAGCAATCACAATCCCCGACACTAGTCCCAACTCCTCAAAGTCCAAACCTGAAACCTTTTGGATTTCCATCGCGCTCAACCGCTCTTCAAGATGTTTATACTTATCATCAGGTGGAGGGTATTATTCCTCATAGAAGTCTTCTTTTTCTTCCTCTTCTTCTGATTCTGTCGGGACAACTGTTTCCTTTCCTTTCCCCTCTCCTTCACCAGATGTTGTTGCAAAGTCTAAAGTCCTTCTTGTCTGCCCATGAAATCTTTTTCCCATGTTTAAGACTCCGATTACCTTCTTTGTTTTCTTTTTCCTCTCTTCAGCCAGCAGAGTCTTCAACTCTTCTTGCCCCTTGGCTAAGGTCATGAGCAACTGTTGAAACTGCGGATTCTGAGCTTGGAGATCTTTCACTGTTTGCTCGAGATCCATCTTACTGAAATAAACAGTAGAGAGATGAGGAGACTTGTTGTAAAAGACATGTTTATGTTATGATGAATGATATGTGTATATGCAATGTTTTCAGGGATTTCAAAGATTCAAATTTGCTTTAGACAAAAATGGAAACACACGTTATATTAATAAGATAAAGTTTGAGTACATCAATTCCCCTTGGGCAAAATAATACAAAAATCTAAGATAGAAAAGTAGTGTGCATCCTCTTTGGTGCAATGTAGGCATTCAGAGTTTGCTTCTCATGAAGTAGCCTAGTGAGCTCCAAAACCTTCTTCTCGCTTGCATAGAATTGGTATTCGAAAGTATCTCACTCTCCTTTGAGTTGTATCCAATCCCTTTGTAGGTCTTCAAGATATGTTTGCATGTTAGGATGTAGGATAGTGTATGGAACGTCTCCTTCCATGACAAGCTCGATGATTACCGGGAGAATGGAGGGGTAAGGCATCATAAGACTCTGAGCGCGAGTTCGTACTCATTTGAGGTAAGTCTCGAGAGGGATGGAATTCTTGTGCCCAAAAGTCTTTCTATCCACCTTGTTTAACATCCTCCAAGCTCGGATAAATCTCTGGCGAAGACCTTGATTGTCGTTGTCGTAGTAGAATACCAAACCTTGAATCAGCATCTCGTGCGGGCCATCCCTTCGGGCATAACCAAAATGCCTTAAGGCTAAACATGGGTTGTAGGTGATTCCTCCCCTAATGCCAAGTAAATGGATATTAGGGAGTTCTCCACAACAGTCAACAATGATAACATTCTCTTTGGATTGGGAGCACCAATGAATGTCTGAATGTTTGAGCATCATCAACCTTTGTGACCACCTTGAACCTTGCTCATTCTTTAAGACTGACTGAGGAAGATGAAAAATAAACCATATTGCCAAGAGAGGAGTGCAACACGTAAGGACACCTCTTTTCCTTATTGTGCGAGTGTGAAAAGAGTGTAGGATATCCCCTAGCAATGTAGGCACCGGGTTGCGTGATATGAAGATTTTGACAGCATTCACATATATGAGTTGGTCAGGATTTGGAAACAAAACCATCCCATAGATGAGAAGAGCCACAATTTCCTCAAAGGCTTGCAAGTCTAAGGAATTCCAACAGCTTTGGGCTTTCTCAAACAGGAACTTTGCTAAGAAGCCTTTGACACCACTCCTAGTTTCCCAATGAGTTGTGACATCAGATGAGTGCAAGTGTAGAGCTTGAGCAATCTCTTCTGGCTTTGTATCTCTTTCCGTACCGTTGAAAGGTAATTGATTGAGAATGGGAATCCTTAAGAGTTGGGAGAATTCTTCCAAAGTAGGCACAAGTTGATAGTCGGGAAATGTGAAGCAATGGTGCAAAGGATCAAAGAATTGAAAGAGCACCTTCATCATGTCCTCATCTATATTGGAGGTGACCAAGTTGAGTAGACGACCATGTCTCTCGGTGAATGGAGAGTTTTCAGGAATTCTTGAAACTAGCTCCTTTAGTTGTGGAGGAATTCTCACAAGGTTGACTTGAATAGTTTTCCTGCGAAGTGAATCCATATCCTACAAAACAAGAACAAAGATGAATCCCTAAAATCCTTGAAATGGTTAGTGGATGTATGTTATGTTCATGATGTCCATGATGTTATGTACAAGTATGCATATACAAGCAAAGCAAACAAATCCTTAGTTTAGGCTTGCATGGAGTTTTATAGGTAAGTACCCTCTTGAAGTTCAGTTGTCTTAAACCTGTCCTAGTAATAGTAACCGGGTTCTAAGGATCTCAATATCACTGGATTGTTTCCTTGGTCATTGTTTCAGCTCAATCCTCTTTAATGGCGACCGAAATATCCTAAGAAACCAAACCTCAATGAGTGTAGTATCGAGTATCTACCAACTTCGGACTGCACCAAAGCCGGTCATCTCACTACATCCTAAAAGGCCAAGTTGGTCAAGTAAATGTTCTAGAAGTACATTAATGCTTCATGACATCACTCAGCGACCCCGTATTCTCTTTGATTAACTCAAAGGCTACCGGTACCCACAAATATGTCGCATTAACATAGCTATTGCTTAGACCATGTTGGGATACCCCGCACAGTTTCCACAATGTATTGCTACTTATCTATAATGTATCCTAAATCCGGGTAGAGGATTTAAAACCCAAACATAGAACCATAATGTAAAGCATACAAATCAAACAATGTAAGCAAGTAAATGTGATATAATCCCTAAGGTAACCCCACTTTTAGAATTTCCCCAGCAGAGTCGCCAGTTCTGTGATACGGTGGGAGAACTGACTTGGTTGTTTTGCGTTTTATCGTAAATGTTATGGTTAGCAAGAGTCGCCACCGACTTTTCTTTTATCCAAAAGGAAAGGTGAAAAAGCATGGGAAATACCTTTGAGATTGTTTCTTGAGTTCGGAGGGTAGATTATGAAAAGGGAAGGTATTAGCACCCTTTTCATCCATGGTTTTCCATGGGCTCCTAGTTACTTGCTAGATCACTTACTTTTGTTTGAAATTGTGCTTTGTGTGGTTTTGAAAGTATTTTGTAAAAGAGGCCATTGTTTAGGCAATCTTTGTAATGATTCTTGTTCGTAAGAATGTATACAAAGATGTTTGTCTCTTTGAAAATGTTTTCAATGTTTGTAAGATATTTGAAAATGTGTGTTTGTTTTGAAAATAACAATGATATTTGTTTTGAAATGGAGCAAGTAACTAGGAGTAATCTACCTACTCAAATGTCTTTCTTGTTCTTTTATTTTCCTTTGACATTGTTGTCTTACCACTGATTTGGTAAGCAACCCTATCTTTGGAGGTAAACGAGACGGGCGTGGGTCATCGTATAGCCATGATTAGCAATGTTGCAAAGTATCTTAGCATTTTTGAGGGACTAAGATCATTTTTGTAAGGCAACTTTGAATAGCGTCATCGAGGGTCCATGATCTTGTATTTGTTTGTTTTTGCTAAGACACTTTACATGCGTAATATTGCCATTTTGTATAAGGCAACCAAGTTGGATAATCCTAAGGGTGTCTTGTGTGCAAGTGTGTCATTTTCATGCTTGATTTTGTCTTGGATTAGAGTTTTCTATTTGGTTGATTTTATCTTGCCATACAAACCCTAATTACTAACATATTATGTAAAGCGATAAATTGCAAAATTTAAAGATTACTACGCTATTACAACATTTTCTGGGAGGGGGGTATACAATTGATGAATGGGGATTGCAATAATATAAACCTAATTAATCTATTACAACTAAATTGAATTTGTACAAATATTGGAATAAATAATGTACAAGATAAATTAAATATGCAAAGATGTATATAAATGCAAAAGAAGATTTTGTTTGATTTTTTTTATATGAAAAAAAGTTTTAACCTAACCCTAATAAATAAATCAAGATTAAACTCAAATTAATTAGGAAAAGAAATTATTTTTAAAAAAGATTTTTTATAAACCCTAATTCTAATTTATTAAAAGGAAATAAATTTCTTTAAGTATTTTTGTATTTTTATATTGAAAATAATATATGGTATTTATGAAGTATTTTAGTTTTTTTATATGTTAAAATAAATATTTAATAGGTATGAAGAAAAATAAGTATTTAACCTGATTTTAATTTAATTCACAAGTTTATTAAAAAAGATAGTATATAACTAAATAAAAATATTTTTTTATGAGTAAATAAAATAAAATAAAACTAAGTATAATATTTATCATTTTTATATTTTTTTTGTAATTTATAATATTAAGAAAAATGTATTTGATAAAATAAAATAAAACAAAAAAATAAAATATTTGGGCCAGGGGTGTTGACAACAAATGGGAGGCAGGAAGTTAGCAAAAACATAAGGGCCCAATGTGTTGAAGCCCATGCTGCAAAAACAACAAAAATGAAAAGCAAGTATGAAAAATTGCAAAAGGCAGCGCCAAGGCTCGAACCCATGACCTAGGTCATTTTTGTGCGCTGTCTTGCCACTGGGGTGATTGTACATCAGTTAGTCTAAATGAAAGCAAAAATACATAACATATAACGCTTCATTGCCCTGTACTTCATCTTCAACCTTTGGCCAGCCGGACCCCCTATAACTTTTTCATTTCTCAATAAAAATGAAAAGTGATAACATGAACATTATAGCATTTTACCTCACGATTCTAACCATGTGCATAACTAAAACTATAAGTCCAAGATCAGAGAGAATTTTGTTGGCCCTAATTCTTAACCTAATTTTTCCAGAAACTTCAAACTAAAAATTCTCTAAACTCAAGCCAAATAAATGCAAGCTATGGATATGTACAACTTTGTAGCAATGATGTCTACATTCTATATTCACAAATGGAAAGCTAAATATACTTGTATCAAGAGTTAGAAAAACAGAAAACTCACCTTGAAAATGGAAATCATGTTTTGAAAATGAGCTTGCTTTAGGATGCTGTGATGATCAGGTTAGCTTCCTTGAACCTCTAGGAAGCTAATGCAATGCTTAGCTTGTCTTGAGGGTGGCTGGAATGGTCTGGAGAAGTCCACCTGTGTTGCTCTATTTTTGAGCTTCAACAATGGGGAATATGGAGTTACAGTGATGTTTCAGGGTATGGGATGGTTTACTTGTATTGTAAGGAAGCTTGGGAAAGAAAAAGGCCTGAAAAAGCACGAGTGGGATGGAAGATTCAGTTCATAAGTCAGAAATGGTAATTTTGGAGGCTTGTTATGCAATTTCTGATTCTAAGGTGTTTCAAGGCTTGGGCATGTGTGGTTTTAATTGCAAAATTATGGCTTTATATAGAGCAAGAGGTTAGAGGACTTGTGCTTGCTCAGAAGTACAAGATGACATGTCTTACTACATTTCTTGTTTTTGAAGCAAGTGTGAGAAATGACTTCTTAAGGCACCAATATGATCTTATAGGGTGGCTTGAAGCTTTAAACATGTTTTGTTCAGGTTTAGAGACTTGGTTTGTGCAGAAAGAACAAGTCCAAGGCTCAAGAAATGGAAAAATGTAAAAAGCATGCTTTTTCAAAATGGCAATGTTGCCTTTCTTCCAAAAATGGCTATTTCCTTGTACAATGTATTTAATGCTTGGCTTTAGGTAAAGAAACCTTGTGAAATTCATTAATGGGGGAGTGACAAATGAGTTTGAGGCCTGAAAAGTGAAGATTGTACAGCCAATTTGCAAATTTGAAAACTTGTTCTTCATGAAAATGACTTATAATCAAAGTGATAAAACCCTAACTTCATCTCTTCGATTCTCCCTACTCAAGAATGATCTTAAGGAGTTCTTGGACATTTTGGAAATCTTGTAATGTTATCTACAATCCATATTTGAAATGATTTTGAAAATTCCTCTTGGAGCTAGGTGAAAAGTTTCCATGAAGTTAGGTCAAAAACCTGCCTAACTAGGGCAAAATTTCACTAAGTTATTTTAGTTCATGAGCATGTATTCACAAACTTATATCTTGAGATCCAAGCATCTTTAGGAGAAATTGTGTGAATCAAAGTTGTAGATTTCATAGAGATATACAACTTTCATGTTGGGAACCTCCTTTGAATCATCTTGTATCATGGTGATAATTTGGCTTAAAGTTGAGAAAAAATAAGAAATTTTCTATACTTAGAAAATTTTCTAAGTTAGAATTTTTCAACTTTTCAAATCCAAATCTTAAATCTTTGGTTTCTTGATGAAAAAGCTTCAAATTTTGACATGTTTTGATGAATTATTATCCTTGGCACTTGAATTTGACCAAAAAGTCAAAGTTTGACTTTTCAGTGCACAGTTGACTTTTGATCAGTTAAGGCAATTGAACTCTTGAAATCATGTTTCAAACAAATTTATCATTTTCTAGGTCAAAAATTAGAAATTGCACTTTCTCAGTCAAAACCCTAATTTTGACCATTTTGCCCTTTTGATGATTTGATCAAATTTCTTGGGGAATTGTGGTCCAAACTGGATCAAATGTTATATATGAGTCTAAGATGTTGATGTGGATAAAAAATTATGAAGTTTGACTGAAAATTGGCCATGGTTGACTTTTTCCCCAATACAGCTGATTTTTAGGTCAACTGTCCAATTGACTGATCAAAAATGTGATTCAAGGCTTGAAACTTGGCATGAGTAATCTTGGGGGTACCTAATGATCCTTGAAAGTCAAATGAAGCATTTACAGTCCAAAAATCCTTGTTCAAACTCAAACCCTAATTTTGGTCATCAGTGCATGAGGAGGTGTCTTGAGTTAGTCAAACCCTAATGTAGTCTTGAGTCAAAGTGATCTTATGAGGAAATCATTGATAAGTGAGAGGACAAATTTTGGGGTACAATAGGATAGTTAAGGGACCCAAATGGATATTTTGCCTTTAATTTAAAATTCAATATATTTTCAAAAAGGATTGTGGAAATCTTCTATATTAGCTGCGAATGCGTCTACGATTTCGCTATTTTCAAATCCAGACTTGGTTCAAGGATTAATTCAAAATATTTTCATAATCCATAAAAAAAAAATTAAACACTACGAACCAAGAATTGAGACTATGATTCCCCATAAGAGGATATGTAGGCACACGCCTTAAAACCAAGGTGAGTTCCCCTAATTAAAAAATTAAAACCATATCCAACCCTTTTAACCTAAACCCTAGGACTTCCTTGAGAACAAGATAGATGAGGGGTGCCTAACACCTTCCCTTTGTCTAAAGTGAATCAAGAACTTAAAATCTCTATAAAATTAAGGTTATTCCATTATTCACTCGTCGTTAGGACAAATAATAGTGGTGGTGACTCATTATTTTTTACCGGTTACGACAATTGGCGACTCTATTGGGGAATCAATCCTAGGGTTTAAAAGCTTCTCTCTTTTTAGGTTTAGGGTTTTTCTAGGGTTTTTGGTATTTTCCTATTTTTTTTGTTTTATTTATATTTATTTATTCTTCTGTTTATTTATTTATGGTTATATTATCTTTATTATTTATCATTATTTATTTTTTGGTGGGATTTTTAAATTCTAAAAATTCAAAACCTTAGAAAGAAGGATTGTCTATTGGCCAAGGGGATACGTCATCCCTATGAGTTTTTGTGACGACTTCGCCTAGAGTCGGTGGAATTCTAAAAAAGGAATACATCTCAAAAGCTAGCCTTTTGGGGGATATGACTTCGGAATGAAACCTATGACTCTTTGTATAACCCTAAAATGAAATCTCATGGTGAGATCTTGTACGAACTAAGAGATAGAAGTTTCGGTCTACAAAGAGTCTCTACTTAAGGGAGGCCCTTGTGTGACTTTCCCTCTAGAGTTATCCATGATACCCTTAAGGAATCCACCTTATGGGGAGGTTAGAATATCCGTAGGACAAAACTAGGAACCTACCTACTAAGGATATCTTGTCACCATCCCTAAACCCGTAAGGGTTACCTTATATATGTTACATGTAGGGTTTTTCTTATGTATATCATAATCTCTAGCCAGTAGGGTGTCTCTCTGTAAGTTATAATCCCTATCCTGTAGGGGTTTTATTTTAACTGTCACCCGAAGGGCTTCCATTCGTCTCATAGTCCATAACTTGTAGGGGTTTTCTATCCCTAAACTCGTATAGGGTATGCTTAGGTCTATCCTTATCATATGCCTGCATGTCATTGTGTCTTCATGAAATTTTTAGCATACCCTAAAAAGACAAAAAATAATTTTTGCATACCCCTGCAATTTCGTACATTCATACATTCACATTTCATTCATTTCCACCTTCTCCCTCGATTGATATCAATCCAGCTAGCAAGATTGCCCGATACTCAAAGAACAAATTCCAAGCATGCTTCAAGAAAGTTGTGATGGAACTCAAGAAATTCCTAAGTTATTGAAAGAGAAAGTCAACCAGTGAGCTTGGTCCTATAAATCTTGTTAAGGAGAAAATGCAACCCTTCTTCATATAAGTTAAAGGCCTACACAACGCCTCAAAGGAAATTATCATTGGTGACTCAAAAACAACAGTATCAATAATTGCTCTTTCAACAAAATTGGTATGCGCAACAAAAGAAAAGACAAGGGTCACCCCCTACTCTGGCAAGTCCAAGATCATCAAGGAGATATCCTAGAGTCAAGTGGATCGACAAAGAAGCTCTTCCATAGGATCATTAAATTTTATCAATTTAAAATTGTATTTTCCAAGTTACTAAGTTGTATTTGGTGTAAATTTTTATCTTTTGACTAGTGATTCAAATAAAATGAGCATGTATGTTTTTGAAATCAATTCATTCATTTGACTCCTCCATCATTTTCCATAATATAAACTATTCACTTCCATCGTCCATTTCACAACTTTAACAAACTTTGAGGGAGAGTGATGAAAACTAAATAACTGAATTTTGCTAAACTATGCTTTCAAGGGTAAGACCGAGCTGACAATGTAATGTAATTGCAAGCTTCTCAAGTCATATTTAATGAATTAGTTTTGATGAAGACAACATGGACATCAACATTCAAAAGGATGTGCAAAAAGCTTATCAACATCATATAGAAGTCTTGAAGATTAGTAGAAGAATTATTGAAGAATCAACAATGTCAAAAAGGTTTAAATAATTCTTAATCTTGAATATAGATGTTCACAAAAATGCATTCATAATCATATACATATCCAACATGTTTACTTTTAAGAAAAACCTTGTTTGAAATCTTTTTCAAAAAGAATTTTTGAAAATAACCTTTTAGGAACCGGTTCCTCCCTAACAGGGAATCGGGTTCCAAAACTTGTTCAAAAACACCTCCCTGGAATTTGTACCAGGAACCGGGTTTTACCAATAGGGGAACCGGTTCCTGCGTAATATTTTTTGAATTCTGAGTTATAACGTTCACTAAGAACCGGGTTCTTCCTGTGTCGGAACCGGTTCCTAGCGAACCAGTGGAGCTTTTCTTTTGGTTTTTGAACATATTTCAATTGGTATCCTTTCATGAATGCATTGCAACTTTTCATATGAATTGGCATGAATGAAGAGGTTCTTGTGACTTTATAAATGTGCAGATTTTCAGATTTTAAATGATCAATCATAACTTTCAAAAAAACAACAAATAAACCTTCTTCATATTAACAATTTTCTCATTCATTCAAATTTGCACTTAAACTTTCATGTGTTCATAATTTTGTGAAACTTGCCATATACATTTTCATTAAGACATCATTACAAGTTTCATACATACATTGTGAAAATTTATAATCATTGCTTGAGAATTGTTTTTTGAAGAAGAAGATCAATTGAAGATTGATAGTTCTATTAATCTATTTCAAATTAATCATTGTATTACTTAAAGAAATTATTCCCTTACTATCCAGGATTGTTGTAAGTAAGTGTTGTGATTTGAAGAGGATTGTCCTTCATTCACATTAGTGTTTGTTTGGTCTTAAAGGTGTTAAGAACCTTTGATCACCCTATAGGTTAGATAGTAAGCATAGGCTGTACAATCATTCTAACTATAGTGAAATCTCTTTCATGTTGGAAAGGGGACTGGAGTACTCTCGGTTTGTGAGGGGAAACAGAATATATCATCGTGTTCTTTACTTTTCTGCTTTTATCGCTTTCATCACCATAATCAAGAAAAGATAAGATATAATCAAAACCTTCAAACACTTAACCAAAAATTACTCAAGTATTCTCATAAAACCGAATAAATTTTTATATACCTAATTCACTCCCCCTCTTAGGCACTCTTAGTCTTACAATTGGCATCAGAGCAAGTTATACGTAACTTGTTCCTAAAGATCCAGAATGGCTTCCGCAAATCAAAATCCAGTTTTCAAAGATGGTGGTAGTAACAACAAGCCTCCATTGTTTTGTGGTGAATACTTTGACTTTTGGAAAATTCACATGAAGGCTCATCTTGAAGCGCAAGGAGAAGAAATATGGAATGCTGTTGAGAATGGTCCATTTACTCCGGTGTGTGTTGTCAATGGTGTTGGGTCATCAAAGCCTAAAGCATCATGGGATGACGATGACAAGAAAAAAGTTCTCTTTGACAAAAAGGCAATCAATATTCTCCAAAGTGCTCTTAGTATGGATGAATTTTTCCGAGTATCGGCATGTACAACGACAAAGGAAATTTGGGATACTCTTGTAGAAACTCATGAAGGAACCGCCGAAGTCAAAAGGTCTAGATTGAACACTTTGAGTCAAGAATATGAATTATTCAGAATGCTGCCCGCAGAATCCATCCTTGACTTGCAAAAGAGATTCGTTCACTTGACAAACCATTTGAAGGCACTTGGTAAGACTTTAACTAACGATGAATTAAATCTTAAAGTGCTTAGGTCTTTAACGAGGGAATGGCAACCAAAAGTGACGCCAATATCCGAAAAGAAAAGCCTAGCATCTATGACTTCCGCAAAACTTTTCGGAAAGCTTCAAGAATATGAGACGGAACTTGGAAAACTTGAAAAACATGAGAATCATGAGAAGAAATCCAAAGGCATTGCTTTGAAAGTTGATTCAAAAGAAAGTCAAGATAAAGATGCATCGGAGGAAGATGAAAATCTCTTGCTTCTTGTAAAAAGGTTAGGAAAATATTTTGGTCATAAAAATAATCTTCATAATGCTAACTTTGTCAAAAGGAAGAAATTCTATAAGCATAAAGATAAAGAAGCCTCCACATCAACATAAGATGTCACATGCTATGAATGTGGAAAGCAAGGTCACATAAAGCCGGATTGTCCAAAACTCTCCAAGAAAAATGAATTCAAATGCAAAAAGGAGTTCAAGAAAAAAAAGGCTTATGTCGCATGGGAAGATAATGAGATAAGTTCTTCATCCGATTCGGAAAGCGACGAATGTGCAAATCTAGCATTGATGGCTTCACATCACTCCGACGATGAAGAAGAGGTTAGTAATGAATTTAATCTTTTGATGATGATGTTCAAGTTGCTATTGATGAACTCTTGGAGGAATGCAAAAGTTTATACAAAAAGGTGTCAAATAAAGAAAAAGAACTTCTAATTTGTCTAGAAAAAATTGACACCATGACTAAAGATTTTGATCTTCAAAAACAAAATTTTATTAAAGAAAAGGAAAACTTTGCATGCTCCAAGTGTGAATCAAATGTATTTCAAATTGTTCAATTGAAAAGAGTCATTGAACGATATGAAAAAGGACAAATAGGATTGGAAGGATTACTAAGCCAACAACGTTATCCAAATGATAAAAGAGGTCTTGGTTATGTGAATACTAAGAAACCAAGTAACAATCCCACTGTTTTTGTAAAGGCTAGTAATAGTTCCAATCCTAAGAAAGTAGAAAAGAAGCAAGTTGTTCATAATCATCAAAAGAAAAAGGCTAATGTATCCAAAAAGAAAACATTTTCTAAGAAGAAATCTTATCCTTCTAGATATAGAAGTAACTTTGAACCTACTTGTTTTTATTGTGGTATTAAAGGCCATACACCTAATGCTTGCTATGTTAGAAACTTTAGTATGGCAAGTGGGCATTATGTGTGGGTGAAAAAGGGAACTAACTATGAACGACCCAAGGTAACTTGGGTACCTAACAAAGAATAATTTGTTTTTGTAGGTATGCTTGAAATCCACATCAAATGTTTGGTATCTTGATAGTGGATGTTCAAAGCATATGACAGGAGATGTACACCAATTTTCATATCTAGTACATAAAGACAAAGGGTATGTCACCTATGGAGACAACACCAAAGGAAAGATTCTTGGCTTTGGAATAGTTGGCACACCTCCATCCATTCAAATTGAGGATGTTCTCTATGTTGAAGGATTAAAGCACAATCTTCTTAGCATAAGTCAACTTTGCGATAGAGGGTTCAAGATCAAATTCAACAAAGAAGAATGCCTTATTATGGATGAGGCAACCAATGAGGTAAAACTCAAAGGTATAAGATCTAACAATATTTTTATGATTACTTTAGATGATTTGTCTATGAAGGTACAATGTCTTATGGTAAACAACAATGACGCTTGGTTATGGCACAAGAGGATTGCTCACATTCACATGGAGCACTTGAACAAATTGGTTAAGCATGACTTAGTTATTGGTCTACCAAAGATGAAGTTCATCAAAGACAAATTATGTAGCGCATGCCAAAAGGGCAAACAGACCAAATCAACTTTCAAATCTAAGAATGTGGTGTCTACTTCAAGACCACTACAATTGTTACACATGGATCTCTTAGGTCCATCAAGAACAAAAAGCTTCGGAGGTAATGTATACGCTTTGGTTATTATTGATGATTTTTCTAGATATTCTTGGACTTTGTTTCTTGTGCAGAAAAGTGATGCTTTTAAAGCTTTTAAGAAATATGCTAAGCAAATCCAAAATGAAAAATCACTAAAGATTGTATCCATAAGAAGTGATCATGGTGGAGAATTCCAAAATGCACAATTTGAAGAATTTTGTGAAGAACATGGTATCTCTCATAATTTTTCAGCACCTAGAACTCCACAACAAAATGGAGTTGTTGAAAGAAAGAATAGGTTTCTAGTGGAACTTGCAAGAACAATGCTTAGTGATGCAAATCTTCCTAAATATTTTTGGGTGGATGCGGTTAGTACGGCATGTTATGTTGGAAATCGAGTTATCATTAGACCTATAATAAAGAAGACTCCATATGAACTCTTCAAAGGAAGAAAGCCAAATATTGCTCACTTCCACATCTTTTGATGCAAGTGTTTTGTTCTTAACAATGACAAAGATAATCTCGGTAAGTTTGACGAGAAATCCGACGAAGAGGAAGTAGTTGTGTGTGATGATGATGATCCTATAGATTTACCCCCGGAAGATCTTTCAAATGATCAAGTTGTGAAATCACCGGAAAATCAAGAAAACATTGTACAACAGGATTCAAACATCAATGATCTACCAAAAGAATGGATAACTCATAGAGACCATCCTATTGACAAAATTATTGGTGACATTAGCCAAGGAGTATCAACAAGATTAAATCTAAAAGATGCTTGCTTAAACATGGCGTTTATTTCTCAAATTGAACCTACCAAAGTTGATGAAGCCTTAGGAGATGATCAATGGATTATTGCTATGCAAGAAGAACTAAATCAATTCGAGAGAAATCAAGTTTGGGAACTTGTTCCTAGACCAAGTGGTAAACACATCATAGGTACCCGATGGGTGTTTAAGAACAAACTTGATGAGAATGGTCTAATTGTTCGAAACAAAGCAAGGTTGGTTTCCCAAGGTTACAATCAAGAGGAAGGAATCGACTTTGAAGAAACATTTACTCCGGTTGCAAGGTTAGAAGCTATACGTATTTTACTTGCTTATGCTTGTTCATTAAATTTTCAGCTTTTTCAAATGGACGTCAAAAGCGCATTCTTGAATGGATACTTCAATGAAGAAGTCTATGTCAAACAAACTCCGGGATTTGAAGACTTCAAACATCCCACACATGTCTTTAAGTTGAGAAAGGCTCTCTATGGCTTAAAGCAAGCACCAAGAGCATGGTATGATAGACTTAGCAATTTTTTGTGTGAAAAAGGTTTCGAAAAGGGTAAGGTTGATAAAACTTTGTTCATTAAGAAAATCCAAAGTAAAACTTTATTGGTTCAAGTCTATGTTGATGATATCATTTTAGGATCGACTAACAAAGAAATTTGTGAGGAATTCTCATTGATGATGCAAGGAGAATTCGAGATGTCTATGATGGGAAAGATGAACTACTTTCTTGGACTACAAATCAAGCAACTAGAAGATGGAATCTTCATCAACCAATCTAAGTATTGCAAAGAATTATTGAAAAAGTTTGATATGGACAATTGTAAAGCAATGAATACTCCAATGGGCTCCGGTACATATGTTGATCAAGATGAATCCGGTACTTCAATTGATATTACAAAATACCGAGGTATGATTGGTTCCTTATTGTATTTGACGGCAAGCCGTCCTGACATCATGTTTAGTGTTTGTCTTTGTGCTTGGTTTCAAGCAAATCCAAAGGAATCACACCTCATGGCAGTTAAAAGGATCATGAAGTATCTAAAAGGAACAACCAATGTCGGCTTATGGTATCCTAAAGTTAGTACTTTCACTTTAATTGGTTATTCTGACGCGGATTATGCAGGTTGTAAAACTGATCGTAAAAGCACAAGTGGTACATGTCACATTATTGGAAATGCATTAGTATCATGGGCTTGTAAAAAGCAAGCATGTGTTGCTCTTAGCACGGCCGAAGCAGAATACATAGCAGCGGGTAGTTGTTGTGCACAAATTCTTTGGCTCAAGCAACAACTCTGTGATTACGGACTTGATCTCGGATGCATTCCTCTTCGATGCGACAATACAAGTGCTATCAATATTACAAAGAATCCGGTCATGCATTCAAGAACCAAACATATAGATATTCGACATCATTTTCTCCGTGATCATGTACTTAAAGGAGATGTCGAAGTCACTTTTGTGGATACTCATAACCAACTCGCAGATATCTTCACAAAACCGCTTGCTCGAGAACCATTCTTCAAAATCCGAAGAGAACTTGGTATTTTGGATGAAGGTGATCTCTAATAGTTTCTCATAAGATGCTCGTTTTAATTTTTAAATGAATTTATTTCACTCTTTTTCCCCATCCTTTTTTATGTTAACAAAGGGGGAGAAGAATTTACATATATGTGTTGTTTTGTTTCAAAGAAATTGCAGGCCCAAATATCTATCATACTCACTCCAAAATTCAAGGAATCATGGACTTAGGGGGAGCATACAATTTAGGGGGAGCCTTGCATTTGCTCAACATTTTTTGCTACACAAAACATCATAAACATTTCAAGAATTGTTTTCAAGACTTGTTTGTCATCATCAAAAAGGGGGAGAATGTAATTGCAAGCTTCTCAAGTCATATTTAATGCATTAGTTTTGATGAAGAAAACATGGACATCAACATTCAAAAGGATGTGCAAAAAGCTTATCAACATCATATAGAAGTCTTGAAGATTAGTAGAAGAATTATTGAAGAATCAACAATGTCAAAAAGGTTTAAATAATTCTTAATCTTGAATATAGATGTTCACAAAAATGAATTCATAATCATATACATATCCAACATGTTTACTTTTAAGAAAAACCTTGTTTGAAATCTTTTTCAAAAAGAATTTTTGAAAATAACCTTTTAGGAACCGGTTCCTCCCTAACAGGGAACCGGGTTCCAAAACTTGTTCAAAAACACCTCCCTGGAATTTGTACCAGGAACCGGGTTGTACCAATAGGGGAACCGGTTCCTGCGTAATATTTTTTGAATTCTGAGTTATAACGTTCACTAAGAACCGGGTTCTTCCTGTGTCGGAACCGGTTCCTAGCGAACCAGTGCAGCTTTTCTTTTGGTTTTTGAACATATTTCAATTGGTATCCTTTCATGAATGCATTGCAACTTTTCATATGAATTGGCATGAATGAAGAGGTTCTTGTGACTTTATAAATGTGCAGATTTTCAGATTTTAAATGATCAATCATAACTTTCAAAAAAACAACAAATAAACCTTCTTCATATTAACAATTTTCTCATTCATTCAAATTTGCACTTAAACTTTCATGTGTTCATAATTTTGTGAAACTTGCCATATACATTTTCATTAAGACATCATTACAAGTTTCATACATACATTGTGAACATTTATAATCATTGCTTGAGAATTGTTTTTTGAAGAAGAAGATCAATTGAAGATTGATAGTTCTATTAATCTATTTCAAATTAATCATTGTATTACTTAAAGAAATTATTCCCTTACTATCCAGGATTGTTGGAAGTAAGTGTTGTGATTTGAAGAGGATTGTCCTTCATTCACATTAGTGTTTGTTTGGTCTTAAAGGTGTTAAGAACCTTTGATCACCCTATATGTTAGATAGTAAGCATAGGCTGTACAATCATTCTAACTATAGTGAAATCTCTTTCATGTTGGAAAGGGGACTGGAGTACTCTCGGTTTGTGAGGGGAAACAGAATATATCATCGTGTTCTTTACTTTTCTGCTTTTATCGCTTTCATCACCATAATCAAGAAAAGATAAGATATAATCAAAACCTTCAAACACTTAACCAAAAATTACTCAAGTATTCTCATAAAACCAAATAAATTTTTATATACCTAATTCACCCCCTCTTAGGCACTCTTAGACTTACATGTAAGGCATCATTTCAATTCCTAAACAATGGAGAAATAATGAGTTAATCCGTAGTCAACCCCCTCGAGCCAGAGTTGGAGTTTTGTTCTATTTTCTAAAAAACCTTTAATATTAACCAGGGGAAGGGTAGTCTTTCAATTAATTCAATGATGCATTCTAATCTCAAGAGAATCAAGTAAATATAAGCGAAAAGGTTAAGCATATTCTCTTCCTCACATTCACCATCCAAGGTTGAGGAATCCATGAAGCTCTCAATATCTTTTTCCTCTGTACAACATTCAAGATCAAGGAAACAATGAAGGCGAAGCTTACAACAATCATGACAGTCACAAGTCTTCAAAATAAAATAAAAAAAAGGAAAAATAAATTCAAAAGGAGAAAGCTCGCTAAGTCAAATAAATAAAAAAGTTGACTTAGGCAAAAGATAGGTTATCCTGATGGACCAAAATTCAAAATAATTGGTCCATGTGTCCTACCCCAAATTTGCCCTACCTTTTTTTTATTTTTTCTGGCTTTGAACTTTGCATCCCATTTTCATCATTTTCGCTAATTCATTTACATATCATACGCTTCATTGAACAAGGCACTTTGGTTCAAGAAGTAGCATTTGTGTAAGACTAGGGTTTCATGTTGGTTTTAAGGTTCGTTCATCAGTTAAAGGCAGTTTCATCTGGTTCTTGGCAGTGGAATATATGGAATTAAGATTCTGAGGTGTCATTATTGTGGATTTCTTATTCATCAAGTTACAAAGCTATTCTCCCTCCAAATTCATCAGTTCCAAGGATTAGGGTTTATTTCCCTACCAAAGGTAAAGGAATTAGGGTTTTATGAGACTAAAGGCTGGGCGTAAGTTTCTTCTCTCATCGCGTCACTACAAGGTTCCTTCGAGAGCACCAAGATACTTGGGTCTGTTTTTGGTTTCAGGGGAGGATCTTATGAGTTATGGTTTGGCTTCTTTTTTTCAATACCTCAAGCCATTTCTTTTTCAAGAACTATTCAAGGCAGTGATTTTGTCAAGTGATATTCTTTTGAAGATTGAATTGCAAAATTTAAATCATGGTACAAGGATGATGTTGTGTGTTTGTATTATGATCATGGAATTGTTATCTTTTGTCACTTCAATTGCAAGATAGCTTGGATTTCTAAAATCGAAGTAAGGGGTTGAAGGTTTATCAAATGGATTTGGATTGCTTAGAGGATAAGTAAAAAGTTACAAGACCTTTGCAAGATTTATTTCAAGTTGTGAAAAATATTCATTCATTCGGAATCCATTCGAGTGTTCATTTTGGTTCGAATTTGTTAAGGTTGTCTAGCCCTTTTGAAGAAGGCGTCTTTAAGAGCAAAGATTGAAGAATTTCATTTGTTTCATTGGATTTAATTCAAGATGTAGTTTGTATCACAAATTCCATTTTTGAATTGGTTAGCTTACAAGTTTACAAGATGTTGCAATAAACTACACATTCAAATACATCATTTCTCTAAAAAGTTTGTTGCAAGCATTCTAATTACAAGTCCTGATGCTTTTCACAATGCACAAGTTCGAAGAGGACTCTTAAGCTAATGTGGTTATCCTATGGACTATATAATTCTTCAAAACTCTTTTCAAATCTCCCTCCGAACTCCTCCAGATTGTGCCACGGCTTTGCCTTGCCATCTTCACCATTCCTCATCAACCCAAACTCATGAGACAAAAGAAAACATAAATGTTAGCAAGCTATCAAGAAGCATAAGCATTGAGCATAAACAATAATTTTCAACCAAGTTTACTTTTCAATTTCATCATTAGGGTTGTTTGAAGGAATCAGAAGTAGAAATCATTTCAGTCAGGAATTTGAGTTCAACAAGCAAAGGCCTCATACATTTTGTTTCATGTAATAATCAGAATTCAAGTGTTAATCATGGGCTTAGTTCTTTACTACAAATCACAAAAACCAATTTGGTTCACAGTAAAGACAAAAAGGTAACAAAGCAGGGCAGGAAAAGAGTTCAAATCATGTTATTGTTTCCCGCCAAATATTTTTTTCTTAGATATAGAAAAATACAGAACAACCAAAAGCCAGTAGAAAAATATAGAACAAAAAACCAGCAAAACAAACTGTATCAACCAACAAACCAAGAAACAACATAAACTGTAAAAAACCAAAAACACAGACAGAATCATCATCATAATTTTCCTAATATTGTAAACCCTTCAGAAATTATTGAGTAAAAAGCAGACAAGCTTTATGTCATAGAAAGATGAGAGAGAAAAAAATAAAACCTGTATTATGCAAAAAACCAAAACAGTCCAAACACCTGCTATTAAACCAGTCCATCAACCCAGCCCCATGCTGGCCAAAACCTGCATCATACAGTCTCAACATTGCACAAAATCAGTAAGACAAAAAACCTGCACTCAAATGTTCAAAGTCAGCTTTCCAAATATGTTCAAAATTCACTAATTTCCCCTAAAATTCCCTCAAATCCACCTATATATGCCACTCTCTAACACTGCTCAAAAGACCACGAGATCCCTCTCAGAAAACAAAAAATCTGAAAAGAAAAAACCAAATAAATCTCAAAGAACATAGCCTTGCAGAAAAACTTCTATTCACTCATCCTAGACCCCCTCAAAACCACAACAGAACAACCCAACACCAACTCTGCAGAAACACTCAACGACACAGAGCACATAATCGCATCTTACACAACGTCAACCTGCGGATTCGATAAACATCAAACAAACGCAGTAGAAAAATTTAAAAGCAGAAAGAGAAGGATCCAAACATCATACCTTAACATTAACCGGGGAAAATATCCTCTCCGACAGTAACCATTTCATTCACCCTGTTCTTCTTTTTCGATATTTTTGTTTGCATGCCTTTTCTATTTGGTTGTCCTTACGATGTTTTTCTACTGAGATTGTTTTCCTCAAAAAGTTTTTATTGTTCGCTGCACAGAGAGAACGAATGAAAGATTTTGTTTTTTGGGTTTGTTTGATACGAGAGAGATGATCGAGACAGGGATTGAGAGATTGGTTGAGAACTGAAAATCAGAGTTTTTGTTGTTGTTGTTGTTGTTAATTAAGAGCGATGATAGAAAGAGAGATGGGAAGCGTGAAATAATCAGAGAGAAGACCGTGTGTTTTTATTGCTCTATTTCCCATATTTGTTTTAAATGAATATTAATTGAGAGTAGTTTGTGACTAATTTTCAAGGAAATTTGAAACCCACTTCCCAACTTGTGTACAACGGCCCCTCCCTAGGATAATTAGGGTTTGCATCAATGTTTAATCTATTTGGGCCTTTAACCCAACCCGGTTCCAAATTAAAAGCCCAATCCGTTCAATTATTAACCTTTTATTATTTTTGGGTAGTAGAAATAACGAATGAGATTACATGAAGCAGCGGTCAAGGCCTTGCGTGTGCAAACTAGTGGTCACGGGTTCAACACCCACATGGACCATTCCCCCCCCCCCCCCCTTTTCCCATCTTTCTTGTTTCTCTTTTAACTTTATATTCTTTCTTTACAATTTGTTTTAATCTAGTTAAATTATTTCCTTAAATATATATATATATATATATATATATATATATATATATATATATATATATATAAAATTTAATTAGTACTAGATAAAAAAACCATAAAAACGTTTAGAATTTTAGTTTCTTTATTTGTTAGCTCAAAACCTTGATACTATACTCCCATAGGTGGCTCCATGAGGCGATTAATCCCGTTTCGATCGCTTTATGTCGAAATAGACTTTTAGCTCGCTTGTACATAACAAAACAATTAGGGTTCTTTTAGTCTCCCTCTTAAACTCTTCTTCTTTTGTAATAAATTAAAACTCGTCATTCACAAATAAAAAATTCAAAACATTTAATCATTACTTGAATTCGTTTAAAACCCGCAAAGCACTCAACCAATCAAAACTTCACCCGAATGGAATGTTATCTCCGTTCTACCGTGATACCGTCCGTGCCTATTACTAGAATGCATGCGTTAATGTTGCCCACTAAAAAACACCGACAAACCAATCATTTTCTAGAGGAACTACGGTGTTCTGATTCCTTCATTGGATACGTAGGCAAAGGGTCGCGAAACCCTCACGAACGCAATAATAAAAATCATTCATTTCCCTTTTAGCAAGCATAGTTGTAGATAAACACACCCTTTAAAGACAAACAAACAAAATGGATCCCGTTGAGTACAACGGATGCGAGGGGTGCTAATACCTTCCCCTCGGGTAAACGACTCCCCCACCCTTTCTCTTGGTTGCAAGACCATCTTGTCCATCCCCTTATGGTTTTATCGATATTTCCCTTTCCTTTGGGATAAATAAAGTTCGGTGGCGGCTCTGTGTTTTCTTCCGGTAGCTTCACCATGCAAAAATAAGATATTGAAAACAAATAAATTGGAGAACAATATTGTGACTTTCATCTCAAGAATCATCAAGGATTCTCATTAATGCTTGGATATTATCAATATTTTTCATCAGTGCTTGGATCTTTACTAATGCTTCTTCTCATCACCGTGACTTTGAAAATTCTCTTGCAAATTGAATACATCCATTGGATTAATTGAACTTAGGATTGAAGAACATCAAGGAGAATGAGGTGGGCTAAATAAATTTTGAGCCTTATATCTTTTGTTTTTTAAACCACAAATCAAGGCCATGTTACAACCTTCAAAAGTCCTAATTGAAGCCAGGTTAACTATGAAAGCATACTCGGTAAAAATTATGTTAAACTGACTCATATGTTTGTTAAAATTATTGCTGACCACTTCGCTTCTTTGAATATCCATCTTTAATCATCCATTTCTATTCCATAATAAACTTCTATTTCAAAACTTGCATGTACATCAAACATAATTACTTTTCAAAATGTACAATTTTATCTATGAATAGACACTTAGCATCAAAGGAGACCTCAAAATTGGTTTAATCAAAAGAGATCCTTTCTAGGAAGCTCCTAACTAGGGGCAAATCATCCAAAAAAGAACCCTATAATCATAAGCAAGACTATTGATCGTAGGGGCATAACACATGAAGATCCTATTGAATAGGAGTGATCATTCTGAGATTCAATCAACTTGGATCACATTTCAAAGCACCAATCAGGGGCATACCTTTCGAAGGAGCATTCCTTAATCAAGTCATATCAGAACATGGTATGACTCAGTTTCATATTTTCAACAAACTTCTCAAGGCCCTAATAATCAGGGGGCAACCATCAAAGACTCAAATGTTAGGGCAGTGCATATCAAGTTCATCTTACGCAATGTAGGATTCAAGTTCCCCTTCAAGCGACTTTGGACACAAACTCCGCAAGATTCGAATACTCGGGGTAATTCATATCGAACCTATATCATGGAGATACAAGAGTACCTCCTCCAAATACTAGAGATTTGGGGGCATAATTTTCAAGGAACTCAAATATAGGGGCAAACCACTACGAGGCTCGATCAAGAGAAGTTGATCAGCGACATTTGTCTTTAAGAGTCCATTAATCAGGGGTATAGTTCAAGATAGTAGGGTCATTCATGATCAAACTACTTATGAAATCATGTCAAGAAGAATCTCTCAAATACCCTACCAACAAATTAAGGGCCAAACAGACCATAAAGGGGAAAACTCTCCTCATGCATCAGCAATCTTCGAGTTCGAAATGAGTATCAGGAAATCATGCAAGCATAACACTCTACCACCATGTGACAATCAACCTTGTTTCATAGGCAACCTATCTATGTATTAACTATCTACAATACCTCACAAGGGCACCCTTCAAAAGCATATGAGTCATCACAAATCATTTATTAGGTCTCTTCAATCCAGAATCAAGCTATACTTATCATCTCATCCATCTGACAAATTCTGACAGCATGGATCGAGCATATCTCAAAAATCCCAATTACTCATTGGCATTTCAAAATCAAAAATCCATTGATACATATCCAAATCACTCATTACATGCATCAATAAATCATTACATTTCATGTATCAATCAAAATGTACACGCATGGCGTAAAACCATGTTTCATGTGAAAACAATCATCATTGTCAATCAGGTTATCTATTCTACGCAAAATCTCGATAGTAGATCCCCCTGGTTAATCTCGGCAGATAATCTTCTAGAAGACCTCGGCAAAAGGTAGTTTCTTAGCAGAATCTCGGCGGCGGATTCCCCTGGTTAATCTCAGTAGATGATTTTCTAGAAGACCTCGGCAGAAGGTAGTTCTTAACAGAATCTTTATAGTAGATTCCTCTGGTTGATCTCAGTAGATGATTTTCCAAAAGATCTCGACAATAGGTAGTCCTTAATTGAATCTCGACAGTAGATTCCTTAGAAATCTCGACAGTAGATTTCCCATTAATAGCCTCACATCAGGTATAACATGCACATAACCATATCAAAGTATCAAGATCATTCATAACATTTGGTGAATCTGACATACAGAAACATAAAAAAAAAGCATTTGATAAAACATCAGAGAGTATTTTGGTTAGAAAAAACGTCAAAAGAGGTCCACGACTATGCATACGCATATGATTCAATCCTAAAATCTTGCTGACACTATTCACCTTGTTATGTCAAATCAACTTGGAGATTCCACGACAAAACAACATGCAACATTGGGGAGTTAGTGACAAAAGTAAAAAGAGCCAATGTTTTAAAAGGAGAAAAATATCGAAAGTATTTACAATACATTTGGTGCATGAACATACGAAACATTTGGTGCATATACATATACATTTGGGTTTCATATCGATTTAGGGCATCGTGCATGGCATTTTCAAATCTACTTCGGGTAAGAATACTATGAATTTTATTGGGGCCTATTGTTGAATTAGCTTATCTATGCAAAACAAATAAACACCTTGGTTGAGAACATGTACAACCAGTAAACTTCGATCTTATCTTTGGTTTAGTTATCTAAGATTCGATTATCAAAGTACTTTTCAAATTTCAAACTCGCATCATCTACCACCTAGGTTGTGGTTGATATGCTAAAATCTGTAGTTCACTGTGTTAGTCTCTAAGTGATAATGAATTATCAGGTTTGTGTTATTTATCCTCTAGGTCGTGATAAATACACAAGTCTATACTCGTTTTATCTACCCCCTAGGTTGTAGTAGGCATGTGAAAGTCTATAGTTCATTGTGTTAGTCTCTAAGCGATAATGAATTATTAGGTTTGTGTTATTTATCCTCTAGGTCATGATAAATACACAAGCCTATACTCGTGTTATCTACCCCCTAGGTTATGGTAGGTATGTGAAAATCTATAGTTCATTGTGTCAGCCTCTAATTGATAATGAATTACCAGGTTTGTGTTATTCATCCTTTAGATCATGATAAATACACAAGCCTACACTCATGTTATCTACCCACTAGGTTGTGGTAGGTATGCAAAAATTTGTGATATAGTTCATTGTGTCAGTCTCTAAGCGGTGATGAATTATCAAGTATATGTTATTTATCCTCTAGGTCGTGATAAATACACAAACCTATATTTGTATTATTTACTCCCTAGGTTGTAGTAAATATACAAAATTTGTGATATAACTCACTGCGTTAGTCTCAAAGCAGCAATATGTTATCCGTCTCTCTACGATATAATTCATTGTGTTAAGTCTCCATGCGGCAATGGATTATCAACTCTGTTTTATTCATCCCCTAGGTTGTGACGAATAGACAAAATATGTGTTATAAACTTACTTTGTTAGTCTCGAAGTGTTAGTAAGTCAACTTTCAAACTTGTGTTAATTACCTCCTAGGTTACAGTAAATATGCAAAAAACTACGATCTCTTTTCTAGGTATTGGCGAGTCGTCCACGTCGTCATATCTAGGTCAATCTCACTTTTTTCTCTAACTCTGGTAGAATGATACATCACCATCTTTGCATATTTCTTCATCCTCTGGGGTATGATGTACAATGTATCCTTATCTAACCAATCTTTGGTCAAATTTCGGGGTCTTCCATTATTTAATAATCCTCCGATTCGAATATGAGAGACTTGCGTATTCTCGCACCCTCAATCGAAGAGCAATTAAATAGGAGCAACTGTCATATCCAAAATTTGCCCGCCCATTTCTAACCATCAAATCATTTCAAACTTGGGTTTTATAAAATTTTTGATTTATTTATACTAACATTTTAACATTGATTTATTTTGCTTATATATATATATATATATATATATATATATATATATATATATATATATATATATATATATATATATATATATATATATATATATATATATATATATATATATATATATATATATATATATATATATATATATATATATATATATATATATATATATATATATATATATATATATATATATAATAGTTTATTTTAGATTATTTGTATTTCTTAAATAACAAATATTTCTCAACCTTTATAATTTCTAAGTGGCATTTTTATTTTGAATAAGTACAATGGCCTAGCGGGTAATGATGTGAGGTAAAAGAGTGTAAGTATGAGAGAATTTGAGTTTAAATCTCATCTTTGTCACTTTAGTGCATTTTTCTCTTTTATTTGTCTTTTCTTTACTGCTAATTTTTTTGCATTATTTTCAAATCACAAAATAATTAAAATTGTATTTTTCTTTTATTTTAAATTAATTTTCGTTTTTATTATTAGGTATTTTTTGAAATTTTATTATTTCATTTAAATAATGATTTTTGTGCAGCTTTTAGACCAAAAAAAAAGAAATGAATCATTATTTTAAGAAACAAATCAAAGATTATTCTACGTAACTTTCCCCACAATACAAATTTTGATTTGTTTTTATTATAATTTTAAACCTTTGATTTTCAATCTTAGATTTAATTTATTTGATCTTTGGTTTAGTTTCTATTTCTATTTTCAATATTTGATTTTAATCTTTAATTTAATTTCTATCTTCATTTTCAATATTTGATTTTAATCTTTAATTTAATTTCTATTTACATCTTCAATATTTGATTTGGTTTTAATTTTAATTTTAGAATATTAGATTTTAATTTTAATTTTATTATTAATATATTAAAAATTTATTATTATTGTTGCTAATTTTCTATCTCATTATTATTAGGATTATTTTAATTTTAGATTATTTTAACACTATTTTTATTTTTTTAGAACAACTAATTTTAATTTAGATTATGATAATATTCATTTAGATTTTGATTTATTTTAATTAGTCAATTCATGAAAAGAAATCAGAAAATGTTAGAAAATGTCTTTTTTTTTCTTTTTTAATTAGAATTTTCTTTTATAAATGAATATTTTAATTTTAATTTTAATTAATTAATTTTTTAAAATCTTTGATCTTATGCACTTAATTGTTAAAATTAAGAAAATAAATAAAATCTGTCTGAATCAAATCTTCATCAGTCATGAATCAATCGCAATATTGAAAAAAGTCACAAAAGTGTATAGGTTCATAATCTTATTCTCCAAGTATCAATCAAGTCTCAATCAGTATAAATCTTGTCAAAAATAGGTGAATCACATTTAATTTTTGACCTAGAGTTTTCCTATAAATATAGTTTTTTTCACTTCATATTTCTCATTAACACTTTTCTATCTCTCCCTTACAAACATTCTTTCTACGTAACTCTTTTGGTTAATTTTAGGGTTTTGAACAAATGACCTAAAATTTTTCCATCAGCAACCATTTGAAGAATCAATAATCATTTGCAGATCAACAATTATCTACCAATCAACAATTTTGTTGTCTTTAACAGACAATAACGAACAATTATCCACAATTCAATTTTCACCAAGAAAACTGTACTGCGATGATATTTTCCCCTTGTGGTGCTTTCTTATTTTTACTTTATGCAAGATATTTTTTTTTTGTGTTTAAAGAATAAGAGCAAAAGCGGAAAAGAAGCAGAAAAATGAGAGAAACAAAAATTTTTCTTGACAGAAGAACCTAAGATCTACGAAAGGGAAAGAGATAATTTTATTCAATATTTGCTATATTCTATTCTATGTTAATAAGTGGTGGTATTGTTATCTTTTTCAATTTCTCACTGTCGCATGACAATCTATGGTTGGATACTTGTTTTACTTTGAAAATTAACAATCTAATATTTTACCGATAAACAACAAGGGGTCCGCACCCTCCCTAACTTTTGGCCACTATGTTTTTCCATTATTTATATTTACTATTAATATTATTTATTATTATTATTATGATTATTATGATTATTATTATTATTATTATTATTATTATTATTATCATTAATATTATTATTATTATTATTATTATTATTATTATTATTATTATTATTATTATTATTATTATTATTATTAAAAGATAGTAGGAATTGACAATTAGTTATTAGGTTTAACATCACCTTTTAGTTGTAAAACTTTACTGTAGCCACGTTAGTTTTTTAAGATTTAGGTTTGATATTTTTACCATTTTATATTCTTTTGTTTTTATTCTTTTTTATTTTTTCATATAAATCTAACACAACCTTTTTAAATTAAAACAAACATAATCTCAAACATAAATCAAATTAATTCAAAATAGCTAACCCATCAAATACTGACTTTTTTTGTACTAACTTAATTTTAAATTCAATATATTTTCAAAAAGGATTATGGAAATCTTCTATATTAACTGTGAAATGCGTCTATGATACCGCTAGTTTCAAACCCAGACTTGGTTTAAGGATTAAATCAAAATATTTTCACAATCCATAAAAAAACAACCAAACACTATGAACTACAAATTGGGACTCTGATTCCTCATAAGAGGATATGTAGGCATGCACCTTAAAAACCAAGGTGAGCTCCCCTAATTAAAAAATTAAAACCCTATCCAACCCTTTTAACCTAAACCCTAAGACTTCCTTGAGAACAAGATAGATGGGGGTGCCTAACACCTTCCATTTGTCGAAAGTGAATCAAGAACTTAAAATCCCTGTACAATTAGGACAAAAAGTAATGGTGGTGACTTGTTATTTTTTGTCGGTTATGACACTTAATAACACAGACTAGAATCTCTCTAGAGTCAGAGTGTGTTGATTCATAAATGGATGACGTCACACACCCTTCTACCAGAGTCAGAACATGTTAGAAAAAGCTACACACTAGACAAAATCGTTAGGGTATAAAATTATTCTCTAAGAAACAATGTATTGTTATCATCAAAACTACAGGCGAGATACATAATCAAATCTTATTCTTACATTTTGTAAACATTTTTGTAGGATTATGATTGCACTGACAATTTTGTATGGTCCATAATAATTTGAAACTTGTATAAATATGCATCATATTTGTTAAAAAGCATCTCTCAATATCTCAATATTGGTATCTCCAATTTGTGTATTTCAACAGCGTAAAATCTCCTAATGATTTAAGGCTCACAGTGAACACTCCTCTGGATGCTCTAAACCCCAAACTTGATAATCTCTTGCACCATACTAACAACAAAAAGGTGGTTAATATTGAGTATTGTTCACCACAAATCGATAATGAAGATATTAGGTTCGGTAAGTTTGAGTTGAATACATGTGAAGATTTAAAAGTCACGTGGAACACTTATCATCGACACGAACTAAAGGCCCAATCGAGGTGGATTCGAAAATTACAAGATCTACCAATGATATTATCAAGATGTTATAACATTCTAAATCATCAGGTAATATTTAGTTTATGTTCATGTTATTTTCTTGTTAAGTTATATTAAGCAATGTTTGTTTTAAGGTATGTTCATAATGCAGTAATTTAATTCTTCATCTAATGAAATGTTAAAGATAAAATGTCAATAATATACAAATAATGTCAGCAACATCAAAAAATAAATAAACTAATTAAATCTACTCAGACAACCTATAATATATCTCACCATCTGGGCTTGCCAAACCCATGAGGTTATTTGGAAAACGTGTCATCCTCTAAAGTCGTTGCTGGTCAGACATACCAGGTGGAGGCGATGACTCATCATCTAAAGGTCCTCCGTCATGGGAAGGTCCAGCCTCATCTAGAGGCTGAGTATGTGGGATGACGTGAGTATGTGATACTGTAAAGTACCATCCTATGTAATTATCCATACACTTCCTGGGAAACTGCATCTCCTCTGCATTATCTCTAATAGAAATGGCACTATTGAAAATGTAAAACATAAACATTTATTAATGCCCTCAGATGTCATAATAGGGCATGGTTAAGGGATGCTCTGAACATACCCAAATTGGCGCAGACACCTCTCAGGTAAATATCTAGCCACTGAACTATCCCATCACAGATAACCTGAAAACATGGCAGTGTCATCAAGTCTCAATGCACTATATGGTCTATGTAGGGTGTCCATATGACATCGTATATGATCAGCACATCGATCCTCCGCATATACTCATGAAGACCTCCTGGATGTGAATGTTTGGGCCTTTATATGGTGTCCTATAGAGAGCCGTCAATGATAGAACCAAGAATATGCTTGTCACAAATGGACGAGAAATGCTTGTATATCCAACACTACACAAGAAGAAAAAATTACATGTACAAAATATCTTTGATAAATAAGAACTAAATAAATAATAAATAATAAATATTCAACCTCAAATAGACTCATATAACCGACAAGCTACCTCGTCTCAAAGTGTAGTATATAATATCCTCAAAGTAGGACACCCATTGCCTAATCGACATGCTAAAGCTCAGAAAATAAAGAGATGTATATGGCATTGATGTACACATGAGAGTTATCTGCTAAGATAATACATCCTATAAGATTAAACATGTATACCTTAGTGGTTTCCTCATACATAGAGTATTCCACTATTGTTTGATACGCCTCCCAGAGCTAAGAGAGATGAAAGTGAGTAACCATGTTAGCTATGGACTCCTCCATAACAATGGTCGTAGTAACCCCCAAGTACTGCTCTGTTAGGTCTATAACTTTATGATTGACATAAATCTTGGCAAAACATGTTTCATTTGTAAAACATGTATCACAACCAGATGTTGAGAAATACGTCATGACATCTTGACCAATTGGTAAAGCAGAGTCTGTTGTTACTATTTTGATAGATGTTGTGACATGTTATACCAGAACATTAGAATAATAAAGTTGTTTAAATCATTGAAGATTTGATTGTAAAATATGAGATTCTGGATGATTTCAGTTCTCATACAAGCGCAACTAAGCAAGGATACTTTATTAGGAACAATACATATTTGATTTGGTTTCATAAAAATGATCTTTGATACTTTTTAGAAAACTTTGAAGATTGGTTCCCATTTTGTAGAAGATCTTGCAGCTAATATAAAATTAAAATATTGGATTTGTTTGAAGAGTCTAAACCCATACTGCAAGAGTCTATATATAAGGACTTGCTAAACCTAAAATAAGTGCATTCACATCAAAAAACGGTGGGTGCATAATATAAGGGTTTAGGGTTTTCAGAGTACTTTAGGTGTTTTCTTTGTTTTTGTGTGCCACCAATTTATCTTTTGATACATTAAGGTGGACTGGTTGTTCATTGTTACTTGCCCATCACTCATGAGATTTTAAGCAAAGAGTTTATTGTGTGTCATGTTATTTTTCTCAATTAAAAACTTTTAAGCAAAATTGAGTATTGTAATTAGAAGTGTGTTCTTCTATTTTTGTTATTGTCACTGAGGTGACTATGGGAAGTGAGAGGGATCTCATATCTAGAAGGTTTCTGGGTAGAAGTAGCACAAGATAGTGATTATGTGATAAGTTGTAAGCTAGGATTGTTTATCTTTGAACTAATACTATTGTGATACGGTGGCAGAACTGACTGTTAATACTGGTTTGCGTTTTACAGTTTTTGTTTGCAAAATGTAGCGGTAAGCAAGAGTCGCCATCGACTTTTATTTCATTTAATCGCGGAAAAGGAAAAAGAACAGAAAAAACCTTTTTTCGAGATATTCTGAGTACGAGGGGTAGATTATAGAAAGGGAAGGTGTTAGCACCCTTTCTATCCATGGTTTTCCATGGGCTCTTAGGTACTTGCTCATTTTTTCAAATTGCTTGTGTGTGCTCATTTTGAAATTTTTTTACTTCGTGATAATATTTGTATCAGTCCTCAAGGATGTGACGAAGTTTGTTTTGAAAATTTGTTTTGAAAGGTGTTTGTGTGAAAAGTTTGTTTGTTTGAGCAAGTACTTAAGATTCTACCTACTCGAAAAAAATCGTTCGTTCTTGTTTACTTTAGACAACGTTATCCTACTATTAAGGAGTAGGTAGCACCATCGTTGGAGTTTGTAAGGGACATTCGAAAGGGACAAGTGTAGTCACTAAAGCAATAGTTAGAAAACTTTAGTAGTAACCCTAGATTCTTAAGATCTTTCCGAGGCAACATTTCCGAGGCAACATTCGAATGGGACATTTTGATCTTTTAGACTAGAGGGCAAACACTAAAATCTCCTATGCTTAATGATTGTTTACCGAAGGCAACCGAAGTGGGGTAAACCCTAGGAGTGAATATGTGCATATGAATTGTTTTAGTTATTTAATCTTCGCACATTAGGTGATCTACCGTTTTAATTTCAAGTAATCTTCCCATACAATCCTATTAGCATACATCTAGACAGTTAAATATTTGCAGGAATTTAAAGTGCGAGAAAGTAAACCTAGCTATTATAGGACTTTGATAGTTGCATAATTATATTGACGGAAAATAAAAACGTGGAAGCTTAAAACTCTAATTAAAACTATTACAAACTCGAAACAGTTACAATAATAATAAAACAAACTGAAATCCGCACGGCAAATTAAATGCGAGGAGAAATTGAAACCCTAAAAAATATTTAAGTTATTTTTTTAGAAAAGACTTAGTTAGGTTATTGTGATACGATGGCCAGAACCGGGTCGTGTTTCCCTATTTTTTAAGGAATTTGCTGGTTTGCATTTTGCGTTTGTGTTTGCAAAATGTCGCGGTAAGCAAGAGTCTCCACTGACTTTTATTTTATCCAACAAGGAAAGGAAAAAAGCACAGAAAAATTCCTTTTTTGAGATATTTCTGAGTACGGGGGGTAGATTATAGAAAGGGAAGGTATTAGCACCCTTTCTATCTGTAGTTATCTATGGGCTCTTAGGTACTTGCTCATCATTTTAAAAATTGTTTTCTTTGTGTTTGCGTGATTTGAAAAGCTTTTGTTTTTACTTCGATTTAACTCTTGCTTCTGTCTTCAAGAGTGTAATGAAGTGTTTTTGAAAACTTTGTTTGTAAAGGAGTGTAAGTGTGAAAAATTTGTTTTGATTGAGCAAGTATCTAAGAACTAATTTACCTACTCGAAAAAAGAATCGTTCTATGTTCGTTTCCTTTAGATAACGCTATCCCACTATTAGTGAGTAGGTAGCATCGTCGTTGGATTTTTGAGGGTCTATTCGAAAGGGACGTACGGTCACTAAAGCAATGTTAGGACGTCTTAGTAATCACCCTAATGTCTTAGATCAATTTATTCGAGGCAACAATTCCGAGGCAACCATTTCGAGGAAACTTTTCCGAATCAGGACTTTGATCTTTTTTTAGACAAAAGGACAACCACTAAAGCATCCTATACTCAATGACCGTTTACCGAAGGCAACCAAGTGGGAGTGTACCCTAGGAGTGCGCATGTGCGAGTGATTTAATTTCAGTTTATTTATCTTTGCACATGTTAAGGTGATCTAACTATTTTAAAATTAATCATACATTCTTGTCATGTATCCTTATATCATACATCTAACAGTTTATATTTTGCGGAATTTAAAATGCAGAAATTAAACTACGCTATTACAAGGCTTCGGGTATTTACATAGCCAAAAACAAACCCTTTTGAAAATAAAGCGATAAATGGAAATAAACGTCCTAATTAAACTATTACAACTTGTGAGCAATTACATCAATATGATAAAAATAATAATAAAGCACGCGAGGAAAATTAGATCGACGAGAAATTAGGGCTTTGACCCTTCTAACCTAATTAAAGGAAGAATTGTTTTTGTTGTTTTTAATAAAAGAAATAAGTTTTCTAAATTAAATATGCAATTAATTAGTTAATTAAATTAAATAATAAAAAATAATTACATGACCTATTTTTGTGTTTTTGGTTATTTTAGGAAAAAAAATAAAATATAATTAAGTTAGTAATAAAACCTATTTATTCTAATTATTTTTAATTATGTACAAAATAAATTAAAGTTATCTAAATTAATCAAACCTAATTAAATTAATTAATTTATTGATAAAAAATATACCTAAATCTAATTGGTGAAAAATAATATTTTTGGTGATTTTTGATAAAAATAAAATAATTGATTGGTTAGTAAAATAAATAAATAAATTAAAAGAAATAAAATAACATAGAAAAGAAAATAGAAAGAGAGAGTGGGCCTGAATATGGGGGTGTAAAAAGCAAAATCTGGGCCCAAGAAGAGGGAAGTCCATGTTGACCTTCATGATTTGATGCTATGCGTTTGACCAGGCTTATGATGTACCCTCATGGATGGCCCTTGGATCTGGCCATCTGACATTTGGCTGGCTGGATTGTGAGGACATATGGTAATCCTTTGGCTTGTGAACGCGTTGGATAACCTGAAAGAAATTAAGAAAAATACCAAATGTTGGAGGCAGGGGTCGAACCCCTGACCTCAAGCCTCCTAATGCCCTAAACGCTTGCCTGGCTACCACTGGGCCAATTGCTTCTGTTTGTTATAATAATACAAAACAATAAACAAATATTAAAAAGGCACGTAAATCAATTCAGCGCGTGAAATTTGAACAAGCCAATGGAGGGGTGCCAAGTGGTCATCTTCTTCCTCTCTCCGTGGGTAAAAGTTTCAAACTTTTACCTACGAACGTTTGTCCGTAGCTATTGACATGGCTCGTTCCAAAATCCGCCTTGAGCCATATAAATGACATCTAATTCCATGGTTGGACTCGTCTCATCCTCCTGAACATGGTGGTACCATTCATGAAAGCTAATTTCACCGATAAACAAAAACCCTAATTCGAAGCTACAAAACCTAGCCATGGTGAAATCTTACACAGGATATATAAATGAAATTAAATGATGCAGAAAGCTTGCAAATGTTCCATGGATCAAGAATCTATGATTAATTCATCCTAACAATGCCTAAATCATGCTAACCGAATTCAAAATTTCATGGATATCGTGATGGACTTACAGAGATTTTTGGGACTGGAAAGGCTTGGTTCTTGATTGCTTCCGCTTGCTGGGAGTCTCAGGAAGTGATTGGGATAGCTGGAAGGCTTTGAGGATGCCTGGAACACTGAATTCTATCTTGCACTTTTTCTTGATTTTTTCAAGTTTTTGTTCTGCCTCTTGCGCCTCTTTCTAACCTAGTTTTGAGTCTGCACACGTTCTATTTGTACCAGGGAATGCATTAGGGTTGAAAGAATGCATCCAATCTTCCTCCATCAATGAGTTTGATCTTGATTTGATTCACCTTTAAATCTTTCCAAAAATGGCCTAAATCCAATATTTTTTTCCACCCTAATGCCTTGCACGAGTTTGATTTGATGCTAGCTTTAATTGAAACCTGAAACAAGCACAAAATCTTTTGTTTTCAATATTTTGGATTTTATATGATTTGTTTTGATTTAAATTGAATTAATTCAAATAAAAATCAAAATAAATAATAAAAACATGATAAGTATAAGTGGAAAAGGCTAGAGCTCGTGGACTATGTTGCCAACTCAAAACAAGTGAAAAAGATTGGGCCTATTTGGCAAAAATTGAAGTTTTAGGCATAGTCGACTTTTGGCAATTTTGCAAAAAGGGTCAACTTCACCAATGCATAACTTTCTCATTTTTGACTCTTTGGAGGTGTTCTTTGACTTTTTAGAAATCTTGAGATGTCCTTTAATCAACCATTTTAGTCTCATCTCAATTTGATATTCCATTCTCAAGTATGAAGCTTTGACAAAAAAGATGCTTTTGTTGACTTTTCAAAATGACCTATAATATCCAAATTCATAACTTCTTGTGAGTGCATATTTTGAAATTGGGAGATGAAGATGGATTGTAGGTAATTTCATCCTATTCAAAATGAGCTTTGGATGGGTCATTTCTAATAAAGTATGAGAAAGTTATGATTGGTCAAAGTTGGGTTGACTTTTCCTGCAAAACCCTAATTTAGCAACTTTTGGTTCTTGAGGAATTATGAGCAATCCTTGATGAATCATGATCAACCCTTGTTCAAATGATGAAATATGCTTAAAAATGATAATGTTGACCAAAAATCTTGAAGTTTGATTGTATGTGGGCCACAATTGACTTTTGCCCTAGCACAGTCGATTTTCAACCCTTTGAGCAATTGACTGAGCAAATTTCCTCTGTAGGGCTTGAAACTTGACATGGATGATCTTGAGAACATACTAGGACAATGTTGAGCATTTGGGGTCCCTTGTACTCAAGTATCTTGATGCAACATGTAACCCTAATTATAGGTAGACTTCCTTTAGGAGAGAGCTTGTCTGGCCAACCCTTGGACTACCTTGAGCAACTTGAGTAATATTCTTGAAATGTTTTGAGAAATATGGGAGGGAAAATTTTGGGGTACAACAGCCGCCCCTGTTCAATCTTCTTAAACCTAAGGATGTAGATTGGCTTTCGTGCCTTTCATGGTCCGAAGGTGGAAGATGATTGAACACTAGAGTGCCCAGAAATTTGCACTCGCATGAAGTGGTACTTGTCTTGCGATATTGGGAATGGGCTTACAGATGCCATTTGGAAATTGCTGACGAGGGGATGGGCTTAAAGATGCCATATGAAGGAGTGTCGATCGCATAAGAGATTCCTTAGCGAGAGCTTGTATACTTGTCATTGAGGAAGATTCTGCCGGGGAAGGCTGATCTCTATCGAGAGAAGTAGAATTTTAGGAACTTCGGTCGTCCTTATTATTCTGAGGAAACATCTCTGTTGAATTTTAGGAACTTCGGTCGTCCGTATTCGACTGAGGAATCGTCTCTGTTGAATTTTAGGAACTTCAGTCGTCTGTATTCTGCTGAGGAATCATCTCAATTTGAATTTTAGGTACTTCGGTCGTCCATATTCGACTGAGGAATCATCTCAATTTGAATTTTAGGAACTTCGGTCGTTCGTATTCTACTGAGGAAACATCTCTGTTGAATTTTAGGAACTTCGGTCGTTCGTATTCGACTGAGGAATCATCTCTGTTGAATTTTAGGAACTCCGGTCGTTCGTATTCTGCTGAGGAATCACCTCAATTTGAATTTTAGGAACTCCGGTCGTCCGTATTCTGCTGAGGAATCATCTCAATTTGAATTTTAGGAACTTCGGTCGTCCGTATTCGACTGAGGAATCATCTCTATTGAATTTTAGGAACTTCGGTCGTCCGTATTCTGCTGAGGAATCATCTCAATTTGAATTTTAGGAACTTCGGTCGTCCGTATTCTGTTGAGGAATCATCTCAATTTAAATTTTAGGAACTTCGGTCGTCTGTATTCTGCTGAGGAATCATCTCGATTTGAATTTTAGGAACTTCGGCCGTCCGTATTCGACTGAGGATTAGACTGTTATCCAATCGTACCCGGGAATTACAGCTTGAATTTTGTGAGAATCTTTCCTGAAAGGTAAAGGTTAGTTGTATGTAATGCATGATATGTATCGAGCAATGATGTTCTCAAAATAAATGAGATTGTGTTGTATGATGCGTATATGCATGTGTCATGATATATGGAAATGTGATGTTTTTAGCTGGGGAAAATAAATCCCGGATTGCTGCTGGAGAAAAGAGTTGAATTCTTCGTTTCCGCTGGGGATAGTGGATGAAGATGATTATGAGAATAAACCTGCAGGAGAGGATAACTTCACTGGGGAATAAACTTGATGAGGAAATGACTCTGTGGGGAGGACAAATTCTGCTAGAGAACTTGTTGATTTGGAGAAATAACCTCGACTGGGGGTGAATCATCATTGTCGGCGATGATAAACTCTGTTGGGGATTGAGTTTCTGTTTATAAAAAAGGAATGAACTCCGCTGGGGATGATTTTCCAGTTGCGAATTCACTGGGAATAATCTTTTAGACTTTACTGGGGACACTCTTCCATACTCTACTGGGGATAATTTTCCAGTGCTGGTGGTAGATAAACTATGCTTGGGGGAGAATATCACTGACTCATTCGTGGTTGCGAGCCTCAGCTGGGGAGAATTAACACCACTATCTTTCTCCTTACTCTGCGGGGAGTGAATGTACCTTCAATCGTTTCCTCCAACTGGGTCTATCCATATGCCTGGTGGGTAAAGCAATTGTACGGTTTAGACACTTATTGTTTGCCCCTGTTTCTGATATTACGAGTAATCGTCTTTCGTTTCGCATGTAAATATTCATGAGCAGCAATTATTGTCAAATGCATATATCAAAAATGAACATTGGATGTTCTTGCAAAACAAAACAGAAAAAGGAAAACAATTTGAAATTTCTTTATGAAAATGAATTGTGTTAACTTTGAAATTAGCCTGTAAATAGGCGTTTTTGTACAAGAGGTTGCGTCCTAGTAAGAGAACACCACCGAACGATAGAGTTTATACAATTTGTGAAAAACAAAGAAAAACAGCTATGTGAACAATCCCACTGGGTTCCAACTCTGCTATCGCCTTTATGTCCTCGAGCATCTCATCACTTTGCTACTTGGTTGAAGGTAGATCAGATTTTTTGGCGCCGTTCGAGCCTGATAGTCGATACCGAAGTCTGGTTACAAGGTGATCCAATGAGACATAGTGTTACGCCTTAATCCCTAATTTTTTCCTGGACCTCCCTTTCAGGTTTTCAGTCCACCGGGATACCCTTTTTTGCCCAAGCTGCCTTTTCAGGTTTTCGACTTGCCGGGTGTACAAATTTTTTCGTTTTCATCCCTTATTTTTGCCCGAACCCTTTTGGTTCGCCGGGAAGCCCTTATTTTTGCCTAGGCCAGTCAACCTAGCGGGTCTTTGATTATGCGTAGTATTTTTTCACTATGTCTGCATTAACGGGGTGAGGAAGGTTGTCACCATCCATGGTGGTTAGAATCATAGCTCCTCCTGAGAAAATGTTCTTAACCATAAATGACCCTTCGTGCGTAGGGGTCCATTTGCCTCTGGGATCACCTTGAGGTAGTATGATGCGTTTGATCACCAGATCCCCAACTTGATACTCTTGTCGTTTAACTTTCTTGTTAAATGCCATGATCATCCGTTTTTGATACGTCTGACCATGACAAATAGCAATAAGTCTCTTTTCGTCGATTAAGTTTAGCTAATCAAGCCGGGTCTGAATCCAGTCATCTTCACTCAAACCTGCATCCTTCATAATCCGAAGAGAGGGTATCTGAACTTCAATGGGAAAGACGGCCTCCATGCCATATACCAAGGAATAGGGTGTTGCCCCTGTTGACGTTCGTGCTGAGGTACGGTACCCATGAAGAGCAAACAGTAACATCTCGTGCCAATCTTTGTATGTCCCTGTCATCTTCTGCACAATATTCTTGATATTCTTATTAGCCGCTTCAACAGCCCCATTCATCTTCAGCCGGTAAGGAGAAGAGTTGTGATGCTGTATCTTGAACTGCTTGCAGAGTTCGGTGATCATCATATTGTTGAGATTTGTATCATTGTCTATAATGATCCTCTCTGGTACACCATATCGACAGATCAAATTGTGCCGAATAAACCGTGCCACGACGTTCTTGGTTACAATAGCAAATGAAGCTGCCTCAACCCACTTCGTAAAGTAATCAATGGCTACCAGGATGAAATGATGCTCGTTGGACGCAGTAGGTCTGATCTCACCAATCATATTGATGCCCCACATTGCAAAAGGCCAAGGAGCTGTCAAGACGTTCAAAGGTACTGGAGGTATGTTCACTTTATGAGCATAGACTTGGCACTTGTGACAGGTCCGAGAATGTTGATAACAGTCGGCTTCCATGGTGGACCAATAATATCCTACCCGTAGGATTTTCTTCGCCATGGTGTGTCCACTGGAATGAGTTTCGAAAGTACCTTCATGTAAGTCTACCATAATATTTTCTGCCTCGTTCTTATCCACACATCCCAGTAAGGTTGAATCATGGTTACGCTTGTAAAGGATACCATTATTGATGAAGAACTTCGCCGCGAACCTTCTCAGAAACTTCTTATCATTAACAGATGCACCCTCGGTGTACTCCTGAGCCTCAAGATACCTTTTTACCTCGTGAAACCAGGGTTTATCTGCTACCTCCTCAGTCTCAATGTCCTAGCAATGTGCAGGTTCGTCCAACCTCTCAATGGTAATCTGGGGAGCCTCATTGTCCCATCTGACCTTGAACATAGAAGACATCGTAGCTAGCGCGTCCGCTAACTAATTCTCCTCTCTTGGGAAGTGTTCAAAGGTTATCTCTTAGAAGTGTGGAAGCAAAGTCAATACATACTCTTTGTAAGGAATAAGATATGGGTGCTTCGTATCCCACTCGCCTTTGATCTGACTGATCACGAGAGTGGAATCTCCAAATACACTTAAGAACTTAATCCTTAGGTCAATAGCTGCTCGAAGACCCATAATGCACGCTTCATACTCCGCCATGTTATTGGTGCAGTTAAAGCATAATTGGGCGGTGAACGGAGTATGACAGCCTTCAGGAGATATGATCACGGCGCCAATGCCATTACCCAAAGCATTTGAAGATCCATCGAAATACATAGACAATCGGGATCCCTCCTCAGGTCTTTCATCCGGTCCAAGTGTTTCACAGTCAGTCACCAACATGATGTTCTCATCCGGAAATTCGAAGTTCATAAACTGGTAATCATCCACGGCCTGATGCGCCAAATGATCCTCCAACACACTTCCCTTGATTGCTTTTTGGGTCGTGTATTGGATGTCATACTCAGTCAAGATCATCTGCCATCTTGCTATTCTTCCAGATAAGGTAGGCTTCTCGAAGATATACTTGATTAGATCCATCTTTGATATCAATAGGGTAGTGTGAGTCAGCATATACTGTCTCATCCGGCGAGCAGCCCATGCCAAAGCGCAACAAGTTTTCTCAAGCAACGAGTATCGGGTCTCGCAGTCGGTAAAATTTTTGCTAAGGTAATAAATAACATGCTCTTTTCGGCCAGACTCGTCATGCTTCCCCAGCACGCACCCCATCGAATTGTTGAGTACTGTCAAGTATAAGATAAAAGGTATCCCTTCAACTAGAGGCATCAGAATAGGTGGCTCTTGGAGATATTCTTTGATCCTTTCGAAAGCGGAATGACATTCATCGTTCCATCTCACCACTTGATCTTTCTTTAGTAAGTTGAAGATTGGCTCACAAGTAGCGGTCAGGTGTGAAATGAACCGGGCGATGTAATTCAGATGCCCCAAAAAGCCTCTGACTTCCTTTTCAGTTCGAGGAGCTGGAATTTCCTGTATAGCCTTCACCTTTGCAGGATCCACCTGAATACCTTTATCACTAACGTAAAAACCCAGCAGCTTACCAGACCTCACCCCGAAAGTGCACTTGTTCGGGTTTAATCTCATCTTGTACAACTTCAACCTGCCAAATAGCTTCTGAAGATGGTCGAGGTGTTCATCCTCGGTTTGGGATCTTGCAATCATGTCGTCAACGTATACCTCAATCTCATGATGAATCATGTCGTGGAATAAAGCGACCATGGCGCGTTGATACGTTGCCCCAACATTCTTCAATCCGAACGGCATGACCTTTTAGCAAAAGGTACCCCATTGAGTAACGAACGTTGTCTTCTCCATGTCCTTGGGAGCCATCTTAATCTGATTGTAACCAGAGAAACCACCCATAAAGGAGAAGACCTTATGCTGTGCGGTGTTGTCAACCAGAACGTCGATATGAGGTAGAGGGAAATCATCCTTGGGGCTTGCCCTGTTCAGATCCCTATAGTCAACACACATTTGAACTTTACCATCTTTCTTCGGCACCGGGACCACGTTGGAAAACCACTGCGGGTAAGTAGTAACTGCTAGAAAACCGGTATCAAACTGTTTCATAACCTCGCTTTGATTTTCTCAGACATCTCTGGGCGCATTCGGCGAACTTTCTGTTTCACTGGAGGACAATCTTCCTTGGTTGGCAAGCGGTGAACCACAATATCGGTATCCAACCCAGGCATATCTTCATAAGACCAGGTAAAGATCTCAACATAGTCACACATCATCTGTATCAACCGTTGCTTGACTTTAGGCTCCAAATTTGCACCGATCTTGACCTCTTTCTTGTCTACTTATGTACTCAGATTTACTGTTTCCGCTGGCTCTTCGTGCGGCTGTATGGCCCTCTCTTCCTGAAGTAACAATCTAGAAAGTTCCCCAGGAACTTCACAATCATCCTCACCTTCGTCCTCGGCTTGGTTGATCGGACTTTCAAAGTCATAACTGGCAGTAGCAGAGTCGTTATCAGTGGGATCCAGAGTGGACGCAGACCTGTATATGTGAGTGTGTGTAATACAAATAGCTGTTTTGCAAGATAGAAAAGAAAAACAAGGAGCGCAAAATTCGTAATGCAAGAGAACGTCTAATTCTTTTATTGATGATATATGGAAATGACAAATATTAAGCCCTCACAAACAAAGCCACAGTGTCTCGGGCAAGGCACCAGGCCAGAGTTTAAAACTGTCTGTCACAAACTCAAAATAAAAGTTTATTACTGTGTAATAAAAGAAATAGGCACGAATTCCTTTGTCGTCCAATTGCTTAATCCGTCGTCGGTAGTCAAGTAAATCCAGCTGTCAAACTCAGACTCTCCAGCATCATCTTCAATTGCATTCACTTCCGGATTACTAATACGTAGGGGAGGTCTTCCAATCCGCGCACGCCGAACGACCCTTTGAGCTTCTGCAGTAAAACCCAAACCAAACTTGTCAGTATTGTGTGCAAAGTCAGGGAGTTGGCCCCAATTCGTACACCCACCTTTTTCAATAACAGCCCGGGCATCCTTGAGGGAAGCCATCTTCAATGGAGGATTTTCAGCAACAGTTTCAGTCGACGCCAGAGTCTGGGGGACTTCTTCAAAGTTTTGACACGGGGTTTCAATGAATTCCCCATCCATCTCCACATACCGAAAAGAGTTAAGGTGGATCACCATGTATTCCTCTTTTCCTCGTACTGTAACGATTTCCCCTTTACTGGGTATTTTAGCATCTGATGGAGCGTAGAAGTTACTGCCCCAGCTTTATGGATCCACGGGCGACCCAGCAAACAAGAACAAGACTGTCGAATGTCCATCACATAGAATGTAGACACGAAAGTCTGGGAACCAACCTTAACAGGGACATCCACCTCTCCATGTACCATCCTTTTGGACCCGTCAAAGACCCTAACCACAATATTACTTGGCTTCAGCGCCAACCCTTCACAGTCCAACCGATCTAATGCTTTCTTGGGTAAAACATTTAACAAGGACCCAGTATCTACCAACACGTGGGCTAGAGTAGTTCCCCTGCACTCGATTTAAACATGCAGAGTGTCATTGTGATTCTTTCCTTTGGCAGTCAAATCTGCGTCGGAGAAACCCAACCCGTTGTCAGCTGTCAAACTAGCCACACAGTCATTGAATTGATCAGTAGATGTTTCCTGCGGCACATGCGCAGTTTTCAGGAAAGCAATTAAAACTTTAGCATGGGCTTCTGAGCATAATAATAGAGATAACATAGAGATCTTCGACGGGGTTTGCCCCAGCTGTTCGACTATGTTGTAGTCTCTTTTCTTGATGATCTTCAAAATCTCCTCTATCTCCTGCCTAGAGGCTTCAACAGTAATCTTCTTCGGTGCCTCCGTCCGGGAAGGCTCATCGGTTATCCCTTTGCCCCGAGTGTCAGATTACTTGGCGACAGGGGTAATGATTGGAACATGAACAGGGACAGTAGCAGATGTACTAGCAGGTGTAATAGCAACAGGCTTCTGAACAGTTGGTGGGGAAATCTCAGGAGAGAAAAGTCTTCCGCTGCGGGTGACTTTGCTAGACCCAAAGATATTACTGACATCAGTATCAGCCTCTTCAACCTTCAAGTCTTGTTTAATCCCATGATAATACACATTAGCCCCATAGTGCCACGGGACAGCCTTATCCGACGTGTAAGGGATAGGTCCAGGAATAGTAATGATCAATGGAGCAACTCTTGGAACAAATGTAATTCTAACAGGCTTTCTCGAGGAAGCCTTGGAAGAATTGGCAGAAATGGTGATTATGGAAACATCTTCAACAGGAATCAATGGAACCAAAGTTTTCTCAAACAAGATCTCTTTATTGTCCATCAGGTGCTGAACACCTGATTTCAGCAAATGACAACCAGCAGGTAGGACGAAACATAGATGGCAACCTTCGCCACAACCCGGAAATAAACTGGCCAACAATAAGTTCTTCTTAACGGTCAACAACAGAGTAGAAATGTCTTCTATAGAGGTTACAAATGAATCCTCGTCCACAGCATTTACTCCATGCTTGGGCATAGGAGCAGTCATGACATTAGGCTTTTCTGGCGCTTCAAACTCGATCTCCTTAACATTAATCAGATCCTGCACTTTTTTCTTCAAGGCCCAGCAGTTATTGGTATCATGCCCAGGGCTATCAGAGTGATAAGCACAGCGGGCGTTCGGATTATACAGCGGTGATGTAGTGCTAGGATTCTTTGGAGCCTCCTTCAGAATCACCAAGTTGGGTTTTTAACAATTGCGGAAAAATTTGCAATAGAGTCATACTGAGCCGAGTATATTTCCTTTGCGGTCTCTCTACCCTCTTCTTATTGTTGCATTGTGGGGCAACAGTTGGTCTTGAAATTACCACCGCATTCACTGCTTGGCGGCGTTCAGGACGGTTTTGGCTCCTTGAGCTATAAACTGCACTAGATTCCTTCTTGAAAGGCTTCTTCTTGGTACTTGATGAAGCACCTTTCTGTATCTTGCCACTTTTAATACCAGCTTCAACTCTCTCCCCAGTCATGAACAATTCAGTAAACCCGGACGATGAACTACCGATCAAGTGATTGAAGTATGGACCAGACAAAGTCCCAAGAAACATATCCACCAACTCCCTATTAGCCAAAGGGGTTTGTACTCTTCCAACAAGATCTCTCCACTTCTGAGTGTAGTCCTTAAAACCTTCGCTCGCACCCATAGACATACCCTGAAGTTGGGTACGCGTGAGAGCAAGGTCGGCATTATACTTGTATTGCTTGTAAAAAGCAGCAGCAAGGTCCTCCCAGTTGCGGACATTAGCTCCTTCTAGTTGATAGAACCATTCAAGTTGAGTCCCTGACAGACTATCTTGAAAGAAATGAACCCAAAGGTTCCTATCAGCAGTATATGGTTGAATCTTTCTGACATACGAGTGGAGGTGTATCTTCGGACAAGATATACCATCGTACTCAGCAAAGACAGAAGCTTTAAACTTGTGTGGGATCACCACCCCAGATGCCAAACCCAAATCTTCGAAGTCTAACCCATGTATCTTTTGGATCTCCATTGCATTTAGCCGGTCTTCAAGTTGTTTATAGCTATCCTCGGCAGGAGGATACTGGTCTTCATCAAAGTCTGTGTCATTGTCAGAAACCACAGGGCTAGGACCCTTCCTTTCTTCTTGATTCTCTCCCCCTCCAGATGAGTGAGATAAATCAGCTTCTTGTCTCAACCTGTTCCCAAATCTGTGACCCATATTCAAGAGGACCACCTTCTTCTTCTTCTACTTCTTCTTGTCCTTCAAGATAAGAGTCTTCAAATCTTGCTGCCCTTTGGCCAAGTTCATGAACATCTCCTGGAACTGAGCATTCTGAGCTTGCAGAGCCTTGATGGCTTGATCAGTAGGTGTTTCAGAATACATGTTATGCTGATATAAACAGCAAAGAAAATGAGAAACCTGTAAGGGTACCTGTGATGAAGTGCATGGGAATGGAATGCATATGAAATGATTTCAAAGACTTAGGGAGATTCAAATAACCAAAATAAAACACACTTTATTAGATTAACCATTGAAACAATATTTAACAAATGCCTTTAAGGAGTTACAAAAGAAATACTGAAAAGTAAATCTAAACTAAAAACAATAAAAGACATCAGAAATCCCAAGGTCGTTTTCCTTTCGTGCTGACATAATCGTTGATTGTCCTCTCGTTCTCCAGCTGCCTTGTAAGCTTCAGGATCTTCTGTTCCTGCTCATGATACTTTTCTCTGTAAGTATCCCTTTCTTCCCTTAACTGGATCCAAGATCTCTTCAATTCCCTAATATCAGTAGGCATATATGGATGGATGACCGTATAAGGAACCCCTTCTTCATCAGCATGCTCCACAATCACCGACAAAACAACTTCATATGGCATCCCCAGCTTTTGAGCACGGGCTCGAACCCACTGGAGATATGGTTGCATCGAGAGAGAAGTCTTCATTCCTAGCTCGTGTGGATCAGACCTGTTAACCCTGTTCCAAGCTCGTATAAACATGCGGCGATGTCCCTCAACATCCCCCTTGAAGTCAAAGATAATGCCTGTAAGCAGCAGCTCATGAGGACCGTCCCTTCGAGCTCGTCCAAATTGTCGTAAGGCCAAACAAGGATTATAGGTTATCCCTCCTCTAATTCCAAGCAATGGAACATTTGGGTATTTCCCACACCGATCAATGACAGCTACCTTTTCCATATCTTTAGTACTCCAAAGGATGTCCGTATAAGCAAGGGACATGACTCTGTAGGCCCAACCCATACCTTCCTCATTCTTCAATACAGATTTGGGGAGGTTAGAAATAAACCACCTCGCCAGCAGCGGTGCACATCACATGAGAGTTCCCCTTCCCCGTACAGTACGGGTATAAAGAGCATGTAGAATATCACCTAGAAGAGTAGGCACTGTGTGATACGGTGGGAGAACTGACTTGAGGTTTTGCGTTTGTGTTCGCAAATGTTTCGGTTTAGCAAGAGTCGCCATCGACTTTTTATTTTATCCAAAGGAAAGGTCAAAAATCACAGGAAAGACCTTTGAGATGTTTTCTTGGGTTCGAGGGGTAGATTATGAAAAGGGAAGGTGCAAGCACACTTTTCATCCATGGTTATCCATGGGCTCTTAGTTACTTGTTTAGATCACTTGCTTTTGCTTTTCAATTGTTTGAAATGGTGCTTTGTGTGTGGTTTTGGAAATGTTTTGAAAAGAGGCCATAGTTGTGGAAACCTTTGTAATGATTCTTGTTTGAATATATACAAAGGTGTTTGTCTTTTAAAAAGATGTTTCAATGTTTTGAATGTTTATTTTGGGAAATGTTGAAATTGTGTTGTAAGGTGTGTTTGAAAATAGCAAGGATGTTTTGCAAGTTTTGATCAAGTAACTAAGAGTTGTCTACCCTATCTACTCAAAGATCTTTCCTACACATTTTTAACCCTTTTGACAGTATTGTTTTACCATTGCATTTGGTAAACAACCTTGTGTTTGGATGTTAAACAGGACAGGCCCGGGTCATCGTATGGACCATGATAGCAATTGTGCTAAGTATCTTTAGCAAATTTTTGAGGGACTAGATCATTTTGTATAGGCAACCAAGATAGCGTCATCGAGGTACTATGATCTTTTGTTTTGCCAAGATACTCAACATGCATAACATGGCCATTCTCAAGGCAACAAGTGGATGAAACCCTAGGGGTGCATGTGTGCATTGTGTTGTCAATTTTCATGCTTTTTTTGTCTTTAAATTAGTCAAGCTATTTGTTTTTTATTTTGGACATTTGCATACAAACCCTAATCTCTAACATGGCATATTTGAAAGCATAAAGAGCGCAAAATAAACCTAAGCTATTACCACATTGATATGGGGAGGGGGGATACAATTGTGAATGGGGAGTATTTGCAAGAAAATAAAACCCTAAATTATTACAACCAAATTGAATTCTTGGTATCAAATAAATAAGCAATATTTAAATAAATAATTTAAATATAAGTATGAAAAATGTTATAAATATGTAAAAGATATTTTTATTTATTTTTATGTATGTAAAAATATAATATTTACTGCATTAAAAAAAGAAATAAAAAGATTATTTTTATTAAGGGTAAAAACCCTAATTTTATTTTAAGAAAGTAAATATATATATTAATTATATTATTCATGTACAATAAAATAAAATAAAATATATACAAAATAAAAATATATTAGAAAAAATATTATTTAAGTATAAATAATAATAAAAAGGCATAAAAATTTTATGTATCATTTTCAAGTTTTTATTAAATAAAATAAAGGTATATTATCTAAAAACTATTTTCACGTTAGAAAAATAATAAAAAATATAAAATAAAATATGAAAATTTATGAAAATGTTTTTAATATTTTTTATGTTTAGAAAATAATAAAATAAAATCAGAAATGAAAAATAAATAGAAAAATACAAAAATATAAAGAAATGGGCCAGGGAGGTGCAATCAGTAAAGAGGGGGTGTCAAAAACAAAGCCAGAACCAAGCCCAGCCCACTGAACTTCATCTTCAACCTTTGTCAAACAAAACCACGCGCGCCTGATTCAAATATGGAAAACCTGCATACGTGCTCTAATGCAAAAACTCATAACACCAAAGTTCTAGCATTTTTCAAGACGATTTCAACCATATAAAGAACTTAATCTAACTCTCAAAGACCAGAGAGAATTTCTTTGGCCCTAATTTCTAACCTAACTTTTTCAGGAAGTTCATGAATCAAATTCTCTTAACACGATTAACTTAAATGAAATCTAAGCATATGTACAACTTCATGGCTATGAGTACTACATTTTTTATTCACAAACCTAAGCCTAATGATTCCTAAATAGAGAGATAGGAAGTTGACAAAAACCTATTTCAGTTGAACTCGTGTATGGAAATGTGGAGCTTTTCATTGAGGCCTGAGATGCTTGGGAGCTTGCTTGAACTTCCTCTGACCTTCCTCAATGCCTAGTTTGCCTTAGATGTGCTTGAACAAGCTTGTAGAACCCAACCTGCACAATCTGAAAACAGAAATGGTGAAGCTTGCAAATGGAGTTACAGTCAGTGGCCAATGATTGGGATAGCTTGGATAGGTTATATGGAATGTATTGGAACAAGTTTGGGTCAAAACGCACGAGTAACTTGTGAGATGGAAGTGAAACTGTAGAGAGTGCCCTGTTTTGCAAAAGGAAGGTGATTTTGTGTTTTGGAAGGCTTGAGGGTTCAACAATTCGTGTTTCTGGCTCAAGGCAATGCAAAAAACTTGTTTCAAAAGCTTGCAAGGGTTGGTTATATCAGATATCCAAGTTGTGTCTCTTTTGCAAGTTTACTTGTATTTTAAGCAAAAGTAAGAAATGATGCAAGACAGACCTGTACATGCTATCTACCAGCTTGCACTTTATGATTTTGGCCCCCTCAGTTTGTGGATATTGTTTGTTGTACAAGATTTTGTTCAAGACTCAAGAATGCAATTTGACATAAAGCAATTTTGACAAAAATGGCAATGTTGTCTTTTTGCTATTTTTGGATTATCTCTTGTGTAATCCTCCCATGATCAGAACAAAGCCTCAAACTAATGGATTTTCATTTAATTATTGAGTATGAAAGGGTTTAGGGATCTGTAATCAAGTACAAACAATGCTGGATGGAAGTTGCAACTTGTAGCAACATGAAAATGCCATGGATCAAAAGTGAGTTTTTTCCAAATTCAAACCTTCGATTCTCCCTAACCATAAATGATTTTGGAGAGTTCTTGGACATTTTGGAAAGCTTGTAACCTGCTCTACAATCCATCTCTGAAATGAATTTTGAGATTCCAAGTGTAACTAGGTGAAAAATTTCCATGAAGATAGGTCAAAATCCTGCCTAAACTAGGGCAAAATTTCACTAAGTTTAAAGTTTCATGGACCCTTGTTCCAAAAATTATAAATTGAGATCCAAGCTTCTTTTGAGAAAACTTTGTGTATCAAAGTTGTAGATTTTGTTGAGTAATACAACTTTCATGTTGGAAGTTTTGTTTGAATCCAATTGCATCATGGTGAAAATGTTGGGCAAATTTGGGAAAAATTAAGAAAATTTCATAACTTAGAAAAATTCTAAGTTATGAAAATTTTCAATCTTAAACCCTAATTTTGATTAGGTTTCTTGATTAACAAGTTTCATGTTTTGACATATCTTGATGAAAAATGACCCTTGACACTTGATTTTGAACAAAAAGTCAAAGTTTGACTTTTCAGTGTACAGTTAATTTTCGATCAGTTGACTGGAAAATTCATCTGTCAATCCAATGCAATTGAGATCTTTTGAACCTTGTGAATAGGTCAAGATGATGCCATTGAGTCCTTGAATCCATGCTTGAACCCAATTTTCCATTGGCTAGGTGAAAAGTCAGAAATTTCCCTTCTGCAGTCAAAACCCTAAAAATGACCATTTTGCCCTTTTGATGATCTGATCAAATTTCTTGAGGAGTTGTAGTACAAACTTAATCAAATGGTCCATATGAGTTTATAATGTTGATATGGATCAAAATTTATGAGGTTTGACTGTAAATTGGCCACAGTTGACTTTTTTTCCCCAATACAACTGATTTTTAGGTCAACTGTCCAGTTGACTGGGCAAAAATTTGATTCAAGGCTTGAAACTTGGTATGAGCAAACTTATAAGTCCAACATGAAGTATGAAAGTAACATTGAGTATTAGAAGTCCAAAATTCCTTGTGCAAACTCAAACCCTAATTTAGGTCAACAATGCAAGGAGATGTCTTGAGCAGAGCAAACCCTAGCTTGGTCTTGAATTCAAAGAGTCTTGTGATGAGAAATATTGATAAAATGAGAGGACAAATTTTGGGGTACAACAGCTTCCCATGTTCAATCTTCTTGAACCTTAAGAGTTAGATTGGCGAGTTTGCCTTTCGTGACTCGAAGGTAAAAGAGGATTGGACACTAGAGTGCCCGTAAATTTGCACTCGTCAGAGTAGTTGAGGGAATGGGCTTAAAGGTGCCATTTGGAGATGTGATTGAATCTCGCTGGAGATGGGATTAAAGATGCCATCCAATAAAGTTGATCGCATAAGAGATTCCTTTGCGAGAGCCCGTATACCTGTTGTTGAGGAGGACTACGCTGGGGAACGCTGGTCTCTGTCGTGGTAGAAATAGAGCTTTAGTCGTTTTGTTATTCTACTGGGGAGTCATCTCTTGGTTGAAGAGGTGATAGTGAACTGCTATCTGGTCAACATCCAGGCTTCACAGTCTTGTATTGCTATCTGGTCAACTGCCAGGTTTCACAATATCTTTCTTCCTATTTGGTCAACGTCCAGTCTTCAGAAGGAGATCAAATGGTTATTCGGTCGCCTCCGGTTTTCCCTTTGATTTCAGGGCCTACTAATATCCGATTGAATCCGGGCTTCAAAGTAATTGGCCGAGTAAACTTTTATTTGGTCAACGTCAAAGTTTCACAGTATACCTCACTGTTATCTGGTCAACGTCCAGGCTTCACAGTTTTATATTTCTATCTGGTCAACGTCCAGGCTTCACGATACTTTACTTCCTATCTGGTCAATGTCTAGTCTTCAGAAGGATATCAAATGGTTATTCGGTCGCCTCTGGTTTTCCCTTTGATTTCGGGGCCTACTAATATCCGGTTGAATCCGAGCTTCAAAGTAATTGGCCGAGTAAATTGTTATTTGGTCAACGTCCAAGTTTCACAGTATACCTCACTGTTATCTGGTCAACGTCCAGGCTTCACAGTTTTGTATTGCTATCTGGTCAACGTCCAGGCTTCACAATACTTTACTTCCTTTCTGGTCAACGTCTAGGTTTCAAAAGAATTTGCAGGGGATTCAACTATTTTCCGGTTGATCTCCGAGCTTCAGCATAATCAAGATAAAATCTGGTTGGATCCAGGCTTTATAACTGGAACATGAATTTTCCCCTTGATTTGAATAAACAAATAGAAAAGCATCCATGTCTGGAGCATCTCTAAGCAGTTTTATGAGCTTTGAATATCTGTTTTAGGTAGCTATCGATTTTATCCTGAAAAGGGTGGAATGTTAGCTGAAACACAAAGTTATGTTGCATGAAATGTATGATGCAATAAGATGTGTTTTATCAATGTTCATGATTTATGAATGTAATGTATGCGCATATAAGATGATTAGCTGTTTTGCTGAGGAAAATAAATCCCGGATAGTTGGAGACAATAAAATCTTTGACTGCTGTCGGGGAAAATAAATCTGTGACCACTGTTGGAGATTTAAGATCTTTGACAACCTCTATGGGGAGAAGCCATACTGCTGGGGAGATCAGGAGTTTGGGTTGTATGCCAATCTACTGGGGACTTCAAGAATGAGAATCTCCATTCCGTTGGGGGTATCAGGGGAAAACTGAATGGTTTCCACTGGGGATTGGTAGCTCAAAGTTTCCTCTCTGCTGGGGATCTTAATGACATGCTGATTTAATCGTGGCGAATTCACTGGGGAAGAATAACTCTTTGGGGAATTGTCTTGTTTTAAAGCGACTCTTCAGGGACAATGGAGGAAACTGGATGGTCTCCACTGGTGTTCAAAGGCTGAAGTTTTGGCTACGCTTGGGAAAGAAAGTTTCATCCTTACTGAGGGTTTGTAGTTCAAAGTTTTTCTCCGCTGGGGATTGGGAGTTTGAAAATTCAACTCTGACGGGGATTCTTGAAACTTAACTCTGCTGGGGATATGGATGATGTGCTGCAGGGGACTCCTCCTGGAATAGCCTAAAGACATCTTCCTATACTTTCATCCTATCAGTAATTATTCTTTCTCATTTCGTTTTATTTTGTAAGCAGTGATTATATTCAAATGCATATGCTCATTTAATAAATCATTGGATGTTTTCAAATAAAACACAAGTATAAAAAAGAAAGGAAAGGCAAACAATTTTCTGCACTTTGAAGTATCTTTGTATTAACTTTGTGTAAGTATTTTGTACAAAGGAGACAAACATCCTAGTAAGAGAATGTTGTCATAAAATTGAGAAAATTTTATACAAAGAAAGATGGCTATGTGTAACAATTCCATGGGGTTCCCATTCTACTATAGCCTTCGTAACTCTGAGTATCTTGTCCATTCCATGCTTCGTCCGCAGATGATTGGATTGATCGGAAACCTGGAGCTTGCCCGTGAAAAGATTGTCCTTAAAGTGATCCGACGAGACATAGTTATACGCTTTAATTCCCTAACTTTTGCCTGGACCGCCCTTTCGGGTTTTCGATCCACCGGGAAACCCTTTTTTGCCCAAGTCTCCCTTTCGGGTTTTCAACTTGCCGGGTGTACAGATTTTTTTTTTGTTTATCCCTAATTTTTGCCTGAACCGCCCTTTCGGGTTTTCGATTCACCGGGATGCCCATTTTTTCCAAAGTCGCCCTTTCGGGTTTTCAACTTGTCGGGTCGTTTATGCGTAGTATCTTTTGACTATGTCTGCATTCGCAGGGTGCGGCAGATCGTCATCGTCCATGGTGGTTAGAATCATAGCCCCACCAGAAAAGATGTTTTTGATCACAAATGGTCCTTCGTAAGTAGGAGACCACTTGCCCCTAGGATCACTTTGCGACAAGATGATCCGCTTGATTACAAGATCTCCGACTTGATATACCTGGCGCCTGACTTTCTTATTTAAAGCCTTGATCATTTGTTTCTGATACGTCTGAACATGAAAAACAGTAGTAAGTCGCTTCTCGTCAATCAAGTTAAGTTGATCAAGCCGAGTTTGAATGCAATCGTCTTCACTTAAACCAGCATCCTTCATAATTCTCAAGGAAGGAATCTGAACCTTCATAGGTAAAACAGCTTCCATGCCATATACCAAAGAAAAGGGGGTTGCCCCGGTCTAACTACGCGTCGTGGTACGGTATCCATGCAGAGCAAACGGTAACATCTCATGCCAGTCCTTGTAGGTGACTGTCATCTTTTGAATGATCTTCTTGATATTTTTGTTCGCAGCTTCGACAACACCATTCATCTTTGGCCGATAGGGAGATGAATTGTGATGTTGAATCTTGAACTGCTCGCACAGAGCGGTGATCATAGTATTGTTCATGTTTGTACCGTTGTCCTTGATGATACGGTCGGGGATACCATACCGGCATATGAGGTGTTGCTTGATGAAGCGGGAAACCACATTCTTTGTAACGGAGGCGAATGAAGCTGCTTCGACCCACTTGGTAAAGTAATCAATAGCCACCAGGATGAAGCGATGTCCATTGGATGTTGTGGGTTTGATCTCTCCAATCATGTCGATACCCCACATTGTGAATGGCCAAGGAGCTGTTAGGACATTGAGAGTAACTGGAGGAATATGTACCTTGTCAGCATAGATTTGGCATTTGTGACAAGTACGAGAACATTGATGACAGTCAGCTTCCATGGTAGACCAGTAGTAGCCTGCCCTTAGAATCTTCTTAGACATCGTATGTTCGCTCAAGTGGGTGCCGAATGTACCACTATGCAGTTCAGTCATGATCTGCTCAGCCTCAACCTTGTCCACACAACGAAGCAGAACACAATCATGATTGCGCTTGTATAGGATACCATTGCTCAGGAATAACTTGGCAGAAAATCTCCTTAAGAACTTTTTATCGTTGACCAAAGCTCCTTCAGGGAATTCTCGAGTCTTGAGATACCTTTTGATTTCGTGAAACCAGGGTTGGTCCACTACTTCTTTGGTATTAATCTCGTGACAATGTGCAGGTTCGTCCATCCCCTCAATGGTAATTTGGGGAGCCTCATTATCCCAGTTAAGTTTAAACATGGAAGACATTGTAGCTAGAGCATCCGCTAGCCGATTTTCTTCTCGCGGGAAGTGCTCGAAGGTAATCCGCTCGAAATGAGGTAACAATGTCAGGACATGTTATTTGTATGGGATGAGATTAGGATGTTTAGTGCCCCACTCTCCTTTGATTTGACTGATAACCAAAGCTGAGTCCCCAAACACAACCAAAGATTTGATTCCCAAGTCAATAGCAGCCTTGAGACCAAAGATGCAAGCTTCATACTCGGCCATGTTGTTGGTGCAACTGAAGCAGAGTCTAGCAGTGAAAGGTGTATGGCAACCTTGTGGAGAGATAAGTACCGCGCCGATACCGTTGCCAAGTGCATTTGAAGCACTATCAAAGTACAGAGTCCATCGGGATCCTTGTTCAGGTCTATCATACGGTATGTTACCTTTGTTGTCCAATGTCATAATGTCTTCGTCGGGGAAGTTGAACTTCATGGATTGGTAATCTTCGACAGCTTGATGAGCTAGATGGTCAGCTAGTACACTCCCCTTTATGGCTTTTTGGGTCGTGTACTGTATATCATACTCAGTCAGAATCATTTTCCATCTAGCGATTCTTCCAGATAAAGCAGGCTTTTTGAAGATGTACTTGATCGGATCCATCTTAGAGATCAACAAAGTGGTATGTGTCAACATATACTGCCTTAGCCGGCGAGCAGCCCATACCAAAGTGCATCAAGTTTTCTCGAGCAGTGAGTAGCGAGTCTCACAGTCGGTAAACTTTTTGCTAAGGTAATAAATGGCATGCTCTTTTCGGCCAGACTCGTCATGTTGGCCCAATACACACCCCATTGAATTATCCAAAACAGTCAGATACATGATTAACGACCTTCCTTCGACGGGTGGCATCAAGATAGGAGGTTCTAGCAAATACTCCTTAATTTTATCGAAAGAAACTTGACAGTCATCATTCCATTCAATCACCTGATCTTTCTTTAACAGCTTGAAAATTGGTTCACAGGTAGATGTTAGGTGAGAAATGAACCTTGCAATGTAGTTTAGGCGTCCCAAGAAACCTCTGACCTCCTTTTCAGTGCGAGGGGCAGGTATTTCTTGTATGGCTTTGACTTTGGCAGGATCAACCTCGATGCCTTTGTTGCTGACGATGAATCCCAAAAGTTTACCGGACCTGACTCCGAAAGTGCACTTGCTAGGGTTCAGTCTGAGCTTATACTCCTTCAACCTGACAAACAGCTTTTGCAGATGGTCGAGGTGTTCTTCTTCTGTCTGTGAACAGGCTATCATGTCATCTACGTAGACTTTGATCTCATGATGTATCATGTCATGAAACAAAGCTACCATGGCTCACTGATAGGTTGCCCCAACATTCTTCAGTCTGAATGGCATCACTTTATTGCAGAAGGTACCCCACTGCGTAACAAAAGTAGTCTTCTCCATGTCTTCGGGGTCCATTTTGATCTGGTTGTACCCTAAAAATCCATCCATGAAGGAAAATACCTTATGTTGAGCTGTATTGTCAACCAAGATGTCAATATGCGGTAGTGGAAAGTCATCTTTAGGGCTAGCCCTGTTTAAGTCTCTGTAATCCATACACATTCTCACTTTGCCGTCCTTTTTAGGCACGGGCACACTGTTAGCAACCCATTGTGGATAGGAAGTAACAACAAGGAAACCGGCATTGAACTGCTTCATCACTTCAGCTTTGATCTTTTCAGACATATCGGGCCTCATTCAGCAGACTTTCTGTTTAATAGGTGGACATTCTTCTCTTGTAGGGAGACGGTGAACCACAATATCTGTATCGAGTCTCGGCATGTCTTCATAGGACCAGGCGAAGATCTCAACATATTCATTCAACAGTTGAACTAAGCGCTCTTTGACATTTGGCTTTAGGTTAGCACCCATTTTAACCTCTTTTTTATCTTTGGCAGTACCCGAGTTGATAGTCTCTAACAGCTCTTCATGGGGCAGAATAACCCTTTCTTCCTGTTGTAGAAGTCTAGCCAACTCTCCAGGCACTTCACAGTCTTCATCACCTTCGTATTCGGCATGATTGACCAGATCTTCAGAGTCACTGAAGGCCATAGCAGAATTGTTACCCATGGAATCTGGAGTGGACGGGTACCTGCATTTTGTGAGTGTGGGTGTGTGTAAGGGATAGCCACCTTTAAACAAAATAAAATGTAAAAAGAAAGAAAATGAACACAAAAGTTTATATATGAAAACGTCCATGATTCATTAAAAATGGCATATGAAAATGAAGAAATCAAGCCCTTACAAATGGACCTATATGCCCCGGGTAAGGCACAAGGCAAAAAGAGTCTACGAATTGTTCAAAAATTATTACAGACCAACGGAAAATGTTCAAAAGATAAATTACTGATTAATGAAAGTAATGGGAACAGAGTCTTTCTCCTCCCAGTTGTTCAGTCCTCCTTCAATGGTCGGGAAAATCCAATCTCCAAAATTGCTCTCCTCTTCAACATCTTCCAAAGCATGAACTCCGTGATGAGTGATCTTTAATGGTGGCCCTCCAGCCCGGGAGCGGCGCACAACCTTCTGAATAGCAGCAGTGAAACCCAAACCGAACTTATCTGCCTTGAAAGGAAAATCTAGTAGCTGACCCCACATTGTACTTCCTCCTTCCTTGATCACAGCCTTCGCATCTTTAAGGGATGACATCCGGGACATAGGCTTGGCAATGATGGGTACAAAAGTCATTGTCTTAGCTGCCGCAACTTTAGGAGAAACCTCTTCAAAGTGTTGGAAAGGTGTTTCTATGAATTCACCATCTAACTCCACATAGCGGAAAGAGTTAAGGTGGCTTATCATATACTCCTCCTCACCATGAACTGTTATGATTTTACCCTGGACTGGCTATTTGAGCATTTGGTGTAGAGAAGAAGTGACTGCCCCAACATTGTGGATCCATGGTCTTCCCAACAAGCATGAATATGAAGGACGGATGTCCATCACATAAAAAGTAGAGTTCAAAATTTCCGTTCCCACCTTAATTGGGATGTCCACCTCCCCGTGGACCATCCTCTTAGAACCGTCAAAGGCTCTAACAATGATATTACTGGGCTTTAGGGTCAAACCTTCACAGTCCAATTTGTCCAATGCTTTCTTTGGTAGGACATTTAAAGATGACCCGATATCAACCAGAATGTGAGCAAGTGTGGTCCCTCTGCATTCCACCGAGACATGCAGCGCATCATTATGCTTTCTTCCCTTAGATGTTAGATCGGCATCAGAGAAGCCAAGATCATTGTTGGCCGTTAGACTGGCTACACACTCTTGAAACTGATCTGCAGAAGTTTCTTGAGGCACGTGCGCCCTCTTCAGGAATTTGATCAGGGCTTTGGCATGAGCCTTGGAACAGAGTAATAGGGCCAGCATGGAGATTTTTGAAGGGGTTTGCCCCAGTTGTTCTACGACATCATAGTCGCTTTTCTTAATTATTTTTAAAATTTCCTCCATTTCCTTTTGGGTGGTCTCGGGGATGACCAAAGGCTGAGCCCCCGTCCTGACGGTCGCTTCTTGGATCCCCTTACCTTTATCGGCAGTAACAGCAGAGGGTACAACTTCGAGAGTAACAATTTCTTCAATCACTAGACTTCGCACATATATCTTGACTGGCACAGGAGCACTTGAGGGTTCGAAGATTGCCCTTGGAGGAGCAATCTCCGGAGAAAAGATTCTTCCGTTGCGGGTGATGTTACTGGTCCCTACAATATTTCCCATGTCAGGAGTTTCTTCATCGGAATTCTCTTCCACTGATTCAATCTTCTTAACATCGTGGTAGAAGATCTCTCCTCCATAATTTCACGGTATTGTCTTGTTGGACTTATACGGGATAGGCCCCGACATAGTAATCTTCAGAGGTACACACTTTGGATCGGGTGTAATCTTAACAGGTCTTTTGGAGACCTTGGAAAGATTTTCGAAAATGGTAATTATAGCAACATTGTTGATTGGAGTAACAGGAGTAATAGGAGCAACATGAGTTTTCTTGAAGAGGATTTCTTGATTATCCATCAGGCGTTGGATGCCTAACTTCAATAGCGGATAGTCGGATTGCAAGGTCGAACAAAGGTAACAATCTTTTTCACAGTTCGGGAAAATCCTGGCTTTCAACATATTCATCTTGATCATTGGCAACAGAGTCATTAAGTCATCAACAACAGTAACATAAAGATCTTCTACAACAGCATGGACATTATGACCATGTTTTGGCATTGGAGCGGATATCACATTAGGTTTTTCAGGTGCGTCAAACTCCACCTCCTTGGCATCTATTAAATCCTGGATCTTATTTTTAAGGGCCCAAAAGTTGTTTGTGTCGTGCCCTATGCCATCGGAATGATAAGCACATTTAGCATTGGCATGATAAAAAGGAGAAGTTGTATTCGAATTTTGTGGCGGATCTCTCAAGGTTGTAAGGTTTGATTTCAGGAGATGGGGGAGAACCTGGGCAGGCGTCATGTTTATTTTGGTGAACTTCCTAGCAGGCCTTCCCCCTCTTTGTTGGTTGGTTCGAGGTTGATCGCTTCTAGGTTGATCAGTTGTAGTCTTTTGGATCATTACAGCCCCTACCGTTGACCGGCGCTCTACTCTTCCTCGACCTTTTTGAGAGTAAATGGCTGACACCTCTTTCTTGGCTGGAAAAGGTTTTTTGACGGCGGCAAAAGAAGATGTATCTTTTTGGATTTACCGCTCTTGATGCCAGCTTCGACTCTTTCACCAGTCAGAATTAATTTAGTGAACCCCGCCGATGAACTCCCTATCAGGTGATTAAAGAATGGACCAGACAGCGTCCCCAAAAACATATCAACCAGCTCTCTTTCAGACAATGGTGGCTGCACCCTTCCAGCCAAGTCCCTCCACTTTTGGGCATACTCCTTAAAGCCTTCATTAGAGAACATACCCATACTCTGTAGTTGCGTACGAGTAGGTGCTAAGTCTGTGTTATACTGATATTGTCTGTAGAAGGCAGCAACCAGATCCTCCCAATTATGTACATCAGCCCTCTCAAGCTGGTAGAACCAGTCCAATTGTGTACCCGAAAGACTATCTTGAAAAAAGTGGTCCCACAGATCCTTATCAGAAGAATGAGGTTGGATCTTTCTGATATAAGACTGCATATGCATCTTCAGACAAGACAAACCATCGTATTTAGCAAATGTAGGCACCTTGAACTTATGGGGAATCACAATCCCAGCAACCAACCCTAGCTCTTCGAAATCCAACCCAGGCACTCTTTGTACTTCCATAGCCGCCAGACTCTCTTCCAGATTCTTATACTTGTCATCCACAGGAGGGTACTGCTGCTCAGATTAATCTTCATCCTCTTCTTCTTCTTCAGCCTCAGACTCGGAGGGCACCGTAACTCCCTTTCCTTTGACAACCCCTTCATCAGACGTTGAGGGGAAATCCAAGAATCTTCTAGCTTGGTTCTCAAATATTCTCCCCATAGTGTCCACACCATCTCTTTTTTTCTTTTTCTCCTTTTCTTTTTCCTTTTCCTTCTCTAACAGTGCTTTAAGGTCCTCTTGACCCTTTGCCAAGGTCATGAGGAGTTGTTGGAACTGCGAATTCTGTGCTTGTAGATCTTTGACCGTCTGCTCTATATCCATCTTGCTGAAATGAACAGTAGAGAGATAAGGAAACCTAGTGTGAAGACATGTTTATGCATATGATGAATGATATGTATTCATGTAATGCATTCAAGGATTCAGAAATTCAAAGTTGTTGCAAACAAAAAGAACACACGTCATATTAATAAGAAGAAATTTGTTAGTACATAAATGCCCCATGGGAAAAATAAATACAAAATTCTAATGTAAAAAGACGTTGCGCATCCTCTTTGGTGCGATGTAGGTGTTGAGAGTCTTCTCTTCATGGAGTCGACGAGTAAGTTCCAAAACCTTCTTCTCACTGGCGTAGAAGTTGGCTTCAAAAGTGTTCCATTCTTCCTTGAGTTATATCCAACTCTTTTGCAAATCTTCCAATGATGTTGGCATGTCAGGATGTAGGAGGGTGTATGGAACCTCTCCTTCCATAACAGGCTCTTTGATCACAGGGAGAATGTAAGGGTAAGGCATCATAAGACTCTGGGCGCAGGTTCGTACCCACTTGAGGTAAGGCTCAAGGGGGATGGAATTCTTGTGTCCCAGTGTCTTACTGTCCACTTTGTTGGGCATCCTCTAAGCTCGGATAAACCTTTGTCGAAGTCCTTGAGCATCGTTGTTGAAGTTAAAAACCAAGTCTAGAATCAGCATGTCATGAGGGCCATCCCTTCGGGCATACCAAAACTGTCTCAGAGCTAAGAAGGGGTTGTAGGTAATGCCTCCCCTAATGCCAAGTAATGGGACATTAGGGAATTCCCCACAACGATCAATGATGATGACATTTTCTCTGGACCGAGAACACCAATGAACATCAGAATGTGTAAGAGTCATCAGTCGTTGTGACCACCTCAAGCCTTGCTCATTCTTCAAGACTGACTGGGGAAGGTGAGAAATAAACCACCTTGCTAGAAGAGGATTACAACACATGAGAACACCTCTTTTCCTCATTGTTCGTGTGTAAAATGAGTGTAGGATTTCCCCAAGCAATGTAGGCACATGATTCCGAGATATGAAAATCTTGACAGCATTCACATCTATAAGTTGATCAGGGTTTGGGAACAAGACCAACCCATAGATGAGAAGTGCTACAATCAACTTAAAAGCTTGCAGATCTAGAGAATTCCAGCATTCTTGTGCCTTCTCAAACAGAAACTTTTCCAAGAAACCCTTGACACCACTTCTGGTTTCCCAATGACCTTTGATATCAGATGGTTGTAAGTGTAAGGCTTGAGCAACATCTTCAGGCTTTGGTTCTCTTTCCGTACCGTTGTAAGGTAGTTGATAGAGAATAGGAATCCTCAGGAGTTGAGAAAATTCCTCCAAAGTATGTACTAGTTGGTAATCAGGAAATGTAAAGCAATGGTGTAGGGGGTCAAAGAACTGGAAGAGAACTTTCACCGTGTCTTCTTAAATGTTGGAGTTGACCAAGTTGAGAAGTCTACCATGTCTTTCACTGAAGGGAGAATTCTCTAGAATCTTGGAAACAAGCTCCTTGAGTAGAGGAGGGATTCTCACAAGGTTGACCTGGATTGTTTTTCTGCGGAGTGATTCCATTACCTACAAAACAGGAACAAAGATGAAGATCCAAACCCTTGAAATGGTTAGTGGATGCATATGATGCTTTATGATGTTCATGATGTATGCACAAGTATATGTACAAGCAAATCACACAAGATCCTAGTTTCAGGCTTGCATGGGGTTTCATAGGTAAGTACCCTCTTGAAGTTAGTTTGCTCAACCTGTCCTATAAATAGTAACCGAGTTCTAAGGACCTCAATATCACTGGATTAATTTCTGTGTTCATTGTTTCAGTTTAGCCACTTTACTGGCGACCAAAATATTCCAAGAAAACAACCCTCAATGAGTGTAGTATCGAGTATCTACCAACTTCGGACTGCACCAAAGCCGGTCATATCACTACCCCTAAAAAGGCCAAGATGGTCAAGTAAAGGTTCTAAAAGTCCATTAGTGCTTCATGACATCACTCAGCGGCCCTGTATTCTCTTTGATTGACTCAAAGGCTACCGATACCCACAAATATGTCGCACTAATATAGCTATTACTTGAACCATATCGGTATACCCCACACAGTTTCCACAACGTATTTCTATTTACCTATGAATGTTTCCTAAATCCGGGTAGAGGATTCAAACCCAAACAATAGAACCAAATGTAAAGCAATCAAAGCAAACAAGGTAAGCATGTAAAGGTGATCTAAACCCTAAGGTTACTCCACTTTAAGATAATTCCCCAGCAGAGTCGCCAGTTCTGTGATACGGTGGGAGAACTGACTTGAGGTATTGCGTTTGTGTTCGCAAATGTTTCGGTTTAGCAAGAGTCGCCACCGACTTTTTATTTTATCAAAGGAAAAGTCAAATAGCACATGAAAGACCTTTGAGATATTTTCTTGGGTTCGGGGGGTAGATTATGAAAAGGTAAGGTGAAAGCACCCTTTTCATCCATGGTTATCCATGGGCTCTTAGTTACTTGTTTAGATCACTTGCTTTTTCTTTTCAATTGTTTGAAATGGTGCTTTGTGTGTGGTTTTGGAAATGTTTTGAAAAGAGGCCATCGTTGTGGCAACCTTTGTAATGATTCTTGTTTGAATATATACAAAGGTGTTTGTATTTTAAAAAGATGTTTCAATGTTTTGAAAGTTTGTTTTGGGAAATGTTGAAATTATGTTGTGAGGTGTGTTTGAAAATAGCAAGGATGTTTTGCAAGTTTTGATCAAGTAACTAAGAGTTGTCTACCCTATCTACTCAAAGATATTTCCTACACATTTTTAACCCTTTTGACAGTGTTGTTTTACCATTGCATTTGGTAAACAACCTTGTGTTTGGATGTTAAACGGGACAGGCGCGAGTCATCGTATGGACCATGATAGCAATTGTGCTAAGTATCTTTAGCAAATTTTTGAGGTACTAGATCATTTTGTATATGCAACCAAGATAGCGTCATCGAGGGACTATGATCTTTTGTTTTTCCAAGATACTCAACATGTATAACATGGCCATTTTCAAGGCAACAAGTGGATGAAACCCTAGGGGTGCATGTGTGCATTGTGTTGTCAATTTTCATGCTTTTTTTGTCTTTATATTAATCAAGCTATTTGTTTTTGATTTTGGACATTTGCATATAAACCCTAATCTCTAACATGGCATATTTGAAAGCATAAAGTGTGCAAAATAAACCTAAGCTATTACAACATTGATATGGGGAGGGGGGATACAATTGTGAATGGGGAGTATTTGCAAGAAAATAAAACCCTAAATTATTACAACCAAATTGAATTCTTGGTATCAAATAAATAAGCAATATTTAAATAAATAATTTAAATATAAGTATGCAAAATGTTATAAATATGTAAAAGATGTTTTTATTTATTTTTATGTATGTAAAAATATAATATTTACTGCATTAAAAAAAGAAATAAAAATATTATTTTTATTAAGGGTAAAAACCCTAATTTTCTTTTAAGAAAGTAAATATATATATTAATTATATTATTCATGTACAATAAAATAAAATAAAATATATACAAAATAAAAATATATTAGAAAAAATATTATTTAAGTATAAATAATAATAAAAAGGCATAAAAATTTTATGTATCATTTTCAAGTTTTTATTAAATAAAATAAAGGTATATTATCTAAAAATTATTTTCACGTTAGAAAAATAATAAAAAATATAAAATAAAATATGAAAATTTATGAAAATGTTTTTAATATTTTTTATGTTTAGAAAATAATAAAATAAAATCAGAAATGAAAAATAAATACAAAAATACAAAAATATAAAGAAATGGGCCAGGGAGGTGCAATCAGTAAAGAGGGGGTGTCAAAAACAAAGCCAGAACCAAGCCCAGCCCACTGAACTTCATCTTCAACCTTTGTCAAACAAAAACACGCGCGCCTGATTCAAATATGGAAAACCTGCATACGTGCTCTAATACAAAAACTCATAACACCAAAGTTCTAGCATTTTTCAAGACGATTTCAACCATATAAAGAACTTAATCTAACTCTCAAAGACCAGAGAGAATTTCTCTGGCCCTAATTTCTAACCTAACTTTTTCAGGAAGTTCATGAACCAAATTCTCTTAACACGATTAACTTAAATGAAATCTAAGCATATGTACAACTTCATGGCTATGAGTACTACATTTTTTATTCACAAACCTAAGCCTAATGATTCCTAAATAGAGAGATAGGAAGTTGAAAAAAACCTATTTCAGTTGAACTCGTGTATGGAAATGTGGAGCTTTTCATTGAGGCCTGAGATGCTTGGGAGCTTGCTTGAACTTCCTCTGGCCTTCCCCAATGCCTAGTTTGCCTTAGATGTGCTTGAACAAGCTTGTAGAACCCAACCTGCACAAGCTGAAAACAGAAATGGTGAAGCTTGCAAATGGAGTTACAGTCAGTGGCCAATGATTTGGATAACTTGGATAGGTTATATGGAATGTATTGGAACAAGTTTGGGGCAAAACGCACGAGTAACTTGTGAGATGGAAGTGAAACTGTAGGGAGTGCCTTGTTTTGCAAAAGGAAGGTGATTTTGTGTTTTGGAAGGTTTGAGGGTTCAACAATTCGTGTTTCTGGCTCAAGGCAATGCAAAAAACTTGTTTAAAAAGCTTGCAAGGGTTGGTTATATCAGATATCCAAGTTGTGTCTCTTTTGCAAGTTTACTTGTATTTTAAGCAAAAGTAAGAAATGATGCAAGACAGGCCTGTACAGGCTATCTACCAGCTTGCACTTTATGATCTTGGCCCCCTTAGTTTTTGGATATTGTTTGTTGTACAATATTTTGTTCAAGGCTCAAGAATGCAATTTGACATAAAGCAATTTTGACAAAAATGGCAATGTTGTCTTTTTGCTATTTTTGGATTAATCTCTTGTGTAATCCTCCCATGATCAGAACAAAGCCTAAAACCAATGGATTTGCATTTAATTATTGAGTATGAAAGGGTTTAGGGACCTGTAATCAAGTACAAACAATGCTGGATGGAAGTTGCAACTTGTAGCAACATGAAAATGCCATGGATCAAAAGTGAGTTTTTGCCAAATTCAAACCTTCGATTCTCCCTAACCATAAATGATTTTGGAGAGTTCTTGGACATTTTGGAAATCTTGTAACATTCTCTACAATCCATATTTGAAATGCATTTTAAGATTCTAAGTGGAACTAGGTGAAACATTTCCATGAAGATAGGTCAAAATCCTGCCTAAACTAGGGCAAAATTTCACTAAGTTAAAAGTTTCACGGACCCTTGTTCCAAAAATCATAACTTGAGATCCAAGCTTCTTTTGAGAAAACTTTGTGAATCAAAGTTGTAGATTTTGTGGAGGACTTAAACTTTCATGTTGGAAGTTTTGTTTGAATACAATTGCATCATGGTGAAAATGTTGGGCAAAGTTGGGAAAAATTAAGAAAATTTCATAACTTAGAAAAATTCTAAGTTATGAAAATTTTCAATCTTAAACCCTAATTTGCAAAATTAGGTTTCTTGATGAAAAAGTTTCATGCTTTGACATATCTTGCTGAAAAATGACCCTTGGCACTTGATTTTGACCAAAAAGTCAAAGTTTGACTTTTCAGTGTACAATTGATTTTTGATCAGTTGACTGGAAAATTCATCTGTCAATCCAATGCAATTGAGATCTTTTGAACCTTGTGAATAGGTCAAGATGATGCCATTGAGTCCTTGAATCCATGCTTGAACCCAATTTTCCATTGGATAGGTGAAAAGTCAAAAATTGCCCTTCTGCAGTCAAAACCCTAAAATGACCATTTTGCCCTTTTGATGATCTGATCAAATTTCTTGAGGAGTTGTAGTCCAAACTTGATCAAATGGTTCATATGAGTTTATAATATTGATATGGATCAAAATTTATGAGGTTTGACTGTAAATTGGCCACAGTTGACGTTTTTCCCCCAATACAGCAGATTTTTAGGTCAACTGTCTAGTTGACTGGGCAAAAATTTGATTCAAGGCTTGAAACTTGGTATGAGCAAACTTATAAGTCCAACATGAAGTATGAAAGTCACATTGAGTATTAGAAGTCCAAAATTCCTTGTGCAAACTCAAACCCTAATTTAGGTCAACAATGCAAGGAGATGTCTTGAGCAGAGCAAACCCTAGCTTGGTCTTGAATTCAAAGAGTCTTGTGATGAGAAATATTGATAAAATGAGAGGGAAAATTTTGGGGTACAAATCACTGGGTTACGATACATGAAGATCTTGACTGCGTTCACGTCTATGAAGGCATCTGGATTTAGGAAAAGGACCAAACCGTAGATGAGGAGAGCCAGGAGGTCTTCAAAACTTGAAAGTCTAAGTTGTCCTAGAACTGTCGAGCTTGATCAATCAAGAACTTAGCCAAGAAACCTTTAACACCACTCCGAATCTCCCAGTTAGATACCACATCAGCCTTTGTTAGATGTAGGGCTGTAGCAATATCCTCTGGCCTAGGAGCTATCTCCAACCCTGTAAAGGGTGTTTGCTCTAGAAGATATGCCAAGTAAATCAGAAAACTCCTCCAAAGTAGGGACCAGCTGATAGTCCAGGAATGTGAAACAGTGAAGCAATGGGTCAAAGAACTGGAACAGGACACTCATCATTTGCCCATCCAGCGTTGAAGTGACCAAGCTAAGGAGGTGACCATGTCTTCTAACAAAGGAAGAAGTATCAAGAACCTTTGAAACCAACTCTCTGAACTGAGCAGGGATTTGCACGAAACTGACTCGAATAGTATTTCTGCGCATAGATGCCATGATCTGCAAAACAGAACAAATATGAATCCCCTCGGTCTTTGAAATGGTTAGTCTAATGAAATATACATGCAATGTCCAGATGCATGATGTCGTGATAAAAACACACCACAGGTATCACAGATAGCAAACATGGTAAGGGCAAACAAGTCACACAATAGCCCTTATATTTCAGGCTGGCATGGAGTTTAGGTATTACCCTCTTTCAGTTTAGTTGATTCAACCTGTCCTAGTAATAGTAATCGGGTTCTAGAGGTTCTCAATATCACTGACCATCCTCCATCGGTCATAATTCCAATTTAGCAATCTTTTCTTGCAGCCAGAATCATCGCGAGAGTATGGTCTCAATGAGTGTAGCATACTGCTACTTTCTATGGTCAAGTTGGTCAATTATAGGTTCTAAGGTCAGTTGATGATTAATGAGCCATTAGCATCCCCATACTCTCCTTGTTCCTCCACAAGGGATATCGGTACCAACTAATGTGTCACACCAACGTAGCTACTGCTTCAACCGTGTCGGTCTATGCCATACAGTTCCCTCACAGTCTATTGTTACTTGCCTAAAAGCTGTCCCCCAGATCCGGGTTAGGATCTATAGTAACTCTGATACAAAACCCACAAAGATAAAGCAATCAAATCACACAATAGAAAACAATATGATGAACTAATCCTAAGGTACACCCCACTTATTTTTGTCCCAGAACTGGGTCGTGTTTCCCTATTTTTTAAGGAATTTGCTGGTTTCCGTTTTGTGTTTGTGTTTGCAAAATGTCGCGGTAAGCAAGAGTCGCCACCGACTTTTATTTTATCCAACAAGGAAAGGAAAAAAGCACATAAAAATTCCTTTTTCGAGATATTTTTGAGTACGGGGGGTAGATTATAGAAAGGGAAGGTATTAGCACCCTTTCTATCCGTAGTTATCTACGGGCTCTTAGGTACTTGCTCATCATTTTCAAAATTGTTTTCTTTGTGTTTGCATGATTTGAAAAGCTTTTGTTTTGACTTCGATTTAACTCTTGCTTCTGTCTTCAAGAGTGTAATGAAGTGTTTTTGAAAACTTTGTTTGTAAAGGAGTGTAAGTGTGAAATTTTTTTTTTGATTGAGCAAGTATCTAAGAACTAATTTACCTACTCGAAAAAAGAATCGTTCTATGTTTGTTTGCTTTAGACAACGCTATCCCACTATTAGTGAGTAGGTAGCATCGTCGTTGGAGTTTTGAGGGTCAATTCGAAAGGGACGTACGGTTACTAAAGCAATGTTAGGACGTCTTAGTAATCACCCTAATATCTTAGATCAATTTATTCGAGGCAACAATTTCGAGGCAACCATTCCGAGGCAACTTTTCCGAATCGGGACTTTGATCTTTGTTTAGACAAAAGGACGACCACTAAAGCATCCTATACTCAATGACTATTTACCGAAGGCAACCAAGTGGGAATGTACCCTAGGAGTGCGCATGTGCGAGTGATTCAATTTCAGTTTATTTATCTTTGCACATGTTAAGGTGATCTAACTGTTTTAAAATTAATCATACATTCTTGTCATGTATCCCTATATCATACATCTAACAGTTTATATAATTTAAAATGCGGAAATTAAACTACGCTATTACAAGGCTTCGGATATTTACATAGCCAAAAACAAACCCTTTTGAAAATAAAGCGATAAATGGAAATAAACGTCCTAATTAAACTATTACAACTTGTGAGCAATTACATCAATATGATAAAAATAAAAATAAAGCGCGCGAGGAAAATTAGATCGACGAGAAATTAGGGTTTTGACCCTTCTAACCCAATTAAAGGAATAATTGTTTTTGTTGTTTTTAATAAAAGAAATAAGTTTTCTAAATTAAATATGCAATTAATTAGTTAATTAAATTAAATAATAAAAAATAATTACATGACCTATTTTTGTGTTTTTGATTATTTTAGGAAAAAAATAAAATATAATTAAGTTAGTAATAAAACCTATTTATTCTAATTATTTTTAATTATGTACAAAATAAATTAAAGTTATCTAAATTAATCAAACCTAATTAAATTAATTAATTTATTGATAAAAAATATACCTAAATCTAATTGGTGAAAAATAATATTTTTGGTGATTTTTGATAAAAAGAAAATAATTGATTGGTTAGTAAAATAAATAAATAAATTAAAAGAAATAAAATAAAATAGAAAAGAAAATAGAAAGAGAGAATGGGCCGGAATATGGGGGTGTAAAAAGTAGAATCTGGGCCCAAGAAGAGGGAAGTCCACGTTGACCTTCATGATTTGATGTTATGCGTTTGACAAGGCTTATGATGTACCCTCATGGATGGCCCTTGGATCTGGCCATCTGACATTTGGCTGGCTGGATTGTGAGGACATATGGTAATCCTTTGGCTTGTGAACACGCTGGATAACCTGAAAGAAATTAAGAAAAATACCAAATGTTGGAGGCATGGGTCGAACCCCTAACCTCAAGCCTCCTAATGCCTTAAACGCTTGCCTGGCTACCACTGGGCCAATTGCTTCTGTTTGTTATAATAATACAAAACAATAAACAAATATTAAAAAGGCACGTAAATCAATTCAGCGCGCGAAATTTGAACAAGCCAATGGAGGGGTGCCAACTGGTCATCTTCTTCCTCTAAAGTTTCAAACTTTTACCTACGGAAGTTTGTCCGTAGCTATTGACATGACTCGTTCCAAAATCCTCCTTGATCCATATAAATGACATCTAATGCCATGGTTGGACTCGTCTCATCCTCCTGAACATGGTGGTACCATTCATGAAAGCTAATTTCGCCTGTAAACAAAAACCCTAATTCGAAGCTATAAAACCTAGCCATGGTGAAATCTTACACATGACATATAAATGAAATTAAACGATGCAGAAATCTTGAAAATGTTCCGTGGATCAAGAATCTATGATTAATTCATCCTAACAATGCCTAAATCATGCTAACCAAATTCAAAATTTCATGGATATCGTGATGGACTTACAGAGCTTTTTGGGACTGGAAAAACTTGGTTCTTGATTGCTTTCGCTTGCTGGGAGTCTCAGGAAGTGATTGGGATAGCTGGAAGGCTTTGAGGATGTCTGGAACACTGAATTTGATCTTGCACTTTTTCTTGATTTTTTCAAGTTTTTGTTCTGCCTCTTGCGCCTCTTTCTAACCTAGTTTTGAGTCTGCACACGTTCTATTTGTACCAGGGAATGCATTAGGGTTGAAAGAATGCATCCAATCTTCCTCCATCAATGAGTTTGATCTTGATTTGATTCACCTTTAAATCTTTCCAAAAATGGCCTAAATCCAATATTTTTGTCCACCCTAATGCCTTGCACGAGTTTTATTTGATGCTAGCTGTAATTGAAACCTGAAACAAGCACAAAATCTTTTGTTTTCAATATTTTGGAATTTATATGATTTGTTTTTATTTAAATTGAATTAATTCAAATACAAATCAAAATAAATAATAAAAACATGATAAGGACAAGTGGCAAAGGCTAGAGCTCGTGGACTATGTTTCCAACTCAAAACAAGTGAAAAAGATTGGGGCCATTTGGCAAAAATTTAAGTTTTAGGCATAGTTGACTTTTGGCAATTTTGCAAAAAGGGTCAACTTCTCCAATGCATAACTTTCTCAATTTTGACTCTTTGGAGGTGTTATTAGAATTTTTAGAAAGCTTGAGATGTCCTATAATCAACCCTTTTAGTCTCATATCAATTTGATATTCCATGCTCAAGTATGAAGCTTTGACAAAAAAGGTGCTTTTGTTGACTTTTCAAAATGACCTATAATATCCAAATTCATAACTTCTTGTGAGTGCATATTTTGAACTTGGGAGCTGAAGATTGATTGTAGGGAATTTCATCCTCTTCAAAATGAGCTTTGGATGGGTCATTTCTCATAAAGTATGAGAAATTTATGCTTGGTCAAAGTTGGGTTGACTTTTCCTATAAAACCATAATTTAGCAACTTTTGGTTCTTGAGGAATTATGAGCAATCCTTGATGAATCATGATAAACCCTTGATCAAATGATTAAATATGCTTAAAAATTAGAATTTTGACCAAAAATATTGAAGTTTGACTGTATGTGGGCCACAGTTGACTTTTGCCATAGCACAATCGATTTTCAGGCCTTTGAGCAATTGATTGAGCAAATTTCCTCTGCAGGGCTTGAAACTTGACATGGATGATCTTGAGAACATATTAGGACAATTTTAAGCATTTGGGGTCCCTTTGACTCAAGTATCTTGATTCAACATGAAACCCTAATTTGAGGTAGACTGCCTTTAGGAGAGAGCTTGTCTGGCCAACCCTTGGACTACCTTGAGCAACTTGAGTATCATTCTTGAAATGTTTTGAGAAATATGGGAGGGAAAATTTTGGGTTACAACAGTTATGTACAATTAAAACCCTAATTCTAATCATTTTTTAAATTATTATAAAATAAATTAACATTAACCTAATTTAAACTAAATTAAATAATTCAAGAAAATAAAGCATTTTATAAAAAAGTTTTTATGTATTTTTGTGATTTTTTAGTTTTATGAAAAATAATAATTTTGTGCTAATTAATTAAAACAATTAAAGAAATTAATTCATGAAATTAAAAAAAGAAATGGAAAGAAAATGCAAACTAGACCTGTATGTGCTAGCAAATGGGGGGGTGCAAATCTGAATTTTTCAGGCCCAAAAACGGTCTAAGCCCAGTCAGCGCCTGATCTCTTGTAGTGTTAAATTAAGGGTGCATCATGGTCCCTCACTGCCAATGCATTGGATCTGGTACTATGTTGGATCAAGTGGTTGGATGCTGATGGAGTATGGTGGACATCAGGATGAGAGATGCACTGGATCTGTTGAAAGAAAATAAAATAAAGGGAAGGCTGGGACCTGGGATCGAACCCAGGTCCTTATGCTTGATACCAATGCCTCGTTTCCAGCTGCGCTATGTGTTCTAACTGTTAGTATAATGAAAACAAAATATAATATAAAGAAAACAAGTCCCTGATTCTCACGCGCGCAGATTTTTAAATGGGCGAATGGCTGGCTGACACATAACCTTCTTCTACCTCTCTCCGTCTCCTTAGGATTTTGTACCTTTACCTACAGACAAAAGTCTGTAGCTACAAACCTGTAAAACTCAAAAATCCAGCACAGGCATGATAAATTATTCCTAGTTATGTGGATCAATTCGTCTTGATCTCGTGAAAATCATAGTATTCTTCTTTTGGCCCAATTTAACCTGTGTAACAAACCCCTAAAACGCATATGAAAACCCTAATAATGGCAAAGGCATGTATATGCGTCAAAAACACAATTAAATCATCCATTCAGGTTGTAAACACATTCATGATCACAAATATATCACTTAAACATGCTAATGATGCAAGAAATTCAATAATCAATTTGGAAAACATAAGCAAACCGTGAGAGTGATTGTGTGCGTTTCTAGGTGTTTCAAGCCTTGAAAATGCTTGCTACATCTTCAGTGAGTGCCTAGGGAGATGACTTGATCTTTAGAAAGGCTTGAAACGATCTATGGAGCAAGATTGGATCTGCATTTTTCTTTGAAAATTCAAGCTTTGTTCTTCCTTTTTCACGCCTGAAAAACCCTGTCCCATGCTTTGTTCTTGTCCAATATATATCTAGGAATGAATTAGGGTTGTGAAATTGGATTGAATCTTTGCAGTTATGAGAGATTTGATTTGATTTTCAAGCTACATGTAAACTTGCTATTTTGAGCCAAATCATCCCTTTCTTGTACCAATTATGCTTGATTCGTTTTGGCCTTGATAACTCAGCATATTTTGATTGCCAACTTGTCCAAAAACCAAATCAAATCATATATTTTCTATTATTCATCAATTATTTGATTTAATTCAATTTTTAATAAATAAAAAATCAAAATAAATTGAAAAATTAAGAAAATAATGTGTGGGTGAATATTTGATTCGTGGATCACATTATAAGTGAGGTATAAGAATAAAAAGTTAGGCCCATTTAGCAAAAAATGTATTTTTGAGCACATTTGACTTTTGGGAATTTTGCAAAAAAGGTCAACTTTGACAAGGCATATCTATTCCAATTTTAACCCTAGAGAGGTGTTATTAGACTTTTTAGAAATATTAGGATGTCCCCTAAGCAACCCTTTTGGTCTCATCTCAATTGAGTCTTCCATGTTCATGTAAGAAGCTTTGACCCAAAAGGTGTTTTTGTTGACTTTTCAAAAGGACCCATAATGTAGAAATTCATATCCTTTTATGAGTGCATATTTTGAACTTGTGGGATGAAGATGAGTTGTGGGTAATTGCCTCATCTTCAAAATGAGATTTGTATGGAAAGTTTCTGATAAAGAAGTTGGAAGTTATGCTTGGTCAAAGTTTGGTTGACTTTTACTAAGAAACCCTAATTTAGCAACTTTTGGGTTTTGATGAATTTGGAGCATTCCTTGAAGAATCATGATAAACCCTTTATCAAATGAGGAAAGTCACTTCAAAATGTGGATTTTGACCAAAAATGTTGAAGTTTGACTGTATGTGGGTCATAGTTGACTTTTGACCTAATACAGTCGATTCTCAAGCATCTAAGCAGTTGACTGAGCAAACTTCTTGTGCAAGGCATGAAAATTGACATGTAGGGTCTTGAGAACATATTAAGGCCATGGAGAGTATATGAGGTCCTTGGAGTCCACCATCTTGATGAAAATGGAAACCCTAATTTGAGGTATACTGCCTTAGGAGAGAGTTTGTCTGGTCAACTCTTGGGAAAACTTGAGCAAATTGAGGATCTCAAGGAGTATGTGTTGAGTAAAATGAGAAGGAAAATTTTGGGGTACAACAACTATCATAGTGGATTTCCTTCCTGGCATGGTTGCCCTCAGAGTAGGTGATATTGCACTAAATTGGGTAAAAAGTGGATTGTGTTATTTTACCTTCTGTACTTTAATTTTGCATAATTTATTGTTTGGTAAAATTGCTCTGTCAGCAAATGATGTCTTAACATCTGTCTGGATATTGTGTTTTGGTGTTGGGACATCAGTCTTGACATCTGTTTTTATAGTGCCCGAATTTCAAATGGTATCGGAGCAGACACCCTGTTATGTTTTTGGGTGAGCTATAGGGAGAATAATTTCTGGTATTGAGGATAAGGAAGAAAAGTATAACAACAAACCACCTCTATTAGATGCTGTAAATTATGACTATTGGAAGGTTAAATGATAGCCTTTATAAAATCCATGGATAATAAATCTTGAAAATTTATTTTGAAAGGATGGAATCATCCTGTTGTGAAGGACAAAGATGTGAATGAGTCTTTAAAGCCAAAAGAAGATTGGTCCAAGGAGGAAGATAAATTAGCTCTTGTAAATTCCAAAGCCTTGAATGCTCTATCCAATGGAGTGGACAATAATGTTTTCATGTTAATAAATTATTGCACTTTAACTAAAGATGTTTGGGAAATCCTCAAGACAACTCATGAAGGCGCGTCCAAAGTGAAGATGTCAAGACTTCTACTTCTCACTACCAGGTTTGAGAACCTAAATATGAATGATGATGAAAGCATTAAGGAATTCCACGTGAATGTTCTTGAAATAGAAAATGCATCTAGTGCCTTTGGAGAGAAGATGTTAGAATAAAAGCTTGTTAGAAAGATCCCCAGGTCTCTTCCTAAGAGATTTGACATGAAAGTAACATCTACTTAAGAAGTACAAGACATCAGTATCATGAGGGTTGATGAACTTGTTGGGTCACTTCAAACTTTTGAGTTGGCTATTAGTGAAAAGTTTAAGAAGAAAAACAAGACATGGCCTTTGTATCTGTGATGCGGTGGGAGAACTGACTTGAGGTTTTGTGTTTGTGTTCGCAAATGTTTCGGTTTAGCAAGAGTCGCTACCGACTTTTATTTTATCCCAAATGAAAGGTAAAAAATCACAGGAAAGACCATTGAGATTGTTTTTGTGTTCGGGGGGTAGATTATGAAAATGGAAGGTGCTAGCACCCTTTTCATCCATGGTTTTCCATGGGCTCTTAGTTACTTGTTTTAGATCACTTGCTTTTCTTTTCCAATTGTTTGAAATGGTGCTTTTGTGTATGGTTTTGAAAGTATTTTAAAAAGAGGCCTTTGTTTAGGCAACCTTTGTAATGATTCTTGTTTGAATGTATACAAAGGTGTTTGTCTTTTGAAAAATGTTTCAATGTTTGAAAGTTTGTTTGGAAATTGTTTTGAAATGTGTATGTGTTTTTGAAAATAGCAAGGGTGGTTTGCAAATTGATCAAGTAACTAGGAGTTGTCTACCCTACTCAAAAGTCTTTCCTACACATTTTTATTCCTTTGACATTGTTGTTTTACCATTGTATTTGGTAAACAAACCTATCTTTGGATGTTAAACGGGACGGGCGTGGGTCATCGTATGACCATGATAGCAATGGTGCCAAGTATCTTAGCAAGTCTTAGAGACCAAGTCATTTTTGTTTAGGCAACCAAGATAGCAACATCGAGGGACTATGATCTTTTTGTTTTGGTTTTGTTTTGCCAAGATACCAAGCATGCATACCATGGCCATTTTAAGGCATCAAAGTGGATAAAACCCTAGGGGTGCTTGTGTGCAATGTGTTGTCATTTTCATGCATTTTGCCTTGTGTTTAAGTCATGCTATTTGTTTGATTTTTGGTCTTTGCATACAAAACCCTAATTTACTATCATGGCATATGAAAGTAATAAAGTGCGTAAAGTATAGCTAGACTATTACAAAAATATTATGGGGAGGGGTATACAAGTTTTGAATAGGGGGATATTGCTAAAAATAAAACCCTAATTTACTATTACAACCCAATTGAATTTATACAACAATAAATAAATAAATAAACAAGTAAATAAACATTGAATAAATTGTAAATATGCAAAATGTTTTTGTATTTTGGTTTTATGTATGTAAAAATGAATTTAGTTAATGTCTTAAAAAATAAGAAAAATATAATGATTATTTTTGAAAGGGTGAAAACCCTAATTTTGTTTTAAAGAAAATATGCTTTATATTATTTATTTATTCATTTTTGTTTAAGAAAAATAATAATAATATATATAAAATGTTAAAAAATTAAATATTGTATGAAAATATTATTTTAAGTGTATAAATAATAAAAATAAAAATATATAATATTTTTATATTATTTACAAGTTTTATTTAGAAAAATAAGTTATATTATTATTAATAAACTATTTTTATGCCCAAAAAATAATAAAAATAATAAAATAAAATGCAAAAAATTAAGAAAATATTTTTGAGATTTTTCAATGTTTAGAAAAAATAAATAAAGTCAGAAAATATAAAAGAAATGAAAAATATACAAAAATATAGAAAATGGGCCAAGGGGGTGCAAAAAGGAAAAAGGGTGGTGTGAATAGAAGAAACAGCAAGCCCAAGCCCACTTCACTTCATCCCTGACCTCCAGACCACCACGCGCGCATTTCTGCATTTCAAATCTGTTATTGCTCATGCTTGCATGAAATCAAAAATTTACAACATGAAAGTTATAGCATTTTCAATCACGATTCCAACCATATCCATTTTGTGACCTAACTCTAAGAAACCAGGGAGAATTTCAGTGGCCCTAAATTCTAACCTAGTTTTTTCAGAAACTTCAACTATCAAATACTCCTAGCTCAGTTAATATAAATGAAATCTACGCATATGTACAACTCAAGGAACTTAAGGACTACATTTTTGCTTCACATACCTAAGCCTAATGATGCATAAATAAGGAGATAGAACTTTGAAAATTACCTTGTTCAGTTGAGTTTGGTTATGGCAATGTAGCAACTTTGAGTGAGGCCTGAAGTGGTTTTGAGCTTGCTTGAAGTTCCCTCAACCTTTCCCAATACTCAGCTTGCTTTGAAGTTGCCTGAATATCCCTGTAGAAGTCAACCTGAAAACTCAGAAAATGGAAATGGTGAAGCTCGAAACAGGGGTTACAGTTGCTTGAGAAAGGCCTGGACAACTTAGGTGTGATGTATGGAATGCGTTTGAAGCCTTGAAACAAAAAAACGCACGAGTGAAATTTGTTTTGGCTAGTGATCTGCAGAGGTTGCCCTGTTTTGGGCAGAAATGGTGATTTTGGTGTTTTAGGGTGTTTTCAATGCTATGAGCTAGTGTATTGGCTTGTTACAATATGTTGAACTTGTTTCAAATGATATCAAGACTTGGTTTTATCAGATAGTTGAGATATGGACTTTTTGCAAGCTTACTTGCTTTTGAAGCAAAAGTTGAAGTGACAAAGGCAAAGGCTGTACTTGCTAGCTCGTGGGATGTAGAGGGTTGGTACACTTTTCCTGATGTTCATGGATCTTGATTACAACAAAAGATCAGGTTCAATGCTCAAGGAATAAAAAATTGCAAAAAGCATGCTTTATCAAAGTAGCATTGTTACCTTTATGCCATTTTTGGATTAAACCTTTGTACAAAGCTTCAAAGATCAAAACAATGCCATTAACCATTGTATTTGCATTTAATTTATGAGTGTAGAAAGGATTAGAACCTGTAAACCAAGTACAAGCATGATTCAAACTGATTTGCAACTTGTATCAATGTGAAAAATGCCATGGACAAAAGTGAGAAATGTCAATTTTCTTTTCTTCGATTCTCCCTAACCATAAATGATCTTGGAGAGTTCTTGGACATTTTGGAAATCTTGTAACATGCTCTACAATCCATATTTGAAATGAATTTTGATATTCCTCTTTGAACTAGGTGAAAAGTTGCCATGAAGTTAGGTCAAAAATCTGCCTAAACTAGGGCAAAATTTCACTAAGTTGAAAAGTTTTTGGACCCCTACTCACAAAATCATAACTTGAGATCCAAGCATCTTTTGGGAAAACTTTGTGAATAAAAGTTGTATATTTCATGGAGGACTACAACTTTCATGTTGGAAGTTTTCTTTGAATCCAATTGCATCATGGTGAAAAAGTTGGGAAAAGTTGGGAAAAAATAAGAAATTTTCATAACTTAGAAAATTTCTAAGTTATGAAAAATTTCAAACTTAAACCCTAATTTTAAAAATTAGGTTTCTTGGTGAAAAAGTTTCATGTTTTGACACATCTTGATGAAATATGACCCTTGGCACTTGATTTTAACCAAAAAGTCAAAGTTTGACTTTTTAGTGTACAGTTGATTTTTGATCAGTTGACTGGAAAATTCATTTGTCAATTCAATGCATTTGAGATCTTTTGAACCTTGTGATTAGGTCAAGATGGTGCCATTGAGTCCTTGAAACCATGCTTGAACCCAATTTTCCATTGGCTAGGTAAAAAATCAAAAATTGCCCTTCTACAGTCAAAACCCTAAAAATGACCATTTTGCCCTTTTGATGATCTGATCAAATTTCTTGAGGAGTTGTGGTACAAACTTGATCAAATGGTTCATATGAGTCTATAATGTTGATGTGGATCAAAAATTATGAAGTTTGACTATAAATTGGCCACAATTGACTTTTTCCCCAATAGAGTTGATTTTTAGGTCAACTGTCCAATTGACTGGGCAAAAATGTGATTCAAAGCTTGAAACTTGGTATGGGCAATCTTAGGAGTCCAACATGAAGTATGAAAGTCACATGAGGCATTGGAAGTCCAAAAATCCCTGTGCAAACTCAAACCGTAATTTCAGGTCACCAGTGCAAGGAGATGTCTTGAGCTGAGCAAACCCTAATATGGTCTTGAGTCCAAGAAGTCTTGTGATGGAAATCTTGATAAAATGAGAGGGAAAATTTTGGGGTACAGCAACTGCCCCTGTTCAATCTTCTTGAACCTGAAGAGTTAGATTGGCGAGTTTTTTCGTTCGTGACTCGAAGGTAAAAGATGATTGGACACTAGAGTGCCCATAAATTTGCACTCGTCAAAATGTAGTTGAGGAAATGGGCTTAAAGATGCCATTTGGAGATGTGATAGAATCTTGTTGGAGATGGGCTTAAAGATGCCATCCAAGGATGTTTGTTGAATTGTATGTTGTAAGTCAGAAGAATAAGTATCAGAATGGTATTCGTGTCTGGAACGTATCTGAACTCTATCTGGAGACTGAATATGTATGAGCAATGGAATGGCGTCCGTGTCTGGAGCGTATCCGAGTTGTAACTGTATTTGATTCTTGAATGAATAACAGAATGACTTCTGTGTCTGGAGTGTATCTGTATTGTATCTGAATATGAAATCTGAATAAGCGACAGAATGGCATCCGTGTCGGGAGCATCTCTGGCTGGGGAAAAAGTCAAAATAAGTGACAGAATGGCAACCGTGTATGGAGCATATATGGATTGTATCTGAAGTTTAGGTCTGAATAAGTAACAGAATGACTTCCATGTTTGGAGTGTATCCGTACTGTATCTTGACTTTGAATTCTGAATGAGTAACAGAATGGCTTCCGTGTCTGGAGCGTATCTGGATTGTATCTGAATAAGAGATCTGAATGAGTAACAGAATGAATTTCGTGTCTGGAGTGTATCCGTACTGTATCTGAAATCTTTGAAGATTTGTTAAAGATAGCTGTTAATCTTATCCTGAAAAGGGTAAAATGTTAGCTGAAACACAAAGTTATGTTGCATGAAATGTATGATGCAATAAAATGTGTTTTATGATATATGAATGTAATGTATGCACATGTAAGCTGATTTGTTGTATTGCTGAGGAAAATAAATCCTTGATAGCTGGGGATAATGAAATCTTTGACTTCTGCCGGGGAAAATAAAACCTTGACCGACGCTGGAGATTCAAAATCATTGATTGTTAAGGATGAGAAATCCTTGGTGACTGTTGAGGATGAAAAATCCCTGACAACTTCTGTGGGGATATGAGGATCCTTCATGTCTTGAAGTTGGAGTATTGACAAAGTCTGTTGTGGGAGTAATGTCAAACTGCTTGAGAAATCTGCTTGGGAAATCCAGAGAACTTTGAAGACTTCTACTCGGGGTTAAATAAAGGGAATCCTTACTCGGATGGGGAATAGGGAAAACTCTGATGATTTCTGCGGGGAACTAAGAATGAGAATCTTCAATCTCCTGGGGAATTTGAATCCTTGAGGACATCATGCTGGGGAGTCAAGAATGAGAATCTTCGATCTGCAGGGGATTAAAAATTCTGACAAATTCATGCTGGGGAGTGATGAATACTCTGGCAACTTCACTAGGGAATCAAGAATGAGAATCTTCATTCTGCTGGGGAGTGAAAACTCTGTGGAGAAGACGGCTTACTGTTAGAGAGTAAGTTCAGGACTCTGGGGTTGCATGACACTCTACTGGGGAGTCATCTTAGGTTGGGGATGAAAGTTAACTGTTATCCGGTTGATTCTCAGACTTTAAGACAACTTGCTGGGGAAATTGGATAAACTGGATGGTCTCCACTGAGGGATAGATAGTTGGAAATTTGACTTGACTGGGGAAGAAGGTTTCAACTCCGCTGAGGGTCTGTAGTTCAAAGTTTTAGCTCCGCTGGGGATTGGGAGTTTGAAGTTTTAACTCTGATGTGAATTAAAGGTTTGGAATTATAACTCCGCTGGGGGTATGTATTTCAATGTTTTAGCTCTGCTGGGGATCTAGATGATGTACAGCAGGGGATTTCTCTTGGAATAGTCTAAAGAGGTTTTCCTATACTTTCAACCTGTCATTAATTTTTCTTTCCCATTTTGTTTATTTGTAAACAGTGATTATATTCAAATGCATATGCTCATTAATAAATCATTGGACATTTTCAAATAAAACACAAGTGTAAAAAAGAAGAAAAGGCAAATAGTTTTCTGCACTTTAAAGTATCTTTGTATTAACTTTGTGTAAGTATTTTGAACAAAGGAGACAGATATCCTAGTAAGAGAATGTTGTCATAAAAAATGAGAAAAATTTATACAAAGAAAGATGGCTATGTGCGAAAATTCCATGGGGTTCCCATTCTGCTATAGCCTTCGTAACTCTGAATATCTTGTCCATTCGCTGCTTCGTCCGAAGAGGATTGAGTCGATCAGAAGCCCGGAGCTTGTCTGTGAAGAGATTGTCCTTAAAGTGATCTGACGAGACATAGTCATACGCTTTAATTCCCTAACTTTTTCTTGGACCGCCCTTTCGGGTTTTCGATCCACCGGGAAACCCTTTTTTTGCCCAAGTCGCCCTTTCGGGTTTTCAACTTGTCGGGTGTACAATTTTTTTTTATCCCTAATTTTTGCCTGAACCGCCCTTTCGGGTTTTCGATTCACCGGGATGCCCTTTTTTGCCCAAGTCGCCCTTTCCGGTTTTCAACTTGCCGGGTCATTTATGCGTAGTATCTTTTAACTATGTCTGCGTTCGCAGGGTGCAGCAGGTCATCGTCGTCCATGGTGGTTAAAATCCTTGCCCCACCAGAAAAGATGTTCTTGATTACAAATGGTCCTTCGTAAGTAGGAGTCCATTTTCCCCTGGGACCACTTTGCGGCAAGATGATCCGCTTGATTACAAGATCCCCGACTTGATATGTCTGGCATCTGACATTCTTGTTGAATGCCTTGATCATCCGTTTTTGATACTCCTGACCATGGCAAACATCAGTAAGCCGCTTTTCATCAATCAAGTTAATTTGATCAAGTCGGGTCTGAATCCAATCGTCTTTACTCAAACCAGCATCTTTCATGATTCTCAAGGAGGGAATATGGACCTCGATAGGTAAAACAGCTTCCATGCCATACACCAAAGAATAGGGTGTTTCCCCAGTTGAGGTGCGTGTTGTGGTACAGTACTCGTGGAGAGCAAACGGTAACATCTCATGCCAGTCCTTGTAGGTGACTGTCATCTTTTGTATGATCTTCTTGATATTTTTGTTCAAAGCTTCGACAACACCGTTCATCTTCGGCCGATAGGGAGATGAATTGTGATGTTGAATCTTGAAATGCTCGCACAGAGCGGTGATCATAGTATTGTTCAGGTTTGTACCGTTGTCCGTGATGATACGGTCGGGGATACCGTACCGGCAAATAAGGTTCTATTTGATGAAGCGGGCAACAACATTCTTTGTGATGGATGTGAAGGAAGTTGCTTTGACCCACTTGGTGAAGTAATCAATGGCCACCAGGATAAAGCGGTGTCCATTGGATGCTGTAGGCTTGATCTCCCCAATCATGTTGATTCCCCACATAGCGAATGGCCAAGGAGATGTTAAGACATTGAGAGGAACTGGAGGTATATATATACCTTGTCCGCATAGATTTGACATTTGTGACAAGTCCTGGAATGTTGATAGCAGTCAGCTTCCATGGTAGACCAGTAATAGCCTGCCCGTAGAATCTTCTTAGCCATTGTATGTCCGCTAGAGTGAGTGCCAAAGATACCATTGTGCAGTTCAGCCATGATTTGTTCAGCTTCAATCTTGTCCACACAACGAAGCAGAATGCAATCATGATTGCGCTTGTACAGGATACCATTGCTCAAGAAGAACTTAGCTGAGAATCTCCTTAAGAACTTTTTGTTGTTGACTGAAGCTCCTTCAGGGTATTCTTGAGCCTCGAGATACCTTTTGACTTCATGAAACCAAGGTCGGTCCACTACTTCTTCGGTATTAATCTCGTGACAATATGCAGGTTCTTCCATCCGTTCAATGGTGATTTGGGGAGCCTCATTATCCCAGTTAAGTTTAAACATGGATGACATTGTAGCTAGAGCATTTGCTAGCTGATTTTCTTCTCGCGGGAAGTGCTCGAAGGTAATCTGCTCGAAATGTGGTAACAATGTCAAGACATGTTCTTTGTAGGGGATGAGGTTTGGATGCTTAGTGTCCCACTCTCCTTTGATCTGACTGATGACCAAAGCTGAGTCCCCAAACACAATCAAGGATTTGATTCCCAAGTCAATGGCAGCCTTGAGACCAAAGATACAAGCTTCATACTCGACCATGTTGTTGGTGCAGTTAAAGCAAAGTCTGGCGGTGAAAGTTGTATGGCAACCTTCTGGAGAGATAAGTACAACATTGATACCGTTTCCTAGTGCATTGGAGGCACCATCAAAGTACAGGGTCCATCGGGATCCTTGTTCAAGTCCGTCATATGTTCTGAAATCTTCAATGTTATCCAATGTCATGACGTCCTCGTCAGGGAAGTCAAACCTCATGGATTGGTAATCTTCGACAGGTTGATGATCCAGATGGTCAGCTAGCACACTCCCCTTTATAGCTTTTTGGGTCGTGTACTGTATATCTTATTCTGTTAGGATCATCTGCCATCTAGCTATTCTTCCAGACAAAGCAGGCTTCTCAAAGATGTACTTGATCAGATCCATCTTAGATATCAGCAAAGTGGTATGAGTCAACATATACTGCCTTAGCCGGCGAGCAACCCATACCAAAGTGCAGAAAGTTTTCTCGAGCAGTGAGTATCGAGTCTCACAGTCGGTAAACTTTTTGCTAAGGTAATAAATGGCATGCTCTTTTCGGCCAGACTCGTCATGTTGGCCCAGTACGCACCCCATTGAATTCTCTAGAACAGTCAGATACATGATTAGCAGTCTTCCTTCAATGGGTGGCATCAAGATAGGAGGTTCTAGAAAATACTCCTTGATTTTATCGAAAGCAACTTGACAGTCATCTTTCCATTTAACTACCTGATCTTTCTTTAACAGCTTGAAGATTGGTTCACAGGTAGATGTTAGGTGAGAAATGAACCTTGCAATGTAGTTTAGGCGTCCCAAGAAACCTCTGACCTCCTTCTCAGTGTGAGGAGCGGGCATTTCTTGTATAGCTTTGACTTTGGCAGGATCAACCACGATGCCTTTGTTGCTGACAATGAAACCCAAGAGTTTACCAGACCTGACTCCGAAGGTGCACTTATTAGGGTTCAGTCTAAGCTTGTACTCCTTCAACCTGACAAACAGCTCTTGCAAATGGTCGAGGTGTTCTTCTTCTGTTTGTGATCGGGCTATCATGTCATCTACGTAGACTTCTATCTCATGATGTATCATATCATGAAACAAAGCTACAATGGCGCGTTGGTAGGTTTCCCCGGATTCTTCAGTCCGAATGGCATCACTTTGTAGCAGAACGTACCCCACTGTGTAACAAAAGTAGTTTTCTCCATGTCTTCAGGTGCCATTTTGATCTGGTTGTAACCTGAAAATCCGTCCATGAAAGAAAATACCTTGTGTTGAGCTTTGTTGTCAACCAAGATGTCAATGTGCGGAAGTGGAAAGTCATCTTTAGGCCTAGCCCTATTTAAGTCTCTGTAATCCACGCACATTCTCACTTTTCCGTCTTTCTTAGGCACGGGTACAATGTTAGCAACCCATTGTGGATAGGAAGTAACAGCAAGAAATCCAACATTGAACTACTTCATAACTTCGGATTTGATCTTTTCTGACATGTCGGGCCTCATGCGGCGGACTTTCTGTTTAACTGGTGGACAATCTTTTCTTGTGGGTAGACGGTGAACCACAATATCTGTATCGAGTCCCGGCATGTCTTCGTATGACCAGGCGAAGATCTCAACATATTCATGTAACAGCTGAATTAGGCGCTCTTTGACACTTGGCTCTAGGTTGGCACCCACTCTGACTTCTTTTCTGTCTTCCTCAGTACCCAGATTGATTGTCTCTAACAACTCCTCATGAGGTAGAATAGCCCTTTCTTCCTGCTGTAGCAGCCTAGCCAATTCTCCTGGCACCTCACAATCTTCCTCACCTTCGTATTTGGCGTGGTAGACCAGATCTTCAGAGTCACTGAAGGCCATAGCAGAATTGTTACCCATGGAATCTGGAATGGAAGGGTACTTGCATTTGTAAGTGTGGGTGTATGTAAGGGATAGCCACCTTTAAAAAAATAAAATGTAAAAAGAAAGACAATGAACACAAAAGTTTATATGTGAAAACGTCCATGATTCATTAAAATGGCATATGAAGATGAAAAAATCAAACCCTTACAAATGGACCTACGTGCCTCGGGTAAGGCACAAGGTTAAAAGTGTACGAGTTGTTTGAGAATTATTACAAACCAACAGAAATGTTTGAAAGAAAAATTACTGATTCATGAAAGTAATCGGAACAAAGTCTTTTGCTTCCCAATTGCACATTCCTCCGTCAACAGTAGGGAAAATCCAGTCTTCCAAGTTGCTCTCCTCTTCACTATCCTCCAAAGAATTGACTCCATGGTGGGTGATCTTTACAGGTGGCCCTCCGGCACGGGAGCGACGCACAGCCTTCTGACTAGCCGAAGTGAAACCCAAGCCGAATTTATCTGATTTAAAAGGAAAGTGAGGAAGCTTCCCCCAGATCGTGGATCCGCCTTCTTCCACAACTGCCCTAACATCCTTTAAAGAAGACATCTGAGGCAGAGGTCTTGTAATCACAGGAGTTGAGGACACTGCCTCGGTCACTGCTATCTCTTCAGAAACTTCTTCGAAGTGTTGGAAAGGGGTCTCGATGAATTCTCCATCTAATTCTATATAACGGAAAGAATTAAGATGGCTTATCATGTATTCCTCTTCGCCGTGAACAGTTATAATTTTCCCCTGGACAGGGTACTTGAGCTTTTGATGCAGAGTCGAAGTGACAACTTCAGCATGGTGAATCCAAGGTCTTCCCAATAGGCAAGAATAGGAGGGACGGATGTCCATCACATAGAATGTGGAGTTGAAGATTTCAGTTCCCACCTTAATCGAGATGTCCAACTCCCCGTGGACCATCCTTTTAGAACCATCAAAGGCTCTGACAATGATGTTGCTGGGTTTCAGGGTTAAGCCTTCATAATCCAGTCTATCCAAGGCCTTCTTCGGCAAGATATTCAGCAAAGAACCATTGTCTACCAGTATGTGTGCTAGAGTAGTCCCTCTGCATTCCACCGAGACATGCAAAGCGTCATTATGTTTTCTCCCTTTAGATGTTAAATCGGCATCGGAGAATCCTAGACCATTGTCAGCTATTAAGCTAGCTACACATTCCTGGAACTGATCCGCTGAGGTTTCCTGTGGCACATGGTTCGTCTTCAAGAATCTTATTAAAGCTTTAGCATGAGCCTCTGAACAAAGCAGCAGGGCCAACATAGAGATTTTTGAGGGGGTTTGCCCCAGTTGTTCCATAACATTATAATCGCTTTTCTTGATTATTTTCAAAATTTCTTCTATTTCTTTTTTAGAGGTTTCTGGGATGATCAACGGCTGAGCCCTCGTCCTGACGGGCTCTTCTTGGATCCCTTTCCCTCTATCATCAGCAGCAATAGAAGGGACAACCACAGGAGTTACAACTTCTTCAATAATCGGGGTTCTCGCAGATATGTTTACCGGTACCGGAGTAACCTTAGGAGCAGCTGAGGGTCCAAAGATTGCCTTTGGATGGGCAATCTCTGGAGAGAAAATTCTTCCACTGAGGGTGATTTTTCTCGTTCCAACAATGTTTTCAATGTCAGAAGTCTCTTCATCAGAACTCTCTTCAGTTGATTCTATTTGTTTAATACCGTGGTAGTAGATTTCTCCACCATAGTTCCACGGTATTGATTTTTCGGACTTGTACGGGACAGGCCCGGGCATGGTTATCTTCAAAGGTGCAGTCTTTGGAGCGGATGTAATCTTAACAGGTCTTTTGGAGACCTTGGAAAGATTGGCGGATATGGTTATTATTGCGACATCATTGACAGGAGTCGGTGTAACAGGAGTCTTTTCAAAAAGGATTTCTTGGTTATCCATTAGGTGTTGGATGCCTAACTTCAACAATGGACAGTCGGTTGGTAAGGATGAACAAAGGTAGCAATCTTCTTCACAACCTAGGAAAATCCCAGCCTTCAGCAAATTCAACTTGATTATCGGTAGCGGAGTCATTAAATCATCAACAGTAGCAACAAAAAGATCTTCTTCAACAACATGGGTATTGTGGCCATGCTTTGGCATTGGAGCAGAGATTACATTTGGCTTTTCAGGGGCGTCGAATTCAACTTCTTTAGCATCTATCAAATCCTGAATTTTATTCTTGAGGGCCCAACAATTGTTGGTGTCGTGCCCTATACTCCCTGAATGATAAGCACACTTGGCGTTCGAATGGTAGTAAGGAGAAGCTGTATTCGGATTCTTCGGGTCCTCTTTCAGACTGGCAAGGTTTAACTTCAAGAGATGGGGTAGAACCTGAGCAGGAGTTATGTTTATCTCGGTGAATTGTCGTACAGGCCTTTCCACCCTTGATTGGTTGGTTCTGGGTTGATTGTTTCTAGGCTGATCAGCTGCATACTTCTGAATCATCACGTCCCCCACCGCTGGTCGGCGCTCAACTCTTCCTTGACCTCTTTGGGAGTAGACAGCTAAGACTTCTTTCTTTGCTGGAAAAGTCTTTTTGAAGGCAGCGGAAGCAGATGCATCTTTCTGAATTTTCTGGCTTTTTATGTTGGCTTCAACTCTCTCACCAGTAAGAATCAACTCGGTGAACCCTGCAGATAAACTTCCTATCAGGTGATTAAAGAAAGGACCTGATAGAGTCCCCAAGAACATATCCACAAGCTCTCTTTTAGATAAAGGTGGCTGCACCCTTCCCTCCAAGTCTCTCCATTTCTGGGCATACTCTTTGAAACCTTCATTGGATACCATGCCCATACTCTGTAATTGAGTACGGGTTGGTGCTAAGTCCGTATTATATTGATACTGTTTGTAGAAGGAAGCTGCCAAATCTTCCCAATTATACACATCAGACCTCTTCAACTGGTAAAACCAATCCAGCTGTGTCCCTGTTAAATTGTCCTAGAAGAAATGTACCCACAGGTCTTTGTCAGAAGAATGTTGATAGATTTTCCTGACATAAGATCGTAGGTGCATCTTGGGACAAGACAACCCATCGTACTTAGAAAATAGAGGCACCTTGAATTTAGGGGGGATTACAATTCCAGAAACCAATCCTAACTCTTCAAAGTCAAGCCCAGACACTCTCTGTATCTCTATGGCAGCTAGACGCTCTTCCAAGTTCTTGTATTTGTCATCTGTAGGAGGGTACTGCTGTTCAGAATAGTCCTCATCCTCTTCTTCTTCCTCTTCCTCAGAATCAGATGGCAATGCAGTTTCCTTTCCCTTTCTTACCCCTTCATCAGATGTTGAGGGGAAATCCAGGACCTTTCTGGCTTGACCTTCAAATCTTCTTCCCAAGGTAGCCACACCAGCCCTCTTCTTTTTCTTTTTCTCTTTTTCCTTCTCTAGTAGAGTCTTGAGCTCCTCCTGCCTCTTAGCCAAGGTCAGAAGTAGCTGTTGAAACTGTGAATTCTGCGCTTGCAAGTCTTTGACCGTTTGTCCTAGATCCATCTTGCTGAAATAAACAGCAGAGAGATGAGGAAACTTGGTGTGAAGACCTGTTTATGCATATGATGAATGATATGTATTCATGTAATGCATTCAAGGATTCAGAAATTCAAATTTGTTTTAAACAAAAAAAGGAACACACGTCATATTAATAAGATAGAATTTGGTAGTACATCAATGCCCCATGGGCAAAATAATACAAAATTCTAAGGTAAAAAGACGTTGCCCATCCTTTTTAGTGCAATGTAGGTGTTGAGAGTCTGCTCTTCGTGTAGTTGACAAGTAAGTTCCAAAACCTTCTTCTCGCTTGTGTAGAATTGGGCTTCGAAAGTATCACGCTCTCCCTTGAGCTGTATCCAACTCCTTTGTAAATCTTCAAGTGATGTCGGCATGTCAGGATGTAGGAGGGTGTATGGAACCTCTCCTTCCATAACAGGCTCTATAATCACAGGAAGCATGTAGCGGTAAGGCATCATAAGACTTTGGGCGCGGGTTCGTACCCACTTGAGGTAAGGCTCAAGGGGGATGGAATTCTTGTGTCCCAAGGTCTTACTGTCCACCTTGTTGGGCATTCTCCAAGCTCGGATGAACCTTTTTCGAAGTCCTTGATCGTCGTTGTCGAAGTCAAAAACCAAGTCTGGAATCAGCATGTCATGTGGGCCATCCCTTCGAGCATACCCAAACTGTCTCAGAGCCAAGCAATGGTTGTAGGTGATGCCTCCCCTAATTACAAGTAGAGGTACATTAGGGAATTCCCCACAATGGTCAATGATGATAACATTCTCTTCTGATCGAGAACACCAATGAATATCTGAATGTGTAAGAGTCATCAACCGTTGTGACCACCTCAGACCTTGCTCATTCTTCAAAACTGATTGGGGAAGATGAAAAATAAACCATCTTGCCAGTAGATGAGTACAACACATGAGAACACCCCTTTTCCTCATTGTACGAGTGTGAAAAGAGTGGAGGATATCCCCAAGCAATGTAGGCATCGGGTTGCGAGCCATGAAGATTTTGACAGCACTTACATCTATAAGCTGGTCAGGGTTTGGGAACAAGACCATCCCATAGATGAGAAGAGCTACAATCTCCTCAAAAGCTTGCAGGTCTAGAGAATTCCAGCATTCTTGAGCTTTCTCAAACAGGAACTTTGCCAAGAAACCCTTGACACCACTTCTGGTTTCTCAGTGACTTGTGACATCTGATGGTTGCAAGTGCATGGCTTGAGCAACATCTTCAGGCTTTGGATCTCTTTCCATACCGTTGAAAGGTAGTTGATGGAGAATAGGAATCCTAAAGAGTTGAGAAAATTCCTCCAAAGTAGGCACCAGCTGGTAATCAGGAAATGTGAAGTAGTGGTGTAGGGGGTCAAAGAACTGGAAGATAACTTTCAACATATCCTCCTCAGTGTTGGTACTGACTAAGTTGAGAAGACGACCATGCCTCTCGGTGAATGGAGAATTCTCAGGAATCCTTGAAGCTAGATCCTTGAGTTGAGGAGGAATTCTTACAAGGTTGACTTGGATAGTTTTCCTGCGAAGTGAATCCATAACCTACAAAATAGGAACAAAGATGAAAATCCAAAAATCCTTGAAATGGTTAGTGGATGCATATGATGCTTCATGGTGTCCATGATGTTATGCACAAGTATATATGTACAAACAAATCACATAAGTTCCTATTTTAGGCTTGCATGGGGTTTCATAGGTAAGTACCCTCTTGAAGTTTAGTTGGCTCAACCTGTCCTATAAATAGTAACCGGGTTCTAAGGAGCTCAATATCACTGGATTATTTTCTGTGCTGATTGTTTCAGTTTATCCACTTTACTGGCGACCAAAATATTCCAAGAAAACAACCCTCAATGAGTGTAGTATCGAGTATCTACCAACTTTGGACTGCACCAAAGCCGGTCATCTCACTACATCCTAAAAGGCCAAGTTGGTCAAGTAAAGGTTCTAAAAGTCCATTAGTGCTTCATGACATCACTCAGCGGCCCCGTATTCTCTTTGATCGACTCAAAGGCTACCGGTACCCACAAATATGTCGCACTAATATAGCTATTGCTTAGACCATGTCGGTATACCCCACACAGTTTCCACAACATATTGCTATTTACCTATGAATGTTTCCCAAATCCGGGTAGAGGATTCAAACCCAAACAATAGAACCAAAGTGTAAAGCAAACAAGTCAAGAAAGATAAGCATGTAAAGGTGATCTAAAACCCTAAGGTAACCCCACTTTTATATTTACTCCCCAGCAGAGTCTCCAGTTCTGTGATGTGGTGGGAGAACTGACTTGAGGTTTTGCGTTTGTGTTTGCAAATGTTTCGGTTTAGCAAGAGTCGCCACCGACTTTTATTTTATCCAAAAGGAAAGGTAAAAAATCACAAGAAAGACCTTTGAGATTGTTTTTGGGTTCGGGGGGTAGATTATGAAAAGGGAAGGTGCTAGCACCCTTTTCATCCATGGTTTTCCATGGGCTCTTAGTTACTTGTTTTAGATCACTTGCTTTGCTTTTCCAATTGTTTGAAATGGTGCTTTTGTGTATGGTTTTGAAATTATTTTGAAAAGAGGCCTTTGTTTAGGAAACCTTTGTAATGATTCTTGTTTGAATGTATACAAAGGTGTTTGTCTTTTGAAAAATGTTTCAATGTTTGAAAGTTTGTTTGGAAATTGTTTTGAAATGTGTATGTGTTTTTGAAAATAGCAAGGATGGTTTGCAAATTGATCAAGTAACTAGGAGTTGTCTATCCTACTCAAAAGTCTTTCCTACACATTTTTATTCCTTTGACATTGTTGTTTTACCATTGTATTTGGTAAACAAACCTATCTTTGGATGTTAAACGGGACGGGCGTGGGTCATCGTATGACCATGATAGCAATGGTGCCAAGTATCTTAGCAAGTCTTAGAGACTAAGTCATTTTTGTTTAGGCAACCAAGATAGCGTCATCGAGGGACTATGATCTTTTTGTTTTGGTTTTGTTTTTCCAAGATACCAAGCATGCATACCATGGCCATTTTAAGGCAACAAAGTGGATGAAACCCTAGGGGTGCTTGTGTGCAATGTGTTGTCATTTTCATGCATTTTGCCTTGTGTTTAAGTCATGCTATTTGTTTGATTTTTGGTCTTTGCATACAAAACTCTAATTTACTATCATGGCATATGAAAGCAATAAAGTGCGTAAAGTAAAGCTAGACTATTATAACAATATTATGGGGAGGGGGTACAAGTTTTGAATAGGGGGATATTGCTCAAAATAAAACCCTAATTTATTATTACAAACCAATTGAATTTATACAACAATAAATAAATAAACAAGTAAATAAATATGGAATAAATTGCAAATATGCAAAATGTTTTTGTATTTTTGTTTTATGTATGTAAAAATGAATTTATTTAATGTCTTAAAAAATAAGAAAAATATAATGATTATTTTTGAAAGGGTGAAAACCCTAATTTTGTTTTAAAGAAAATATGCTTTATATTATTTATTTATTCATTTTTGTTTAAGAAAAATAATAAAAATATATATAAAATGTTAAAAAATTAAATATTGTATGAAAATATTATTTTAAGTGTATAAATAATAAAAATAAAAATATAGAATATTTTTATATTATTTACAAGTTTTATTTAGAAAAATAAGTTATATTATTATTAATAAACTATTTTTATGCCCAAAAAATAATAAAAATAACAAAATAAAATGCAAAAAATTAAGAAAATATTTTTGAGATTTTTCAATGTTTATAAAAAATAAATAAAGTCAGAAAATATAAAAGAAATGAAAAATATACAAAAATATAGAAAATGGGCCAAGGGGGTGCAAAAAGGAAAAAGGGTGGTGTGAATAGAAGAAACAGCAAGCCCAAGCCCACTTCACTTCATCTCTGACCTCCAGATCACCACGCGCGCGTTTTCGCCTTTCAAATTTGTTCTTGCTCATGCTTGCATGAAATCAAAAATTTACAACATGAAAGTTATAGCATTTTCAATCACGATTCCAACCATATCCATTTTGTGACCTAACTCTAAGAAACCAGGGAGAATTTTAGTGGCCCTAAATTCTAACCTAGTTTTTTCAGCAACTTCAACTATCAAATACTCCTAGCTCAGTTAATATAAATGAAATCTACGCATATGTACAGCTCAAGGAACTTAAGGACTACATTTTTGCTTCACAAACCTAAGCCTAATGATGCCTAAATAAGGAGATAGAACTTTTAAAATTACCTTTTTCAGTTGAGTTTGGTTATGGAAATGTAGCAACTTTGAGTGAGGCCTGAAGTGCTTTTGAGCTTGCTTGAAGTTCCCTCAACCTTTCCCAATACTCAGCTTGCTTTGAAGTTGCCTGAATATCCCTGTAGAAGTCAACCTACAAACTCAGAAAATGGAAATGGTGAAGCTCGAAACAGGGGTTACAGTTGCTTGAGAAAGGCCTGGACAGCTTAGGTGTGATGTATGGAATGTGTTTGAAGCCTTGATACAAAAAAAAACGCACGAGTGAAATTTGTTTTGGCTAGTGATCTGCAGAGGTTGCCCTGTTTTGGGCAGAAATGGTGATTTTGGTGTTTTAGGGTGTTTGCAATGCTATGAGCTCGTGTATTGGCTTGTTACAATATGCTGAACTTGTTTCAAATGATAGCAAGACTTGGTTTTATCAGATAGTTGAGATATGGACTTTTTGCAAGCTTACTTGCTTTTGAAGCAAAAGTTGAACTGACAAAGGCAAAGGCTATACTTGCTAGCTCGTGGGATGTAGAGGGTTGGTACACTTTTCCTGATGTTCATGGATCTTGTTTACAACCAAAGATTAGGTTCAATGCTCAAGGAATACAAAATTGCAAAAAGCATGCTTTATCAAAGTAGCATTGTTACCTTTATGCCATTTTTGGATTAAACCTTTGTACAAAGCTTCAAAGATCAAAACAATGCCATTAACCATTGTATTTGCATTTAATTTATGAGTGTAGAAAGGATTAGAACCTGTAAACCAAGTACAAGCATGATTCAAACTGATTTGCAACTTGTATCAATGTGAAAAATGCCATGGACAAAAGTGAGAAATGGCCATTTTCTTTTCTTCGATTCTACCTAACCATAAATGATCTTGGAGAGTTCTTTGACATTTTGGAAAGCTTGTAACATGCTCTACAATCCATATTTGAAATTCATTTTGAGATACCTCTTATAACTAGGTGAAAAGTTGCCATGAAGTTAGGTCAAAAATCTGCCTAAACTAGGGCAAAATTTCACTAAGTTAAAAAGTTTTTGGACCCCTATTCACAAAACCATAACTTTAGATCCATGCATACTTTGGGAAAACTTTGTGAATAAAAGTTGTAGATTTCATGGAGGACTACAACTTTCATGTTGGAAGTTTTCTTTGAATCCAATTGCATCATGGTGAAAAAGTTGGGGAAAAATAAGAAATTTTCATAACTTAGAAAATTTCTAAGTTATGAAAAATTTCACTTAAACCCTAATTTTCAAAATTAGGTTTCTTGGTGAACAAGTTTCATGTTTTGACACATCTTGATGAAATATGACCCTTGGCACTTGATTTTGACCAAAAAGTCAAAGTTTGAATTTTCAGTGTACAATTGATTTTTGATCAGTTGATTGGAAAATTCATCTGTCAATTCAATGCATTTGAGATCTTTTGAACCTTGTGATTAGGTCAATATGGTGCCATTGAGTCCTTGAAACCATTCTTGAACCCAATTTGCCATTGGCTAGGTAAAAAATCAGAAATTGCCATTCTACAATCAAAACCCTAAAAATGACCATTTTGCCCTTTTGATGATCTGATCAAATTTCTTGAGGAGTTTTGGTCCAAACTTGATCAAATGGTTCATATGAGTCTATAATGTTGATATGGATCAAAAATTATGAAGTTTGACTGTAAATTGGCCACAGTTAACTTTTTCCCTAATATAGCTGATTTTTAGGTCAACTGTCCAATTGACTGGGCAAAAATGTGATTCAAAGCTTGAAACTTGGTATGGGAAATCTTAGGAGTCCAACATGAAGTATGAAATTCACATGAGGCATTGGAAGTCCAAAAATCCCTGTGAAAACTCAAACCCTAATTTCAGGTCACCAGTGCAAGGAGATGTCTTGAGCTGAGCAAACCCTAATCTGGTCTTGAGTCCAAGAAGTCTTGTGATGGAAATCTTGATAAAATGAGAGGGAAAATTTTGGGGTACAACATTATCCAATACTGAAAATGAAGAAAGTCAGCGGGATTTGGATACTGAGAAAGGAATGTCAAATGCCATTGTTTTACTTGGAAGACAATTCAATCAAGTACTTAAGAAGATGGATAGAAGGGTAAGGCCTAATGTCAAGAACATATCATCTGACATCAACAATAACTGTGAGGTTCAAATAAAAACCAATGCTGAAGAAAAACCCAATCAAAGCAAAAGTGTTCATTTCCATGAATGTGAAGGATTTGGGCACATTAGTGCAGAGTGTCCAACATACCTCAAGGGGGTGTCTGTTTCCTAGTATGAGGAGGATTCCGAAAAGGGAAAAGATAATGAAACTACCCAACATGAGAAGGCCTTTTCAGGAAGATGTAATGAGAGGGTATTTTATGAAGAATTGACTGCTTCTTACAAAGAGCTATGTATCAGAAGTAATAAGTGCACGCGAATGAAGAAAAGCAGAAGCTAACAATAGCTTAACTACAGGTTAAGAAGAATGAACTTCTTACCAAAGTGTATTATATTCATAGTGAAGTATCTCTTCTGACATCTAATCTTGAAAACATGACCAAATCTGGTAGGTCTGTGATTTTATGGTTGACAATCATTTTGGTAAAACAAGTAGTTGGCAAAAAATTTATCAAAACATGTTTCTTTGGGAAAACATGTATTGAAGCCTAATGTTAAACAAGATGTCATAACATATTGACCAGCTGGTACAAAAGAGTCTGCTGGTACTTATTTGACAGATGTCCTATCAGATATTGTAACATGTTACAACAGAATATCATGACAGTACAGTTGGATTATTTACTAGAAGATTTTATTGAAGAATATGAGATTTTGGAGGATTCTAGTACTCATAACAGGCGCATGCAATCAAGGAATTTTAGGAACAATTTCATATTTAATTTGTTTCATAAAAAGGATCTTTGAGACTTTTTAGAAAATATTTGAAACATTTGTTTTTTGTTTCTATTTTTATGGAGAAGATTCTAGAGAGATTTAGAGCTGAAGATTTGATTTGATTGAAGAGTCCAAGACCAGTTGTAGAAGTCTATATAAAGAGACGTCCAAGACCTAGTTTTAAGCATAGTTTTTATTGTAAAACCTTGTGAAAAATAAGGGTTTAGGGTTTGAGAGTTCCTTAGTTTCTCTGTGTGTTTTTGTACATCCTCGTGTATCTTTTAATGCATTTAAGTTGACTAATTGTTACTTGTTTATCAAGTTATTGTTCTCCTCTAAGATTTTAAGCAAAGAGTTGAGTATTGTTATTAGTGGAGCTTTTAAGCAAACTAAGTGTTTTTGTTTTGGAAGAGTGTTCTTCATTTTTGGTTTCTTGAGACTTTCCCTTGGATTGGGATTGTTATTTGATATCACTGCGGTGATTGGGAGTGAGAGGGGTTCTCATATAAAGGGTTCCTAAGTAGGAATTGCATTGGGTAGGGATTAAGTTGGAAGTGTAAATTGAGATTTTTTAGCTTCGAGTTGATACTACTGATAATGGATTTTTTTCCTGGCTTGGCAGCCCCCATAGTAGGTGAGTTGCACCAAACTGGGCTAACAATTGACTGTATTGTTTAAGTTTCTGCAATTTACTTTTTGGCACAATCTTTTTGTTTTTAGCAAGTCTATTTTTCTTTCAGCATATGTTATAACATCTGTCGTGATATTGTGCATTATTGAGACACCAGTCTTAACTTCCAATATTGTGTGTGCTATAATTTCAATTGATATCAGAGCAGACACCCTGATATGTTTATTGGGTGAGATTCAGGGATATACTTTCGGGCACTATGGAGAAAGAAGGATGTTATAACAACATACCACATATGTTGGATGGTTCAAACTATGATTGGTGGAAGGTCAGAATGGTAGCTTTTCTGAAATTTTTGGATAGCAAAGCTTGGAAGGCTGTTTCAAAAGGATGGAAGCATCCAGTTATGAAGGACAAAGATGGGAAAAATCTATAAAACCTGAAGAAGATTGAGATGAGAATGGTGATAAAGAAGTCGTTGGAAATTCCAAGGCTTTAAATGCTCTATTCAATGGAGTAGACAAAAATGTTTTCAGGCTAATCAATACTTGTTTTGTATCCAAGGATACTTTGGAGATTCTCAAGACAACTTATGAAGTTACCTCTAAAGTGAAGATTTTAATACTTCAGCTTCACACTTCCAAATTCAAGAACTTGAAGATGAATGATGATGAGACAATTCATGAATATCAAATGAAGATTCTTGAAATTGCAAGTGCATGAAGTGCCTTGAGAGAGAAGATATCATAAGCAAAGATGGTCATAAAGATTCTTAGGTCCTTACCTAGGAGATTTGATATGAAGGTTATAGTTATTGAAGAAGCTTGGGATATCAACAACATGAGGGTTGATGAGCTTATTGGGTCATTTCAAACACTTGAATTGGCTATTGGTGACAAGACTGAGAAAAAGAACAAAAGCATAGATTTTGTATCTATTTCTGAAGATGATAAAGGTAAAGCTGAGCTGGACACTGATGATGATTTGTCTAATACCATTGTGCTACTTGGGAAGCAATTCAGTAGAGTATTGAAAAGATTGGATGAAAGAGGAAGACCAGATGTCAAGAACATCTCATATGACATCAGTAATAATCTTGATTCTTAGAAGAAATCAAGAACAGAAGAGAAGTCAAATTAAAGCAGAGGTATTCAGTCTTTTGAATGCGAAGGATATGGTCATATTAGACCTGAATGTCCCAACTTCCTTAAGAAACGGCAGAAGGGTTTCACTGCATCTTGGTCTGATGATGACAAGTCAGAAGATTAAGATAATTCTAAGAAGGAAAAACTTATGATGGCTCTATCTGGAAGATGGGAAGATGAAGTTGAAGCTTGTAATTAGAATGATCACTATGAAGAACTGGATGTGTTCTACAAGGAGACTTATGACAGGTGTGTTGAAAGCCTCAAGAAAGAGGAAGAACAAAGGAAGATGGTTATTAACTTGGATAATGAGATGAAGAAACTCTTACGTATTTTGATACGGTGGGAGAACTAACTTTTTGTTTTTGCGTTTGTATTCACAAATGTTGCGGATAGCAAGAGTCGCCACCGACTTTTCTTTTATCCAATAAGGAAAGGTGAAAAAGCACAGGAAAGACCTTTAGAGATTTTTTCTTGAGTTCGGGGGGTAGATTATGAAAAGGGGAGGTATTAGCACCATTTTCATCCGCAGTTATCTATGGGCTCTTAATTGCTAGCTCACTTTGAAATGCTTTGTGTTTTGTGTAAGTTGAAAGATGTTTTGAAAGTGGTGATTTTGTAATGATTCTCGTATCGTTGAGAATGTATACAAAATGTTTGTTTGGAAATATTTTGAAAACGCCTTGGTACGGAAAACTTTGTAATGATTCTCGTATCGTTGAGAATGTATACAAAGTGCTTGTTTTGCAAATATTTGTTTGAATAGATGTTTGTTTTTGAAAGTGTTTTTAAAGCGTGAGGTGTAAAGAGTGTTTTGCTTTATGAGCGAGCAATTATGAGCAATTTACTGACTCAAAAAGTCTTTGTTATTTTCCTCCTCCCTTAGATAGTGCTATCCTACCATTGATTGGTAGGAAGTCATATCATTAGATGTGAGGGAAAGGCGTGGGTCGTCATACAGTCATAGAAGGCAACTTGTGGGACATTTTAGCAATTGTCGTAAGAGACTAAGATCGTTTATCTGTTTTGATTTGCCTGCACTATATCTCATTTTCATACCGTATGATTGGTTGAAATCTCTGTTATGTTCTAATTTGCTGTAATAAAAAACACAAGAAAAAAATAGTACACAATTTTGATACACAAAGGAGACACCATAAAAAACTCTTCTCTTCTCAACTTTTCACTCAACTGAACCCCTTCCAAATAAGAAAAACGAAAACCATACAGAAAACTCCATAACCTCTATCCTTGTATCCTCAAACCTCTCTTCCATTCTCACTTCTCTTATTCATAACCATCTTCATCACTGTAATCACTTATTTTCTGTTCTCCCTCAACCTTGCTATCATCATGTAACCCCCTCCGTTCTCTGTGATTTCCATCACCTTCAGCCACTCATCAGCATCGCTGTTTCTGCCATCTAACCCATTATTTCCACAAACTTATCCCAACTCAACTACTCAACACACACCACAACAACCTTGTGTCAATATTCAAACTCCAACTTCATCTTCTCCAAACCCCAATCACGGTGATGGCTTCGTTGGGTGTTTCCCAAGCCATCTTTTTCTCCAACAACACTCCAACCAATACCCCTTCTAATTTCAATCTCTACCCATACAAACCACCATCCTTTCCTCTTCAAACTAACTCCTCAATTTAAATTTTCCCCAGAAAGAATCGCACCTCTCAACTCTTCCATTGCACCCCCAATTCCACCAACGACACTTCCCTTAACTGGGATTGGAATCGATGGTGTCGCCATTTCTCTAATATTGAACAGGTTGAAAGCTTCGCCTCTCTTCTCAAGTTCCAACTTGAAGATGCGGTTGAGAAAGAAGAGTTTCAAGAAGCAGCCAAGTTAAAGAGGGCTATAGAAGAAGCAACATCCAAGGACAGTGTTGCAGAAATTATGTCACAGTTGAAGAATGTTATAGATGATGAGCGTTACTATGATGCTATGAGATTATACAGATATACTGGAAGTGGACTGTTGGGTATGTGGGCAGGATACTCCAAAATTCAGAGGACCCATTTGGTATACTAATACGTATGAGTCCTGGTATGGAAAGGTTTATCAGCAAGATTTACAATACAAGACAATTGCTCACATCATCTACCGGAACAACGTTATTTGAAATTTATATGGTAAAAAATGCGGACGACACATATCATATGCAGGTAGTGTATTTGCGAAGATCCAAAGGAAATTCTACAACTAATCTTCCATCTATACCTACTAAAAGCCCATCCAAACCCGACGTTGAGAATTTTTCTTCCGTTGAGGTGGAGGAACCATTGGAAGAAGAAGAGGAGTTTTGGAACAAAGGAACATTTGAGGTGCTGGTTTGATTTTGCTAGGGTTTCCAACCCGTCTGTTTATTTTACTTATTGGGAGTTGGGTCCGGATCCGAGTCAGCCCGGTCCGGCCCTGCTAACGTTTTTGTTTTAACTCATTTGGGCCAGCTTTCTTTCCCTATGCCAAGCCCAATTCTGAAATTCAAATCCCACCACAATACTATTTAGTTTAGTTTATTAGTTTTTTATATATATTTAGTTTAGGTTAATTAGTTTATTAGAGATAAATATGTAGTTTTTAATTAGATAATTTTATTATTTAGCTTAAAATTAGAATTAATTTAGTGGGTTTAGAATAGTATTTTAGTTTAGAATAATTTTAGAAACATTTTGACAACTTTAAAATTTTAATTTTGTTTTGTTTTAATTTTGATAATTTTAGAATTTTTATTTTGATAATCTTAGAATCTTAATTTAATTGAGATAACTTTTGTTTTAGTTACATTTCTATTATATATATTTTTACTTTCTTTTCTATAAAAACACATCAAAAAACAATTTTTATTTCTCTTTTCATTTGCTCTTAGTTTACTATTTTTCGCATTCTTTCGATTATTGTAACTGTTTACGGTTTGTAATAGTTTAACTAGGCTTTTTCTTTACTTCATCCTCATTCATAAATTTGTACCCTCACTCCCGAAGCGTTGTTATAGCGTATAACTTTATTTTCCGCACTTTACCGCATTTTCTTATACTATATAGTAATTAGGCGTGTATGACAAGATTTAAAATCAACCGCTAGATAACCCTAATCCAGACAAATTAATTGAAATCAAATACTATGCACACACGCACCTCTAGGGTAACCTCGCTTGTTGCCTCGGAAAAACAGTCATGTCCCTCGAATATGGGACACTTTAGCAAAGACCCTCGATGACCCTTCGATGTTGCCTTCGATAAACGATCTTAGTCTCTTACGACAATTGCTAAAGCGTCCCACAAGTTGCCTTCTATGACTGTATGACGACCCACGCCTTTCCCTCACATCTAATGATATGACTTCCTACCAATCAATGGTAGGATAGCACTATCTAAGGGAGGAGGAAAATAACAAAGACTTTTTGAGTCAGTAAATTGCTCATAATTTCTCGCTCATAAACCAAAACACTCTTTACACCTCACGCTTTAAAAACACTTTCAAAAACAAACATCTATTCAAACAAATATTTTAAAAACAAGCACTTTGTATACATTCTCAACGATACGAGAATCATTACAAAGTTTTCCGTACCAAGGCGTTTTCAAAATATTTCCAAACAAACATTTTGTATACATTCTCAACGATACGAGAATCATTACAAAATCACCACTTTCAAAACATCTTTCAACTTACACAAAACACAAAGCATTTCAAAGTGAGCTAGCAATTAAGAGCCCATAGATAACTGCGGATGAAAAGGGTGCTAACACCTTCCCTTTTCATAACCTACCCCCCGAACTCAAGAAAATTGTCAAAAGGTATTTCCTGTTATTTTCACCCATTCCTTTATTGGATAAAAGAAAAGTTGGTGGCGACTCTTGCTATCCGCAACATTTGCGATAAAACTCAAAACACCAAGTCAGTTCTACCACCATATTACATAAGGTAACACACTTAAATTCCAAGCTTGATAACTTGACAGATTCCATAAATATGGTTAAAGAGGATGAAGATGCCAAATTTCATTATCAATCTGATAATAAACTGAAAAGAAGGTCAGAAGAAAAGTCCCTTCCTTTTGAAAGGAAGAAAAAGATCAACATGTTCAAACACATGTTACAACATCCTGGAAACTATGATGAATATTCAAATCAACCTCAATCTACTTGGAGATGTCACTACTATGGTGAGTCAAGTCATATAAAGCCTTTCTATTTCAAATTTTATGGAGCTAAAAAATATTCAGTTTGTTCCAAGGCTAATAAAGTGGGCAAAAAGAGAAGTGTTAAAAATAGAGATATTAACCTTATAGCTCATACCCCCTTAACATACTCAACTAGTGAAGAGTGCTACTTTAACAGTGGACACTCTAGACATATGATAGGGTTCCAGAAGATGTTGGTGAATTTCAAGCCTCATCCTTTGGGTTTTGTTAGATTTTGTAATGGTTTTAAAGGAGAATTTAAAGGAGTTGGTAAGTTGGTGTGTGACGACTTTCCCAGGATAGAAGATGTGTTATATGTGAAAGGATTAACTTCTAATCTTATTAGCATTAGTCAATTGTGTGACCAAGGTTTGTTAGTGAACTTCTCTAAATGAGAATGTCTAGTCAAAGATGAGAAATAAGTTGTTCTAATGAAAGGGGTAAGGTCCAAAGACAACTTCTATTTATGGGAATCTCAAATAATTGCTTATTCTTCCACGTGGTCAACAATTAATGAAGAAGAAGTAAAGCTATGGCACCAAAAACTTGGACATCTTCATTTCAAAAGAATGAAGGAAATCATATTTGTGGAGGCCATTAGAGATATGTCAGAGCTCCAGATTGAAGAATAAGAAGATTATGATAAGTGTTGTACCCCAAAATTTTCCCTCTTAATTATCAAGACTTTTCTCACAAGATTTTCTTTGACTCAAGACTGGATTAGGGTCTGGTCAGCTCAAGACATCTCATCATGCACTGATGACCCAGAATTAGGGTTTGAAATTGCACAAGGATTTTTGGACTATCAATGCTTCATGTGACTTTCAAACATCATTATGGACCCCTAAGATTACTCATGACAAGTTTCAAGCCTTGAACTACATTTTTAATCAGTCAATTGGACAGTTGACCTAAAAATCAACTGTACAGGGGAAAAAGTCAACCATGGCCAATTTACAGTCAAACTCCATAATTTTTGATCCACATCAACATTCTAGACTCATATGTATCATTTAATCAAGTTTGGACCATAATTCCTCAAGAAATTTGATCAAATCATCAAAAGGGCAAAATGGTCAAAATTAGGGTTTTGACTGAGGAAGGGAAATTTCTGATTTTTTGACCTAGCAAATGACCAATTGATTTGAATACATGATTTCAAGGGTTTAATTACATCATCATGACCTATTGACATGGCTCAAAACATTTCAATTTCATTGATAGACAGATGAAATTTGCAGTCAACTGATCAAAAGCCAACTGTATACTGAAAAGTCAAACTTTGACTTTTTGGTCAAAATCAAGTGCCAAGGGTCACAATTCATCAAAACATGTCAAAATGTGAAACTTCTTCATCAAGAAAGCAAGGATTGAAGATTAGGGTTTAAAATTGAAAATTTTCTTAACTTAGAAATTTTTCTAAGTATAGAAAATTTCTTATTTTTTCTCAAATTTAGGCCATTTTTTCACCATGATACAAGATGATTCAAAGGAAGTTCCCAACATGAAAGTTATAGACCTCCATGAAATCTACAACTTTTATTCACACACTTTTCCCTAAATATGCTTAGATCTCAAGATATAAATTTATGAATACATGCTCATAAACTAAATAACTTAGTGAATTTTTGCCCAAATTTAGGCAGGTTTTGGACCCAACTTCATGGCAATATTTCACCTAGGTCCAAGAGGTATCTTGAAATGCATTTCAAATATTAGTTATAGAACACATTACAAGCTTTCCAAAATGTCCAAGAACTCCTCAAGATCATTTTTGAGTAGGGAGAATCGAAGAGATGAAGTTGGTAATTTCTCACTTTTGATTCAAGCCATTTCATGAAGAACAAAGTTCCAATCAGTACCTATGCTTCCTAATCCACGCTTTATAGGTTCCAAACTTATTTCTTACTCCTTAATTTAATGCTTACTCAGTTTAAAAAGCTTTAATCCAAGCCTTAGAGCCATTACCCAAGTTGTAATTCCATAAATGGCATAAAGTGGCCATTGCCATTTTGGAAAAGCTCCACTTTTGCAAACTTTACAAATCTTGAGCATTGAACCTGTCCCCTTTGCACATACAAGTACCACAGACCTGAGGCAACTTGTATAGAACTCACACCAACCCTAAACAAGCCATTACAAGCAGGTAAGGCCTTGTCCCTTCACTTTGCTTCAAAAGCAAGAAAGTATTCCAAAAGCATATAACTCAAAAAACCTGTGGAAGAGCTGACTTAAGACCTTCTCCATACTACTATACAAACAAGATATAACAGAAAGCATGATTACTAGAAGCCTGAAACACTCCCAAACTTCCTTTCACCAAAAAACTGTCAAGACTTGTAGTTTTTGCATAAGCATAGCAATCTCTCATTTGGCTCGTGCGTTTTAAGTCTTAACCATCAAAATACCTTAACTACTTGATATCTAACTGATCCAGACCCTCATCCCTGTACTGTAACTCCTTCTCCATCATCTTCCATTTTTGTTTTCAAAGCTTGCAGGTTGAATTGGATAGAGAGTTCCAGGCACTTCCAAAGCAAGGCAAAGATTGGAACACACTCAGGGAGGTTCAAGCAAGCTCAAGCAATCATCAGGCCTTCATAAAACTCACTCCAACTCCATCCATGATTTCAACTGAAAGAGGTAAAAATCTCAACTTCTATCTCTTCATACAGGCATCCATTGGCCACGATTTGTGAATAAACAATGTAGACCTCATTGTTACAAAGTTGTACATATACATATCTTGCATTTATTTGCCCTGAGTTGAGAGAATTTTGAACTTGAAATTCCTGAAAAAATTAGGTTTAAATTTGGGGCTTTTGAAATTCATTCTGATCTTTGATTGTTAGCTTACATGATTTATATGGTTAAAATCGTGAGATAAAATGCTACAACATTCATGTTATAAGTTTTCATTTTCATGGAGAAATGAGAAAGTTACAGAGCATCTGGCTGGCTAGAGGAAGAAGATGAAGTACAGGGCCATGGAAGCGTTTCATGTTATGTTATTTTTGTTTCACATTAATCAACGGATGTATAGCCACCCCAGTGGCAAGGTAGCGCGCTGGTGAGACCCATGTCCTGGGTTTGAACCTTGGCGCTACCTTTTGTTTTTTTATATTTTTTTAGTTTTCATTTTTGGCTTGTTTTTGCAGGATGGGCTTGGTTCTTTGGACCTAGCGTTTTTTACTAACATACTGCTCCCAATTTCCTTACAGCACCCCTGGCCCAAACTATATATATATTAATTCCTTTTCTTGAATAAACTTGTAAACTTAAATAAAATAGGTTTAGTTTAATTTGTTTTATTTTCTTTTCATTTCATACTTGTAAAATATTTATTTTGGTATATGTAAAAAAACTAAATATTTTTATAAAAAAATATTATTTATTATTTTTAATACAAAAATATACAAATAATATACAAGAACTTTATTTTCTTTCAAAGTAGAAATTAGGGCTAACCCCTTTTTTAGGAATTAATTTCTTTTCCTTATATTTTTTAGAATTAGGGTAAAATTTCTTTTCATACAAAAAAACAAAACAAAATCTTTTTCTTGCATGTACATAATATTGCATATTTAAATATTGTATATTGTTTATTCTAATATCCGTACAAATTCGATTTGGTTGTAATAATTTATTTAGATTTACATTCTTGCAAATCCCCATTCAAATTTGTATTCCCCCCTCCCATAAAATTGTTGTAATAGCTTAGTAATCTTTACATTACGCAATTTACCGCTTTATATGTCATGATAGTAAATATGGTTTGTATGATAAAATCAAAACAAAGCAAATAGAAAACCCTAAATGCAAGATAAAATCAAAGCATGAAAATAACACACTTGCACACAAGCATCCTTAGGGTTTCTCCACTTGGTTGCCTTATATAAAAATAGCCATATTACGCATGTGAAGTATCTTGGCAAAACAAACAAATATAAGATCATAGTCCCTCAATGACGCTATTCAAGGTTGCCTTACAAAATGATCTTGGTCCCTCAAAAATGCCAAGATACTTTGCAAACATTGCTAATCATGGTTATACGATGACCCACGCCCGTCCCGTTTACATCCAAAGATAGGGTTGCTTACCAAATCAATGGTAAGACAACAATGTCAAAGGAATAGAAAATGCACAAGAAAGACATTTGAGTAGGTAGATTATCTCTAGTTACTTGCCCTATTTCCAAACAACTATCCTTTCTATTTTCAAAACAAACACACACATTCTCAAACATTGAAAACATTTTCAAAAAGACGAACATCTTTGTATACATTCTTACGAACGAGAATCATTACAAAGGTTGCCTAAACAATGGCCTCTTTTTACAAAATACTTTCAAAAACCACACAAAGCACAAATTCAAAACAAAAAGCAAGTGATCTAGCAAGTAACTAAGAGCCCATGGAAAACCATGGATGAAAAGGGTACTAACACCTTCCCTTTTCATAATCTACCCCCCGAACTCAAAAAAATATCTCAAAGGTCTTTCCTGTGCTTTTTCACCTTTCCTTTTGGATAAAAGAAAACTCGGTGGCGACTCTTGCTAACCGCAACATTTGCGATAAAACGCAAAACCCTCAAGTCAGTTCTCCCACTGTATCACAGAACTGGCGACTCTGCTGGGGAATCTTAACAAAAGTGGGGTTACCTTAGGGCTAGATCACATTTATTTGCTTACATTGTTTGATTTGCTTGCTTTATATTTTGGTTCTTTGTTTGGGTTTAAATCCTCCACCCGGATTTGAGAAACATTATAGGTAAATAGAAATACGTTGTGGAAACTGTGTGGGGTATACCGACATGGTCTAAGCAATAGCTATGTTAGTGTGACATATTTGTGGGTACCAGTAGCCTTTGAGTCAATCAAATAGAATATGGGGCCGCTGAGTGATGTTATGAAACACTAATGAACTTCTAGAACCCTTTACTTGACCAACTTGGCCTTTAGGATTTAGTGAGATGTCTGGTGTTGTACCCCAAAATTTTACCTCTCATTTCATCAACATTTTCTCATCACAAGACTCTTGGAGCTCAAGATCAAGTTAGGGTTTGCTTTGCTCAAGGCTCCTCCTTGCACTGTTGACCCAAATTAGAGTTTGAGTTTGCACAAGGATGTTTTGATCTAAAATGCCCAAAATGACTTTCATGCTTCATGTTGGACTTACAAGTTTATCCATACCAAGTTTCAAGCCTTGATTCAAATCTTTGCCCAGTCAATTGGACAGTTGACCTAGAAATCAGTTGTATTGGGGAAAAAGTCAATTGTGGCCAATTGACAGTCAAACATCATGAAATTTGACCCACATAAACATTATGAACTCATATGAATCATTTTATCAAGTTTGGATCACAACTACACAAGAAATTTGATCAGATCACCAAAAGGGCAAAATGGTCATTTTTAGGGTTTTGACTGCACAAAGGCAATTTTTGACTGTTTAACCTAACCAATGGCAAGCCAAGCTCACATATGGACTCAAGGACTCAATGGCATTGTCTTGACCCATTCAACAAGTTCAAAAGATCTCAAATGCACAGGATTGACAGATGAATTTTCCAGTCAACTAATCAAAATTTGATTGTTTACTGAAAAGTCAAACTTTGACTTTTTGGTCAAAATCAAGTGCCAAGATTTATTTTTTATCAAGACATGTCAAATTATGAAACTTGTTCATCAAGAAACAAAAAATTACAAATTAGGGTTTAAAATGAAAAAATTTCATAACTTAGAAAATTTTCTAAGTTATGAAATTTCCTTATTTTTTCCTAACTTTGTCCCATTTTTTCACCAAGATGCAAATGGATTCAAACAAAACTTGAAACATGAAAGTTGTAGTCCATTGCAAAATCTATAACTTTTATTCACAAAGTTTTCTCAAAGGAAGCATGTATCTCAAGTTATGATTTTTGGAACAAGGGTGCAAAACATTTTTAACTTAGAGAAATTTTGCCCTATTCTAGGCAGGATTTTTGTCCAACTTCTTGGCCATTTTTCACATGGTTCCACTAGGATTTTCAATTTTCATTATAAAGATGGATTGTAGTAGACATTCCAAGCTTTCCAAATTTTCCTAGAACTTCTCAAACACCCTTGTGGTTAGAGAGAATCGAATTCACAAAGTTGGTCAAAACTCACTTTTGTTCATGACCAATACATGTTCATAACAAATGGCATTTTCAAATCATCTTGGTTTGTGCTAGCTTTCATGCCTCTAAACCCTTTTGAACTCAATAATTAAATTCCTAACCATTGTGTTAAGGTGTTATTTCATCCCTTTAGGCATTTCACATAAAACTAATCCCTAACTAGAAAAAGCAAAGTTCCCATTTTTGGCTTAATGTCACTTTATGTCAAAAGTGAATCCTTGAGGCATGGGGCCAGATCTTTGAGGCCAGATAGAGTCCACAAATTTGTGTTACCAAGAGCAAATGCTGCAGCATGCTTGAGAGGCTTGGACAGGTCTGTAACATCAACACACTATCTTTGCTTACAATAGAAGAAACATTGCAAAAAACTCTCCATCTTTCATTCCTGAAAACAAAAGCTCAAGCAAACTTTGTACACATCTTCCATACACCAAAACAGACCTAAGGCACGATTCAACCACCTCACAAACCTCCTCATACATCAAAACACCCTCTTGCTGCAGAAACAAGGCATACCCTGCAACTTGAGTTCCACAATCCATTCATGTCGTGCGTTTTATCCAAAAGGAGTTCAAACACATTCCATATCATCCACACAAACTATCCCAAGCCTTGAACTCAAGCTGTAACACCCATAACCATGTTTGCCATTTTTACTTTCAAGCTGTGCAGGTGAACTTCTACAGCACGATACAGGCAGTTTCAAAGCAAGCTAGGTATTTGGGAAGCATCCTTGGACTTCAGGCAAGCTCAACCAAAGCTCAAACTCCATTGAAGGTTGCTACATTACTCTGTTCAAGTCAAGCTGAAACAGGTAATCTATGAACTTCTATCTCTCAATCTAGGAAGAGTTAGGCTTAGGTTTGTGAATGAAACATGCTCTACTCATAGTCCTGAAGCCATACATGTGATCAGTTTTTATTTATGTTAAGCGTGCTGTGAGAATTTTAGCCATGAACATGTGAAAAAAATTAGGTCAGAAATTGGGGGTGATGAAATTCTCCTTGGTTTCTTAGAGTTAGATTTAATGCTTTATATGTCTGAAATCGTGGCTTCAAGCTCTACAAGTTTCATGTTTTAAGATTTGTCAAAGGATTAAAGAATCAGAAGTTAGTATGATGAACAAGGAGGCGCGCGTTTTTTTCAAACAAATGCTGGAGGTTGAAGAAGGTGTTGGCTTGGGCTGGGCCTGAGTCAGTTTCACTTTATGCACCCTTTTTTTAGTTTTGCACCCCCTGGCCCATTTAATTAAATACTTGTTATTTTTGACTTTTTGTTTTTTATTCTGACTTTATATTTTTTACTCAAACACAAAAAATCCCAAAAATATTTTTCCACTTTTTTTTTAATATTTATTTGGCATTTGTTTCATTTTAATAGCTTAAGTATGTAAATAAATATAAATGCCTTTTTACTAAAACCCTAAAAAATAATATAAAAATTATATTTATTTTCAGTTATTATTTTTATTTACACCTTGAAAATACTTTCTTAAATATACATTTTTTTCATATACATAAATAATTAATTTTATCTTTTTATATTTAATAGGTTTAGTAAATATATATATAAATACTTGTATATTTTATTAGATAATTAGGGCAAAAATATAAAAAATAATATATTTTTATTTTTATTAATATATGACACTAAAAATACTTTTTTACAATGTACTTTTTATTTTTTGTATATAATTAACAAACATTGTACATAATTAATAAATAAATACTATTTACTTAAAAATTAGGGTTTTGCCCTAAACCATAAAAATAATCAAAAAAATGACTTTTTCTTATTTTGTTTATACTTCAAACATGAAAACCTTTTTACATACATAACAAAAACCATTTTTGTACATAATACATTTTGCATATTTATTGTATTTATTTAAATATTGTACAATTAAATATTTGTATCCTATACATTCGATATGGTTGTAATAACTTAGATTTTATTTCCTTGTCAAATATTCCCAATGCAAATTTGTATCCCCATCCCCATAATCATTGTTGTAATAGCTTAGCATTTAAATTTCCGCATTTAAAAGTTTTCAATTATGCCATGTTTAGACTTAGGGTTTGTATGCAAAAATCAATCAACAAATAGCTTGACCTAATTCAAGATAAACATGCATGAAAAAACAAAACGCAATGCATACTTGCACCCTTAGGGTTACTCCACTTGTTGCCTTCAAAAATGGGCCATGGTTGCATGTTAAGTGTCTTTGGCAAAACAAAAACAAATCAAATGATCATAGTCCCTCGATGACGCTATCAAGTTGCCTAAAATGATCAAGTCCCTTGAGAAAATTGCCAAAGATACTTGGAACTATTGCCTCTATGGTCTAAACGATGACCCGCGCCCGTCCCGTTAACATCCTAACACAAGGTTGTTCACCAAATACAATGGTGAAACAACACTGTTAAAAGGGTTAAAACATAAAGATCTTTGAGTAAAATAGGGTAGACAACTCTTGGTTACTTGATCAAACTTGCAAAACACACTTGCCATTTTCAAAACACACATCACAACACAACTTTCAAAATCAACTTTCAAAAACATTGAAACATCTTTTCAAAAAGACAAACACCCTTGTAAAACATTCAAACAAGAATTGTTACAATGGTTGCCTAGACAAGGCATCTTTTTCAAAACATTTTCAAAACCACACACACAGAGCACCATTTCAAACAATTGAAAAGCAAAGGCAAGTGATCTAAGCAAGTAACTAAGAGCCCATGGATAACCATGGATAGAAAGGGTGCTAATACCTTCCCTTTCTATAATCTACTCCCCGAACCCACGAAAACATCTCAAAGGTTTTTCCTGTGCTTTTTAGCCTTTCCTTAGGATAAAATAAAAAGTCGGTGGCGACTCTTGCTCAACCGAAACAAGTGCGAATACAACCGCAAAACCTCAAGTCAGTTCTCCCACCGTATCACAGAACTGGCGACTCTGCTGGGGATTCTTTTAAAAGTGGAGTAACCTTAGGGCTTAGATCACCCTTTTGCATGACTAATTGTTTGCTTTGATTGCTTTACATTTTGGTTCTCTTTTTTGGGCTTGAAATCCTACACCCGGATTTGGGAAACATTCATAGATATCAATACATTGTGGAAACTGTGCGGGGTATACCAACACGGTTGAAGCAATAGATATATTAGTGCGACATATTTGTGAGTACCGGTAACCCTTGAGTTCAATCAAGGAGAGTACGGGGCCGCTGAGTGATGTCACTAAGCACTAATGACCTAGAACCTTACTTGACCATCTTGGCCTTTTATTAGGGGTAGTGAGATGACCAGCTTTGGTGCAGTCCGAAGTTTGTAGATACTCGATACTACACTCATTGAGGGTTGTTTTCTTGGAATATTTTGGTCGCTAGTTAAGTGGCTAAACCAAAACAATGAACATAGAAAACAATCCAATGATATTGAGCTCCTTAGAACCCGGTTACTATTTATAGGACAGGTTTTTTAAGCCAACTACACTCAAGAGGGTACTTACCTATGAAACCTCGTGCAAGTCTGAAATTAGGGTTTTGTGCGACTTCCTTGTACATATGTTTGTGCATACATCATGAACATCATAAAGCATCATATGCATCCACTAACCGTTTCAAGGGTTTGGATCTTCATCTTTGTTCTTGTTTTGTAGGTCATTGAAATTCTTCGCAGGAAAACTATCCAAGTCAACCTTGTGAGAATCCCTCCTCAACTCAAGGAGCTTACATCCAGAATTCCAGAAAGCTCTCTCTTCAGTGAAAGACATGGTAGACTGCTCAGCCTAGTCAACACCAACATTGAAGAAGACATGGTGAAAGTGTTGTTCCAGTTCTTTGACCCCCTTCACCACAGTTTCACATTCCCCGACTACCAATTGGTGCCTACTTTGGAGGAATTTTCTCAACTCCTGAGAATTCCTGTTACCCTACAATGGTACGGAAAAAGAACCAAAGCCTGAAGATGTTGCTCAAGCACTACACTTGCAACCATCTGACATCAAGGGGCATTGGGAAACTAGAAGTGGTGTCAAAGGCTTCTTGGCAAAATTATTGTTTGAGAAGGCACAAGAGTGTTGGAATTCTCTGGATCTACAAGCCTTTGAAGAGATTGTGGCACTCCTCATTTATGGATTGGTCTTGTTCCCAAATCCTGACCAACTTATAGATGTGAATGCTGTCAAGATTTTCATATCCAGGAATCCCATACCTACATTGCTTGGGGACATCATCCACTCATTTTACACACGAACAATGAGGAAGAGAGGTGTTCTCATGTGTTGTACTCCTCTCCTTGCAAGGTGGTTTATTTCTCACCTTCTACAATCTGTTTTGAAGAATGAGCAATGTTCAAGGTGGTCGCAACGATTGATGACTCTCACATATTCTGATGTACATTCGTGTTCTCGGTCCAGAGAAAATGTCATCATCATCGATCATTATGGTGAGTTCCCTAATGTTCCATTACTTGGCATTAGAGGAGGCATTACCTACAACCCCTGTCTAGCTTTGAGACAATTTGGATATGCTCGGAGGGATGGCCCTCATGACATGTTGATTCCTGACTTAGTTTTTGACTTCGACAACGATGCGCAAGGACTTCACCAAAGATTCATCAGAGCTTGGAGGATGCCTAACAAGGTAGATAGCAAGACACTGGGGCACAAGAACTCCATCCCTCTTGAGCCTTACCTCAAGTGGGTACGAACCCGAGCCCAGAGTCTTATGATGCCTTACCCTCATATTCTCCCTTTGATTAAAGAGCCTGTTAAGGAAGGAGAGGTTCCATACACCATCCTACATCCTGACATGCCAACATCATGGGAGGAGATGCAGAAGAGTTGGATCCAACTCAAGGAAGAAAGGGATACTTTTGAAGCCAGCTTATATGCCAGTGAGAAGAAGGTTTTGGAGCTTACTCGCCGACTTCACGAGGAGGAGACCCTCAACACTTACATCGCACCAAAGAGGATGCGCAACGTCTTTTTACCTTAAGAAGTTTTTGTAATATTTGGCCCATGGGGCATTTATGTACTAACAAATTTCTTCTTATTAATATGACGTGTGTTCTTTTTGTCTGCAACAATTTTGAATTTCTAAATCCTTGAATGCATTGCATGAATAAACATATCATTCATCATATGCATAGACAGGTCTTCACACCAGGTTTCCTTATCTTTTTGCTGTTTATTTTAGTAAGATGGATATTGAGCAGACGGTCAAAGATCTGCAGGCACAAAACTCGCAGTTTCAACAGCGCCTTATGACCTTAGCAAAAGGTCAGGAGGATCTTAAAGCACTGTTAGGGAATAAAGAGCAAGAAAAAGGAAAAAAGAAGAAGAAAAGAGTTGGGGTAGCTACACTGGGAAGAAGATTTGAGAATGAAGCTAGGAGAGTTCTTGAATACCCCTCCACATCTGATGAGGGGACCGGCAAAGGAAAAGGAGTTGCATTACCTTCTGAGTCCGAGGCTGAAGAGGAAGAGGTTGAGGAAGATGAAGATTATTCAGAGTAGCAATACCCGCCAGCGGATGACAAATACAAAAACCTGGAGGATAGATTGGCAGCTATGGAGCTGCAAAGGGTTCCCGGGTTAGATTTTGAAGAATTGGGATTGATTGCTGGGATTGTGATCCCTCCAAAGTTTAAGGTGCCGACTTTTGCAAAATACAACGGTCTGTCTTGCCCGAAGATGCACCTGAGGTCGTATGTCAGAAAAATTCAACCTCATTCATCTGATAGAAATCTTTGGGTACACTTCTTCCAGAACAGCCTGTCTAGTACACAGCTAGATTGGTTTTACCAGCTTGAGAGGTTAGAAGTGCATAACTGGGAAGACTTGGCAGCTGCCTTCTATCGCCAGTATCAATATAACACCAACTTGGCGCCAACCCGTACTCAGCTACAAGGTATGGGGATGGCCTCAAATGAGGGGTTCAAAGAATACGCCCAGAAATGGCGTGACTTGGCCGGAAGGGTACAACCACCGCTTTCAGATAGGGAGCTAGTTGATATGTTCTTGGGGACCCTATCTGGCCCTTTCTTCAACCATTTGATCGGGAGCTCTTCCGCAGGGTTTACTGAATTGATTCTGACTAGCGAAAGGGTGGAAGCTGGTATTAAGAGTGGGAAGATCCAAAGGGATGCCTCTGCGTCCACAGCTGTTAAAAAACCGTTCCCAGCCAAGAAGGAAGCAGCTCTTATATACTCTCAGAAAGGATCGGGAAGAACTGAGTGTCGACTGACTGTAGGGGCCGTGATGATTCAAAATTCGTCAAATGATCAGCCTCGTAACAATCAGTCCATACCTAAACAGCAATAGGGAGAACGGCCACAATGGCAGTTCACCCGCATCAACATGACGCCTGCACAAGTTCTTCCCCATTTGTTGAAGCTGAATCTCACCAATATTAAGGAAGCGCCAAAGAATGTGAACACCACTTCCCCACGTTATCATCCCAATGCTAAATGTGCCTATCATTCTGACAGCGTCGGGCATGACACCAACGATTGCTGGGCGCTTAAGAATAAAATTCAAGATTTGATAGATGCAAAAGAGGTTGAGTTCGACGCCCTTGAGAAACCGAATGCAATCTCCGCTCCAATGCCAAAGCATGGTCGCAATGTCCATGCTGTTGAAGAAGATCTGTTTGTTTCTACTATTGATGATCTGATGACCCCATTATTGACAATCAAGTTGAATCTGTTGAAGGCTGGGATTTTCCCAGGTTGTAAAGAAGATTGCTACCTTTGTTCCTCCCTACCAATCGACTGTCCATTGCTGAAGATAAGCATCCAACGCCTAATGGACAACCAACAAATTCTTTTCGAAAAGACTCCTGTTACTCCAACTCCTATAAATGAAATTTCAATAATAACCATTTCCTCCAATCTTTCCAAGGTCCCCAAAAGGCCTGTTAAGATTACATTCGCTCCGAAGATTGTACCCTTGAAGATAACCATGCCTGGGCCCGTCCCATACAAATCTGACAAATCAATACCGTGGAATTATGGTGGAGAAATCTACTACCATGGTGTTAAACAAATTGAGATAACTAAAGAGAGCTCTGACGAAGAAACTGCCGACATTGGAAACATTGTCGGTACGTGCAAAATTACCCGAAGTGGAAGAATTTTCTCTCCAGAGATTGCCCCTCCAAAGGCAATCTTTGGACCCTCAGCTGCTCCCAAGGTTACCCCTGCACTGGTAAAACTATCTGCAAGACTGCCAATGATTGAAGAAGTTGTTACTCCTGTGGTTGTCCCTTCTCCTGCTGCTGCTGATAAGGGGAAAGGGATCCAAGAAGAGCTCATCAGGACGAGGGCTCAGCCATTGGTAATCCCCGAAACCTCAAAAAAAGAAATGGAGGAGATTCTGAAAATAATTAAGAAGAGTGATTATGATGTGGTGGAGCAACTGGGGAAAACCCCCTCGAAGATCTCCATGTTAGATTTGCTGCTTTGTTCGGAGGCTCATGCCAAAGCTTTGATAAGGTTTTTGAAGACAACCCATGTGCCCCAGGAAACCTCAGCCGACCAATTCCAGGATTGTATAGCCAGCCTTACCGCCGACAACGACCTGGGTTTCTCTGATGCTGACCTGACTCCGAAGGGAAGAAAGCACAATGACGCATTGCATGTGTCAGTTGAATGCCGAGGAACCACTCTCGCCCATGTCTTGGTCGATATTGGTTCTTCTCTAAAGGTGTTGCCTAAGAAAGCTCTGGACCGGTTGGATTGTGAAGGCTTGGAGCTGAAACCAAGTAATATCATTGTCAGGGCCTTTGACGGGTCTAAAAGAATGGTGCATGGGGAGGTCGACATTCCCATCAAGGTAGGCACTGAGGTGTTCCACTCCACATTCTATGTGATGGACATCCGCCCATCATACTCTTGCTTGCTAGGAAGACCATGGATACATAATGCTGGGGCAGTCACTTCCTCTCTACATCAGATGCTGAAATACCCTGTTAAGGGAAAAATCATAACTGTACGCGGTAAGGAGGAGTACATGATCATTCATCTGAACTCCTTTCGGTATGTGGAAGTGGATGGCGAATTCATCGAAACACCGTTCCAACACTTCGAGGAAGTTTCTCCCGAGGTTGCTGTAGCAAAGGCAGTAGCTGAGGTACCCAAGCAGGTGGCCAGGATGGCATCTCTGAAAGACGCAAAGGCTGCAATGAAGGAGGGGAAGAGCTTAACATGGGGACAGTTGCCTGACTTTCCTCACAAGACAGACAAGTTTGGGTTGGGGTTTACCGCTGCGGGGCAAAAAGCTATGCGTCACTCCAAAATTAAAAAAACACCCATCAAGATTTCTCCTCATGGAATCAATGCTTTAGAAGACGAAGACGAAGAGGCCAACATTGAAGATTGGATCTTCCCAACCATTGAAGGGGGACTTCACAACTGGGAGGCGAAAGACTTCGTTCCCATTACTTTCATCAATCAGTAATTTATCTTTCGAACATTTTCTGTTGGTCTGTAATAATTACTAAAACAATCTGCACACTATTTTTCACCTCATGCCTTGCCCGGGGCATGTAGGTCCATTTGTAAGGGCTTGATTCTCTTCATAAACATATGCCATGTTTAATGAATCATTGGACGTTTTTCATTTATAAACTGTTGTGTTCATTTTCTTTCCTTTTGCATTTTTGTTTGTTTAAGGATGGCTATCCCTTACACACACCCATACTCACAAATGCAGGTACCCATCCACTCCGGATTCCATGGGTGACTATTTTGTTGTATCCTTCAATAACTCTGAAGATTTGGTCAATCAGGCTGAGTACGAAGATGACGAAGATTGTGAAGTACCGGGAGAGCTAGCCAGACTTCTACAACAAGAAGAAAGGGCCATCTTGCCTCAAGAAGAGTTGTTGGAAACTGTCAACTTAGGAACAGAGGAAGACAGGAAAGAAGTACAAGTGGGTGCCAATCTGGAACCAAGTGTCAAGGAGCGCTTAATACAGCTGTTAAATGAATACGTTGAAATCTTCGCCTGGTCTTATGAAGACATGTCAGGGTTAGACACAGACATCGTGGTTCACCGTCTCCCTACAAGAGAAGACTGTCCACCATTCAAGCAAAAAGTCCGCCGAATGAGGCCCGACATGTCTGAGAAGATTAAAGCTGAAGTAAAGAAGCAATTCAATGCTGGCCTTCTGGCTGTTACATCCTATCCGCAATGGGTTGCTAACATTGTGCCCGTTCCCAGAAAAGACGGCAAGGTCAGAATGTGTGTGGACTACCGGGATTTGAACAGGGACAACCCTAAAGATGATTTTCCGCTACCACATATCGACATTTTGATTGACAACACGGCTCAGCACAAAGTGTTTTCTTTCATAGACGGATTCTCGGGCTACAACCAGATTAAAATGGCCCCCGAGGACATGGAGAAAACAACCTTTGTTACACAATAGGGTACCTTCTACTACAAGGTGATGTCGTTCGGACTGAAGAACGCAGGGGAAACTTATCAACGCGCCATGGTAGCTTTGTTTCATGATATGATACATCATGAGATCGAAGTTTACGTAGACGACATGATAGCTCGATCACAAACAGAGGAGGAACACCTTGAACATTTGCAAAAGCTGTTTGCCAGGTTGAAGGAGTACAAACTCAGGCTGAATCCAAGTAAGTGCACTTTTGGAGTTAGGTCTGGTAAACTTCTGGGATTTATTGTCAGCAACAAGGGCATTGAGGTCGATCCAGAGAAAGTGAAAGCTATACAAGAAATGCCTGCCCCCCGTACTGAAAAGGAGGTTAGAGGGTTCTTGGGACGCTTGAACTATATTGTCAGATTCATATCTCACCTGACGTCTACCTGTGAGCCAATTTTCAAACTATTGAAGAAAGATCAGGTAGTCGAATGGAACGATGATTGTCAAACTGCTTTTGATAAGATCAAGGAGTATTTACTAGAACCTCCTATTCTGATGCCACCCGTCGAAGGAAGGTCGCTGATCATGTATCTGACTATTTTGGACAACTCAATGGGGTGCGTACTGGGCCAACATGACGAGTCTGGTCGAAAAGAGCATGCCATTTATTACCTTAGCAAAAAGTTTACCGAATGTGAGACTCGCTACTCACTGCTCGAGAAAACTTGCTGCGCTTTGGTATGGGCTGCTCGCCGACTAAGGCAGTATATGTTGACTCACACCACTTTGTTGATTTCCAAAATGGATCCTATCAAGTATATCTTCGAGAAGCCTGCTTTATCTGGAAGAATTTCTAGATGGCAAATGATCCTGACTGAGTATGACATCCAGTATACTACCCAAAAAGCTATAAAAGGGAGTGTACTAGCTGACCATCTAGCTCATCAAGCTATCGAAGATTATCAATCCATGAGATTCGACTTCCCGGACGAGGACATCATGACTTTGGACAACATTGAAGGTAACAGACCGTATGACGGACCTGAAAAAGGATCCTGATGGACCCTGTACTTTGATGGTGCTTCAAATGCACTTGGAAACGGTATCAGTGCGGTACTCATTTCCCCAGAAGGTTGCCATACACCCTTCACGGCCCGACTTTGTTTCAGCTGTACCAACAACATGGCCGAATATGAAGCTTGCATCTTTGGTCTCAAGGCTGCTATAGACTTGGGGATCAAATCTTTGATTGTATTTGGGGACTCGGCTTTGGTTATCAGTCAAGTCAAAGGAGAGTGGGATACCAAACATCCTAATCTTATCCCATACAAAGAACATGTCCTGACGTTGTTGCCTCATTTCGAGCATTTACCGCGAGAAGAAAATCAGCTAGCAGATGCTCTGGCTACAATGTCTTCCATGTTTAAACTCAATTGGGATAACGAGGCTCCCCAAATCACCATCGAGCGAATGGATGAACCTGCGCATTGTCATGAGATTAATACCGAGGAAGTAGTGGAACAACCATGGTTCCATGAAATCAAAAGGTATCTCCAGACTAGAGAATACCCCGAAGGAGCTTCCGTAAATGACAAGAAGTTCTTAAGGAGATTTGCTGCCAAGTTCTTCCTGAGCAATGGCATCCTTTATAAGAGCAGCCACGATTGTGTTTTACTCCGATGTGTAGACAAAGCTGAAGCAGAGTTGATCATGACTGAGATACACAGCGGTACGTTTGGCACCCACTTGAGCGGATATACGATGGCTAAGAAGATTCTAAGGGCCGGCTATTATTGGTCTACCATGGAAGCTGACTGCCATCAACATTCCCGTACTTGTCACAAATGCCAAGTCTATGCCGACAAGATCCATATTCCTCCTGTTCCTCTCAACGTTCTGACAGCTCCTTGGCCATTCGCAATGTGGGGCATTGACATGATTGGAGAGATCAAGCCCACGGCATCCAACGGACATCGCTTCATCTTGGTCGCTATTGACTATTTTACCAAGTGGTTCGAAGCAGCTTCCTTTGCCTCTGTTACAAAGAATGTGGTTGCCCGCTTCATCAAGCAGAACCTCATATGCCAGTATGGTGTCCTCGACAGGATCATCACAGACAACGGTACAAATCTGAACAATACTATGATCACCGCTCTATGCGAACAGTTCAAGATTTATCATCACAATTCATCTCCCTATCGGCCAAAGATGAACGGTGTTGTTGAAGCTGCGAACAAAAACATCAAGAAGATCATTCAGAAAATGACAGTCACCTACAAGGACTGGCATGAGATGTTACCGTTTGCTCTGCATGGATATCGTACCACGGCACGTACTTCAACAGGGGCAACCCCATTTTCTTTGGTATATGGCATGGAAGTTGTCTTGCCCATGAAAGTTCAGATTCCTTCTTTAAGGATTATGAAGGATTATGGTTTGAGTGAAGACGATTGGATTCAGACCCGACTTGATCAACTCAATTTGATCGACGAGAAGCGACTCACTGCTGTTTGCCATGGTCAGACGTACCAAAAACGAATGATCAAGGCTTTCAACAAGAAAGTCAGACGTCAAGTATATCAAGTCGGAGATCTTGTAATCAAGCGGATCATCTTGCCGCAAAGTGATCCCAGGGGCAAATAGACTCCTACTTACGAAGGACCGTTTGTGATCAAAAGCATCTTTTCTGGTGGTGCAATGATTCTGACTACCATGGACGGCGACGATTTGCCACACCCTGCGAACACAGACATAGTCAAAAGATACTACGCATAAAATAACCCGACAAGTCGAAAACCCAAAAGGGCGACTTGGGCAAAAATGGGCATCCCGGTGAACCGAAAACCCGAAAGGGCGGTTCAGGCAAAAATTAGGGATAAAACAAAAATCTGTACACCCGACAAGTTGAAAACCTGAAAGGGCGGCTTGGGCAAAAAAGGGTTTCCCGGTGGATCGAAAACCCGAAAGGGTGATCCAAGAAAAAGTTAGGGAATTAAAGCGTATGACTATGTCTCGTCGGATCACTTTAAGGAACAATCTCTTCATCAACAAGCTCCGAGTTTCAGATCAATCCAATCATCGGCGGACGAAGCATTGAATGGACAAGATATTCAGAGATTGTGAAGGCTATAACAGAATGGAATCCCATGGAATTGTTACACATAGCCATCTTTCTTTTGTATAAAATTTTCAAGTTTTTTTACGACAACATCCTCTTACTAGGATGTTTGTCTCATTTGTACAAAGATACTCATAAAAAGTTAATACAAACACTTTTCCAAATATAGAATTTTGCTTTGTCTTCCTTTTTCTTTTTTACACTTATGTTTTATTTGAGAAACGTCCAATGTTTTGTTAAATAGGCATATGCATTTGAACATAATCATTTTCTTACAAATCAAGAAAGATGATTGCTGATAGATTGAAGGTACAGATAGATATCTTGATGCCCTTTCAGAAGGAATCCCCAGCGGAATTAAACTCCAAATTCCTCAACAAAGTTAAGATCCAGAACTTAAATTCCCCAAACAAAGCTAAACTTCGGGATCCTCAGCAGAACAAAAGCTTTCTCAAAGCTGATTTCCCCCAGCCAGAGGGCCTTCCAGAATCCAAATCCCCTCAGAGTTAAGTCTCAAGATCCCCAGTGGAGCCAAAACTGTTAATCCCCAACGGAGCTAAAACTGCCAACTATCAATCCCCAGCGGAACCAGTTTAGTGAACATTCTCCTCACAGATACCTCCCATCAGATTGAAGATTCTCAGTCTTACTTCTCCAGAAGAAGTCTACCAGGTTCTGGACTCCCCAGTAGAGATCATCAGAATTCTCATTTCCCACAGGTCACCAAGGATTTTCAATCCCCAGCAGTGGTCCTAAGATCCCTCAACAACTGAAGATCTTGTTCCCCAAGCAGTCAGCAGTCAACAAGGATGTCTCAGCTTCAGCAATCAAAGATTCTTGCAATCCCCTGCAGCAGTCAAGGATTCACTTTCCCCGTCAGCAGTCAAGATTCTATTATCTCCGGCCATCCAGGATTCATCTATCCTTAGCAAGACAGCTCATTAGCTTACGTGCGCATTCATTACATTCATATCATAAACATTGATATAACATATATTGCATCATACATTTCATGCAACATAACTTTGTGTTTCAGCTGATATTTTACCCTTTTCTGGATAAGATTAATAAGCTTCAACTCCAACTTCTGAAAACAGTTTACGGATTCTCCAAACACGGATGTTAATCTATCGCTTGTTCAGACTCAACTTTTGAAAACAGTTTACGGACGCTTCCCAACATGGATGCTGATCTATTGCTTATTCAACTTCAAGACTTCTGAAAACAGTTCACGGGTTCTCCAGATACGGATGTTAACCTATCACTTGTTCAGATTCAACACTTCTGAAAACAGTTTACAGATTCTCCAAACACAGATGTTAATCTATCGCTTGTTCAGACTCAACTTTTGAAAACAGTTTACGGACGCTTCCCAACATGGATGCTGATCTATTGCTTATTCAACTTCAACTTTTGAAAACAGTTTACGGACGCTTCCCAACATGGATGCTGATCTATTGCTTATTCAACTTCAAGACTTCTGAAAACAGTTCACGGGTTCTCCAAACACGGATGTTAATCTATCACTTGTTCAGACTCAACTTTTGAAAACAGTTTACGGACGCTTCCCAACATGGATGCTGATCTATTGCTTATTCAACTTCAAGACTTCTGAAAACAGTTCACGGGTTCTCCAAACACGGATGTTAATCTATCACTTGTTCAGACTTAACTTTTGAAAACAGTTTACGGACGCTTCCCAACATGGATGCTAATCTATTGCTTATTCAACTTCAAGACTTCTGAAAATAGTTCACGGGTTCTCCAGATACGGATGTTAACCTATCACTTGTTCAGATTCAACACTTCTGAAAACAGTTTACGGATTCTCCAAACACGGATGTTAATCTATCGCTTGTTCAGACTCAACTTTTGAAAACAGTTTACGGACGCTTCCCAGCATGGATGCTGATCTATTGCTTATTAAACTTCAACTTCTGAAAACAGTTTACGGATTCTCCAAACATGGATGTCAATCTATTGTTTGTTCAGATCCCCCAGTCCAGAGATGTTCCAAACATGGACACCTTTCTGATAATCATAACAGTTCAACATACATTCCAGATGGCATCTTTAAGCCCATCCCCCGACAAGATTCTGTCGCTCTCCAGATGGCATCTCTAAGCCCATCTCCAGCAAGATTCTGTCACATCTCCAAATGGCATCTTTAAGCCCATTCCCTCAAACTACACTTTGACGAGTGCAAATTTTTCGGGCACTCTAGTGTCCAATCTCCTTTTACCTTCGAGACGCAAAGGGCAAACCTGCCAATCTAACTCTTCAGGTGAAAAAAGATTGAACAGGGGCAAATGTTGTACCCCAAAATTTCCCTCTCATTTCATCAACATTTTCTCATCACAAGACTCTTGGAGCTCAAGATCAAGTTAAGGTTTGCTTTGCTCAAGGCTCCTCCTTGCACCGTTGACCCAAATTAGAGTTTGAGTTTGCACAAGGATTTTTTGATCTAAAATGCCCAAAATGACTTTCATGCTTCATGTTGGACTTACAAGTTTATCCATACCAAGTTTCAAGCCTTGATTCAAATCTTTGCCCAGTCAATTGGACAGTTGACCTAGAAATCAGCTGTATTGGGGGAAAAGACAACTGTGGCCAATTGACAGTCAAACTTCATGAAATTTTACCCACATCAACATTATGAACTCATATGAATCATTTGATCAAGTTTGGATCATAACTCCACAAGAAATTTGATCAGATCACCAAAAGGGAAAAATGGTCATTTTTAGGGTTTTGACTGCACAAAGGCAATTTTTGAATGTTTGACCTAACCAATGGCAAGACAAGCTCACATATGGACTCAAGGACTCAATGGAATTGTCTTGACCCATTCAACAAGTTCAAAAGATCTCAAATGCACAGGATTGACAGATGAATTTTCAAGTCAACAGATCAAAATTTGACTGTATACTGAAAAGTCAAACTTTGACTTTTTGGTCAAAATCAAGTGCCAAGATTCATTTTTTATCAAGACATGTCAAATTATGAAACTTGTTCATCAAGAAACAAAAAATTACAAATTAGGGTTTAAAATGAAAAATTTCATAACTTAGAAAATTTTCTAAGTTATGAAATTTCCTTATTTTTTCCTAACTTTGTCCCATTTTTTCACCAAGATGAAAATGGATTCAAACAAAACTTGAAACATGAAAGTTGTAGTCCATTTCAAAATATACAACTTTGATTCACAAAGTTTTCTCAAAGGAAGCTTGTATCTCAAGTTATGATTTTTGGAACAAGGGTGCAAAACATTTTTAACTTAGAGAAATTTTGCCCTATTCTAGGCAGGATTTTTGTCCAACTTCTTGGCCATTTTTCACATGGTTCCACTTGGAGTTTCAATTTGCATTACAAAGATGGATTGTAGTACACATTACAAGATTTCCAAATTGTCCAAGAACTTCTCAAACACCCTTGTGGTTAGAGAGAATCGAATTCACAAAGTTGGCCAAAACTCACTTTTGTTCATGACCAATACATGTTCATAACAAATGGCATTTTCAAATCAGCTTGGTTTGTGCTAGCTTGCAGGCCTCTAAACCCTTTTTCACTCAATAATTAAATGCCTAACCATTGTGTTAAGGTGTTATTTCATCCCTTTGGGCATTGCACATAAAACTAATCCCTAACTAGAAAAAGCAAAGTTCCCATTTTTGGCTTAGTGTCACTTTATGTCAAAAGTGAATCCTTGAGGCATGGGGCCAGATCTTTGAGGCCAGATAGAGTCCACAAATTTGTGTTACCAAGAGAAAATGCTGCAGCATGCTTGAGAGGCTTGGACAGGTCTATAACATCAATACACTATCTTTGCTTACAATAGAAGAAACATTGCAAAAAACTCTCCATCTTTCATTCCTGAAAACAAAAGCTCAAGCAAACTTTGTACACATCTTCCATACACCAAAACAGACCTAAGGCACGATTCAACCACCTCACAAACCTCCTCATACATCAAAACACCCTCTTGCTGCAGAAACAGGGCATACCCTGCAACTTGAGTTCCACAATCCATTCCTGTCGTGCGTTTTGTCTAAAAGAAGTTCAAACACATTCCATATCATCCACACAAACTATCCCAAGCCTTGAACTCAAGCTGTAACACCCCTAACCACGTTTGCCATTTTTACTTTCAAGCTGTGCAGGTGAACTTCTACAGCACGATACAGGCAGTTTCAAAGCAAGCTAGGTATTTGGGAAGCATCCTTGGACTTCAGGCAAGCTCAACCAAAGCTCAAACTCCATTGAAGGTTGCTACATTGCTCTGTTCAAGTCAAGCTGAAACAGGTAATCTATGGACTTCAGGCTTAGGTTTGTGAATGAAACATGCTCTACTCATAGTCCTGAAGCCATACATGTGATCAATTTTTATTTATGTTAAGCGTGCTGTGAGAATTTTAGCCATGAACATGTGAAAAAAATTAGGTCAGAAATTGGGGGTGATGAAATTCTCCTTGGTTTCTTAGAGTTAGATTCAATGCTTTATATGTCTGAAATCGTGACTTCAAGCTCTACAAGTTTCATGTTTTAAGATTTATCAAAGGATCAAAGAATCAGAAGTTAGTATGATGAACAAGGAGGCGCGCGTTTTTTTCAAACAGATGCTGGAGGTTGAAGAAGGTGTTGGCTTGGGCTGGGCCTGAGTCAGTTTCACTTTCTGCACCCTTTTTTTAGTTTTGCACCCCCCTGGCCCATTTAATTAAATACTTGTTATTTTTGACTTTTTGTTTTTTATTCTGACCTTATATTTTTTACTCAAACACAAAAAATCCCAAAAATATTTTTCCACTTTTTTTTTATATTTATTTGGCATTTGTTTCATTTTAATAGCTTAAGTATGTAAATAAATATAAATGCCTTTTTACTAAAACCCTAAAAAATAATATAAAAATTATATTTATTTTCAGTTATTATTTTTATTTACACCTTGAAAATACTTTCTTAAATATACATTTTTTTCATATACATAAATAATTAATTTTATCTTTTTATATTTAATAGGTTTAGTAAATATATATATAAATACTTGTATATTTTATTAGATAATTAGGGCAAAAATATAAAAAATAATACATTTTTATTTTTATTAATATATGACACTAAAAATACTTTTTTACAATGTACTTTTTATTTTTTGTATATAATTAACAAACATTGTACATAATTAATAAATAAATACTATTTACTTAAAAATTAGGGTTTTACCCTAAACCATAAAAATAATCAAAAAAATGACTTTTTCTTATTTTGTTTATACTTCAAACATGAAAACCTTTTTACATACATAACAAAAACCATTTTTGTACATAATACATTTTGCATATTTATTGTATTTATTTAAATATTGTACAATTAAATATTTGTATCCTATACATTCGATATGGTTGTAATAACTTAGATTTTATTTCCTTGTCAAATATTCCCAATGCAAATTTGTATCCCCATCTCCATAATCATTGTTGTAATAGCTTAGCATTTAAATTTCTGCATTTAAAAATTTTCAATTATGCCATGTTTAGACTTAGGGTTTGTATGCAAAAATCAATCAACAAATAGCTTGACCTAATTCAAGATAAACATGCATGAAAAAACAAAACGCAATGCATACTTGCACCCTTAGGGTTACTCCACTTGTTGCCTTCAAAGATGGGCCATGGTTGCATGTTAAGTGTCTTTGGCAAAACAAAAACAAATCAAATGATCATAGTCCCTCGATGACGCTATCAAGTTGCCTAAAATGATCAAGTCCCTTGAGAAAATTGCCAAAGATACTTGGCAGTATTGCCTCTATGGTATAAACGATGACCCGCGCCCGTCCCGTTAACATCCTAACACAAGGTTGTTCACCAAATACAATGGTGAAACAACACTGTTAAAAGGGTTAAAACATAAGAAAGATCTTTGAGTAAAATAGGGTAGACAACTCTTAGTTACTTGATCAAACTTGCAAAACACACTTGCCATTTTCAAAACACACATCACAACACAACTTTCAAAAACAACTTTCAAAAACATTGAAACATCTTTTCAAAAAGACAAACACCCTTGTAAAACATTCAAACAAGAATTGTTACAATGGTTGCCTAGACAAGGCATCTTTTTCAAAACATTTTCAAAACCACACACACAGAGCACCATTTCAAACAATTGAAAAGCAAAGGCAAGTGATCTAAGCAAGTAACTAAGAGCCCATGGATAACCATGGATATAAAGGGTGCTAATACCTTCCCTTTCTATAATCTACTCCCCGAACCCACGAAAACATCTCAAAGGTTTTTCCTGTGCTTTTTAACCTTTCCTTAGGATAAAATAAAAAGTCGGTGGCGAATCTTGCTCAACCGAAACAAGTGCGAATACAACCGCAAAACCTCAAGTCAGTTCTCCCACCGTATCACAGCTGGCTTTGGTATAGTCCGAAGTTGGTAGATACTCGATACTACGCTCATTGAGGGTTAGTTTCTTGGGATATTTCGGTCGCTATTAAAGATGATTGAGCTGAAACAATAACCAAGGAAACAATCCAGTGATATTGAGCTCCTTAGAACCTGGTTACTATTATTAGGACAGGTTGAGCCAACTAAACTACAAGAGGGTACTTACCTATAAAACCCCATGCAAGCCTAAACTAAGAAATTGTTTATTTTGCATGTATATACATACTTGTACATAACATCATGGACATCATGAACATCATATGAATTCACTAACTATTTCAAGGATTTTGGAGATTCATCTTTGTTCTTGTTTTGTAGGATAAGGATTCACTTCGCAAGAAAACTATCCAAATCAACCTTGTAAGAATTCCTCCACAACTCAAGGAGATAGCTTCAAGGATCCCTGAGAACTCTCCATTCACCGAGAGGCATGGTCGTCTACTCAACTTGGTCACCTCCAACACAGAGGAGGACATGATGAAGGTGCTCTTCCAGTTCTTTGATCCTTTGCATCATTGCTTCACATTCCCTGACTATCAGATTATGCCTACTTTAGAAGAATTCTCTTAACTCTTAAGGATTCCCATTCTCAATCAACTACCTTTCAACAGTACGGAAAGAGACCCAAAGCCAGAAGAGATTGCTCAAGCTCTGCATTTGCATTCATCTGATGTCACAGCTCACTGGGAAACTAGAAGTGGTGTCAAAGGCTTCTTAACAAAGTTTCTATTTGAGAAGGCCCAAAGTTGTTGGAATTCCTTAGACCTGCAAGATTTTGATGAAATTGTGGCTCTCCTCATCTATGGGATGGTCTTGTTCCCTAATCCTGACCAACTCATAGATGTGAGTGCCGTCAAAATCTTCATGTCACGCAATCCGGTGCCTACATTACTAGGGGATATCCTGCACTCTTTTCACACTCGTACAATGAGGAAAAGAGGTGTCCTTATGTGTTGCACTCCTCTCTTGGAAAGATGGTTTATTTCTCATCTTCCCCAAACATTCTTAAAGAATGAGCAAGGATTAAGGTGATCACAAAGGTTAATGACGCTCAAACATTCAGATATTCATTGGTGCTCTCGATCCAAAGAGAATGTTATCATTGTTGACCGTTGTGGAGAATTCCCTAATGTCCCTCTGCTTGGCATTAAGGGAGGCATCACCTACAACCCATGCTTAGCTCTAAGACAGTTTGGTTATGCCTGAAGGTATGGCCCACACGAGATGCTGATTCAAGGTTTGGTATTCGACTACGACAACGACAATCAAGGTCTTTTCCAGAGATTCATCTGAGCTTGGAGGATGCTAAAAAAGGTGGATAGCAAGACTTTGGGACACAAGAATTCCATCCCTCTTGAGCCTTACCTCAACTAGATACGAACCCGCGCTCAAAGTCTTATGATGCCTTATCCTTCAATTCTCCCGGTGATCATTGAGCCTGTTAAGGAAGGAGAAGTTCCATACACTATCCTACATCCTGACATACCCACATCTCTTGAAGACCTACAAAGGGATTGGATACAGCTCAAAGGAGAGCGAGATACTTTCGAAGCCCAATTCTACGCAAGCGAGAAGAAGGTTTTGGAACTCACTAGGCTACTTCATGAGGAGCAGACTCTAAATGCCTACATAGCACCAAAGAGGATGCGCACTACTTTTTCATCTTAGAGTTTTGTATTATTTAGCCCATGGGGAATTGATGTACTTAAACTCTATTTTATTAATATAACGCGTGTTTCTTTTTGTCTAAAACAAACTTGAATCTTTTAAAATCCTTGAAAGCATTGCATGTGTACATATCATTCATCATAACATAAACATGTCTTTTGCAACGAGTTTCCTCATTTCTCTACTGTTTAGTTCAGTAAGATGGATCTCGAACAGATAGTCAAAGATCTTCAAATTCAAAACACGCAGTTTCAATAGTTACGCATGACCCTGGCCAAGGGGCAAGAGGAGTTGAAGACTCTGTTGGCCAAAGAGAAGAAGAAGAAGAAGAAATAGAAGAAACCAACTGGTGTTGTAATCATGGGGATGAAGAGGAAGACTATTCCGAAGAACAGTATCCTCCAGCGGATGATAAGTACAGACATCTTGAAGAGCGTTTGAACGCCATGGAAATATAAAGAGTGGCTGGTCTAGACTTTGAAGAATTGGGACTAGTGTCGGGAATTGTGATCCCACCAAAGTTCAAAGTATCGTTGTTTGCAAAATATGATGGGTTGTCATGTCCTAAGATGCACCTCCGATCATATGTGACAAAGATTCATCCGCACTCCGCCGATAAGGACTCGTGGGTCCATTTTTTTCCAAGATAGTCTATTTGGAACACAACTCGATTGGTTTTACCAATTAGAAAGGGCCGACGTCCACAACTGGGAAGATCTTGTCGCAGCTTTCTATAAGCAATACCAGTATAATGCAGATTTGGCGCCTACCCGTACTCAACTTCAGAGTATGGTCATGGATTCAAATGAGGGTTTCAAGGATTACGCACAGAAATGGAGAGATTTAGTTGGGAGAGTGCAACCCCCTCTGTCTGAAAGGGAGTTGGTGGATATGTTCTTAGGCACTCTATCGGGCCCTTTCTTCAACCATTTGATTGGGAGCTCATCTGCTGGATTTACTGAGTTAATACTAACCGGAGAGAGGGTGGAAGCTGGCATAAAAGTGGAAATATTCAAAAGGATTTGTCTGCCTCTACAGCTATGAGAAAACCTTTCATGGGAAGAAGGAGGTATCTGTTGTTTATCCATAAAGGAGCCAAGGGAGAGCTGAACACGGACCAATGGTAGGGGCCTTTATGATCCCAAAGCCTACATCTGATCAACCAAGAAGTAATCAACCGAGGGTGAAAAGGCCAGTCTGACAATTCACCAGAATTAATATGACTCTAGCCCAGGTTTTACCACATCTTCTAAAATCTAATTTGACAACTCTTAAGGAAGCTCCAAAGAACCCCAACACTGCGTCCCCTCATTATCACCCAAATTTCATATGCGCATATCATTCTGAAAGTCCGGGTCATGACATTAACAACTGTTGGGCCTTGAAAAACAAAATTCAAGACCTTATAGATGCAAAAGAGATTGAGTTTGATGCACCCGAGAAGCCAAACGTCATTTCTGTTCCTATGCCTAGGCATGGTCACAACACCAATGCTATTGAAGAAGATTTGTTTGTTACCACAGTTGATGAGCTCTTGACTCCTCTCCCAATCATTAAGATAAACTTGTTGAAAGCTGGTGTATTCCCAGGTTGTAATGAAGACTGCCATCTTTGCTTATCCTCACCAACTGTTTGCCCTTTGTTGAAGACAGGCATTCAACGCTTGATAGACAACCAAGAGATTCTGTTTGAAAGTGCTCCTATTGCACCTATTCTTGTTGAAGACGTTTCAATCATAACCATCTCCGCCAATCCTTCTAGGGTCCCCAAAAGACCCGTTAGGATTACATCAGTTCTAAAAACTACTCCTCTTATAATCACAATGCCCGGGACGGTTCCGTATGAATCAGACAAAACAGTGTCGTGGAATTACGGTGGAGACATCTATTACCATGGTATCAAACAAGATAGGCTGGCCACCGAGGAGATGAGATCCGAAGAAGAAGACTCTAACATTAGCAATATTGCCGGAACCAGTAATATTACCAGTAGCGGTAGAATCTTCTCTCCAGAAATTGCCCCTCCAAAGGCAGTTTTTGGACCCGTGGTTATTCCAAAGGTTACCTCCGTACCAATAATCATATCCGCAAGTGCTCCTATTGACAAAGACGACACAACCCATGATGTTATCCCTACCGACACTCCTACTGCTGAAATTCGAGGAAAAAGTATTCAAGAAGAGCATGTCCAGACGAAGGCTCAACCACTGATTATCCCCGAAACTTCTAAGAAGGAAATTGAGGAGATCTTGAGAATAATAAAGAAGAGCGACTACGACGTAGTTGAACATTTGGGGGAAACTCCCTCCAAAATCTCCATGCTAGCATTGCTGTTGTGTTCCGAAGCACATGCGAAAGCCCTGGTGAAATTCCTAAAGACAACCCATGTTCCTCAAGAGACGTCTGCTGACCAATTTCAAGATTGTGTGGCCAGCTTGACAGCTGATAATGGCCTAGGTTTCTCTGATGTTGATTTGACACCAAGAGGGAGAAAGCACAATGAGGCATTACATGTCTCTGTGGAATGTAGAGGAACAACTCTGGCCCATGTCTTGGTGGACACTAGATCATCTTTGAATGTTTTACCGAAGAAAGCTCTCGACATATTGGATTATGATGGACTGAAGTTGAAACCCAGTAACATAGTCGTAAGAGCATTTGATGGTTCAAAGAGGATGGTCCACGGGGAGGTGGACATCCCCATAAAGGTTGGGACTCAGACTTTCAACTCAACCTTCTATGTAATGGACATCTGCCCCTCTTACTCCTATCTGCTAGGATGCCCTTGGATCCATAATGTCGATGCTGTCACCTCTACACTACACCAGATGTTGAAATACCCGATCCATGGAAAGATTATCACTGTCCACAGAGAGGAAGAGTATATGATTAGCCACCTCAATTCTTTCCGGTATGTGGAATTGGATGGCAAGTTCATTGAAACTCCTTTTCAACATTTTGAAGAAGTCTCTCAAGAGGTAGCAGTAACCAAGACTGTGTCCCAGACCCCCAAGATCATAAGATCTCCGCCTCGGATGTCATCTTTGAAGGATGCCAAGGCAGTAGTAGAGGAGGGTGGATGCACCATCTGGGGACAACTTATGGACATTTCGTATAAATCTGACAAGTTTGGCTTAGGGTTTACTTCAAGTGCTCAGAAGGCTGTGTGTCGTGCCCGTGCTAGAGGGCCACCTTTGAAGATTAACAACCAAGAGGTCAATGTAGTGGAAGATGGTGAAGAAGATTGCAGCTTAGAGGATTGGATATTTCCTACTGTCAATGGAGGACTTAGCAATTGGGAAGCCAGAGACTTTGTCCCAATTACTTTCATCCCTCAGTAATTTATCTTTTACATTTCTGTTGGACTTGTAATATTCACAAACAATTCACACATTTAAAAACCTTATGTCTTACCCGAGGCACAATGGTCCATTTGTAAGGGTTTTTATTTCATCTTCATATGACATTCAATGAATCATGGACATTTTTCACATACAAACTTTTTGTGCTCATTGTTTTTTCTTTTACATTTTATTTTTAAAGATGGTTATACCCTTACAAACACCTACACTCACAAATGCAGGTACCCCTCCATTCCGGATCCCGTAGGTAACGATACTATTATGGCCTTTTGTGACTCTGAGGATCTAATCTACCAAGTCGAAGACGAAGGTAAGGAAGATTGCGAAGTACCAGACGAATTGGCCAGACTACTACAACAAGAGGAAAGAGTTATTCAGCCTCATGAGGAACCGGTGGATACAATCAACTTGGGTACCAAGGAGGATAAAAAAGAAATCAAGGTGGGTGCCAATCTGGAGCCTAGTGTTAAGGAGCGTCTGATTCAGCTGTTACATGATTATGTTGAAATCTTTGCCTGGTCATATGAAGACATGTCAGGACTTGATGCAGACATTGTGGTAAATCGTCTACCAACAAGAGAAGACTGTCCACCAGTAAAACAAAAAGTCTGCCGCATGAGACCTGAAATGTCAGAAAAGATCAAAGCAGAAGTCATGAAACAATTCAATGTTGGATTCTTGGCTGTCACTTCCTATCATCAATGGGTTGCCAACATTGTTCCCGGGCCTAAAAAGGACGGCAAAGTACGAATGTGCATGGAATATAGAGATTTGAATAGTGCCAGCCCTAAAGATTATTTTCCACTTCCCCACATCGATATCCTGGTTGACAATACGGCCCAACACAAAGTGTTTTCCTTCATGGACGGGTTCTCAGGTTACAACCAAATCAAAATGGCACCTGAGGACATGGAGAAAACTAAATTTGTCACACAGTGGGGCACATTATGCTACAAGGTGATGCCATTCAAACTGAAGAATGCTGGGGCAACCTACCAACACGCCATGGTAGCTTTGTTTCATGATATGATACATCATGAAATAGAGGTCTATGTAGATGACATGATAGCCCGATCACAAACTGAAGAAGAGCACGTTGATCACTTGCAAAAATTGTTTAAGAGATTGAAGGAGTACAAGTTAAGGTTGAACCCAAACAATGCACATTCGGAGTACGGTCCAGTAAACTTTTAGGTTTTGTTGTCAGTAACAAAGGCATCGAGGTTGATCCTGCCAAGGTTAAAGCGATACAAGAAATGCCTGCTCCTCGTACTGAGAAGGAAGTCAGAGGATTCTTGGGACGCCTAAACTATATTTCCAGATTCATTTCTCACTTAACAGCTACTTGTGAGCCAATCTTCAAACTACTGAAGAAAGATCAAGTAGTCAAGTGGAATGATGAATGCCAGTTTTCTTTTGACAAGATCAAAGAGTATTTACAAGAGCCTCCTGTTTTGATGCCACCAGTCGAGGGAAGACCACTGATCATGTATCTGACTGTTTTAGAAAACTCAATAGGGTGTGTATTGGGGAAGCATGACGAATCTGGCTGAAAGAGCACGCTATTTAGTACCTGAGAAAAAAGTTTACCGACTGTGAAACCACATATTCATTGCTCGAGAAAACTTGCTGCACTCTGATAACGAGAAATTGTATCATATAATTACTACACTTTTATCGATTTTTATAACACATTGAATCGTTTAACTCCCGATTGTTCCGAGTTTTTGTGTCTTTTCACAGGTACGACATTTGTCAACTCAAATCAATGAAAAAGGACCACATGAAGGAAGCTAACCAAGAAACAGAAGAGAAAGAACCAAATCTGCAGAGTCTGCAGATTTTGTAGCTGTGACGACCGTCACACCCTATGACAACCGTAACGCCTCCACAACTAAAAGAACGCTCGTCACACATCATTGACGAGCGTAATGCGCTATTTAAGCGCATTACCACCGTCACCCCCTTGTGACGACCGTCACACGCTTAAAGGGCAACGTTATGAATTATTGGAGACGTGGGCAACGTTGAGGGAATAACTCTTCTCCTATATTTCCTCCACTTCAATAACCATGCATCCGGGTCTTTCTCCACTCAAGCCTTTTCCAAGTTTTTCTCAACTGCAATATCTTCTTCTATATATATATATATATATATATATATATATATATATATATATATATATATATATATATATATATATATATATATATATATATATATATATATATATATATATATATATATATATATATATATGGTAGTTCAATGGATGATGGTCGAAGAATTTTACACAGAGCCAAATTTCTATTTTCCCGCATTATTTTTATTTTCTTGCTTTTGAACCCTTTTTTTACACCTACTGTAATTTTAAATTCCAGAATTAGTTTTTAGAGTGTTAATTCTTCATCTAAGAATTAACACAATTATTGATTTCGATTGAATTGCAAGGAATTTGTAAGCATCCAAGATTACCATAGCAACATTATTTCCAGGTTTTTTATTGCAATTGATATTTATTTATTCTTGAGTTATGTCATTTATTTTTATGGATTATATTTTAAGTTGCATAGTTACTAAATATATTATGTCCGGCTAAATTAATTTGTACCGGTATGTGACTCCTAAGTACCGAAAGAATTCAGTGATAACTTGGCTAAAACCATTTACAAATAATTTCTGGTTTCCAATTTCCATGTTTAATTTAACTACCCTTGTCACGAGAGTGAGAGGATAATTAACACGATTTTGCCACGAGAGTGGGAAATTAAATAAGGCAAGAACCTGCATGCGAGAGCTGGGGTTCGACCCAGATAGTGGTAACGAAACATTAATTTTTAAATACATGAGAGTGTTTTAATAAATTAATTAAACTCAAATTGTTTCCAAAAAGTGTTATTAAATTTAAAGTGCATCCACTAGGTTTAGTAGCATGACTTATTTCATGAACACGAGAGTGTATGTCTCGGGTTTTTAAACAATTTGTTTTTACCGAAATACTTTATATGCCAAGCGATTCACCGAATTCCCGAAGTCCGACTATCACATATCGGTGTAGCTATTACTATTATTTTTAATTAAACTATTTCCCCCCTAAAACAAAATATTCATCGCTTAGTTAAACAATTGTAGCATTAGATCGTATGTGATTGATCCTCAGTCTCTGTGGGTTCGATAATCATTTAAAACTAGAACGACTAAACTGTATACTTGCAGTTAGTATCCCAATAGACTCATAAAGTCTCGATCAAGTTTTTGGCGCCGTTGCCGGGGACTGATTAGTCAATTAAGTATGATTCTTCTGTTGCGCGTTTAGACTAGGCAACAGAAACCCTTTTTCGATTTGTATGCCAAGGACTCGCTCACAAGGCGAACCACTTGACAAATTGACGGACGAACCTGAACGCATCCTTTCCATAAGACGTGCAGTCAGGGATTACTGTTTAAATCACGCTATTCCTTTACCCAAACCCGAAATCAAGATCGATTCTGAAACAGATTCTAATTCTTCCTTTGAAACCGAAACTAATCCAGAAGTAGACATGGCCGAAGAACAAAGGACCCGCCCAGTGAAGGAGTACGCAGCTCCATCACAACAAGAACCCCACAATAGCATTGCTGCTCCAGCAATAAATCGAAACAATTTTGAGTTGAAACCATCATTGATATCATCTATCCAACAACGCCAATTCTCTGGAGATCCTACCGATGATCCAAATGAACATCTTACAAAATTCATTCAATTTTCCGACACAGTTATAGCAAATGGTGTTAGTAAAGATGCAATAAGATTACGTCTTTTCCCTTTCTCGCTAAGAGATAGAGCTTGGGCTTGGTTGCAATCCTTGCCGTCAAATTCCGTCACTACATGGGAAGGACTTAAGATTGTATTTTTAGCACGATACTTTCCTCCAAGCAAGACTGCTGCACTAAGAGCCCAAATCAACAGATTTAGGCAGAAGGATACTGAATCGCTATTCGATGCATGGGAATGCTACAAAGATATGATGCGAATGTGCCCATATCACGGACTAGAAAAATGGTTGATCATCCACACATTTTATAATGGACTCTTGTACAACACAAGACTCTCTATAGATGCCGCCGTAGGTGGTACACTGATGGACAAGCCTTACGACGAAGCTAACCAACTCATTGAAAAAATGGCTCAAAACCACTATCAGTGGGGAGGAGAAAGAACATCTGTGGAGAAAACTCAAACCAAAGGTGGGATGTACGAGATTAGTAGCCTAGATAAAGTTAATGCTAAGGTAGATGCTCTTACCCAAAAGATAGAAAGCTTGACCTTACCTCCTGCGGCCACCGTGGCTGCAGTTACCCCAAACTGCGAAGTTTGTGGAGTCCCTGGTCATGTTGGAACCGAATGTCAAATCTTAGCAGGAATATCAATTGATCAGGTAAATTACACTCAAGGTAATCCTTATGCTAATACCTATAATCCTGGTTGGAAGAACCATCTTAACTTCTCGTACAAGAGTAATAACGCTTTATATGCACCTGGCTAAGCACCTGCTGTACCCCCAGGTTATCAAAAACCCGCTATTAATGTTCCTAAGAAATCTAACCTTGAAATCGTAATGGAAAATTTTATCGCTAATCAAGCTCAACAAAACAAAGAATTCCTCAATCAAAATGTTTACACCGGTGAACAATTGAAGCTATTAGCAAATAAGGTAGATGACCTAGCAACTCACAATAAAATGTTAGAAACCCAAATCTCCCAACTAGCACAACACCAAGCTAGTTCTGCCGCACCTGCTGGTACATTTCTTGGACAACCGCAACCCAATCCTAAAGGACACGCTAATGCTATCACATTACAAAGTCGGACAACCCTTGATGGACCGATAGATCCTAGACTCCAAAATTCGACCATGTATCAGAAACCTGAAAAGGAAGCAGAGAAATCGAAAGAACAATTTGAGAATGTAGAGGAAGACGCGAATGAGAATAGAGAGGCTTTAGAAAAACCTTACGTACCTCCACCACCATATAAACCACCAATTCCATACCCTCAAAGACTTGCAAAATCCAAGAACGAGGGGAAATTCAAGAAATTTGTAGAACTTCTGAAACAATTAAACGTTACTATTCCGTTTACAGAAGCTATAACCCAAATGCCGTCATACGCTAAATTCCTAAAAGAGATATGGTCTAATAAGAAAAAAATCGATGAAAACAAAACCGTTATGCTAACCGCCGAATGTAGCGCCATAATTCAAAATAACATGCCTCCAAAGCTAAAAGATCCTGGTAGTTTCTCCATACCATGTGTAATTGGATAATCTGTCATAGACAAAGCTCAATGCGATTTAGGAGCAAGTGTTAGTCTAATGCCCTTATCTATTTGCGAGAAGCTCAAACTAGGCGACATGAGACCTACCAAGATGTCCCTACAACTAGCCGACAGATCAGTCAAATTCCTTGTTGGTATGCTAGAAAACATTCTTGTCCGAATAGGACAATTTTACATACCGACTGACTTTATAATAATGGACATCAAGGAAGATTCAAACATTCCCATCATACTAGGAAGACCATTTTTAGCTACTGCAGGAGCCATTATTAACGTTAAGAAAGGAAAGCTTACCTTCGAGGTAGGAGAAGAAAAAGTAGAATTCATTCTTTCCCAATTCTTCAAAGCCCCTGCTATAGATGACTCATGTTGTCTCCTAGATATTATTGATGAATGTGTCAAAGAACTAGAAAGCCAAGAAGACACCTATTCTGGGATGTTGAAAATTCTGACACCAACTATCCTCAAGGACGATGACTGGAAACAAGAACATCTCGATGCCAACCTAAGCGAATGTTTCGCCTTAACACCCGATCCTACCCCAACTGATAAGAAAACTTGTATAGAACTTAAAACGTTACCTGAAGATCTTAGGTATGAATTTTTAGATAAAGAACTCGAACGACCAGTTATAGTCAATGCCAATTTAGGGAAGATCGAAACTGAAAAACTTCTTGATGTGTTAAGGAAGTATCCAACCGCGATAGGGAAATAATATATTAGATCTAAAAGGAATAATCCATTCTCTCTGTATCCACCGCATTATGCTGGAGGAGGACTGCAAGACTTCTAGAGAACATCAAAGACGAATAAATCCTATCCTAAGTGAAGTCGTTAAGAAAGAAGTACAAAAACTACTAGAGGCAGGCATCATATACCCAATATCAGATAGTAATTGGGTCAGTCCAGTTCACGTAGTACCTAAGAAAGGAGATGTTACAGTTATAACAAACACAAAAGGCGAATCGGTGGCACAACATACTCAAACAGGATGGAGAATGTGTATCGATTACAGAAAACTAAACAAAGCTACGCGCAAGGACCATTTCCCATTACCATTCATTGATCAAATGCTCGAGCGCTTAGCCAAATATTCCCATTTCTGCTATCTTGACGGATACTCAGGATTCTTCCAAATTCCCATTCATCCTGATGATCAAGAGAAAACCACGTTCACATGCCCCTATGGTACCTTTGCATACCGAAGAATGCCATTTGGATTATGTAACGCACCTGCAACTTTCCAACGATGCTTGATGGCATTTTCGCAGACTTTTTAGACGGAATTATGGAAGTATTCATGGACGATTTTTCTGTCTGTGGAGAAAGTTTTGACGGATGTTTATCAAACCTTGAATTAGTACTGAAACGTTGTGTCAATGTCAACCTAGTGCTCAATTGGGAAAAATGTCACTTCATGGTAAGACAAGGAATTGTGTTGGGTCACATTGTATCAAACAGAGGGATTGAAGTCGATAAAGCAAAAATCGAGATTATCAAAAACCTTCAACCACCCAAAACAGTTAGAAATAAGAAGCTTTCTAGGACACGCTGGTTTTTACCGACGTTTTATAAAAGATTTCTCTAAAATCACTAAGCCGCTAACTGAATTATTAATGAAAGAAGCTGAGTTTATTTTCGACGATAAATGCCTAAACGCATTTGAGACGCTTAAAGAAGCCTTAATATCAACACCTATTATGCAACCTCCTGATTGGAACCTACCATTTGAAATAATGTGCGATGCGAGCGATTATGCTGTAGGCGCAGTCCTAGGACAACGCAAGGATAAAAAGCTTCACGCTATCTACTACGCAAGCAGAACACTCGATCCCGCATAAATGAATTACGCCACTACGGAGAAGGAAATCTTAGCTGTTGTATTCGCATTGGATAAATTTCGTTCCTACTTAGTGGGCCCAAAATCATTATTTACACGGATCATGCCGCGATTCGATACTTGCTAAGTAAGAAACACGCCAAACCACAACTACTCAGATAGATCTTACTACTACAAGAGTTTGACTTAGAAATCAAAGACAAAAGAGTTACTGAGAACGTGGTAGCGGACCATTTATCAAGATTGGATGGAATCCAAACCGAGAGTGTTCCCATAAACGAAGATTTCCCATATGAACGCCTTATTGCTAAACTAGAGATAGCTCCTACCGAGAATTTAGATCAACACAATGAACCTTTAACAACTGCGGTAGTAAAAGCCATTTGTACCAACACCATATTACCATGGTACGCTGATTTCGTTAACTATTTAGCCGTCGGTGTTTTACCACCCGATTTAACGTACCAACAGCGGAAGAAATTCCTCCATGATCTTAAACACTACTTTTGGGATGAACCACTACTCTTTAAAAGAGGCGCCGATGGCATCTACCGTCGCTGTGTTCCTAACAATGAAATAGACGACGTCATTGTCCATTGCCATTCCACCCCTTATGATGGACACGCACTACATCGAAAACTTGTGCAAAAATACTTCAAGCTGGCTTCTTTTGGCCTACTCTATGGAAATACGTCCACGTAGCAATTATGAACTACAATAGATGTCAACGCACATGAAATATATCTAGACGCGATGATTTGCCGCAAAAAGGAATTCTCGAAGTAGAAATTTTCGATGTGTGGGGAATTGATTTCATGGGACCGTTCCCCGCATCTTTTGGAAATAAGTATATATTGGTAGCTGTTGACTACGTATCAAAATGGATTGAAGCCATCGTTGCACCCAAAAACGATACACGTGTGGTACTTAAACTATTCAAGCATGTTATCTTCCCACGATTCGGTGTACCAAGACTAGTAATCAATGATGGAGGTTCCCATTTTATCTCTAGAATTTTCGAAAAACTACTTTCAAAATATGGCGTTAAACATCGTATAGCCACACCATACCATCCTCAAATGAGTGGACAAGTGGAAGTGTCAAATAGGGAAATTAAATAAATCCTTGAGAAAACCGTAGCCACATCCAGAAAAGGTTGGTCCTCCAAGCTAAATGATGCTCTTTGGGCATATAGGACAGCTTTTAAAACCCTTATCGGAACAACGCCGTTCAAATTAGTTTATGGAAAATCTTGTCATTTACCAGTAGAATTAGAATATAAAGCTTACTGGGCCATTAAAACCCTTAACTTAAATTACAAGATTGCTGGCGAGAAACGAATATTAGATATCCATGAATTAGAAGAATTGCATTTAGACGCTTATTAAAATGCTAGAATCTATAAGGAGAGAACGAAAAAATGGCACGATAAGCGTATCTCGCGGAAAGAATTTAAGGAAGGAGACATCATACTCCTATTCAACTCTAGACTGAAACTTTTCCTGGGTAAATTACGTTCCAGATGGTCAGGACCGTTCAAAATTAATAAAGTTTTCCCAACTGGTGCGATCGAAATTAAAGGAAGTTCTATCGAACCATTCATAGTCAATGGCTAGCGCTTAAAGCACTATTTTAACGTCGGAAATCTAAACTATTCGGATTATCTGCAGCTAAGTGAGCCACCTATCCCGATACCTAACTGAATAGGTACTATCTGTCGAGCCATCGACACAAAACAAAGGCGCTTTATGGGAGGCAACCCATGTTTTCTTTTAATTATTTTTATTGTTTTACTATGTTTTTATTTTTCTTTTCTTTTTCTTAATCTTTAAAACTTTCATGTTGCATCTCTTACTCTTTTTTTATTTTCTTTTTCTTCTATTTTTATTTAAACTTTCTTTTTCTTTTTTATTTAACTTCGGCATTTTTAACCTGAAAATTCTAACTTAGTTTTTCATGCATTTATTAAACATTTTCAGGGGTAGTTCTTTAGCTTTAATATTTAGCTCCATGGCACGAGTAAACTACATGAACATCACCTTGAGGAGTAGGCACCAGAAAAGACGCTTTGAGGATCTGGCTGAGTGTGAGATGTGTCCTACAATTTATGCTGATGACCATGCTATGACTGCTTTAGGCATTCATGAGAGTGTCATGTATTTGCTACACCAAATAGGATGGGACACTGCTCCTATTTGGAGACGTTATTGTACCTACAGAAAGTTGACCCTTGAGTTCCTGAGCACACTGAGCTACCTACCGAATCATGGGTTAGGGTTCAACCACGGGCTGATCACTTTCAGACTGTTTGACATGGACTACCGCTATAACCATAGGGAGTTTGCCAACCTGTTAGGATTCCCTTATGGCCTTTATGTTATTACTATGACCCAGGAAGACCTATTGCTTGATACTGACCTTGATTTCTTTTGGGGTAGCATTGCTGGCAATAACCATCCTAAGCCATCTGACCTTTACTCGGAGTCCATCCACAACCCGGCTATCAGGTACTTTCATAAGATCATTGCCCACACCCTTTTTGGTAAAGAGAAAAATGTTACATCAGTGTCACATGATAAGCTTTTCATCATGTATTGTGCTTCTCAGAGCCGTCCAGTAAACGGTGCCGCCTATATGCTTGCTAACATGGAACGAATTATACAAACACCAAATGCCCCAATCCTCTTAGGTGGCTTAGTCACTATGATCTCTAATTCCATTAGACTCTGAAGTCCTATGTTAGGATTAGCACCGCACTATGGAATCAAGCCAATGAACATTGAATTTTGCTTCAACACTAGTTTTATAGGAAATCTTGGGCCAGATGAATTCGAGTTGCTAATTAATCATGACTCTGTCCACCAGTTTGTGCTCCCGAACCCTATAACTAGTGTCCACAATAGAGCAAACTGGCTTTTTGACCTCCACCATCCTCCTACACCGCCTTCGTCTCCTTCCACTGTTGACATCTATGAAGTACCTAACACCTCTCGCGATGCTGAAGATCCTGAAACACCACCGGGATACCACCAGTTTCCCAACCCATGGGAGCAGCATGTAGCTTCTACTGAGACCACCTTCCAGGCTCCAGAGATACCACCACCGCCTCCACCTACTGTCACCCTCAACTCTTTGCATGAAGAAATTACCAAAACGCGGGGTGAGCTTACATCTCTACGAGTGGATTTCATCGCTTTCATGGATTTGGTGACAGACCAACTGGATTTCATGCACCAGCATATGTTCCCTACTCCTCGTGGCTAGAGATTGCCGTCGTTATACTGATTTGTTATTCTCTTGCATTTGTACATACAGTGAGGTCACTGTTTAGTTTAAGTGTAGGGGAGTAATCTAGTTTGTTTTAGTATTTCATCATTTTTATTATTATCTAAGTTATTATTTAAGATATTATTTCCAAAGAATTTTTACTCATTAATGAAATTTCAATTATTTATCAAGTTTCAAGTTATATTGCCTTACTGCCATTATTTCATTTCATACATGTTATTTCAATTTTCAGTATATTTTTCATTTTTTATTTTACTGTTCATATTCTGCAAAAATTTGGTCATGTGACGGGTGTTGGAAAATATTATCACTGCTTACTATGCTAGAATTTTGAATTATAATATTAGAAAATAAAAAAAATGTCACGTTCTTTTCATTAATATAATGAAATTGAACTTCCAACTTCCAACTTCCAAATAATGATCTGGGGCGCCTCGTTGTCCCATTTGACTTTGAACATAGAAGACATTGTAGCCAACGCGTCTGCTAGCTGATTCTCCTCTCTTGGGAAGTGTTCAAAAGTTATCTCCTCGAAGTGTGGAATCAACGTCAACACACACTCTTTGTAAGGAATAAGATTTGGGTGTTTCGTATCCCACTCGCCTTTGATCTGATTGATCACGAGAGCGGAATCTCCGAAGACACTCAGAAACTTGATCCTTAAGTCAATTGCAGCTTGAAGACCCATGATACATGCTTCATACTCTGCCATGTTGTTGGTGCAGTTGAAACATAGTCGGGCGGTGAGTGGAGTATGAGTGCCTTTAGGGGATATGATCACAGCGGCGATACCATTACCCAAAGCGTTCGAGGCTCCGTCAAAGTGCATAGACCATCGGGATCCTTCCTCAGGTCCTTCATCCGGTCCAGGTACTTCACAATCAGTCACTACCATGATATCCTCGTCTGGAAATTCAAAGTTCATCGACTGGTAATCATCCACTGCCTGGTGTGCCAAATGGTCTGCCAATACACTTCCCTTGATTGCTTTTTGAGTCGTGTACTGGATGTCATATTCCGTCAAGATCATCTTCCATCTTGCTATTCTTCCGGACAAGGTGGGCTTTTCGAAGATGTACTTGATTGGATCCATTTTTGAAATTAACAGAGTAGTGTGAGTCAACATATAATATCTCAGCCAGCGAGCAGCCTATAGCAAAGCGCAGCAAGTTTTCTCGAGCAGTGAGTATCGGGCCTCACAGTCGGTAAACTTTTTGCTAAGGTAATAAATGGCGTGTTCTTTTCGGCCAGACTCGTCATGCTGCCCCAACACATACCCCATTGAGTTGTCCAGTATAGTCAAGTATAAGATTAGAGGTCTCCCTTCAACCGGCGGCATAAGAATGGGTGGTTCTTGGAGATACTCTTTGATTCTTTCAAAAGCGGCCTGACATTCATCGTTCCACTGTACTACTTGATCTTTCTTCAGCAGCTTGAAGATTGGTTCACAGGTAGCAGTTAGATGCAAGATGAATCGGGTAATGTAGTTCAACCGTCCTAGAAAGCCTCTGACTTCTTTCTCTGTCTTGGGAGTTGGCATCTCTTGTACGGCTTTCACTTTGGCGGGGTCCACTTGAATGCCTTTGTCGCTTACGACGAAGCCTAGCAATTTTCCAGATCTCACCCCAAAGGTGCACTTGTTTGGGTTCAACCTCAGCTTGTACAACTTCAGACGGTCAAACAGCTTCTGTAGATGGTCAAGGTGTTCCTCCTCAGTTTGGGACCTTGCAATCATATCGTCGACGTATACTTCTATCTCGTGATGGATCATGTCATGAAACAAAGCAACCATGGCACGTTGGTAGGTTGCCCCAGCATTTTTCAACCCAAAAGGTATGACCTTGTAGCAAAAGGTGCCCCACTGAGTAACAAAAGTGGTCTTCTCCATGTCTTCAGGAGCCATCTTGATCTGATTATAACCGGAGAAGCCGTCCATGAAGGAGAATACTTTATGCTGAGCAGTGTTGTCAACCAGAACGTCGATATGAGGCAGTGGGAAATCATCCTTAGGGCTCGCCCTGTTCAAATCCCTGTAATCAACACACATTCGGACCTTACCATCCTTATTCGGCACTGGAACCACGTTGGCAACCCATTGAGGGTAAGAAGTCACTGCTAGAAACCCGACATCAAATTGTTTCATAACCTCAGCTTTGATTTTCTCGGACATTTTTGGACGCATACGGCAGACCTTCTGTTTTACCGGAGGGCATTATTCCTTGGTAGGCAGGTGATGAACCACAATGTCGGTATCCAACCCAAGCATGTCTTCGTAAGACCAGGCAAAGATTTCCACATAGTCATGCAGCATCTGAATCAACCGTTGTTTCACACTGAGCTCTAGATTGGCACCAATCTTGACTTCCTTTCTGTCTGTCTCAGTACCCAGATTTACCGTTTCCACTGGCTCTTCATGTGGCTGAATGACCCTCTCTTCCTGGAGTAGCAGTCTTGCAAGCTCAACAGGCACTTCGCAATCATCTTCACTTTCGTCGTCGGCTAAGTTGATCGGATTTTCGAAGTCATAAATGGCAGTAGAAGAGTCGTTACCAGCGGGATCTAGAGTGGATTGGAACCTGTATAAGTGAGTGTGTGTAAATATAGATGTTTTGCAATATATAATAAAGAAAGACAAGGAGCGCAAGATTTGAAATGTAAAAACGTCCAATGCTTTTATTAATGATATATGAGAGTGACACACAAAATCCCTCATAAATGAAACCACGGTGCCCTGGGTAAGACACCGGGCCATAAAGTTTCAAAATTAATGTCTGTTTACAAATTCAAAACAAAGGAGTTCATTACTGAGTGACAAAAGTAATAGGTACGAAGTCTTTCGCAATCCAGTTGCTTGGTCCACCGTTGGTCGTTGGGTAGATCCAGCTGTCGAATTCAGATTCCTCCACGTCGTCTTCAATAGCATTTACTCCCGGGTTGGTGATGAACACAGGAGGTCTTCCAATCCTTACCTTACGAACAACCCTCTGAGCTTCTGCAGTGAAACCCAAACCAAATTTGTCAGTATTTGGAGTGAAATCAGGAAGTCGGCCCCAGTTTGCGCACTCACCCTTCTCAACCACAGCCCGGGCATCCTTCAAGGAAGCCATCTTCAAAGGAAAATCTTCTTTAGTTACAGACTCTGCTGACGCCAATGTCTGGGGCACCTCTTCGAAGTGTTGAAAGGGGGTTTCAATGAACTCCCCATCCATTTCTACATACCGGAACGAGTTGAGGTGGCTGACCATGTACTCTTCCTCCCCCTGAACTGTAACAATCTTCCCTCTGACCGGGTACTTAAGCTTCTGATGTAGTGTGGAGGTCACAGCTCCAGCCTTGTGGATCCATGGACGACCAAACAAATAAGAATAGGATGGTCGGATGTCCATCACATAGAAAGTAGAATCAAAAACTTGAGAACCAACCCTGATTGGAATGTCAACTTCCCCATGTACCATCCTTTTCGAACCGTCAAAGGCCCGGACAACAATGTTACTAGGCTTGAGCTCCAAACCCTCACAATCCAACCTGTCTAGGGCCTTCTTGGGTAATACGTTCAATGAAGAACCGGTGTCTACCAACACATGGGCAAGAGTAGTGCCCCTGCATTCAATGGAGACATGCAAGGCGTCGTTATGGTTCTTTCCTTTGGCAGTCAGATCGACGTCAGAGAAGCCCAACCCATTATCGGCAGTCAAGTTGGCCACACAATCGGTAAATTGATCAGCAGACGTTTCTTGTGGCACATGGGCCGTCTTCAGGAAGGAAATCAGGGCCTTGGCATGGGCCTCTGAACACAACAACAGTGATAGCATAGAAATCTTTGATGGGGTGTGCCCCAGCTGCTCAACTACGTTGAAATTGCTCTTCTTAATGATCTTGAGAATCTCTTCCATCTCTTGATGGGAAGCTTCAACATTGGTTGTCTTTAGTGCCTCCATCAGGGCAGGCAAATCAGTAGCAATCCCTTTGCCCCGAGCGTCAGATGACTCGGCAGCAGGGGTAGAAACAGGAACTTGATCAGGAAGGGGAGCAGGCACACTTGCAGGTGTGATGATAAGAGGTCTCTGAATAGCTGGTGGCGCAATATCTGGTGAGAACAGCCTACCACTGTGAGTAACTTTGGAAGGCCCAGTGATGTTGCTGACGCCGCTACTTGTATCGAACTCTTGTTTTACTCTGAGCACATAAACATCTGCCCCATAGTGCCACGGGACAGCTTTGTCGGATGTATAGGGGAGGGGCCCCGGAACAGTAATAATGATAGGAGCAACCTTCTGAGTAAACATGATTTCGACAGGCTTCTTTGAGAGAGCCTTAGGAGGTTTGTTGAAAATAGTGACAATAGAAACTTCTTCAGCAGGGATAGCAGGAACAACAACCTTTTCGAACAAGATCTCTTTATTATCCATCAGGCTTTGGATACCTGACTTCAACAAAGAACAACCAGCAAGTGAAACAGAACATAGAAGGCAACCTTTACTACATCCCGGAAATAAACCGGCTAGCAACAGGTTCCTCTTGAAGGTCAACAACGGAGTAACAATATCATCCACCGAGGCCACATACGGGTCTTCTTCCACAGCATTCACTCCATGCTGGGGCATGGGAGCAGTCACAACATTGGGCCTTTCGGGCGTCTTGAACTGTATTTCTTTAGCATCAATAAGGTCCTGAACCTTATTCCTCAGAGCCCAACAATCGTCCGTAGTATGCCCCGAGCTGTCAGAGTGATAGGCGCAGCGGGCGTTGGGATTGTACTTCGGAGATGTTGTGTTTACCACCTTCGGAGCTTCCTTGACAGTTACCAGATTGGTCGATAGTAGTTGTGGCAATATCTGAGACAGGGTCATGCTGAGTCGAGTGTACTGCCTTTTGGGTCTCTCACCCCTTGGTTGGTTATACTGCTGAGGAGCAGCAGTAGGCTTTGAAATTACCAACGCGTTGACAGCTTGGCGGCGTTCCGATTTGTTCTGTCTCCTTGGACCATAAACAACACTAGCTTCCTTCTTGAAAGGCTTCTTTTCAATACTCGAGGAGGCACATTTCTGTATCTTCCCCGACTTGATACCAGCTTCTATCCTCTCACCGGTTAAGATCAGGTCTGTGAACCCAGCAGAAGAATTACCAATCAGGTGGTTGAAGAATGGACCAGACAGGGTCCCCAAGAACATGTCCACAAGCTCACGGTCAGTCAGCGGTGGCTGCACCCTGCCAGCCAGGTCTCTCCACTTTTGCACATACTCCTTGAATCCTTCGCCCGTCTCCAGTGACATTCCCTGGAGTTGGGTACGTGTGGGAGCGAGGTCGGAATTATACTGATACTGCTTATAAAATGCAGTAGCCAAGTCCTCCCAGTTTCGAATACTGGCTCCATCCAGCTGATAGAACCATTCGAGTTGATCCCCTGAAAGGCTATCCTGGAAGAAATGGATCCATAGGTTCTTGTCTGTAGTGTAAGGTTGGATCTTTCTTACATATGATCTGAGATGCAGCTTAGGGCAGGAAGCCTCGTCGTACTTCGCAAAGGCAGGTGCCTTGAACTTGTGTGGGATCACCACCCCAGAAGATAAACCTAGATCTCCAAAATCCAGCCCCGGCACATGTTGAATCTCCATGGCACTTAAACGGTCCTCTAGTTGCTTGTACCTGTCTTCAGCAGGAGGGTACTGTTCATCATTGTAATCTGTCTCGTTGTCGGAGACCGCGTGACTAGGAACCCTTCCCCCTTGGGGACTATCCTTCCCTACAGAGGAAGTAGCCTGATCAGCCTCATTCTGTAGTGTATTCCCAAACCTCCTTCCAGTGTTAAACAGCGCAGTCCTCTTCTTCTTCTTCTTCTTCTCCTTCAAGAGCAGAGTCTTCAACTCCTGTTGACCCTGGGCTAAGCTCATGACCAGCTCTTGAAACTGGGCGTTCTGGGCCTGGAGGGCCTTGATAGCTTGTTCGGTAGTAGGCTCGGAAGACATGATGATTGAGTGCTGAAATAGACAGCGAAGAAGATTAAGCAACCTGTAGAAAAAGGGTATCTGTTATGCATATGATGCAATGAGATGCGTATGATTTATGTTTTCAAAGACAATTGGGATTCAACTTTGTAGACAAAAAGGAAACACACTTTATTAGATTCAAACTTTAAATTGTTCAACAATTTGCCCTTAGGCATTACAGAAATGAAAATACTGAAAAGGAAATAAATGTTGTAAAAGAAACATCCAAAGCCCATCAATGCTCCCATGGCCTCCTCTTCTCAGTACGGATATAGTCATTCAGGATCCGCTCATTCTCCAATTGCTTAGTCAGCTTCTGGATCTTTTGTTCCTGTTCGTTGAACCTTTCCCGATAAGAATCCCGTTCTTCCTGTAGCTGCGCCCAAGACCTCTTTAGTGTATCAACATCAGTGCTATCTGAGGAGGGAGGACAGTTGGAGGAACCCCGTCTTTATCAGGGAATTCAAGAATGATAGGCCTGACAGCTTCGTATGGCATACCTAACTTCTGAGCACGGATGCGGACCCATCTGCAGTAGGGTTCCATTGGTAGAGAAGTCTTCGATCCCAACTCATGTGGGTCAGCTTTGTGAATTCTGTCCCAAGCCTTGATGAATCTACGGTGCAGCTCGTCACTGTCTACCTGAAACTCAAAACTGACGTGAGGTACCAACATCTCATGAGGCCCTGCTCTTCTGGCTCTTCCAAACTGACGGAGAGCTAAACATGGATTATAAGAGATTCCTCCCTGGGTACCGATCAATGGAACATTAGGATATTCTCCGCAACGATCAATAATGGCTACCTCATCCAAACCTCTGAGAGTCCAAATGATGTCATTATCAGTGAGAGACATTAACCTATGAGCCCAACCCCTTCCTTCTTTGTTCTTCAGCACGAACTTAGGGAGGTGCGAAATAAACCACCTCACTAACAAAGGAGAACAACACCACAGAGTTCCCCGTCTTCGGGCAGTACGAGCAAAGAGCTGTTGCAGGATATCACCCAAGAGAGTGGGTACAGGGTTCTGAGAGATGAAGATCCTTATGGAGTTGACATTAATAAAGGTATCAGGATTTGGAAACAATACTAGACCATAGATTAAGAGAGCCAGAATGTCTTCGTATGCCTTGAAGTCTAAGTCATTCCAGAAACTATTAGCTTTGCCAACCAGAAACTTAGCCAAAAAGCCCTTAACTCCACTTCTAGTCTCCCAGTTAGCCATTACCTCTTCTTTGGTCAAGGGAAGGGCTGCAGCAATCTCTTCAGGCCTAAGAGTCTTCTCCCAACCAGTGAATGGAGTCTGCTCCAAAACAGGGATACCAAGTAACTCAGAGAATTCTTCCAGGGTAGGGACCAGCTGGAAGTCTTGAAAAGTGAAGCAATGGTAAATGGGATCATAAAACTAGACCAGGACACTCATCAGTTGTTGGTCCCACTTTGAAGTGACTAAACCAAGAAGAGAACCATGCCTCTTGATGAAGGAAGTAGTGTTTGGAATCCTATTAACCAATTCCTTGAGCAAAGTAGGTGGTTGAACAAAGTTGAGCCGGATAGTATTCCTACGCATGGGCATCATGATGTCCTACAAAACAGAGCAAAGATGAAACCCTCTTGTCTTTGAAATGGGTCAGTCCTTATGCAGGATGCATGCAATGGTATGATGGTATGATGTTATGATAAAGCACACCACAAGTATTCACAAAGGCAAGCATGATAAGGCACACAAGTCACACAAGACAACCCTTAGAGTTTAGGCCAGCATGAAGGTTAGGTATTACCCTCTTTCAGTTTTGTTGGTTAAGACCTATCCTATCAAAAGTAATCGGGTTCTAGAGGATCTCAATATCACTGATTACCCGCAATCGGTCATAACTCCAGCATCGCAATCTTTTCTTGCGGCCAGAACCATCGCGAGAGTTTATCCTCAATGAGTGTAGCATATTGCTACCGTTCTATGGCCAAGTTGGGTCAATTTAGGGTTCTAAGGTCGGTTGGTGCTTAATGACTCCTTAGAAGACCCATATTCTCCTTGTTGCAACACAAGGGATATCGGTACAGACCAAGGTGTCACACCAACGTAGCCACTGCTTCACCCATGTCGGTCTACGCTGGACAGGTCCCTCACAGCTTATGCTACCTAAAGGGTATTCCCCAGATCCGGGTTAGGATCTATGAAACTCCGATGCAAAGCCCACAAATATAAAAGCAAACAAAGCAAGCAATTGAAAACAAGAGTGATCTAAACCTAAGGTACACCCCACTTTTCAGAACATCCCCAGCAGAGTCGCCAGTTCTGTGATACGGTGGGAGAACTGACTTGGGTTTTGCGTTTGTTTTTGAAAATGTTTCGGTTTAGCAAGAGTCGCCACCGACTTTTTACTTTATCCTAAGGAAAGGTTAAAAAGCACAGCAAAAACCTTTGAGATGTTTTCTTGGGTTCGGGGAGTAGATTATAGAAAGGGAAGGTATTAGCACCCTTTCTATCCATGGTTATCCATGGGCTCTTAGTTACTTGCTTAGATCACTTGCCTTGCATTTTCAATTGTTTGAAATGGTGCTTTGTGTGTGGGTTTGAAAATGTTTTGAAAAGAGGCCATTGTGGTGGCAACCTTTGTAATGATCCATGTTTGAATGTATACAAAGGTGTATTTGTCTTTTGAAAAGTTTTCAATGTTTTTTGAAAGTTGTTTTGAAAGTGTGTTGTGATGTGTGTTTTGAAAAATGGCAAGGATTGTTTTTGCAAGTTGGTCAAGTAACCAAGAGTTGTCTACCCCTAAATTTCTCAAAGATCTTTCCTATGTTTTAACCCTTTTAACAGTATTGTTCCACCATTGTATTTGGTGGACAATCTTGTGTTAGGATGTTAACGGGACGGGCGCGGGTCATCGTTTAGACCATGATTGCAATGGTGCCAAGTGTCTTTGGCAATTTTTCCTTTAAGGGACTATGATCATTTTGTTTAGGCAACTTTCGAAAGCGTCATCGAGGGACTATGATCATTTTGAATCGTTTTGTTTTGCCAAAGACACCCAACATGCAACATGGTCCATTATTGAAGGCAACAAGTGGAGTAACCCTAGGGGTGCAAGTGTGATTGGTGTTGTCCATTTTCATGCTTTGTTGTCTTTGAATTAGGTCAAGCTATTTGTTATTTGATTTTTGCATACAAACCCTAAGTCTATCATGGCATATTTAGAAAGCTTTAAAATGCAGAATTTAAAGTCCTAAATTATTACAAAATAATCATGGAGATGGGGGTACAAATGTTCAAATAGGGATATTTAGCAAGAAATTTAAATCTAAACTATTACATCCAAATTGAATATACAAGTTATTTAATTGTACAATAATTGAATAAATACAATAAATATGCAAAATGCACAAAAATGGTTTTCTATGTATGTAAAAGTATTTTTCATGTGAAACAAAAGTAATAGAAAAAAAGTTAATTTTTGGATATTTTCATGGTTTAGGGCAAAACCCTAATTTTGTAAATAAATAGTATTTATTATTTATATACAATATTTATTAATTATATACAAAAAAAATAAATAAAAGAGAAGTATATTGTAAAAAAGTAATTTTTGAGGTCAAATATTAATAAAAATAAAAATGTATTATTTTTATGTTTTTATCCTAAATATTCTAATAAATATATAAGTATTTATATTATATATTAACTATACTAAATATATACAAAAAAAATAAAGTATTAATTATTTATCAAAAAAAGTGTATTTTAAGAAAATGTTTTCAAAAGGTAAAATAAAATAATAACAAAAAATAAATGTATTTGTATTATTTTTTAGTATTTTAAATAAAAGTATATATGTTATTTTATATGTATAAGTTCAAATAAAACAAATAAAATCCAAATAAAATGTAAAAATGGGTGGAAAAATGTTTTTAATATTTTTTATATTTTGACAAAAAATAATAAGTCAGAAGAAAAAATAAAAAGTCAAAAATGATAAAAATAACACACAATGGGCCAAGGGGGTGTAAGTTAAAAATGAAGGTGCAAACAGAAGAACAATCTCAGGCCCAGCCCAAGGAGGCTTGTCTTCAACCTCCAGCCAGCTTTAAACACAAAAACGCGCGTTTTCTTCCATCCCTGCTATCCCTTGATCCTTTGACTTTTAACAAAAACTTATAACATCAAAAATGTAGAGCATCAAACCACGAATTCATACATATAAAGAACTTGATCTAACTCTCAGAAATGAGAGAGAATTTCTCCTCCCCCAATTCTTGACCTAACTTTTGTTCAATGTTCAGGTTCAAAATTCTCTCAGCATACATAACATAAATGAAAAGTGAGGATATGGGTAGCTTCAGGGCCATGAGTAGGACATAACTTCTTCACAAACCTAAGCCTAGATATGCTTGGATAGAGAGATAGAAGTTCAAACTTTTACCTGTTCAGCTTGAATCGTGTATAACAATGGAGGTACTTTCAATGAAGTGTGAGGACTTGTACAGCTTGCTTGAGGTCCAGGGATGCTCTTCCAACCTCTAGCTTGCTTTGAAACTAACTGAATCGAGCTATGTAACTCAACCTGCACAATTGAAAAAATGAAAATGGCAAACTTGGTTAGGGGTGTTACAGTCTGTAGCTAGGGCTTGGGATAGTTTGTATGGATGATGTAGAATGTGTTTGAAGTGGTTTGGACAAAAACGCGCGAGGGAATGATGCTGGCCAAGTTAAAATGCAGAATGCCCTGTTTCTTGCAGAAAAATGGTGTTTCTGTGAATGAGGGAGTTTTAGGGATGGTTTGGTCGTGCTTCAGGTTAGTTAGGGAATATGAAATGTGTGGACAAAGTTTGTTTAGGCTCTTGCTTGCAGGAAGTGAATGTTGGATCCTTTTGCAAAATTACTTCAAAGATAAGTAAGGAAGTGTGTATTGACAATGCAGGTCTGTACTACCCTCAATCTATGCTGCACAAATCACTCTTGATCAGTGGAATTTTGTTCATGAACTTGTGCCCAAAGATCTGCTTTGTACTTCTTAGATTGTGAACTTGACATAAAGTGCTTCTTTACAAGAATGGCTAAAATGCTTTTTCCATTTTAAGACTAATCCTTTGTGTAATGACTTAATGAATAAGATAATGCTAGGATAAAAAGGTTTTGCATTAAATTATTGAGTAAGAATGGGATTAGAGGCCTGTAATCTAGCTTGGATCATGCTGAGTTCAAAATGCCAATGTTATGTACATGAATTTGGCCATGAACAAAGTGACTTTTGCCTATCTTGACAAATTCGAATCTCCCTAACCACAAGGGTGTCTGATGAGTTCTTGGACAATTTGGAAAGATTGGAATGTGTACTACAATCTATCTTTGTAATGAAAGTTAAAATTACAAGTGGAAGCATGTGAAAAATGGCCATGAAGTTGGGCAAAAATCCTGCCTAAAATAGGTCAAAAAATTTCTAAGTTAAGAATGTTTTGCACCCCTATTCCAAAAATAATAACTTGAGCTACAAGCTTCTTTTGAGAAAACTTTGTGAATCAAAGTTGTAGATTTTGCAATGGACTACAACTTTCATGTTTTGAGTTTTGTTTGAATCCAAATATATCTTGATGAAAAGATGGGACAAAGTTAGGAAAAAATAAGGAAATTTCATAACTTAGAAAATTTCTAAGTTATGAAATTTCTTCATTTTAAACCCTAATTTGTAATTTTTGGTTTCTTGATGAACAAGTTTCATAATTTGACATGTCTTGATGAAAAATAAATCTTGGCACTTGATTTTGACCAAAAAGTCAAAGTTTGACTTTTCAGTGTACAGCCAAATTTTGATCAATTGACTGAAAAATTCATCTGTCAATCCTGTGCATTTGGGATCTTTTGAACTTGTTGAATATGTCAAGACCATGCCATTGAATCCTTGAGTCCATATGTGAGCTTGGTTTGCCATTGGCTAGGTCAAACAGTCAAAAATTGCCTTTGTGCAGTCAAAACCCTAAAAAATGACCATTTTGCCCTTTTGGTGATCTGATCAAATTTCTTGTGGAATTGTGATCCAAAATTGACCAAATGGTTCATATGAGTTCAATATGTTGATGAGGGTCAAATTTCATGAGGTTTGACTGTCAATTGGCCACAATTGACTTTTTCCCCAATACAATTGATTTCTAGGTCAACTGTCCAATTGACTGGGCAAAGATTGGAATCAAGGCTTGAAACTTGGTATGGATAAACTTGTGAGTCCAACATGAAGCATGAAAGTCATTTTGGGCATTTTAGGTCAAAACATCTTTATGCAAACTCAAACCCTAATTTGGGTCAACAGTGCAAGGAGGAGTCTTGAGCAGAGCAAACCCTAACTTGATCTTGAGCTCCAAGGGTCTTGTGGTGAGAAAATATTGATGAAATGGGAGGGCAAATTTTGGGGTACAACAATATGCAAAATCAAAAGAGTTCAAATCTTGAAAGAAGACAACAGGAGTAATATGAGTATCTATGCGCTCAAAACACTCAGATCCTGACTGGACAGCGGAGCATGCATGAGAGGTTGGACGAGGCCCTGTCCGAACTCAACGCCTTAAGGCTGGACGTCAGCACCCTTGGGTACCAGGATACTGACACAGAAGCCACTCCTACTAGGCGCTCTCGCACCAGGAGTAGAGGACGTGGGCACCAGTAGTTTTCTTTATTTTCTATGTAGTTTACTTTTTTCTGTTTCATTTCCTTTCTGTTTGTTTTTGTAATTGTACTTCCCTGCCTATACACCGCAACATTGAGGACAATGTCGGATTTAGTGTGGGAGAGGTACCTTTCCATCTTCTATAAACTAGTAAATTTTTATGATATGTCTCAATTCAAATTCTTTACTTTATTTAGCCATACCGAAAAAATTTTATCTTCGCATTAGCCCGACATACCTATTTTAATGAAATCCCAGTTGAGGAAGTCGAAAATGACATAACAAGATCGATACGGTTATGACACTGTAGACTTCCTACTTACGCGATCCGCTTTAATAACCATTATATCGATATCTTGAGTTTTAGTTCTAAAAGTAACCCCTAGTAGTTTATACTAGCAGTCAGCACCGTCTTGACACAAACCACGTGGAGAATCGATGAATATAAGTGTTTGATGCCTGATCATAGAAATATCCTTCTTATCTCCCTTCTAAAAGAAAAGAAATTTTGTGCACCAAAATATACGGTCAAATATAAGAGTTGAGCAAATAATGAAGGAATCCACTGTTGGTTGGTTCAGAGGTATCTGGTTCTGAACTCAGTAGGGCGTGCTACGGCTCGATCCCCCACAACCTCCAATTTGGATAAAATATGTAGGGTTGCCACATTCGTGTACCAGACCGCGTGCTAAAAGGATCAGAGTCACTAACCGGTTACTCCACTACGTGCGTGCTAAGACAAAGGGCTTAATGTGATTGCGCCAGAATGAAACCGGGTGAAATAGATACAAGGAACTCTGGGCAGAATTATAACGGAACTGTTGGATAGCTCGTTTGAAATGGAAGCCTACGACTAAGCTTATTGCTTGTGTCATTAGCGTATCTTTAGTGTTTCACTCAAGTATTGGCCGAACCGACGAGGATTTCCCAAAATTGCTTTAAAAATCGAAGGTATGTCATGCATATGCGCTTGACAAAACTTGTTCGATCTTTCGAATGACTATTTGCTTGAGGACAAGCAAAGGTTTAAGTATGGGGGAATTTGATAACGAGAAATCGTATCATATAATTACTACACTTTTTACCGATTTTTATAACATATTGAGTCGTTTAACTCCCGATTGTTCCGAGTTTTTGTGTCTTTTCACAGGTACGACATTTGTCAACTCAAATCAATGAAAAAGGACCACATGAAGGAAGCTAACCAAGAAACATAAGAGAAAGAACCAAATCTGCAGAGTCTGCAGATTTTGTAGCTGTGACGACCGTCACACCCTATGACGGCCGTAATGCCTCCACAACTAGAAGAACGCTCGTCACACATCATTGACGAGCGTAATGCACTATTTAAGCGCATTACGACCGTCACTCCCTTGTGACGACCGTCACCCCCTTGTGACGACCGTCACCCCCTTGTGACGACCGTCACACGCTTAAAGGGCAACGTTATGAATTAGTGGAGACGTGGGCAACGTTGAGGGCATAACTCTTCTCCTATATTTCCTCCACTTCAATAACCATGCATCAGGGTCTTTCTCCACTCAATCCTTTTCCAAGTTTTTCTCAACTGCAATATCTTCTTCTATATATATGTGGTAGTTCAATGGATGATGGTCGAAGAATTTTACACAGAGCCAAATTTCTATTTTCCTGCATTATTTCTATTTTCTTGCTTTTGAACCCTTTTTTTACACCTACTGTAATTTTAAATTCCAGAATTAGTTTTTAGAGTGTTAATTCTTCATCTAAGAATTAACACAATTATTGATTTCGATTAAAATGCAAGGAATTTGTAAGCATCCAAGATTACCATAGCAACATTATTTCCAGGTTTTTTATTGCAATTGATATTTATTTATTCTTGAGTTATGTCATTTATTTTTATGGATTATATTTTAAGTTGCATAGTTACTAAATATATTATGTCTGGCTAAATTAATTTGTACCGGTATGTGACTCCTAAGTACCAAAAGAATTCAGTGATAACTTGGCTAAAACCATTTACAAATAATTTCTGGTTTCCAATTTCCATGTTTAATTTAACTACCCTTGTCACGAGAGTGAGAGGATAATTAACACGATTTTGCCACGAGAGTGGGAAATTAAATAAGGCAAGAACCTGCATGCGAGAGCTGGGGTTCGATCCAGATAGTGGTAACGAAACATTAATTTTTAAATACATGAGAGTGTTTTAATAAATTAATTAAACTCAAATTGTTTCCAAAAAGTGTTATTAAATTTAAAGTGCATCCACTAGGTTTAGTAGCATGACTTATTTCATGAACACGAGAGTGTATATCTCAGGTTTTTAAACAATTCGTTTTTACCGAAATACTTTATATGCCAAGCGATTCACCGAATTATCGAAGTCCGACTATCACATACCGGTATAGCTATTACTATTATTTTTAATTAAACTATTTTCCCCCTAAAACCAAATATTCATCGCTTAGTTAAACAATTGTAGCATTAGATCATATGCGATTGATCCTCAGTCTCTGTGGGTTCGATAATCATTTAAAACTAGAATGACTAAACTGTATACTTGCAGTTAGTATCCCAATAGACTCATAAAGTCCCGATCACGCTCTGGCATGGGCTGCTCGCCGGCTAAGACAGTATATGCTGACTCATACTACCTTGTTGATATCTAAGATGGATCCGATAAAATACATCTTCGAGAAGCCTGCTCTGTCTGGGAGGATAGCTAGATGGAAGATGATCCTAACAGAATATGACATACAATATACTACCCAGAAATCTATAAAGGGAAGTGTGCTAGCTGATCATATTTCTCATCAAGCTGTAGAAGATTATCAGTCCATGAAATTTGAATTCCCGGATGAAGATATCATGACATTAGACAAATGTGAAGAAATCAGACCATATGACGGACCTGAACAAGGACCCCGATGGACCCTGTTCTTTGATGGGGCCTCCAATGCACTTGGTAATGGTATCGGTGTTGTACTCATATCTCCGGAAGGGTGTCATACTCCCTTTACTGCCAGACTTTGCTTCAACTGTACGAACAACATGGCGGAATACGAAGCATGCATCTTTGGTCTCAAGGCTGCCATAGATTTGGGAATCAAGTCTTTAGATGTGTTTGGATATTTAGCTTTGGTCATCAGTCAGATCAAAGGAGAATGGGACACTAAACATCCAAATCTTATCCCTTACAAAGAACATGTTTTGACATTGCTACCGCATTTTAAGGAGATTACCTTCGAGCATTTCCCGCGAGAAGAAAATCAGCTAGTAGACGCTCTAGCCACAATGTCATCTATGTTTAAAATTAATTGGGACAACGAGGCTCCCCATATCACCATTGAACGAATGGATGAACCAACACATTGTCACGAGATTAATACTGAAGAGGTAGTGGACCAGCCTTGGTTTCATGAAGTCAAGAGGTATCTCGAGGCCCAAGAATATCCGGAAGGAGCTTCAATCAATGATAAGAAGTTCTTAAGGAGCTTCTCTGCTAAGTTCTTCCTTAGTAATGGCATCTTGTACAAACGCAATCATGACTCTGTTCTGCTTCGGTGTGTGGACAAGATAGAGGCGGAAAGGATCATGGCTGAATTACATGAAGGTACTTTTGGCACTCACTCCAGTGGGCATACGGTGGCGAAGAAAATCCTATGGGCAGGCTATTATTGGTCTACCATGGAAGCATATTGCTATCAACACTCTCGGACCTGTCATAAGTGTCAAATTTATGCTGACAAGGTGCACGTACCCCCGGTTCCTATGAATGTCTTGATGGCTCCTTGGCCATCTGCTATGTGGGGAATTGATATGATCGGATAAATCAAGCCGACAGCCTCCAATGGACACTGCTTCATCCTAGTGGCCATTGACTATTTTACAAAGTGGGTCGAAGCAGCTTCCTTCGCATCTGTTACTAAGAATGTTGTTTCTCGCTTCATCAAGCAAAATCTCATTTGCTGGTATGGTATCCATAAAGGATCATCACTTACAATGGTACAAATCTTAACAATACTATGATCACTGCCTTGTGCGAGCAGTTCAATATTCAACATCACAATTCGTCCCCCTATCGGCCAAAGATGAATGGTGTTGTCGAAGCTGCAAATAAAAACATTAAAAAGATCATACAGAAAATGACAGTCACATACAAATATTGGCATGAGATGCTACCATTTGCTCTCCACGGGTATCGTACCACGGCTCGCACATCAACCGGGGCAACACCCTATTCTTTGGTTTACAGCATGGAGGCCGTTTTACCTATTGAGGTTCAGATCCCCTCTCTAAGGATTATGAAGGATGCAGGTTTGAGTGAAGACGATTGGATCCATACTCGAATTGATCAACTGAACTTAATCAACGAAAAGAGACTTATTGTTGTTTGCCATGGTCAGATGTATCAAAAACGGATGATCAAGGCTTTCAACAAGAAAGTCAGATGCCAGGTATATCAAGTTGGAGATTTAGTGATCAAACGCATCATCTTGCCACAAAGTGATCCCAGGGGAAAATGGACCCCTACCTATGAAGGACCATTTGTAATCAAGAACATATTCTCCGGTGGGGCAATGATTTTGACCATCATGCACGGCGACGACTTGCCATACCCTGCGAACGCGGACATAGTCAAAAGATACTACACATAAGAGACCCGCTAGGTTGACACACCTAGGCAAAACAAGGGCATCACGGCGAACCAAAAAGGTTTGGGAAAAATTAGGGATAAAATATATATAAAATCTGTACACCTGACAAGTTGAAAACCCAAAAGGGCGACTTGGGCAAAAAAGGGTTTCCCGGTGGACTGAAAACCCGAAAGGGCAGTCCAGGAAAACGTTAGGGAATTAAAGCGCATGACTATGTCCCGTCGAATCACTTTGAGGACAACCTCTTGACTTCCACTGAAAAACTCGTAGTTTCTGATCAATTCAATCATCTTTGGACCAAGAAACAAATAGACAAGGTGCTCATAGATACGACGGCTATAGCAGAATAGGAACCCCATGGGATTATTACACATAGCTATCTTTCTTTGTATAAATTCTTTTTGCTTTACAGCACCATTCTCTTACTAGGATGTTTGTCTCCTTTGTACAAAATACTTATTCAAAGTTAAATACGAAGATATCTCTTTGAAAGTATAGAAAACTATTTGTCATTTTCTTTACACTTGTGTTTTATTTGCAAAAACGTCCAATGATTCATTAATGAACATATGCATTTGAACATAATTACTGTTTACAAATAAACAAAATGAGAAAGATAATTATTGATAGGTCGAAAGGATAGGAAAACGCCTTTAGGCTATTCCATAAGCAATCCCCACAGTACGTCATTTAAATCCCCAGCGGAGCTAAAATTTCAAATTATTAATCCCCAGTAGAAATCATCAGATTTCTCTGGATTCCCGAGAAAATCTCAAGCAGTACATGGCATTGCCCTCACAATAGAATTTAATTCTCTCAACAAGAGTTTGTAAGTACTTCAACTTCAAGACATGGAAATTCAACTTATCTCCAACAACATTCAGGGATTTATTTTCCTCAATCAGACAGCAATACATCAAATCAGCTTACATGCGCATACATTACATCCACATATCATAAACATTGATAAAGCAAATATTTCGCATCATATATTTCATGCAACATAACTTTGTGTTTCAACTAACATTTTACCCTTTTCAGGATAAGATTAAACAGCTACCATTAACAATGTGCAATCAAATACTGTTCAGATACGCTCCAGATATGGATGCCATTCTGATACTCATTCAAATTCAGACTTTCAGATACAGTTCAGATACGCTCCAGATACGGATGCCATTCTGATACTCATACAAATTCAGACTTCAAATACAGTACAGATACGCTCCAGACACGGATGTCATTCTGATACTTATTCAGATACAACCTTCCAGATACAATACAGTACAGATACGCTCTAGACACGGATGTTATTCTGTTGCTCATACAGATTCAGTCTCAGATACAACTCAGATACGTTACGGATACGGACGCCATTCTGATACTCATTCTTTCAGCTTACAACTTACAATTCAACAAACATTTTTGAATGGAATCTACAAGCCCATCTCCAACAAGACTCTATCACTTCTTCAAATGGCATCTTTAAGCCCATTCCATCAATTACACATCATCGAGTGCAAATTTATGGGCACTCTAGTGTCCAATCATCTTTCACCTTCGAGCTACGAACGACAAAACTCGCCAATCTAACTCTTCAGGTTTAAGAAGATTGAACAGGGGCAGCTGTTGTACCCCAAAGTTTTCCCTCTTAATTATCAAGACTTTTCTCACTAGATTTTCTTTGACTCAAGACTGGATTAGGGTCTGGTCAGCTCAAGACATCTCATCATGCATTGATGACCCAGAATTAGGGTTTGAAATTGCACAAGTATTTTTGGACTATCAATGATTCATGTGACTTTCAAACATCATTATGGACCCCTAAGATTACTCATGACAAGTTTCAAGCCTTGAACCACATTTTTGATCAGTCAATTGGACAGTTGACCTAAAAATCAACTGTATTGGGGAAAAAGTCAACCATGGCCAATTTACAGTCAAACTCCATAATTTTTTATCCACATCAACATTCTAGACTCATATGTATCATTTAATCAAGTTTGGACCATAATTCCTCAAGAAATTTGATCAAATCATCAAAAGGGCAAAATGGTCAAAATTAGGGTTTTGGTTGAGGAAGGGCAATTTCTAATTTTTTGACCTAGCAAATGAACAATTGATTTGAAGAATGATTTCAAGGGTTCAATTGCATCATCATGACCTATTGACATGGCTCAAAACATTTCAATTTCATTGATAGACAGATGAAATTTGCAGTCAACTGATCAAAAGCCAACTGTATACTGAAAAGTCAAACTTTGACTTTTTGGTCAAAATCAAGTGCCAAGGGTTACAATTCATCAAAACATGTCAAAATGTGAAACTTCTTCATCAAGAAATCAAAGGATTGAAGATTAGGGTTTAAAATTGAAAATTTTCTTAACTTAGAAATTTTTCTAAGTATAGAAAATTTCTTATTTTTTCTCAACTTTAGGCCATTTTTTCACCATGATACAAGATGATTCAAAGGAAGTTCCAATCATGAAAGTTGTAGACCTCCATGAAATCTACAACTTTGCTTCCCACACTTTTCCCTAAAGATTCTTAGATCTCAAGATATAGATTTATGAATACATGCTCATGAACTAAATAACTTAGTGAATTTTTGCCCTAATTTAGGCAGGTTTTGGACCCAACTTCATGGCAATTTCTCACCTAGTTCCAAGAGGTATCTTGAAATTCATTTCAAAGATGAGTTATATAACACATTACAAGCTTTCCAAAATGTCCAAGAAATCCTCATGATCATTTTTGAGTAGGGAGAATCGAAGAGATGAAGTTGGAAATTTCTCACTTTTGATTCAAACCATTTCATGAAGAACAAAGTTCCAATCAGTACCTATGCTGCCTAATCCATGCTTTACAGGTACCAAACTTGTTTCTTACTCCTTAATTTAATGCTTACTCAGTTGAAAAAGCTTTAATCCAAGCCTTAGAGCCATTACCCAAGTTGTAATTCCATAAATGGCATAAAGTGGCCATTGCCATTTTGGAAAAGCTCCACTTTGGCAAACTTTACAAATATTGAGCATTGAACCTATCCCCTTTGCACATACAAGTAGCACATACCTAAGGCAACTTGTATAGAACTCACACCAACCCTAAACAAGTCAGTACAAGCAGGTAAGGCCTTGTCCCTTCACTTTGCTTCAAAAGTAAGAATGTGGTGCCAAAAGCCTATAACTCAAAGAACTTGTGGAAGAGCTGACTTAAGACCTTCTCCATACTAATATACAAACAAGATACAATAGAAAGCACGATTACTAGAAGCCTGAAACACTCCCAAACTTCCTTTCACCAAAAAACTGTCAAGACTTGCAGTTTTTGCATAAGCATAGCAATCTCTCATTTGGCTCGTGCGTTTCAAGTCTTAACCAACAAAACACCTTACCTACTTGATATCTAACTGATCCAGACCCTCATCCTTGTACTGTAACTCCTTCTCCATCATCTGCCATTTTTGTTTTCAAAGCTTGCAGGTTGACTTGAATAGAGAGTTCCAGACACTTCCAAAGCAAGGCAAAGATTGGAACACACTCAGGGAGGTTCAAGCAAGCTCAAGCAATCATCAGGCCTTCAAAAAACTCACTCCAACTCCATCCACGATTTCAACTGAAAGAGGTAAAAATCTCAACTTCTATCTCTTCATACAGGCATCCATTGGCCATGATTTGTGAATAAACAATGTAGACCTTATTGCTACAAACATGTACATATACATATCTTGCATTTATTTGCCCTGAGTTGAGAGAATTTTGAACTTGAAGTTCCTGAAAAAATTAGGTTTAAATTTGGGGCTTTTAAAATTCATTCTGATCTTTGATTGTTAGCTTACATGATTTATATGGTTAGAATCGTGAGATAAAATGCTACAATATTCATGTTATGAGTTTTCATTTTTATGGAGAAATGAGAAAGTTACAGAGCATCTGGCTGGCTAGAGGAAGAAGAAGAAGTACAGGGCCATGGAAGCGTTTCATGTTATGTTATTTTTGTTTCACATTAATCAACGGATGTATAGCCACCCCAGTGGCAAGGTAGCGCGCTGGTGAGACCCATGTCCTAGGTTCGAACCTTGGCGCTACCTTTTGTTTTTTTAGATTTTTTTCAGTTTTCATTTTTGGCTTGTTTTTGCAGGATGGGCTTGATTCTTTGGGCCTAGCGTTTTTTACTAACATACTGCTCCCAATTTCCTTACAACACCCCTGGCCCAAACTATTTTCATATATTTATTTATTTGTTTCCATTTTCATTTTTATTTTTAAAAATATTTCTTTAATACCTAAAAATCATAAAAAATATGAAATATGATATTTTTGCATTTGTTTATTTTATTTTATTTATTTTCACATTAAAAAATATATTTTTATTAAACTATATATATATATATATATATATATATATATATATATATATATATATATATATATATATATATATATATATATATATATATATATATATATATATATATATATATATATATATATATATATATATATATATATATATATATATATATATATATATATATATATATATATATATATATATATATATATATATATATATATATATATATATATATATATATATATATATATATATATATATATATATATATATATATATATATATATATATATTAATTCCTTTTCTTGAATAAACTTGTAAACTTAAATAAAATAGGTTTAGTTTAATTTGTTTTATTTTCTTTTCATTTCATACTTGTAAAATATTTATTTTGGCATATGTAAAAAAACTAAATATTTTTATAAAAAAAAATATTATTTATTATTTTTAATACAAATAATATACAAGAACTTTATTTTCTTTCAAAGTAGAAATTAGGGTTAACCCCTTTTTTAAGAATTAATTTCTTTTCCTTATATTTTTTAGAATTAGGGTAAAATTTCTTTTCATACAAAAAAACAAAACAAAATCTTTTTCTTGCATGTACATAATATTGCATATTTAAATAATGTATATTGTTTATTCTAATATTCGTATAAATTCGATTTGGTTGTAATAATTTATTTAGATTTACATTCTTGCAAATCCCCATTCAAATTTGTATTCCCCCCTCCCATTAAATTGTTGTAATAGCTTAGTAATCTTTACATTACGTAATTTACCGCTTTATATGTCATGATAGTAATTAGGGTTTGTATGATAAAATCGAAACAAAGCAAATAGAAAACCATAAATGCAAGATAAAATCAAAGCATAAAAATAACACACTTGCACACAAGCATCCTTAGGGTTTCTCCACTTGGTTGCCTTATATAAAAATAGCCATATTACGCATGCGAAGTATCTTGGCAAAACAAACAAATATAAGATCATAGTCCCTCGACGAAGCTATTCAAGGTTGCCTTACAAAATGATCTCGGTCCCTCAAAAATGCCAAGATACTTTGCAAACATTGCTAATCATGGTTATACGATGACCCACGCCCGTTCCGTTTACATCCAAAGATAGGGTTGCTTACCAAATCAATGGTAAGACAATAATGTCAAAGGAATAGAAAATGCACAAGAAAGACATTTGAGTAGGTAGATTACTTCTAGTTACTTGCCCTATTTCCGAACAACTATCCTTGTTATTTTCAAAACAAACACACACATTCTCAAACATTGCAAAAAGACGAACATCTTTGTACACATTCTTACGAATGAGAATCATTACAATAGTTGCCTAAACAATGGCCTCTTTTTACAAAATACTTTCAAAAACCACACAAAGCATAAATTCAAAACAAAAAGCAAGTGATCTAGCAAGTAACTAAGAGCCCATGGAAAACCATGGATGAAAAGGGTGCTAACACCTTCCCTTTTCATAATCTACCCCCCCGAACTCAAGAAAATATCTCAAAGTTCTTTCCTGTGCTTTTTCACCTTTCCTTTTGGATAAAAGAAAAGTCGGTGGCGACTCTTTCTAACCGCAACATTTGCGATAAAACGCAAAACCCTCAAGTCAGTTCTCCCACCGTATCACAATAAGTTTGAAAGTAAAAAAACAAATTATGATATCACATCCAATGTTGCAACATCATACTACCTCCAAAGTTTTAGAACTTCTTCATATGGATGTAATGGGACCATTATAGATAGACATCCTAGGAGGAAAAAGGTATGCCTTTGTGGTTGTAGATGACTTTTTTGGATATACTTGGATGGATTTTCTTAGAGAAAAATCATTTACCTTTGAAGTCTTCAAAGATCTGTGTCAAAGCATTTAAGAGGAGAAGAAAAGTGTGATTATCAAGGTCAGAAGTGACAATAGTTTAAGAATACAAAATTCTATGAATTTTGTAATTCTGAAGGAATAATCCATGAGTTATCTTATTTCTGGAAAACTAAGGGAGATGGAATTGTTGAGAAAAAGATTAGAGTCGAATAGGAATCAGTGAGAACCTTGCTTAGTGCTAAGAAATTTGCCATTTGAGTTTTGGTGTTGAAGCTATGAATACCACTTGATATATTCATAATAATGTCACTTTGAGAGGAGGTACTACTACTAATATCTATGAAGTATGGAAAGGAAGGAAACCTAAAGTTAAATACTTTCATATTTTTGGAAGTAAATGCCAGATTTTTACTGACAAAGATCAAGTGGACAAGAAATATTCCATAGGGGATGAAGGAATATTTATGGGCTACTCTTCAAGTAGAAGATCTTATAGAGTTTTTAACTCCAGAACTGGAATGACAATGGAATCTATAAATGTGAAAATTGATGATTCAATTTTTGAAGAGAAAGTGAATGTCAGAGAGGATGTAGGAACCTCATGTTTTAAAATTTATGAAGCACTAAGGAAGGACATTTGTGAATTCACAAACACTGGGTCAGTGAATTCTCAATCCAGCAAAAGTCTATCTACTGAAGGATAGATAGAATAATCCAGGGAAATGATTGCAAGTCACCCCGATAAAAGTAATGTCACTAAATTTAAACAAAAGATGTCAAATACATATGGATGTGTTGTCTTGAGGGGAACAATAGAAAGTTTCTCTAAAATGGTGGTGAAGAGATATGATGTCAAGGAGTATGTCATGACATTTACTATTGAAGATATAAGTTCTTTTAGATACCTCATTCAACTGGGTTGGAACAAGGACCTTGGTAGTTATAATCAAATGATCAAGAATCTTATTAAAGGGAAAGTTGTGACTCTGAAGCATATGGACAACGAGGAACAACTTACTGGTATCAAAAACAGTAAGGTTAGGACTTGTACTATCAAGGAGTTATAGCAATTACATAAATGAAGGAGTGCAATAGTTACTTCATATTTCCTCTATAATTTGAGGCATGACATGCCTAGACAAATTGCTACTGAGAAGGGATGGAAGAAAAGTGTTCTTCAAGACAGTAGGGATGGTTACAACACCAAGGAATGCAAAAGGCTCTTTGACAAAGGGAAAAGGTGGAAGACCATATGAAGCTTATAAAGAGTGTGTGTTTCCATCTGTGGTATTTCTTTTGTGTAATATGTTTGTCTCCAATGCTCTGTGCGTTCCATATGTGTTATTGCATGGATGCAATATGTTTTTGTGTGCTCTGTGTTTCCATTGTGTACATTTACTCTAATTTTTGTCGATATTGGCTAAAAAGGGGGAGTAATGTGTTGTGTTTGGTTGTGTGTGTCCTAATGTTATATCACATTGTCCTACTGCCTTTGGGAGAGTATTTGTTTATGGTTGCCCATGCAACTATTTAGGGGGAGCATGACTGTTCATGCTTGGTTATACTTAAGTTGCTGCTTCTGTTGTGTATTTTGCTGCATGTGCTCTGATTTGGGGGGTTTTCCTTGAGCGGGAGAACTGTTTGTGTATGACGGGGGAGTAACAGACATGTCTGACTATACAAGCTTTTTAGTTGTGTTTTACTTTTATAGAGTTTACATGGTTTCATGTAACTTGTGTTTGTGGTGTTATTCCTCTCTCCAAATTTTGTGCAAAGGTTGTTTTAGCCAAAATTTGCCAAAGGAGTAGATTGTTAGGTCTGTGATTTTATGGTTGACAACAATTTTGGTAAAATAAGTAGTTGGCAACAATTTTATCAAAACATTTTTCTTTGGGAAAAACATGTATTGAAGCCTAAAGTTGAACAAGATGTCATAACATCTTGACCAGCTGGTACAATAGCGTCTGCTGCTCCTTATTTGACAGATATTCTATCAGATGTTGTAACATGTTGCAACAGAACATCATGACAGTACAACTAGATTATTTCCTTAAAGATTTGATTGAAAAATATGAGATTCTGGAGGTTTCTAGTACCCATAACAGGCGCATGCAATCAAGGAATTTTAGGAACAATTGCATATTTGATTTGTTTCATAAAAAGGATCTTTGATACTTTTTAGGAAATATTTGAAAGATTTGTTTTTTGTTTCTTTTTTTTGGAGAATATTCTACTGAGATTTAGAGACGTCCAAGACCTAGTTTTTAAAGCATAGTTTTTATTGTAAAACCTTGTGAAAATCAAGGGTTTAGGGTTTGAGACTTCCTTAGTTTCTTCGTGTGTTTTTGTATATCCTCATGTATCTTTTGATGCATTTGAGTTGACTGATTGTTACTTGTTTATCAAGTTATTATTCTCCTCTAAGCTTTTAAGCAAAAGTTAAGTATTGTTATCTGTGAAGCTTTTAAGCAAACTAAGTGTTTTTGTTTTGGAAGAGCGTTCTTCCTTTTTGGTTTCTTGAGACATTCCATGGGATTTGGATTGTTATTTGATATCACTGTGGTGATTAAGAGTGAGAAGGGTTCTTATATTTAGGAGGTTCATAGGCAGAAATTGCATTGGGTAGGGTTTAAGTGAGAAATATAAACTGGGATTGTTTAGCTTCGAAATGATACTATTTATAGTGAATTTCCTTCATGGATTGGTAGCCCCCATAATAGGATAGTTGCACCAAACTGAGTTAACAATTGATTGTGTTCTTTAAGTTTTTGCAATTTACTTTTCTACACAATCTTTCTGTTTTTAGCAAGTCTATTTTTCTATCAGCAAATGTTATAACATATGTTGTGACATTGTGCACTATTGAGATATCAGTCTTGACTTCTGATATTGTGTGGGCCAGAATTTCAAAATCTATTAGAGTGCTAAACAATGGGACACACGTATTAGATTAAATACTTCAAACTGGAAGAGATGCTGGAGATTCAATAGGAATTGGATTTAATAAACAAGATAAAGCCTTTGGGTAAAAAATTTGTCCATCCTGATAAAGGGGATGACATCATGATGTCAGGAAAGAAGTTCCAACATCCTATAAGATATCAAGGATCTTACATCAGATCTAAACATCAGCGCATGAGATGTTTCCATTATGGGAAATATGGTCACATAAGACCATTCTGATATAAGTTGTATGGTTATCCAAAACTTTATAATCATCCTAATATTAATCAAGTGAATAAGGCTAGAGGGAAGTGGAGTTCTAAAAAGAAGAACATTTGTTTCATTGCTCACTTTTCTCCTTAGATAATATGAGTACTTTGACTGTGCATGTTCAAGGCATATGAAAAAATTCAGAACTAATGGCAATTGTCATATGTGGACATCTCAAGAAATCCCTAACACCTGCTTAATATCCAACAAAAAAACTATGATAAGTTTCAAGTTGAGTAGAAAATGCTGAAAAAATGCAATATCAAACAAGATGTTACAACATTGGACTGTGATTATTTGAGTGACCCTAATATAGTAAAAATCCCACTCAACATGACGGGATAAAGCAGATAGGTAGTCTCTATCATTCCATAAATGATTTGATTAGGGACAAATTGTTGCTATTAAGGATGTTCTCATAAGGAAGAAACTTGCAAAAAGTTTTACTAAGGTCATGGATGAAAATTGTCTTGAGAAGCTAAGGGGTGAATTTGGAATTTATATTGCTAAGATTGTTAGATCCATGATTTTATGATTGGCATAAATTTTAATAAAACATGGTTAATAGCTTATGTTAATCCAGATGTCATGATATCTTGACCAACTATCATGACATGTTATAACTGTATAGTGGATACTGCTATTATTTTTCTTGACTGATTTGATTTGATTTTGTGAGATCCTCTTGAATATATCTCACTGATTTTCTCATTTCATGAAGATTTTATTAGGAACGAACCACCTCTATTAGATGGTGCAAATTATGACTATTGGAAGGTTAGAATGATAGCCTTTCTAAAATCTATGGACAATAAATCTTAGAAAGTTGTTTTGAAAGGATGGAATCATCATGTTGTGAAGGACAAAGATGGGAATGAGTCTTTAAAGCCAGAAGAAGATTGGTCTAAGGACGAAGATAAATTAGATCTTGGAAATTCCAAAGCCTTGAATGTTATATTAAATGGAGTGGACACAATTGTTTTCAGGTTAATAAATTCTTGTATTGTTACTAAATATTCTTGGGAAATCCTCAATAAAACTTCGGAAAGTACACCTAAAGTGAAGATGTCCAGACTTCCACTTCTCACTACCATATTTGATAACCTAAATATGAATGATAATGAAAGCATTCAAGACTTTCACATGAATGTTCTTGAAATAGAAAATGCATCTAGTGCCTTGGGAGAGAAGATGTCTGAAGAAAATCTTGTTAGAAAGATTTTCAGGTATATACCTAATAGATTTGACATGAAGGTAACAATCATTGAAGAAGCTCATGACATCAGGAACATGAGAGTTAATGAACTTGTTAGCCCACTTCAGACTTTTTAATTGGCTATTAGTGGCAAGTATGAGAAAAAGAACAAAAGTATAACTTTTGTATCCAATACTGAAGATGAAGAAGGTCAATGTGACTTGGATACTTATGAGGGGATATCAAATGTTATTATACTTCTTGGAAGGAAATTCAATCAATTAATAAACAATATGAAGTCAAGACCAAATGTCCAGAACATTTATTCTGACATCAACAAGAAGAGTGAGGCTCAAAGAAAAGGAAAAGGAATTCAGTGCTATGATTGTGAGGGTTTTGGTCACTTTGAGCCATAATGTTCCACATTTCTCAAGAAGCGGAATAAGGGATTTACTATTTCCTGGACTGATGATTCTGAAGGTGAAACTGATAATGAAAGTGCTAAGCATGTTACAGTCCTCACTAGTAGATGTGAATATGATGATGATAGATATTATAAGGATTTGTTTTATGAAGAATTAGCTGCTTTCTACAAAGAAATTTGTATCCGAAGTGAATAAGTGTGTAAGTTAAGTAAAGCATAGAAGAAGGTCATGGTTCAACTTCAGGAGGTAAAAGAAAAACTTCTAGTTATAAACTCTGAGCTTGGAGACAAGGTAACTTTATTAACTTCTAAACTTGAAAACCTGACTAGTGGATATGGTGTTTTGAATGAAGTTGTTCAAATTGGATAAGGAGGTAGAAGATTCATTGGTATAGGCTTTAACTATCAGTCTTTGAATGAAAAAGGAGGAACATTTGTGGCAAAACATGATTGTGGTAAAAAAGGATGGAATAGCAATGTTAGACCAAACGCTCCAACATTCTTCCAAGTTACAAAAAAAATCAGAGCAAAGTCAAACTTCACCCCTGGAAATGTCACTATTGTGGTAAGTATGGTCACATAAAACCTTTATGTTTTAGATTTATGGTTATCCAAGACATTATTCTCAATCTAGAGATAATTATATCAGGGATTGAATCAGAAAAAAATTGAATAACAAGGGTGTTATCACTAGTCCTGTAACTTGTACCTCTACTAAACATTTATCTGAGGATGTCAAATTTGTCTATTCACATGTTCAACAATTAAGGAAGTTGAAATCAAAGAAGATAAACATAACTATAAAATTATGAACTTGAATATGTCTAAAGCAAATAGAAGTAATGGGCTCAAATGGGTTGGTTGCTTCAATGGTCAAAATAGTGCAATGTCAAAATAAATGTCTTGACAACGTATTGTAAATACCTGGCTACCAAGAATCAATGGTCATAAATCTCTATCAGTCTTGTAAAAATAGATCGTTATGAGAGAAGTTATTTTCACCAATCAATGATGCATGATATCTTAGGAAAATCATTGCATTCACTATATAATACATCTCTACAAGTTATCATACCATTTCTTATCATCCATATTCCTCATTCTTTCTTAGTCAAAGAAAACAATTCAACATTTTTATCCCCCTACATTCTTCAAGTGTATCAAGTTCAATCAAATTTCATGATGTCAAGCTCTTCATCCTCTAGTGAAGACATCTGGAATTGCGCCATTAATGTTATTCCACTCGCCACTATTCTCCCAGATGTTCAAACAAAGATGAGGACCAAAACATCTACTGTAAAGATGGGTGCAACCTCCAAGATAAGTAAATCCTCTCCTTCTGTATGCATCCCTAAGGAAACTAGTGATGGTAAGAATGCAAAATCCAGTATTGTTGTTAATTCGGAGTCCACCAAAATTCCTAATTTTAAATCAAATGCTGAAATTTCTAGCAAAAAGGATACTACCGAGAAACTAAGAGACAACCCTAATATTACTGATACTATCTCTGTTTATCAAAGCATCGTAAGATAGTCTCAAATTTATTAGGTATTAAGCATAATGTTGTGTCAGATATTAAAACATTCTTGACACAACCAGATCATTCCACTCAAGAACATGTCAAAGAAATTGACCCTATTGAGTATTTTGAACATCCTAAAGAAGGAATAGTTGTAGAAGAAACTAATTCTAACAAAGAATAGGAGAACTATGCTATGAACAAAGATCAAAATACTGATGTTATTGTTATTGATGATTTGGATACTGATGATGAACCAATTGTTAGAAAATTGACTCCTGGGATAGGAAAAAGGTTGAAAAGTAGAAAAGGAAAATTTGTTGAATCCTCAAGAAAGGTTCCCAAAAAGAGTCCTTTTGCTGGTCCTAGTAAGAGATGGAGTAAAGTAGAAACTTTTGTTGGACTGAAAAATCTTTTAAAAGAAAATAAGCATCGTCTAGTGACTCAGAATATGAGGAAGATGTTGGACCCAATGTTCAAGACATTGTTCCATCTGCAAGAAAGATAGTAGCAGGTAAAAAGGTTCCTCTCAATATTCATGAAGTAGCAATTGATAATATTTCTTTTCATGCTATTGAAAATGTGGATAAATGGAGATTTGTCAGTCATAGAAGGCTTGCATTAGAAAGAGAATTGGGCAAATATGCTCTTGAATGCAATTTGATTCAGCGTGAGTTGTCACCTTCGTATCAGCTTGAGCATCCACCTTTATCTAAGTTTAAGCCATCATCTTTGTGTCATCCTAAGCCTTAACATGATTCTCTATTTCTTATGTATTTATGCCTCATCCCACGCTACCTCTTCTACACTAGAGAGTACGAGGTGTGTGTGACTGCTTAATCCTCCTCCTGTGAGAACAAGTGGGGACAACTCTACCCGCCTAGATATGTGACTCATTTATGTCATTTACGTCTGCATGAGAGATTTCTGTAGTTTCTCTCTTTGATCTGTCAGTGAATCTAGAAGCAATCGTGTTGTCTCTTCCTCTAGTCCTTACTACACAATTTAGGAAAAATAAAATTATATAAACTATTTTATTTTTTAAAAATCCAGAAATCAACATGGTTTTATCATAATTTTTGAAAAAAGAGGTAACCAACATGTTCTTTTACCTCCATTTTTTAAATATCTGGTACGCATGTATGCATTTTTATCGTAAATTTTAAAAAATTCCGGTAAAAATTGGCATCAAGGGCTGGTCTTTTAATTAACTCTAATTGACTCCAAAAGTTGTGAGAATATAGCAGACGATGATGATCTAAAATGAAGCGTATAATAGAGTGCCGATTTTTCAAAGGTGAAAATTATACTTATCAGAAAGAGAACATGAACATACACTTACTATCAGTTGACAAAAAATTATGGTGTACCGTCACCAAGGGACCATTTATCCCTACGGACAATGATGGAGTTGTAAAACACACAAGAGATCGGAATGATGATGAAACAAAAAAGGCTTCATATGATTTGAAATCTACAAACATACTTATATTAGCTTTAAGCACAAAAGTATTATATGATATTTTACGTCATACAATTTCCAAAGGTATGAGGGATGCTCTCCAAACTCTCTATGAGGGAACATATGATGTCAAGGATTCTAAAATCAATATGATTACAGAGGAATTCAAAATATTTTGCATGGAATCCGTGAATTCTATGCAAACTAGATTCCTTCACATAATCAACAAATTAAGAAACTGGGGTAAAACCTATTCTAACAAATATTGTACTAACAAAATATTGATATCTATGTGTAGGGAGTGGCCACAAAAGGTTACCGCTATAAAAGAATCAAATGATATTAATACTTTGTCTATTACAAAGTTGTTTGGGAAGTTAGCTGAGTATGAAAATAAACTGAAACAAGTTGTAAATAGCGAAGTAAAGTAAAAAAAAGAAAGAGAAAGGGAAAAAATAGAAACAATATCTTTATTTGAAAGCTTTGTCATCTAAAGCTAGTAAGTCAAAGGAAGAAAGTGATCATTCTGATGAAGAAGCTTCTAAACAAGAGGAGATGGGTTTATTTGTCAAATGCTACAATATATACTTAAAGAAAAACAAGCTCAAACATTCAGATAAAGGATTGATAAATTTTAGAAATACTCACCCGCCTAAAATAGAACACAAGAAAAAAGTAGATGACATTACGTGTTACGAGTGTTGTAAATCGGGATATTTTAGAATTACTTGTCCAAGTCTCTCCAAACATCATAAAAAGAAAGATGAGGAACTCTACAAGACTAAAATAAAAATCTCCAAAGGTCATAAAGCCTATCTCTCTTTGGAAAAAGAGGATTGTCATACCCCAAATTTGTTCTACTTTTTCTTTCAAATTATCTGGCTTATGCATCCCACATTCTTCAAGTACATATCCTCCATTAGGTCATCTGACATTTCATGCATTCACTAACAATAAGGCTTGGTATCAATGGTCATTACTCTAAGGCTTCACTTGTGCATTTAGATTTCATTATTTTGCAGGGTTTATCTCAATTGAAGATATAAGGAGCATGAATTAGGGTTATCCCTTATCCTCAGAGTTATTTGGTGAATACAAAGACTTGGCTATACATCATCAAAAGCTCATCTTTCTCAATATTCTTTGACATCCTTCAACATAATAAAGGGTTGTTGTTTCTTGCAACACAAATCACCCACAAGGTCACCCAAGGGTTATAAACTCAAGCATACAAGCATCATCTTCTTGTGATCATCATCATCATCATCTGATTAGGGTTTATTTCCCTAATCAATATGCTATTAAAGAGGGTTCCATGTAGATTTGTCCATCAGTGCATCTTATCATCAAAGGGGTTATATCATTGCCTAAGGTACAAGACATGTGTAAGATATGATACATGTAGTGCAAGCTAGAGCTCCTATTGGTCTCCTTTATCACATGATAAGGAAGCCATCACTTGGATGACAAGGCATATGTTCATGATTTTTGTACCCCAATTTTTGCCCCTAAGATCCCTTCATCATACCATATTGATTCAATCACAACAAGATCACATTAGGGCTTTTGGTTCTCCTCCCTATCTTTAGCTTTTCTCTTTTAGGAATCACCAAGCACCTTGACTTGTTTTTATTTTTTTATCATGCATGTTTTGTTTCAACTTTCCTTTTAATTAATAAAATTCAATGTTGGTTTATCTCACTTGTTAATAATGTAGGTAAAAGCAATATGGCTTAGCAAGTTGATCCATGGGTTCATGAGTTTATTTCCATGCCTTAGTCAATAAAGCTTGAGAAATTCAAACCTCACCATTGAAGTTGTTTTGGAAGAAATGGCATGGAAAGGTTTATTTTGGTTCACCACATATCAAAGTTATCAAGATTGATTCAAAAGTACAAGGGGTTGATTGAAGAAGTTGTCATGGTGGGACAATGCCTTGTTCTCATTGGTCACAAGTGCATATTTATCTCAATTCTCAAGATATGGAAGTGGTTTTGGTTACTATGAGTTCTCATTATCATCCTCAACAACTTCTATCTACAAAGCAAAAGTGTTGGTACAAGAAGGTTGTTTAAAATTATCAAAGTTCCTCAAAGCATTTTCTTGACCTAGGAGCTAGGGTTTTGAACTTCAAAGAAGTATATCTTTCTCATCTTTTGGTGTTTTTGAGTGATTACAAAAACATCCTTCTCTTAAAAGGGTTATTAACAAATCACTTCAAAAGTTTCAAGGATTTTTCATGTGGAAGAAACTTGATGATGAAGAAAGATTACAAGTCCTCTAGATGAACCCCCAACTTCCCATATGTGACTTCAAATGATCATAACTTGGTCAATTTTTATCACCTTGAGCCTACTATTTTTCCACAATGATCTTGAGGATGTGAAATTTATTCCTTCTTTTATGTGCAAAGCGAGAAAATGGATGGAGGGTGCCTTAAGGATACAAAAGATTATAGGTCATTTCATGATTTTTTTTCCAACTTCAACAATTCATAACTCTCTCAATTTTTGGATATTTTGAATGGTTCAAGTTTCAAAATAATATTCAAGAGGTCTATTTTATGCCATCTTTTTTGGTCAAAAGCAAATTCGAAGAGGAATGCCATGTTTGGATGCAAAACATTATAGGTCACTTTTGAAGAAAAACTTGAAATATTTCTAAGTATGGAAAGTCAACTTCTTTTTCCCAACTTTGACTCATTGCAACTTTTAGCTCAAACAACCATTTGATCCCATTCTTTTCCCATTGCAAATATTTTAATCTCATCTTTCTAAAGCATCAAGAACCATGCCTTAATACCCCTTGAGCTGAGAATGCCATTGTTTCAAAAGTGGTAACTTGGAATTGAAGTTTCATCTCAAGTCGGAATTTGAATTTCATGTTACAACTTCTAACCCTCAAATTAGCACGTGTTTTGGGTCTAAACATGATTATCCAACTTTCCCAAGTGGATTAGTGCATTAAAACACGTGTTTTGGATGAGTTTTGATAAAAGAGAAGTCACATGTTCTTCATGATGCAGACCCACACGAATTCCCTCCAAATTGCATCATTCATCCTTCATTTTGATCCCATTTGCTTCTCCTATAAATACACGAGCTATCCCATTCGTTTTCTCAAGCTTGAACAGCCAAAATCACACTGCCAAACTCGCTCCATAACTCACTTTTCTGCAACTTTGAAATCATTGTTCAATCCTTTTTCAATCCATTTTTCTATCAATTCACCTTCCTTGATCTTCCATGAAGCTAACAGAACAAGAATTGAGCCTTGAAACCTTCTGAATTGATCTGACCAAGTCCATTTACAAAGCTCTGAAACTGGACTTCAATAGATAGATTTCTCCATCAATTCTTCCAAACTTTGATATCATTGTGAAGCTCTCCTTCTCCTGATTCTTGTGCTTCTTACAATTTTTAAATCCATTGAGAATTGAGAGAGAAATCTCAAATTGAAGGTGCTTGCTATTTTCTGGGTTTTTTATTCATATCTCTATTGCAGGACGTCTGGAGGTTGAAGATGATGACATGTCTCGTCTCAGCCAATGATAGCGTGCCAAACGTTTTAATTTCATTGGTTGTCTTTTTCTGATCCTATGCGTATCTCACTAAGGTCTATATCAAGCACAGCGCATCTGGTCCATTGGATCAGCTTACTAACGCGTTTTGACTATGATCTGATGGCCCACATCTTTTTGATTTTATTTTATTTTCTAGTTTTATATTTTAATTGATTTAATTTTCAAAAATTCATAACTCTTTTATTTTTTACCCAAAAATTATGAAAAAATTCACAAAAATACTTTGAATTATTTCTGATCTTATGACTATTTTTTCACATTTTTATTTTGACATTTGATATTTTTATATTTTTTGTATTATTTGCTTTCTTTTAATTACTTTAAAAATACTTTCTGACATTTTTTAATTCTAAAAAAATTTCATAAACATCATTTTACATATTTCTGACTTTTTGGAAATTCTATGGAATTTTATATTTATGTTTACTATTTTTAATGCATATATTAAATATAATATTATTTTGTGATTATTTTCTGGCTGATCTTGGGTTGAATTTTTGATCATGAACTTTATTAACATCATTGGATCCATGGTGTTGAGTCTAACTCCATAGAAATGGATGAATGATTTTAATAATAGTTTGATTAAATTTTTAATTCAAATGTGGTTTATATATTCTTTCTCACCCTTCTTCATCTCATCCCTTTCTTATTGCACTAAGTGTTATTGGAGCATGATCTCTATATCATGTCTCAAAACAAATTGTGCATAGATTGATATGACTGGCCTCAAAATAGGTGCGATTCTACATAAGTCCACTTATGATTGCTTAACATAGCGCTAAATTTTGTCCCGATTCAAATAAATGATCATTCGTGGCCCAAACCTATGTTTGCAAGCCCAAGTATGTTAATTTGATCTCTTTGATCCAATAACCTTGAGATTCAATGTGTGGAGGCTTTGGTTCTACCAATCCTCTAATGGATCTATATCACTTTTGGTCAACGCGGATCACTTAAACATTGTTGATCATTAAATGGTACTTTTGAGGATTCCAAAATGGATGATATACTTGACAAAAAGCAAATGCAACTTGTTGTGTGGAGGCTTTGGTTCTACCAATCCTCTAATGAGTTCCAAATGCAAGTTTCAATATGGTCATCCAACTAACCACTAATTTCTAACAATTAACTTTACTTTATGCTTTATTTTATGCTCTTTACTTTATGCACCATTTACTTTAGCATTTACATTTCATGCTATTTTTCATCTTTGCTCACTTGAGCCCCTTTATATTCTTGTCATTTTTATTTTGCTCACTTGAGCTTTTCTTTTCTTTTTTAAGACACCTAATAATCAACATGAACCATAAAAAACTTTAATAATACTTGGACTATTTGGTTACTATCCTTGGCATTATGGAGTATTGGACTTCTTGGACTTAGGATTAGAAACCTTGGCCTATGTTAGAGACCTTGTGACCTTAATTGATATTTTGTATGGAGTTCTTGAGGTTTAACTCAATACATTGGGTTGTTTGTTTATTTTGTGTGCAGATTATTGTGATTACATACTTTGTTTGTGATCTGGAATTCACCTGTATACAGCCGTTACTCTGCCTAATTTTTTTTGTGAAGACTAAATACACTTGAAGTTTGGTTCTCTCAAGAGGTCTAGTATCTTTGCTTGCTTGGTTTCAATCTAAAGAATGGGAATTCTATCTTGACTCATAATGTCAAGTATTGGCTTCTTGTTGGTTAGATGGTTCTTATCCCTAGCTTTTACCTTATGCTTTAGGATAGCCACTTCTTCTCCTCCCATCTTCTTTAATTTCAAAAATCTTCTCCCTCCTTTTGAAAACTCTTCTTGTTTTGAAACTTGAACCATTTTCATGATAAACTTGGACTTATGTCCATGCATTTAAAAAACATTTTCATGGATAAACTTTAATCAACTTAATAAAACCTTGACATTTTTTTGTGAGAAGACTAAAAGTCAATCAATCTCATTTCAAACCATTTTGCCACTTTGGCCTTTTACTTTAAAACTTTTCTCAAAAGATTGGACTCTTGTCAATCCTTGTGATGCAAACAATTATACTTCTACAATATGTTATAAAGTGAGATATTTTCCACGTGGGTGTTGATTGAGGCATTGTTGATTTTAAAATCTAAGCCATATCCTCCACTTTGAGATGATGAAAATTCTCCTTCCTCATAATTATGGGTAGTAAGTATGTTTTCCACACGGACAATGACGATGATGTCTTATCTCATAAAATCAACCAACATACTTCTATTTTTTTTTAATTTTAAAGGTGAAATACGTGTACCCTGATCCCCTATTGCACGAAAGATGGTACGTAGGCACTAAAGGTTCGCAACCGCGGCGGGTGCAAAAAATCATAAAAAATACTTCTTCTCTCACTTCTACCATCTATTTTTTATCATACAACATTTTATAGCCAAAATATACAGATTTTTCAAAGAGGTTCATGCGGAGTACCGTGGATGTTTAGGGTGCTAATACCTTCCCTTTGCATAACCAACCCCCTTACCTAGAATCTTTCCCCCTCTTTTTGGGTTATTTTCTCTTTTCATATACCTTTGGAAACAATAAAACACGGTGGCGATTTTTATTTTTGATTTGTATAAGTCTAGTCAATCCAATGGCTTAGTCTTAAACATTTCTACCACTACAGAAAAAATGGTGACTTCACTGGGGAAAGGTTGACACCTCTTGCTGGTCCATCCCTAAGTGGGTTAAACCTATCTTTGTTTATATCTGTATATGTGCTATTGTTATTTATGTGTTATGTAATTTGTTGTATATATGTTTGCCTGGATTTTCCTGGTTTTCAGGGTGCTTGGTGATTACTTATAAGTCCTATACCCGGACTTGGGAAAACTTTAAGATAGGACGAGCGGTATAGTCATGCTAACTTTGAGGGAGTAATCCCAAAAAATGAGGCATGAGATCTCCCACTCAGTGGAGGCCCCTTTGACTGTAGTCTCATTTACCGAGTAATTGGGAAGACGTACTGCTTTCAAACTGGGAGCCTGATGAAGCTGATGACCGTAGAGTACCTAACCCATCTTGGCATTTTAGGTGTAGTGCGGAAGCTATAATGGAGTAATCCGGAAATAGTTGTCAGGCGATACTACGCTCAGACGAGTTTTTCTTAAGAATATTACTAATTACCGAGTTAATCGGGAAGTTGGTAATATCCGAAGGAAGGATGTAGACTCTGGGAACCTCTAGAACCTTTTTTGGCAGGTGATAACTTTTAGACCATACCTTATGGGTAGTACCTTCGACCTCATGCTCATGACGTTGAACCTATGAACCCTATGTTTGTAATCTTGTGTGTGATTGTTGCATCATGCATCCATGCACTCATAAGCATCTTTTGAAGAAATTTTATTTCAAGGGACTTGAAAGTTGACCATTTGTGAATATCTCAGGTACCTTTTGACCATGGATTCTGGAAAAAGAAAGACTGGAAAATACAGTTTCAAATATCCCAAGATAGATGAGTTTATCAGTCTAATTCCCAAGATTGAGTGATCTGCAGATTTTCGGAAGAAGTATGGATCCATCATTCCTCTCATGAAGCTTAGGATGAAGGAGGGTATTCTCTCGACCTTGGTCCAGTTCTATGATCCGATGTATCATTGCTTTAATTTCCCTGACTATTAGTTCATGCCTACACTAGAGGAGTATTCTTATCTGTTGGATTTACCTATTACCGATCGTGTTCCTTTTACTGGTTTGGAGGGTGAGCCAAAACCACACGAGATTGCTGCTTTGATCCATCTGGGGAAGTCTGAGGTTGAAGCCCATATGACTACTAAAGGATGGATTAGAGGATTACCAGCTCAGTTCTTATTGGAGAAAGCTCGTTACTTTTCCAGGATGGAGAGTACAGTCTCTTTTTAGGCCATCTTTACTCTACTTGCTTACGGGTTGTTTTTATTTCCTAATACGGATAAGTTTGTTGACATTAATGCTATCAGGATCTTCATGATTGGAAACCCAGTTCCTACATTGTTGGGTGATGCTTATTACTCTATTCATCTTCAGAATTCTTATCATGGGGGATGATTATCTGTTGCACGCCTCTGTCGTACCGGTGGTTTATTTCTCATATGCCTTAATCTGATGCTTTCTGGGATGTCAGGAAGGAACCCCGTTGGGCTCCTAAGATCATGGAACTTACTCACTCAGATATTGATTGGTATCATCGGGCTTACCATGATGTAGAGATTGTCAACAGTTGTGGTAGATTACCCAATGTTCCTCTTCTTGGTACAAAGGGAGGAATTAACTACAACTCTGTTCTTGCACGACGACAGCTTGGTTATCCGATGAGGGATAAACCAAATAGTATTCATTTGAATAGTTTCTTTCTGAAGGAGGGAGAAGACCATAAGGAAGCTAGGGAGCAGATTGTGAAGGCCTGGCGTCACATTCATAGGAAGAGTAGGAAAGACCTGGGACCTAGGGGGTTGTTTCTTTGGAGCCTTATCTTCAGTGGGTCCAAACGAGAGTTATTCAGTTGAATATGTCGTATTCCTGGGAAGCACATATGCCTGACTTGTTTATGAAGACCACTCCTCCCTTATTGGATGATGTGGAAGAGCTACAACTTGATTTAGTCAGGATGCAGCAGGAAAAGGATGCTTGGAAGAATAAGTGTCAAACTTTAGAGATTTCTTATAGAGCATACTTGAAGGAGAAAGACAACTTGATTGAGTTTCTTGAGAGTCGGGCTGTAGAGACAATGGAGAGGCAAGGGGATTTATTTTCTCCTAAGCCTCAGTCAGATGCTAGTTGCTCACTTCCTGATTCAGGTGATTGAAAGGAGGTTGCCACCAGATATGCAGAAGAAAACCAGAGGTTGAAGGCTCAGATTTCCAGGCTTACAGGAAAGCGTCAGCGTATAGAGTGATCTCCATCAACTTTACTTCTTAGAGTTTTAGACTTTATTTTCATATTGTACATGGGATTATTGAAACTTGTAATCCATTTTGAAGTTATTATAATAAAAAATTTCAGTATTTCAAATTTGTTATTACTTTGATATTTCCAATGTGTCTATAGATCTTTAAGTCCCTTGAAATATTAATAAAATAAATCATGTGCATTGCATATCATGCATCATATTGAACATATTTCTTGCATTTTTATGCATATCCATGTGTCTTACCAAGCTTCTTTACTTTGTTCAACAAGTTGTCTCACCACTACAATACTCGAGCTAATTTCAGAAGGAAGATGGACAACTTAGAACAAGAGAATCGTGAGCTGCACAAGGAAGTTTCTGCTCTGAAGGCTGGCATGGCCAATCTCACTGCTCTGATGGAATCTCTGGTTGCTGCTCAGAATCAACCACCGAATGATCAACCTCAACAGACAAGGGTTACTACTGAAGCTCTGACTGTTCCTGTGTCTACTATTCCATATGTTGTTCAGAATCACATGCCTCAAGATTTTCCATGGGGAATGCTAGAGAACTTTGTGCCTGAAGGTTTCAATCTTGGTCCTCAAGTTACTCCAGTTGTTCAGACTATTGTTACTCCTGCACCTCATATGGTGCATGCTACTCCTGTTGCACCTCCTTCGGTGAATGGGGTCCTATTTGCTAATGATGATATGTATCGTCCTTTTCCTCCACCAAGTGAAGGCTTGGGTCTCTATGATATAATGGACGATTTTCAAGATCAGTTTGACAAGATGCAGAGGGAGATGAAGGCCCTCAGGGGAAAGGAATTGTTCGGGCAGAATGTGAAAGATTTATGCTTGGTCCCAAATGTCAAGATACCTGTGAAGTTTAAAGTCCCGGAATTCGATAAGTACAAGGGCAACACTTATCCTCGTGCTCATCTTGTGATGTATATAAGAAGAATCTCTACCCACACTGATGATCAACGTCTTCTGGTTCACTTTTTCAGGATAGTTTGACTGGTGCTGCGTTAAAGTGGTATATGAGTTTGGACAGTGTCAATATCCATACTTTCAACGACTTGGGAGAAGCATTTATCAGACAATACAAATACAACATGGACATGGCGCCTGACCGTGATCAACTCAGGGCCATGGTCCAGAAGGACATGGAATAATTCAAATAATATGCATAGAGATGGTGTGAGGTAGCCGCCCAAGTGATTCCTCCCATGGAAGAAAAGGAGATGACTAAGATTTTCCTGAAGACTCTGGGTGCTTTCTACTATGATAGGATGGTAGCGAGTGCGCCAAGTGACTTTACTGAAATGGTGGGCATGGGTATCCGTTTAGAAGAGGCTGTAAGAGAGGGTCGTTTAACAAAAAGTGAAAGTTCTGGAAGTATGAAGAAGCCATCCTATGGGTTTTCCAAAAAGAAGGAAGGAGATACAAATGATGTTATGCAAGAGAGGAGGGTTAATCCTCCTAGAAGAAATTATCAGTGTCATCAACAAGTCGCCTCAGTAACTCCAGTTGTTAGTGTAGCTCCAACCACTGTTGCTTATCAGAGACCATCCCATCAGGGGAATCAAGGGTATAATCAGAGAAAGGAGAGTTATGACCCTATCCCTATGAGCTATATAGAATTACTCCCAGCTTTAATTCAGAAGAAGTTGGTTCAGACCAGACCACCTCCTGCTATACCATCACCATTGTCTTAGTACTACAAGGCAGACCAAACATGTGCTTTTCATCAGGGAGCACCAGGGCACAATGTTGAGAACTGCTATGCTTTGAAAAATGAAGTACAAAAATTGATGAAGTCTGGTATCTTATCTTTCAAGGATGTTGGCCCTAATGTGAAAGATAATCCTTTGCCAAAGCATGGAGGAGCAAATGTTGTGAACATGGTTTCTGGTTGTCCAGGTGACTTCCGAATTTTTTGATATTAATTTGGTTAGAGGATATTTAGTAAAAATGCATGAAGACCTCTATGAATTTATCTATTATACGCATTACCATGCCAGTTGTGCTATTTGCAGTACAGATATACAGGGTTGTGACAAGATAAAGGTTGATTTGTAGAAGATGATGGATGAGGGCCTCATCCACATAATCATGCCTAGGACAGAGTATGAAGAGGAAGTAAACATGGTTTCTGGATGTCCTGGAGAGTTCAGAATATTTGATGTGGAATATATGAATGAGGATCTTGTACAATTGCATGCTACTTTCTGCCACATTGCTGGTCAGATGGAACATCAATATGGATCTTTCTGAATTTGTTGCCGAGACTCCCAAGGATGTTTAATTGTAAGGAAAGGTATTCAGTTGTTATTGGATAATGGAACTATCAAAGTTACAGCCCAAAGGGATGATTACCAAGAGGTTAATGAGATTGAGGTTTGTTTGGCTGAAGATGAGTTAGATGATGAGTATGCCTCTGCGAATGAGTTCTTCTCCTCAAATGAAGATATGTTTTCCAGAGATGACTCTGTAATGATTTAATGTGTTGAAGATGAAGTAAATTTTATTGTGCCTTGTTTTGGTGCACCTACCCCTTTTTAAGTTGAATATCATAGCAAGCCAGCTATTACTCCATTGGTGATTAGTTTACCGGGTCCTGTCCCCTACAAGTCAGACAAGGTTATACCCTACAAATATAATGCTACAATTTTAGAGGATGGTGTGGAAGTTCCCTCCAGCCAATGCCTAATGTTGGAAATATTTTTGAGACTAGCAGAGTGACCCGCAGTGGTCGTGTATTTGCACTAGTTGTTCATGGAGATGTTAGTACTGGAAAGAAAATTATTGAAAATGTTGAGCCCAAGAAGGCAGTGGGTGAATCTAGAGGAGCTGCGCTAGAAAAAGAGGTGGATGATATTTTGAAGATAATCAAGATGAGCAACTACAGAATTGTAGATCAGCTACTGCAGACTCCTTCAAAAATATCTATCTTGGCTTTATTGATAAACTCCTCTGCTCACAGAGAATCTTTGATGAGGGTATTGTACCAAGATTTCATGGAAAATGATATGCCTATAGACCAATTCAACAGTGTGGTAGGGAACATTACAACATGTAATAACCTGAGATTATACGACGATGAATTGCCCGATGAAGGAAGGAATCATAATCTGGCCCTCCACATCTCTATGAACTGCAAGAATGATTCATTATCCAATGTGTTGATTGATAATGGATCCTCATTGAATTTTATAACAAGGATCACGCTCATGAAGTTGAAATATCAAGGAACGCCCATGCGCCCAAGTGGCATTATTGTGAAAGCGTTTGATGGATCAAGGAAATCTGTTATTGGTGAAGTGGACTTACCTATTCATATAGGCCCACAATTATTTCAGATTACTTTCCAGGTCATGGATATTATACCCGCTTACAGTTGTTTGTTGGGACGGTCGTGGATACATGAGGCAGGGGCTATCACTTCGACTTTACACCAGAAGTTGAAGTTTGTGTGTGAAGGAAAAATGGTAATTATAAGTGGAGAACAGGCATTATCGATATCTCATTTTCCTCTTTCAGCATTGTGGAGGCGAATGAAGTTGCTGTTGGGACCCAGTTCCAAGCTTTATCCATTGATAATATATGAGGAAAAGAGAATTTTATGGCTTCGTTTAAGGATGCCCAGCAGGTTGTGCGTAATGGCCATAGTGAAGTATGGGGACAGATTGTTGATCCACCTGTAAACAAGAATAGAGCTGGCTTGGGGTTCTCTGTGAAGAATGATAAAGGTAAGAGCATGAAGTCGAAGTCTATTGTAGGCAAGTATCAAGATATCTTTCATAGCGGGGGTTATCTTCATCCAACTGTTTTCGGGGTTAATGACATTATGGAAGATTAAGTAGAGCCAGAAATGCCAAATTATGTGACGCACAGAGTTAGGGTTCAGAACTGGATTAGCATTGATGTTCCCTCTTGCATACATGCTTCAAAGTAATTTGTTTTTGTTAATCTTTTTTAAAAGCTTTCACTCTGCCCAAGGTGAAAAGTATTGATATTGTATGGGCTTATCTGTTTGCTTTGATTTTTAAAATCAATAATTAAAGTTGTCTTTGTTTCTCAAATTGTGTCTTTATTTTTTGCTTTTTCTTGGAAAATGGTAATCAGAAAAAAGACCTTTCAAAATAAATAATAACTGAAATTCAATATGCATGATCACTTGTTATATGTGTCAGTTTCTTAAAGCAATTATAAATCATATGTGCAGATTAATTAAAAAAATCGTTGAATACAATGACCATGCACCCTCTCCCAACTTTGAATGTCCTGTGTATGGGGCCGAAGAATAAGACTATGATGAGATTCCAGAAGAGGTCTCACAGTTGCTTGAGCGCGAGGAGAACGCCATTCAACCATATAAAGAGCCATTGGAAGTAATCAATTTGGGTTCAGAAGAAGATCCGAAGGAAGTCCAGATTGGAGCATTACTGCATCCTGATGTGAAGAGCAGGTTGATTGAGATGTTGAAAGTGTATGTGGATATTTTTGCTTGGTCTTACCAAGATATGCCTGGTCTAGATACAAATATTATAGATCACCATTTGTCGCTGAAGCCAGAGTGTTCGCCAATCAAATAGAAGTTGCGAAGAACTCACCCAGATATGGCAGTAAAGATCAAAGAATAAGTTCTAAAGCAGATTAATGCCGGTTTTCTGGTGACATCCGTGTACCCTCAATGGATTGCCAATATTTTCCCAGTACTGAAGAAAGAAGGAAAAGTTTGTATGTGCGTAGATTACAAAAATCTAAATAAAGCTAGTCCAAAAGATGATTTTCCATTGCCACACATTGATATGTTAGTGGATATCATAGCAAAATTCAAAGTTTTCTCATTCATGGACTGATTTTCCGGGTATAATCAAATAAAGATGGCTCCTGAGGACATGGAAAAAACAAAGTTTATCACACCCTGCGGAACATTCTGTTACAGAGTGATACCCTTCGGGTTGAAGAACGTTGGTGTAACGTACCAGAGGGCTATGACAACCATATTCCATGATATGATGCACAAGGAAATTGAGGTATATGTTAATGATATGATTTCTAAATCCCAGACTAGAGAAGGGAATGTAGAAGATTTATTGAAGTTGTTTTAGTGTTTGAGGAAGTATCGTCTCCGCTTGAATCCAAATAAATGTACCTTCAGTGTTCGGTCAGGGAAATTGTTGGGTTTCATTGTTAGCCAGAGAAGGATTAAAGTTGACCCTGATAAAGTCAAAGCAATTCAAGAAATTCCAGCACCGAGAACTAAAAATCAAGTCAGAGGGTTCCTCGGCCGTTTGAATTATAGGTACAATCTTCTGAACAGGCGTAATTCTGACAGGCTTCCTCGAGGGAGCCTTGGGAGGATTGTTGAAAATGGTGATAATGGAAACTTCTTCAGCAGGGGTGGCAGGAACAGCAATCTTCTCAAACAGGATTTCCTTATTATCCATCAGGTTTTGGATGCCTGACTTCAAAGATGGGCAACCAGTAGGTGAAACAGAACACAGATGGCAACCTTCACTACATCCCGGAAATAAACCGGCTAGCAATAGGTTCCTCTTGACGGTCATCAGCGGGGTAACAATATCATCCACAGAGGCTACAAACAAGTCTTCCTCTATAGCATTCACTCCATGTTTGGGCATGGGAGCAGTCACAACATTAGGCCTCTCGGGCGCCTCGAACTCAATCTCCTTTGCATCGATTAGGTCCTGAACCTTATTCTTCAAAGCCCAACAATCATCTGTATTATGCCCCGGGCTGTCCGAGTGATAAGCGCAGCGGGCGTTAGGATTGTACTTTGGGGACGTTGTGTTTGAAATCTTCGGAGCTTCTTTTAGAGTCACCATATTGGTTGTCAGTAACTGCGGCAATATCTGAGACAAGGTCATACTGAGACGATTGAACTGCCTTCGAGGTCTCTCGCCCCTTTGTTGGTTGTGATGCTGAGGAGCACCAGCAGGTTTCGAAATAACAACCGCGTTGACAGCTTGGCGGTGTTCAGATCTATTCTGTCTCCTTGAACCGTAGACAGCACTAGATTCTTTCTTGAACGGCTTCTTCTCAGTGCTCGATGAGGCACCCTTCTGTATCTTCCCAGCCTTGATACCAGCTTCAGTCCTCTCACCAGTCAAGATAAGGTATGTAAACCCGGCTGAAGAGTTTCCAATCAAATGGTTAAAGAATGGACCAGACAGGGTCCCCAAAAACATATCAACAAGTTCACGATCAGTTAAAGGTGGTTGCACCCTTCCGGCAAGGTCTCTCCATTTTTTGAGCATACTCTTTAAATCCTTCACCCGTCCCTATTGACATACCCTGGAGTTGGGTACGCGTAGGAGCGAGGTCGGAATTATATTGATACTGCTTATAGAACGCAGTAGCCAAATCTTCCCAGTTACGGATACTGGCTCCATCCAACTGATAGAACCACTCCAGCTGAGTCCCTGAAAGACTGTCTTGAAAGAAATGGATCCACAAATTCTTATCAGCTGTGTAAGGCTGGATCTTCCTTACATATGACCGGAGGTGCAGCTTTGGGCAGGAGGCTCCGTCATATTTGGCAAAGGCATGTGCCTTGAATTTATGGGGAATCACCACCCCAGAGGATAAACCTAGGTCTCCAAAGTCCAGCTCGGGCACGTTCTGTACCTCCATAGCGCTCAAGCGGTCCTCCAACTGTTTGTACCTATCCTCAGCAGGAGGATACTGCTCTTCATCATAATTTGTCTCGTTGTCGGAGACTACGGGGCTAGGAAACCTTCTCTCTTGTGGACTGTCTTTCCCTACAGATGAGGTGGTCAGATCAACCTCATTCTGCAATCCATTTCCAAACCTGCATCTAGTGTTGAACAGGACGGTCCTCTTCTTCTTCTTCTTCCTCTCCTTCAGAATCAGGGTCTTCAAATCCTGTTGACCCTTGGCTAGGCTCATAACCAACTCTTGGAACTGGGAATTCTGGGCCTGGAGGGCCTTGATAGCTTGCTCAGTGGAAGGTTCAGTAGACATGATGATTGCTTAAATAAACAGCGAAGAAGATAAGTGACATGTAAAAGGGTACCTGTTTATGCAGTGCATGCGATGAAATGCGTATGATTCATGTTTTCAAAGACAATCGGGATTCAAATTTGTAGACAAGAAAGGAAACACACTTTATTAGATTTAACTTCAGAATTTAAATTGTTCAACAAATTGCCCTTAGGCGTTACAAGAATGGAAATACTAAAAAGTAAATAAAACCGTAAAAGAAATCATCAAAGGTCCATCAATGCTCCCATGGCCTCTTCTTCTCAGTGCGGATATAATCATTCAGGATCCGCTCGTTCTCCAATTGCTTAGTCAGCTTCTAGATCTTCTGTTCTTGTTCATTGATCCTCTCCCGATAAGAGTCTCGTTCTTCCTGCAGTTGCGCCCAAATCCTCTTTAATGTGCCAACATCAGTGGGTGTATGAGGATGGAGAATAGTTGGAGGAACCCCGTCTTTATCAACAATTTCAAGAATAATAGGCCTGACAGCTTCGTACGGCATACCTAACCTCTGGGCACGGATGCGGACCCATCTGAAATATGACTCCATTGGCAGAGAAGTCTTTGGTCCCAACTCAAGTGGGTCAGATTTGTGAACTCTATCCCAAGCCCTGATGAATCTACGATGCAGCTCGTCGCTATCTACCTGAAAATCAAAGACGATATGTGGTATCAACATCTCATGAGGCCCTTCTCTTCTGGCTCTTCCAAACTGACGGAGAGCTAAACATGGGTTATAAGAGATTCCTCCATGGGTTCCGATCAATGGAACATTAGGATACTCTCCACAATGATCAATGACGGCCACCTCATCTAAGCCTCTGAGAGTCCAAATAATGTCATTGTTAGTAAGAGACATTATCCTATGAGCCCAGCCCCTTCCTTCTTTATTCTTCAGTACAGATTTAGGGAGGTGAAAAATGAACCACCTCGACAATAAAGGAGCACAGCACGTCAAAGTTCCCCATTTTCGGGCAGTACGAGTATAGAGCTGATGAAGGATATCACCCAAGAGAGTGGGTACAGGGTTCCGAGAGATGAAGATCCTTATGGCATTAACATCAACAAAGGTGTCAGGATTTGGAAACAATACTAGACCATAGATTAAGAGATCCAGAATGTCCTCGTACGCTTTGAAGTCTAAGTCATTCCAGAAACAATTAGCTTTGCCAACCAGAAACTTAGCCAAAAAGCCCTTAACTCCACTTCTAGTCTCCCAGTTAGCCATTACCTCCTCTTTGGTCAAGTGAAGGGCTGCAGCAATCTCTTCAGGCCTGAGAGTCTTTTCCCAACCAGTAAATGGAGTCTGCTCCAAAACAGAGATACCAAGCAACTCAGAGAATTCTTCCAGGGTAGGGGCCAGCTGGAAGTCTTGAAAGGTGAAGCAATGGTATAGCGGATCATAAAACTGGACCAAGACACTCATCATTTGTTGGTCCCACTTTGAGGTGACTAAACCGATAAGAGAACCATGCCTCCTGATGAAGGAAGTAGTGTCTGGAATCCTGACAACCAACTCTTTAAGCAAAGCAGGTGGTTGAACAAAGTTGAGCCGGATAGTATTCCTACGCATGGGCATCATGATGTCCTACAAAACAGAGCAAAGATGAAACCTTCTTGTCTTTGAAATGGGTTAGTCCTTATGCAGGATGTATGCAATGTTATGATGTTATGATGTCATGGTAAAGGCACACCACAAGTATTCACAAAAGGCAAACATGGTAAAGGCACACAAGTCACACAAAAGAGCCCTTAGATTTCAGGCTGGTATGAAGTTTAGGTACTACCCTCTTTCAGTTTCAGTTGGTTAAGACCTGTCCGAAAAATAGTAACCGGGTTCTAGAGGATCTCAATATCACTGACTACCCTCAATCGGTCATAATTCCAGTTTGGCAACCTTTTCTTGTGGCCGGAACCATCGCAAGAGTTTAGTCTCAATGAGTGTAGCATACTGCTACTGTTCTATGGCCAAGTTGGTCAATTTAAGGTTCTAAGGTCAGTTGGTGCTTAATGACTCCTCAGAAGACCCATATTCTCACCGTTCCAACACAAGGGATATCGGTACAGACCAAGGTGTCCCACCAACGTAGCTACTGCTTCATCTGTGTCGGTCTACGCCGGACAGATCCCTCACAGTTTATTGCTACTTACCTAAAAAAGGGTACCCCCAGATCCGGGTTAGGATCTATAAAACTCCGATACAAGCCCACAAAATTTTAAAAGCATACAAAGCACACAATTGAAAACACAAGTGATCTAATCCTAAGGTACACCTCGCTTATAAATATCCCCAGCAGAGTCGCCAGTTCTGTGATCGGTGGAAATAGAACTGACTGTTTTTTAATGCTGGTTCGCGTTTGCATTTGTTTTCGTAAAATGTCGCGGTAAGCAAGAGTCGCCACCGTCTTTTATTTTATCCAACAAGGAAAGGACAAAAGCACAGAAAAATTCCTTTTCGAGATGTTTCTCGGGTTCGGGAGGTAGATTATAGAAAGGGAAGGTGTTAGCACCCTTTCTATTTGTGGTTATCCACGGGCTCTTAGGTACTTGCTCACTATGTTTTCAAAAAGTTTTTCTTTTCTTGTGTTCATGGGTTTTGAAGAAAAGTTTTGTTTGAAAACTTCGATTTAACTCTTGTTTCTGTCCTCAAGAGTGTATGAAGTGTTGTTGAAAACTTTGTTTGAAAAGTGTAGGTGCGAAAAATTTGTTTTGTTTTGAAAGAGCAAGTACATAAGAACCTCTACCTACTCCAAAGGGAATTAAACTGTGCAAATTTCCTTTAGACAGTGCTATCCCACTATTGAGGAGTAGGTAGCATCGTCGTTGGAGTTTTCGGGTCAATTCGATTAAGGGACATGTGGTCACTAAAGCAATGTTAGGACGCCTTAGCGGTAACCCTAATGTCCTAGATCATTTTATCCGAGGCAACCGTTTCGAGGCAACTTTGATCTTTAGACAGGAGGGCGACCTCTAAAACTTCCTATACTCAATGACCACGTTCGAGGCAACCAAGTGAGGCGTACCCTAGGAGTGGCATGTGCAAATGTGTCAATTTCCAGTTATGTTATCTTTGTACATGTTATGGTGAGCTACGGTTGATTTTAATTTAAGAGAGATCTTGTCATGCATAGCCTAGTTAGCATACATCTAGCAGTTAATAGTTGCGGAAAATAAAACTACGCTATTACAAGGCGTCGGGTATTTACATCGCCAAAAACAAACACTTAAAAAGTAAATTGCGGAAAAGTAAATAAAAGCGGTAAAAAGTCCTAATTTAAAGCTATTACATCCTCGGAGCAATTACAATTATATGGATAAAAATATGAATTAAATAAATCATACGCGCGAGAAAAATTGAATCGGGGAGTTTTAGGGTTTTGACCCTTTTTTAAGAAGGAAGGAGATTTTTTGTTATTTCTTGCATTTAATTAAATTAAACTTAAACTAATCAATTAATTAAATAAAACAAAAAAGATATTTTTTTGGTTTTTTAGAATATTTAAGGAAATAAAAATAAAAATGATTAAAATGGTTAAAACCTAATTCTACACCAATTTTTATTTATTGCAAAAATATTAATATTATGCCTAATTAAAACTAAACAAATTATGTTAATATTTATTTACAAAATAAACTAATTAAATAAATAAAAATATTGTATTTTTTTGTTTTCTGATTTTATTAAGAAAATGTTAATTATTTTAGTTAGTTGTTAATTAAGAATTAATAAAAACAAATTAAATAAAAAAATATAAAAGAGAAGAAGAAATAAACCCAGGGGGGTGCTGGGCCTGATTTGGGAGTGACAAGAGCAATTCTGAAGCCCATTAACATTCCAGCCTCGTTTGACTTTTCAGTTTATCCACGCGTATGTTGACCAGGGAGTATGGTGGTCCTTCATCCATGACCACTGGATCTAGGTCTAGAGCCATCTGGCATTTTGAGGTTTGAGGTGCATGGTGGACCAACGCCTTAGAGAGTACATGGGATCACCTGCATAAAAAGATCAAATAAGTGTTTTGGGGGACCTGGGATTCGAACCCAGGTCCCAAGGGTATCCCACTCACGTTTCCACCAACTGAGCCACGCTGCATCTTTGTTATTAATATATACAACAAATATTATATTGATAATCAATCAACTATGCCTGGAAAAAAATAAAAGCGCGCATTTTCAAAACCCACGAACCAGATGACCACACGTCATCATCTTCAACCTTTGTCCTGTATAATTAGAATTAGATAGCGGGGGTTTTTAACCTCCACTACCTCCCTGCACAAAAAATAGCAAATAGACACACAGCAAAAAGAAATTTTTCGCGAGGTGTGTGTTCCAATCGTCATGGTCTCACGAATTCAACCATGTATCCCATTGGTTCCAATTTTTCCTGGATTTGAAAGCCCTATTTGAAAGCTTGAAAACCCTAGAAATTCAATCATGGCATCTCTCGATTTAGGGCACTATGGTTCAATTCAGTCATTCCATTAGCTTTGTATGGTCTCTAGCAATACAAATCAATCACAAAAACATGTCAAATGCATATGAATTAAGAGATGCAGTTTTGAATAGGAAGTGCAAACCGTGAGATGGTATCTCGTGATTCCATGAGCTTTAGTGCTTGAATTTGATTGCAAATCACTCCTGGTACTTCCTGCAATGTGTTTGGATGGACAAGGCACCTTGAATTGGCCTAAATTGCAAGAACAAGTTTTGAGTTTTCTTGAAATTTCTTGAATTTGATATGGCTGTTCTGCAGTCTTTCAGTCGTGAATTAGGTTATGGTTGGCTTGCTTGCATATAAGGGAATCAGTTTAGGTCAAAATTTGGACCCATACCCATGTGCATTGAAGATTAAATCTTTGATTGATAAATCAAATATTCTTGATTTTTCATGATTGAACAAGTTGCCAAAATTGGATATTTTTGTATCTTTTTGCTTGTGCACGAATTGTTCAGCATATTTGGATCATATTTGGCTCACAAATTGATTTAAGAATCAAATCTTTTATTTTCTTATGATTTAAATTAATTAAATTAATTAATATGTATTAAAAATCCATTTAATCAATAAATTTAAGAAAATAAATCCAATTTAACTTGGTGGGTCGTGCATAGGTCATGGGTGAAGTTTCAAAAAGAGATTTGAGGCCCATTAGCAAAAAGAAGGTGTTTTGAGCAAAGTTGACTTTTGCAAATTCATGAAAATTGCCCAACTTCTCCAATGCATAATTTGCTCAATTTTGATCATATGACCATGTTCTTAGACATTTTGGAAGGCTCTTGAAGTCCTCTAACCAATGCTTTTGGTCCCATGTCATTTGGATTTACCAATATCAAGTTATGGCCTTTGACCCAAAGTGTACTTTTGTTGACTTTTGAAATTGACCTATAATGTAAAAATTTGTAACTTTTTGTGAGAGCATTTATTGATATTGGAGTGTGAAGATGGATTGTAGGAAATTGCATCCTCTTCAAAATGAGCTTTGGATGGAATTTTTCTGATAAACCATGAAAGAGTTATGCCTTTGCCAAAGTACAGTTGACTTTTCTGCTGTCCAAAAATAGTAACTTTTGCATCTTGATGATTTTTGAGCTATTCTTGTGGGATCATGATCAAGACTTGATCAAATGATGATTGTGAACTCAAACATAAGATGTTGACCATGAATTTTGACTTTTGACTGCAAAATCACCATTTTGCCCTTGCAGTTGATTGTAGATCTAATGGAGTTTTTGACTGTGCAAACTGGCACTATGAGTCTTGAAACCTGGCATGTAGGTGCTTGAGAATGTATATAGGCCTATGAGACTTGATTGAACCATTGAAAACCCCAAATTCCTTGAAAGAACCAAAACCCTAATTTTGAATTGACTGCCTTAGGAGGTGATTTGACTGTACAACCCTTGAGGGTATCCCACTCACGTTTCCACCAACTGAGGGTATCCCACTCACGTTTCCACCAACTGAGCCATGCTGCATCTTTGTTATTAATATATACAACAAATATTATATTGATAATCAATCAACTATGCCTGAAAAAAATAAAAGCGCGCATTTTTAAAACCCACGAACCAGATGACCACACGTCATCATCTTCAACCTTTGTCCTGCATAATTAGAATCAGATAGCGGGGGTTTTTAACCTCCACTACCTCCCTGCACGAAAAATAGCGAATAGACACACAGCAAAAAGAAATATTTCGCGAGGTGTGTGTTCCAATCGTCTTGGTCTCACGAATTCAACCATGTATCCCATTGGTTCCAATTTTTCCTGGATTGGAAAGCCCTATTTGAAAGCTTGAAAACCCTAGAAATTCAATCATGGCATCTCTCGATTTAGGGTACTATGGTTCAATTCAGTCATTCCATTAGCTTTGTATGGTCTCTAGCAATGCAAATCAATCACAAAAACATGTCAAATGCATATTGTTGTACCCCAAAATTTGCCCTCCTCTTTTTCCACAAGAAATCACAGCTTCGGGCTTTTCCTGATTTTTCAGACTGGCTCAAGAATCGGTCAAACAGACTTTTCTCGTCAGTCAGACAAAATTTAGGGTTTTCATTGATTTTTAAAGCAGTTCAAGCAGATTGCTAAGGTTTGGTTGAGTTGGCTCAGGTTTTGATCAGGCGGACGCTTCTTTGACATTTAATCAAGAATCAGAGTTTTCGTGCGCGCATTCTCAGAAAGAATTAATTCTACAGTTCTTTTCAAATTACTCTGAGATATGGACTGAGGTTTTTGATTGGGAGCTTGCAGTGTTTGATTGAATCATTAAAAAAAAGGGACATGTGGACGTTTTGTTTGATTAACTATGCAATGTTTTGGATTATTCGGAACGCCGGACGTTTATTAATTATTTCTTTTTCTAAGTCAAAATAATTGGATTTACTTCCAGTTGTTTCAATTTAAGAAATTCAAATGATTAAATAAACAGGGAATTGAAAGAAGGAATTAACTGACAAAAAGGGATTTTTATTCATATTTAATTGTTTGTTACGAATTATTATTTAAACAACTGTAAATTTATTTACATTTTGTTTCCAATGATAATGTTACAAATAATTGAAGAATAAATTGAAACTATCCTAAAATTTCCTAAGTCTCCATCTTCTATCCAATGCTCCTTTGCTCAATTATCTTTACCTGCAAAAAGAAAAGAAAAGAAGTCAAAAGCAGATAAAATAAAAGAGCAGAGACAGTTAATTCAAAAGTCATCATTAAAAGTGACTGGTCGGAATCAGTTGTTCCCCTCTCTGCAAATCACGAGATTTCGCTCGGTTCACAAAGAGGGATAGAAAAATGTCTTGCAAAAATGCACAAAAGCAAACATACTGCATTGTCAAACAAATTGCCCATTTCAAAAATTCCAAACAGCATGTACAAGTATAAAGTCCAAACTGAACTTCCTAACCAAATCAAAAAGGCAAACTGAAAGTCACAAGTTCAAACTATCCAAACTGTCCAAAGCTGTCCAAGAGATATAGAAAGATATCAAGCTATCAAACAAGTACAAAATGCTGTCAACAATGTGCAGAAAAGCAGGAAGTGTGCAGAGCTAAACCATAGTGCAAGCAAGATATTCAAAATGCATCATTTTCCAGCCAGTACACTTTTTCAGAAAGGTACAGTTCTAAGCAATATTAAATGCTTAAATCTGAAGAGAGAAGAGAGAGAGAGTGAAAGAAGTACAGGCAGTATAGCAGGCTTGAGGCTTGGAAAGAAAAGATATAAGATAAAGATATACCAGCATATAGGGGGGGCAGAAATAACACAAAAGAAAAAGGTCACAAATTGTATGAAGCAAACAAACTGCCTCCATAAACTCCACAACAAACTGAAGCATAAACCTCCATCAAACCAGAAAAGCCAGTAAACCTGTCCAAGCTCAAATCAGAGCATCAAGCACAAAAGCCTAAACCTGCAGGCTCACCACAAACTATCAAACATAAAAAACCCGCACAAACAAAAGCTTCAAGCCAAAACCTGCATTAAACCTGAAGTTTGTAAACCCAAACAACAAGCCAAACCTTGAAGCTTGTAACCTGTCAAACATTCAAACACAAACTAGAACATCAAGCTTCAAGCCTTACCTGCTTCAAACCCAACCTGTCAAAAGCCTAACCAGCCTCTAAACATCAAGCCTCAAATAGAAGCCTCTCCAAAAACCTGTGTCCAAGCCTAAAGCTTCAAAATCATACCAAGCCCCAACCTGTCAAGCCTAAAGCCTGTAAATAACTGAAACCTGCATAAGCCTTCACCCAAACCAGTTCCAGCCAAAACTCTAAACCCTCAGAGCAACCTCATCATAGGGTTAGGGCAACCATACTCCAAAATCAACAAAGCAACAACATATTCAGAATCATACACATCATCAAGGCCATCACTCAGAAGCATATCAAAGAGGCAAACATACCAAGCATTCAAGGCAACTTAGATTCAAGCAATCCAAACCCTCAGAATTGCTTCATCATAGGGTGCAACAACATCAACACTATCAAGCTCAGAGCAAGCATACGAAGCAAACAGATACATTATTAAGCAAATGTTTCATACAAGTATACAAGCATACTGAAGCAAGCGTCCAAAGAGGAAGAAGAGAAAAATAAGTTTACAGAAGCCACCGCCTCTCCTCCTCTCCAAGCTACGATTCCTCCAAAGGTAGTATTTCTACTCCTTCTTCTCATACCTCACACAAACAATAATGACATAAATAATCAGAGATTGTCAAGATCAAAAAACATGCACAACGTAAAACATACGGTGTTAAGCAATCGAACCTTTTCATAATGCCGTCTTGCTCGACCGTGGAGGAAGGAGAGAGGGACGGTGGCGATGGTTGGCCATAGACGGTTAGCGTTGTTCAGAGCTTGGCCTGAGAGGAACGAAAACGAAGTGAACGGCACCGCTCAGCAACTCACTGTAACCCTGATCCCAAATGAAACAAAACAATTGCAACCCTAAAACGTTGTGAAACCCTTGGGCCTTGCCCCATCCAGATAGCGCTTAAGCCCATACAATTCCATGCATACCCCCCTCCCCCCCCCTTTTCCTTGTTTCAATAAAGTGTTTGCCTTTTGGGCCTGCCCTCAGCTTTCTTCTTTTAGGCCCATTTGATCTTTTATCCCTTTTTTTATTTTTCAATACTATTTTCTATCACTTCTTTTATAAATAACTTATACTAATATTTTTTATAAAATACTTTAACTTTTTTATGTTTCTTTTATCTTATTATACTCAAAATATATAGATATTAGGTTTCATTAAATTTAAAACATTTTTTATTAAAACCTTTTAAAACCTTGAATAAAATATTAATACATAAAAAATAGAACTTAAAACATTTCCTTTTCTTTTCTTAAAACCTTTGTTTATACATATTTAACAAAAACACAAAGAAAATACAAGAATATACAATAAATAAACAATACTTAATTTTTTTCATTAAGTTAAACATCCATCACTTGTAAATAATTACATGCACTTACACTTTTACAATACACATTTGCTTATTCTTGTACATTGATACATTTTACATTGCGATCGATTCGATTTGGTTGTAAATATTTGGACACTACTCTCCTATTAAAGTCTCATCCCCATTTGTAAATATTTGTACCCCCATTCCCGGATACTTATTTGTAATAGCGTAGACTTTAAATTCCCGCAATTTATCGCTTTCAAATATACCATGGTTAGACCTAGGGTTTGTATGTAAATAAAATCAAACGCTAGATAACCTAATACAAAGACAAATGCATGAAATCAATACACCATTCACACTTGCACCCCTAGGGTAATCCCGCTTGTTGCCTTCCAAAAATGGGCCATGCTTGCACGTTAAGTTCTTTGGCAAAACAAAACAAATCAAAATGATCATAGTCCCTCGATGACGCTTTCGAAAGTTGCCTAAACGAAATGATCATAGTCCCTTCAAGAAAATTGCCAAAGACACTTGGCACCATTGCATTCATGGTCCATACGATAACCCGCGCCCGTCCCGTTAACATCCTAACGCAAGATTTTCCACCAAATACAATGGTGGAACAAAATTGTTAAAAGGGTTAAAACATAAGAAAAACCATTGAGTAAATTTAGGGGTAGACAACTCTTAGTTACTTGATCAAACTTGAAAAACACGCTTGCCTACTTTTCAAACCACACTCCACAAACACTTTCAAAAACAAACTTCCAAAAACATTTGAAACATCTTTTCGAAAAGATACACACCTTTGTATATACTCAAACACGAGTCATTACAATGGTTGCCTAGACAAGGCCTCTTTTTCAAAACATTTTCAAAACACACACACACACCACTATTTCAAGCAATTGAAAATCAAGGCAAGTGATCTAAAACCAAGTAACTAAGAGCCCATGGATAACCATGGATGAAAAGGGTGCTAATACCTTCCCTTTTCATAATCTACCCCCCGAATCCACGAAACATCTCAAAAGGTTTTTCATGTGCTTTTTAACCTTTCCTTTAGGATAAAATAAAAAGTCGGTGGCGACTCTTGCTAAACCGAACAAGTGCGAATACAAAACGTAAAAACTCAAGTCAGTTCTCCCACCGTATCACAGAACTGGCGACTCTGCTGGGGAGTTCACTTAAAAGTGGGGTTACCTTAGGGTTTAGATCACCTTTACATTCTTGCTTTGATTGCCTTGATTGCTTTATCTTTTGGGTCCTTGTTTGGGATTGTTGTAAATCCTACACCCGGATTTTGGGGCACCTTTTTAGGTAAATAGCAAAAAAACTGTGAGGGAACTGTGCGGGGTATACCGACATGGTTGAAGCAGTAAGTTATGTTAGTGTGACATATTTGTGAGTACCGGTAACCCTTGAGTTCAATCAAGGAGAGTACGGGGCCGCTGAGTGATGTCGTGAAGCACTAACGAACTCTTAGAACCTTACTTGACCATCCTATCCTTTTTAGGGGTAGTGAGATGACCGACTTTGGTGCAGTCCGAAGTTGGTAGATACTCGATACTACACTCATTGAGGGTTTTTTTCTTAGAATATTTTGGTCGCCAGTTAAGTGGCTAAACCAAAACAATGAACATAGAAAACAATCCAATGATATTGAGCTCCTTAGAACCCGGTTTCTATTTTAGGACAGGATGAGCCAACTAACTTCAAGAGGGTACTTACCTATGAACCCCATGCAAGCCTAAACCTAAGGACTTGTTTTGCTTTGTGTGAATATGTTTGTCTGTATATACACTCACTTGCTTTTGCATGCATGTACATAACATCATGACATCATACCATAGCATTTTTTCACTAACCATTTCAAGGATCTCGAGGGTTCTTTTGATGCAGGGTTACGTTGAACCAGACGTCTACCAAAGGGCAAGAGGTTTCTCCTCTGAACAAATGCCATCAAAGATCAAGTGCTACAACTTGAATCAGGGGCTATGACCCACTTGACATGGTGAACTTGATTCTCGTGGAAAGACATCCACCGATGCAAAGTTCTCCAATCAAAGATCAAGTGCAACAACTTGAATCAGGGGCTATGACCCACTTGACATGGTGAGCTTGATTCTCGTGGAAAGACATCCACCGGTGCAAAGTTCTCCAATCAAAGACCGAAGTTCAACCTCTAACATTCTCTTGTGTTTACCCCAAGAGATCCTTGAAAGCATGCATCCACATATCATGCATTGCATCTTGACGATTTTTCCTTTTTCAGGTTTCCTTACTCTCCTACTGTTTATTTCAGTAAGAGATGGCTCTAGAAAGGATTGTCAAGGATATCCAAGACCAGACTGCTCAGCTGCAGGAAATGTTCTTGAACCTGTCTATGGGGCAAGAAGAAATGAAAGCTCTCCTCACAAAGGGCTTGGTCCAGGAGAATTCAAAAAATGCCAGGAGTGATCAGTTGGGGGAACTACAGTTCGATTTGGCAACATTGAGGATCCAAGTGATGGGACAGCTGGTGGGCCAGATGGCTCTCATCCAGGACTTGTCTCAAAGACAAGAGGAACTCAGAGTTCTCGTCAGCCAACTGCTTCGGGAAAACCAAGTGGGGCAAACATCTGAGGTTGAAGAGCAAGTCACCACTCAACCCCCCTCCAGACAAGAAGACAAGGGGAAGGCTCCTCTACTTGCTTCAGGGTCACAACCCCATTAACAACCTCGTCAGCATCAACGGGGTAATCGGCGTAAGCAAGATACGTCGGGAAGACAGTTCACTGAGACTGATATACCGTCATCTCTAATACTGGAGCGCTTGTTGGAGGTCAATCTGACTGCTTTGAGGGATCCTATTCGGAATCCCAATACCTTCGCTCCTAACTATCATCCCGATGCATTTTGTGTATACCAGTCCTACAGCCCGGGACATGACACCGACGACTGTTGGGCCTTGAAGAACAAGATTCAAGATCTGATCGACATTGGAGTACTGAGGTTCATGCCAGACGGCGAGATGAAAATCTTCCGTTAAGGGTTTCTCCACCTGAAGTGACAAAGCTCAAACTGAAAGACTTTTGCTTCATTTGAATTTTCAAAGTTGTAATTTCTTTTGTTATTCAAACAATTATCTGTTGATGTTAAACTCTGTTTCATTAATGCATTGCATATGTTTGTCTTGAATTCATCCATTCGTTTTCGCTACTCTTATATGATATTTAACTCCTGATAAAAAGCTGCAAGCCTTTAGAGGGAGGATGACGAAACAATACCGTAATCTCATACACTAAGCTTTTGAACAGACCTTGCTGAGGATGTACAGGCATTTCTTTCAATTCCCAAACACTGGAGTTATAAGGAAGATAATCCCTAGTCAACCCCTTCGAGCCAAAGAAGTAGGAGTTTTCTGTTCTAAACAAATCGAAACCTTTAATATAAACCTGGGTCAGGGTAGTCTCTCAGTTAATTCAAAAAAGGTGCGCATTGAAGTCGCAAACTCTCAGTTCGTAATACAACGAACGACGTCAAAGAAAAGCATTCCTATGGAATCAAAAGACAGTGATGGTCCCCTATCACATAGGCAGTCAATCTCTCAAAAAAAAAAGAGAAAAGCCCACTAAGTCAAAACCTGTAAAGGAGGCTTAAGAAAGCTGGGGCATCCCGCTGGCTGGGACCTCAAAAACGGGAACAGTCAGGCAAAAGTTAGGGATAACAAATCAAAATCAAAATAAAGAGGTCATTACCAATCCTCAACAACATGAAAAAATGTTGCAAAAGAAAAAGGAGATGATGACTGTCTCCCAAAATTCAACTGGTGAACCATCACCCCAAAAGGTCGTTCCAAACTCAAATAGAGTGTGACGCACAATTAACTGAGCTTAGGATTGAAGAACATCACAAAGAGCGGGTGGGTACAAATATACTTTGAGCCTTTATCCTTTGTTTCTTAAACCGTGAACCAAGCCACGTTACAACCCTTCAAAAGTCCTAATTAAAGCATGGGTTAGTTCGAAAGCATACTGTTACAAAAGGTATCCTGACTCCTGTAAGGCTTTGCTCTAAAATCTTGTGTTGATTTGTCTTATAAAAAGTTTTCTGCTAAAAAGCGCATTTTTCAAAACTTCGAGACAAACATAAACTTCGCATTGCTTGAATATCACTGTTTGCATTTGACTATTTGTTTGACAGCGACGAAATTCATACAGCGAATGTTCGGAGGAATGAAAACTCTCTCAGTGAGTAAAACCACTTCGAAAAGGATGACATTTCCAACGACAAGTCTCCTATCAACAAGGGGCATGACATGTCACCATCCAGTTAACCTGGGGCAGTCCAGTCAAGATTTCAAGAAATCTCTCAATTCGCAGAGTAATCTGATTCAAGACTCCTTCATCATCACTTGGGGCATTCGAATGTCAAAAGTGTTCAACAATTCCTTCATCACCTGTTGGAACTCAGGGTCGTTCAAAATTTCCTTCATCACCTGCTGGAACGATCAACATCAAAAATTCCTTCATCACCTGTTGGAACTCAAGGTCGTTCAAAATTTCCTTCATCACCTGCTGGAAGTTACGATCAACATCAAAAATTCCTTCATCACCTGTTGGAACTCAAGGTCGTTCAAAATTTCCTTCATCACCTGCTGGATGTTACGATCAACATCACAAATTCCTTCATCACCTGTTGGAAGATACAGTTTCAGATACGCTCCAGACACGGTAGCCATTCTGTCACTCATTCAGATCCCAGTTACAGTTTCAGATACACTCCAGACACGGAAGTCATTCTGCTACTCATACAGATCTCTACTCCAAGATACAGTTTCAAATACGCTCCAAACACGGTAGCCATTCTGTCACTCATTCACAATATCAGATTAACAGCGAAGCCTGGATTACAACCAAATAGCAGTTAACGATTAACAGCATGAAGATTCTCCTTCATCATCACTTGGGGCATTCGAATGTCAAAAGTGTTCAACAATTCCTTCATCACCTGCTGGAAGTTACAACCACTGACAGAATAACGGACAATTAAAGCTCCTAAAAATCTGTTTCTCTCAAGAGTGAAGATTCTCATCACCTCAGAAGATTGGTATACTCCCAATTTCTGACCCTTAACAAAATCAAGATCTAGAGATAGTTCAGATATGACCCTGGTTTGGCGACATTCTATAACTTATTCCAGATTTCCTTCTAGAAATAGTTCAAGATGTGACCCAGATTTGGCGATATTCCGATACTTATTCCAGATTTCCTTCCAGAAATAGTTCAAGATGTGACCCAGATTTGGCGACATTCCGATACTTATTCAAGATTCCCATCCATAAATAGTTCAAGATGTGACCCAGATTTGGCGACATCCCGAAACTTATTCCATATCCCTTCTAGAAATAGTTCAAGATGTGACCCAGAGATGGCGACATTCCGTAACTTATTCCAGATTTCATTCTAGAGATAGTTCAAGATGGACCCAAGATTTGGCGAAATTCCGTAACTTATTCAGATTTGCTTCCAGAAATAGTTCAAGATGTGACCCAGAGATGGCGACATTCTATAACTTATTCAGATTTTCTTCCAGAAATAGTTCAAGATGTGACCCAGAGATGGCGACATTCTATAACTTATTCAGATTTGCTTCCAGAAATAGTTCAAGATGTGACCCAGAGATGGCGACATTCTATAACTTATTCAGATTTGCTTCCAGAAATAGTTCAAGATGTGACCCAGAGATGGCGACATTCTATAACTTATTCAGATTTGCTTCCAGAAATAGTTCAAGATGTGACCCAGAGATGGCAACATTCTATAACTTATTCAAGATTTCCTTCTAGAAATAGTTCAAGATGTGACCCAGATGTGGCGACATTCCGTAACTTATTCAAAATTTCCTTCTAGAAATAGTTCAAGATGTGACCCAGATGTGGCGACATTCCGTAACTTATTCCAGATTTCCTTCCAGAAATAGTTTAAGATGTGACCCAGATTTGGCGATATTCCGATACTTATTCCGGATTTGCTTCTAGAGATAGTTCAAGATGTGACCCAGAGATGGCGATATTCCGTAACTTATTCCAGATCAACACCTGCAATAATCAGAAGATTCTTGCAATCCCCAACCAAATAGCCTTCCAGAATCTAATTCCCCTCAGAGTCAAGATTCAAAATCCCCAGCGAAGCTAAAACTTCCAACTATCAATCCCCAAGCAGAGTGAAGACTCTCGTTCTTAGCACCTCACAGAATATTCGAATATTCTCCAGTGAAGATCTCCTCAAGACAGGAATTCCCCAGTAGATTGGCATACAACCCAAGTTCATGATTCCCCAACAGTGGTCCCAGGACTTCTCATTTTCAACGATCAAAAGATTCTTACCCTCCCCAGCAGCAGTCAAGGAATTATTTTCCCTGGCAGTAGTCAAGATTCTTTTGTCTCCAGCCATCCAGGATTCATCTATCTCCAGCAAGACAGCTTATCAAGCTTACATGCACATTCATCACATTCATATCATAAACATTGATATAACATACATTGCATCACGCATCATGACATCGCATACAACTAACTCTTTACCTTTTCAGGTAAGATCAGTCGACAGACAAAGATCATCATCTTCCGAGATTCATCCAGAAATAGTTCAGATGTGACCCAGACACGACGACATTTTGATACTTATTCCAGATTCATCCAGATGCAGTTTTTCACGGACTCATCATCAGGAAACCCTACACCGGTTCCTCCTCCACTTCAAGACTTCTGAAAACAGTTTACGGGTTCTCCAGTAACGGATGTTAACCTATCGCTTATTCAGATTCTTCTCAACTTTTGAAAACAGTTTACGGATGCTTCCCAACATGGATGCTGCTCTATTGCTTATTCAACTTCAAGACTTCTGAAAACAGTTTACGGGTTCTCCAGTAACGGATGTTAACCTATCGCTTACTCAGATTCTTCTCAACTTTTGAAAATAGTTTACGGACGCTTCCCAACATGGATGCTGCTCTATTGCCTATTCAACTTTCAAGACTTTTGAAAACAGTTCACGGGTTCTCCAGTAACGGATGTTAACCTATCACTTGTTCAGATTCTTCTCAACTTTTGAAAACAGTTTACGGACGCCTCCCAACATGGATGCTGCTCTATGGCTTATTCAAATTCAACTTCTGAAAACAGTGTACGGATTCTCCAAACATGGATGTCGATCTATTGCTTATTCAGATCCCCAGTGCAGAGACGTTCCAAGACATGGATACCTTTCTGATACTCGTCCACTCACCAATGACGTACAGTTCAACACTTCCAGATGGCATCTCTAAGCCCATCCCCCGACAAGATTCTGTCACATCTCCAGATGGCATCGTTAAGCCCATCACCAAATGGCATCTTTAAGCCCATTCCCTCTACCATCACATCACTGAGTGAAAATTTTTTGGGCACTCTAGTGTCCAATCTCCTTTTACCCTCGAGTCGCGAACGGCAAAATTGCCAATCTAACTCTTCGGGTTCAAGAAGATTGAACAGGGGCAACTGTTGTACCCCAAAATTTGCCCTCCTCTTTTTCCACAAGAAATCACACCTTCGGGCTTTTCCTGATTTTTCAGACTGGCTCAAGAATCGGTCAAACAGACTTTTCTCGTCAGTCAGACAAAATTTAGGGTTTTCATTGATTTTTAAAGCAGTTCAAGCAGATTGCTAAGGTTTGGTTGAGTTGGATCAGGTTTTGATCAGGCGGACGCTTCTTTGACATTTAATCAAGAATCAGAGTTTTCGTGCGCGCATTCTCAGAAAGAATTAATTCTACAGTTCTTTTCAAATTACTCTGAGATATGGACTGAGGTTTTTGATTGGGAGCTTGCAGTGTTTGATTGAATCATTAAAAAAAAGGGACATGTGGACGTTTTGTTTGATTAACTGTGAAATGTTTTGGATTATTAGGAATGCCGGACGTTTATTAATTATTTCTTTTTCTAAGTCAAAATAATTGGATTTACTTCCAGTTGTTTCAATTTAAGAAATTCAAATGATTAAATAAACAGGGAATTGAAAGAAGGAATTAACTGACAAAAAGGGATTTTTATTCATATTTAATTGTTTGTTACAAATTATTATTTAAACAATTGTAAATTTATTTACATTTTGTTTCCAATGATAATGTTACAAATAATTGAAGAATAAATTGAAACTATCCTAAAATTTCCTAAGTCTCCATCTTCTATCCAATGCTCCTTTGCTCAATTATCTTTACCTGCAAAAAGAAAAGAAAAGAAGTCAAAAGCAGATAAAATAAAAGAGCAGAGACAGTTAATTCAAAAGTCATCATTAAAAGTGACTGGCCGGAATCAGTTGTTCCCCTCTCTGCAAATCACGAGATTTCTCTCGGTTCACAAAGAGGGATAGAAAAATGTCTTGCAAAAATGCACAAAAGCAAACATACTGCATTGTCAAACAAATTGCCCATTTCAAAAATTCCAAACAGCATGTACAAGTATAAAGTCCAAACTGAACTGCCTAACCAAATCAAAAAGGCAAACTGAAAGTCACAAGTTCAAACTATCCAAACTGTCCAAAGTTGTCCAAGAGATATAGAAAGATATCAAGCTATCAAACAAGTACAAAATGCTGTCAACAATGTGCAGAAAAGCAGGAAGTGTGCAGAGCTAAACCATAGTGCAAGAAAGATATTCAAAATGCATCATTTTCCAGCCAGTACACTTTTTCAGAAAGGTACAGTTCTAAGCAATATTAAATGCTTAAATCTGAAGAGAGAGGAGAGAGAGAGAGAGAGAGAGAGAGTGAAAGAAGTACAGGCAGTACAGCAGGCTTGAGGCTTGGAAAGAAAAAGATATAAGATAAAGATATACCAGCATATAGGGGGGGGGGGCAGAAATAACACAAAAGAAAAAGGTCACAAACTGTATGAAGCAAACAGACTGCCTCCATAAACTCCCAAACAAACTGAAGCATAAACCTCCATCAAACCAGAAAAGCCAGTAAACCTGTCCAAGCTCAAATCAGAGCATCAAGCCCAAAAGCCTAAACCTGCAGGCTCACCTTAAACTATCAAACATAAAAAACCTACACAAACAAAAGCTTCAAGCCAAAACCTGCATTAAACCTGAAGTTTGTAAACCCAAACAATAAGCCAAACCTTGAAGCTTGTAACCTGTCAAACATTCAAACACAAACCTGAACATCAAGCTTCAATCCTTACCTGCTTCAAACCCAACCTGTCAAAAGCCTAACCAGCCTCTAAACATCAAGCCTCAAACAGAAGCCTCTCCAAAAACCTGCGTCCAAGCCTAAAGCTTCAAAATCATACCAAGCCCCAACCTGTCAAGCCTAAAGCCTGTAAATAACTGAAACCTGCATAAGCCTTCACCCAAACCAGTTCCAACCAAAACTCTAAACCCTCAGAGCAACCTCATCATAGGGTTAGGGCAACCATACTCCAAAATCAACAAAGCAACAACATATTCAGAATCATAAACATCATCAAGGCCATCACTCAGAAGCATATCAAAGAGGCAAACATACCAAGCATTCAAGGCAACTTAGATTCAAGCAATCCAAACCCTCAGAATTGCTTCATCATAGGGTGCAACAACATCAACACTATCAAGCTCAGAGCAAGCATACGAAGCAAACAGATACATCATTAAGCAAATGTTTCATACAAGTATACAAGCATACTGAAGCAAGCGTCCAAAGAGGAAGAAGAGAAAAAGAAGTTTACATAAGCAAGTGTTTCAGGGTCAAGCATTCGAGCAAACAAAAGAAGAGGAAAAGGCAAGCAAGCAAACAATCAGAGCAAACAAGCTAAGGGTTTTTTCAGAGTATTCATCATGAAACCCTAAAAGGCAAAGAAAGAATACAGAGTACCAGGGAAGACTTCCAAAGCTCACAGCCTCATCACGTTCCCTCGCCTCCAGCCACCCTAAGCGCCTCCAAGCCACCGCCTCTCCTCCTCTCCAAGCTACAATTCCTCCAAAGGTAGTATTTCTACTCCTTCTTCTCATACCTCACACAAACAATAATGACATAAATAATCAGAGATTGTCAAGATCAAAAAACATGCACAGCGTAAAACATACGGTGTTAAGCAATCGAACCTTTTCATAATGCCGTCTTGCTCGACCGTGGAGGAAGGAGAGAGGGATGGTGGCGCTGGTTGGCCATAGACGGTTAGCATCGTTCAGAGCTTGGCCCGAGTGGAACGAAAACGAAGTGAATGGCGCCGCTCTGCAACTCACTGTAACCCTAATCCAAAATGAAACAAAACAATTGCAACCCTAAAACGTTGTGAAACCCTTGGGCCTTGCCCCATCCAGATAGCGCTTAAGCCCATACAATTCCACGCATCCCCCCCCCCTTTTCCTTGTTTAAATCAAGTGTTTGCCTTTTGGGCCTGCCCTCAGCTTTCTCCTTTTAGGCCCATTTGATCTTTTATCCCTTTTTTTATTTTTCAATACTATTTTCTATCACTTCTTTTATAAATAACTTATACTAATATTTTTTATAAAATACTTTAACTTTTTTATGTTTCTTTTATCTTATTATACTCAAAATATATAGATATTAGGTTTCATTAAATTTAAAACATTTTTTTATTAAAACCTTTTAAAACCTTGAATAAAATATTAATACATAAAAAATAGAACTTAAAACATTTCCTTTTCTTTTCTTAAAACCTTTGTTTATACATATTTAACAAAAACACAAAGAAAATACAAGAATATACAATAAATAAACAATACTTAATTTTTTTCATTAAGTTAAACATCCATCACTTGTAAATAATTACATGCACTTACACTTTTACAATACACATTTGCTAATTCTTGTACATTGATACATTTTACATTGCGATCGATTCGATTTGGTTATAAATATTTGGACACTACTCTCCTATTAAATTCTCATCCCCATTTGTAAATATTTGTACCCCCATTCCCGGATACTTATTTGTAATAGCGTAGACTTTAAATTCCCGTAATTTATCGCTTTCAAATATACCATGGTTAGACCTAGGGTTTGTATGTAAATAAAATCAAACGCTAGATAACCTAATACAAAGACAAATGCATGAAATCAATATACCATTCACACTTGCACCCCTAGGGTAATCCCGCTTGTTGCCTTCCAAAAATGGGCCATGCTTGCACGTTAAGTTCTTTGGCAAAACAAAACAAATCAAAATGATCATAGTCCCTCGATGACGCTTTCGAAAGTTGCCTAAACGAAATGATCATAGTCCCTTCAAGCAAATTGCCAAAGACACTTGGCACCATTGCATTCATGGTCCATACGATGACCCGCGCCCGTCCCGTTAACATCCTAACGCAAGATTGTCCACCAAATACAATGGTGGAACAAAATTGTTAAAAGGGTTAAAACATGAGAAAAACCTTTGAGTAAATTTAGGGGTAGACAACTCTTAGTTACTTGATCAAACTTGCAAAACACGCTTGCCTACTTTTCAAACCACACTCCACAAACACTTTCAAAAACAAACTTCCAAAAACATTTGAAACATCTTTTCGAAAAGATACACACCTTTGTATATACTCAAACACGAGTCATTACAATGGTTTCCTAGACAAGGCCTCTTTTTCAAAACATTTTCAAAACACACACACACACCACCATTTCAAGCAATTGAAAATCAAGGCAAGTGATCTAAAACCAAGTAACTAAGAGCCCATGGATAACCATGGATGAAAAGGGTGTTAATACCTTCCCTTTTCATAATCTACCCCCCGAACCCACGAAACATCTCAAAAGGTTTTTCCTGTGCTTTTTAACCTTTCCTTTAGGATAAAATAAAAAGTCGGTGGCGACTCTTGCTAAACCGAACAAGTGCGAATACAAAACGCAAAAACTCAAGTCAGTTCTCCCACCGTATCACACATATGAATTAAGAGATACAATTTTGAATAGGAAGTGCAAACCGTGAGATGGTATCTCGTGATTCCTTGAGCTTTAGTGCTTGAATTTGATTGAAAATCACTCCTGGTACTTCCTGCAATGTGTTTGGATGGACAAGGCACCTTGAATTGGCCTAAATTGCAAGAACAAGTTTTGAGATTTCTTGAAATTTCTTGAATTTGATATGGTCGTTCTGCAGTCTTTCAGTCGTGAACTAGGTTATGGTTGGCTTGCTTGCATATAAGGGAATCAGTTTAGGTCAAAATTTGGACCCATACCCATGTGCATTGAAGATTAAATCTTTGATTGATAAATCAAATATTCTTGATTTTTCATGATTGAACAAGTTGCCAAAATTGGATATTTTTGTATCTTTTTGCTTGTGCACGAATTGGTCAGCATATTTGGATCATATTTGGCTCACAAATTGATTTAAGAATCAAATCTTTTATTTTCTTATGATTTAAATTAATTAAATGAATTAATATGTATTAAAAATCCATTTAATCAATAAATTTAAGAAAATAAATCCAATTTAACTTGGTGGGTCGTGCATAGATCATGGGTGAAGTTTCAAAAAGAGATTTGAGGCCAATTAGCAAAAAGAAGGTGTTTTGAGCAAAGTTGACTTTTGCAAATTCATGAAAATTGCCCAACTTCTCCAACACATAATTTGCTCAATTTTGATCATATGACCATGTTCTTGGACATTTTGGAAAGCTCTTGAAGTCCTCTAACCAATTCTTTTGGTCCCATGTCATTTGGATTTACCAATATCAAGTTATGGCCTTTAACCCAAAGTGTACTTTTGTTAACTTTTGAAATTGACCTATAATGTAAAAATTTGTAACTTTTTGTGAGAGCATTTCTTGATCTTGGAGTGTGAAGATGGATTGTAGGAAATTGCATCCTCTTCAAAATGAGATTTGGATGGAATTTTTCTGATAAACCATGAAAGAGTTATGCCCTTGCCAAAGTACAGTTGACTTTTCTACTGTCCAAAAATAGTAACTTTTGCATCTTGATGATTTTTGAGCTATTCTTGTGGGATCATGATCAAGACTTGATCAAATGATGATTGTGAACTCAAACATAAGATGTTGACCAAGAATTCTGACTTTTGATTGCAAAATGACCATTTTGCCCTTACAGTTGACTGTAGATCTAATGGAGCTTTTGACTGTGCAAACTGGCACTGTGAGTCTTGAAACCTGGCATGTAGGTGCTTGAGAATGTATATAGGCCTATGAGACTTGATTGAACCATTGAAAACCCCAAATTCCTTGAAAGAACCAAAACCCTAATTTTGAATTGACTGCCTTAGGAGGTGATTTAACTGTACAACCCTTGAGCAATCTTGAGCAATTTGAAGATCATTCTTGACAAATCTTGAGGAATATGGGAGGGAAAATTTTGGGGTACAACAGTTGCCCCTGTTCAATCTTCTTAAACCTAAGGATGTAGATTGGCTTGTGTGCCTTTCGTGATCTGAAGGTGGAAGATGATTGAACACTGAAGTGCCCAGAAATTTGCACTCGCATGGTGTAGTATCAGCAACGTGACGTCGGGAATGGGCTTACAGATGCCATTTAGAGATTGTTGGTAGAAGGATGGGCTTATAGATGCCATCTGGAGATTGTTGGTTGAATTGTAACTTTGCAAGTTGGAAGAAGGAACCTGTGTAGGGTTGCCTGATGATGAGTCTGTGTAAAACTGCATCTGAAAGAGAGAAGGAACCGGTGTAGGGTTGCTTCATGATGGTCAAGTAGATAATTGTCCTGTCTGGTTTCAGGTATTAACCTACAATCAGTCGTCCACAGAATTTTCCTGGCTTGTTACAGGTATTAATCTGGAACTTGAAAAGGTTGGCCGATGAGATAGTTGTCCTGGCTGGTTACAGGTATTGATCTTTGTCCTGAGAAAGAAAAATAGTTTTCCTGGCTTGTTACAGGTATTAACTTTCAATCTCTTCGTGTAGGTGGTTTTCCTGGCTGGTTTCAGGTATTAACCTACAATCAATCGTCCACAGATGTTTTCCTGGCTTGTTACAGGTATTAAACTGGGACTTGAAAAGTTGGCCGACGAGATAGTTGTCCTGGCTGGTTTCAGGTATTAACCTACAATCAGTCGTCCACAGATATTTTTCCTGGCTTGTTACAGGTATTAAACTGGGACTTGGAAGGATTGGCCGATGAGATAGTTGTCCTGGCTGGTTACAGGTATTGATCTCTGACCTGAGAAAGAAAAATAGTTTTCCTGGCTTGTTACAGGTATTAACTTTCAATCTCTTCATGTAGGTGGTTTTCCTGGCTGGTTTCAGATATTAACCTACAATCAGTCGTCCGCAGATGTTTTCCTGGCTTGTTACAGGTATTAAACTGGGACTTGGAAGGATTGGCCGATGAGATAGTTGTCCTGGCTGGTTACAGGTATTGATCTCTGACCTGAGAAAGAAAAATAGTTTTCCTGGCTTGTTACAGGTATTAACTTTCAATCTCTTCGTGTAGGTGGTTTTCCTGGCTGGTTTCAGGTATTAACCTACAATCAGTCGTCCGCAGATGTTTTCCTGGCTTGTTACAAGTATTAATCTGGAACTTGAGAAGGTTGGTCAATGAGATAGTTGTCCTGGCTGGTTTCAGGTATTAATCTCTGACCTGAGAACTAAATATCTTCCTGGCTTGTTACCGGTGTTAGTCTTCAATCTCTTTGTGTAGATGGTTTTCCTGGCTTGTTACAGGTATTAACCTACAATCAGTCGTCCACAGATGTTTTCCTGGCTTGTTACAGGTATTAAACTGGGACTTGAAAAGGTTGATGGTAGCCATCTTTTGATTTGACCTTTTCCTGAAAAAAGGTAAAACGTTAGTTGTATGCAATGTCATGATGTATGAAATGCATGATGTCGTGATGTTCTCAAAATAAATGAGATTTGTGTTGTATGCACTTTATCATGTATGTAAATAGGAGGTATGAAATGTGAAATGTTTATGAATGTATTTTCGTCTGGGAAAATAAATCCTTGACAAATGCTGGGGACTTTGTTAAATCCTGGGCTGATGTTGAAGAGTATGGTTTAATTCTTCGTTTCCACTGGGGATGATGCACGAAGATGGTTGCAAGAATAAGCCTGTAGGAGAAGATGACTCCGTTGGGGAATAAACCTGGTTAAGAGATTACTCTGCGGGGAATTACTCTGTGGGAAGAGATGCTTTGCTGAGATTTTAACGATAACTCCGCTGGGGGTTCCGTTGATAAGCTTTGTTAGGGGATTTTGATGATGAACTCCGCTGGGGATAGAAAGAACTTCGTTGGGGATGATCTTTCAGTTGCAACTTGCTGAGGATAACCCAGTTAGACTCTGGTGGGGGGGGGGGGGGGGGTAACCTCTGAATTTAGCTGAGGAGATGCATTTGTACTCTGCAGGGGACAAGCTTCCAGAATCTACTGGGGAAGATGATTCAACTCTGGCGGGGAAGCTTTTTTAGACTGCACTGGGAGATGGCTCCACTGGGGGTATCTTGTATTCCGCCGGGGAACATTCTTATACTCTATCGAGGAATATTAAGACTGTCGGGGATGCTCTTTACGCTTGTTGGAGAATATCTTTATACTCCGCTGGGGAATATTAAGACCTTCTGGGAATACCAAGCCTTTTTAGGGCTGACGGTAGACTAACTCTGCTTAGGGGAGAGTATTTTCCGAATCCTTCGTAGTTGCAAATCTCAGTGGGGAGAGCTACCATTACTGTCTTACTCTGCGGGGAGTGAAGGTATCTTGGTCATATTCTTCAGCTGAACCTACCTTGGTACCTTGGTGGACAGAGCAACTAGACCTCTTAGACAATTCTTATTGCCCCGACTTCTGATATCACCCGTAATTAGTCCTTTGTTTCGCGTGCAAATATTTATGAGTAGCAATTAATGTCAAATGCATATATCAAAAATGAACATTGGACGTTCTTTGCAAAACAAAACAGATAAAGAAAAAACAATTTGCAATTTGTCTGAAAAATGAACTTGTATTGATTTTGAAGCTTGCCTGTAAATAGGCGTTTTTGTACAAGAGGCTGACGTCCTAGTAAGAGAACGCCACCGAACAAATAGGATTCATACAATTTGTAAAAAGAAAACAAAACAGTTATGTGAATAATCCCACTGGGTTCCAACTCTGCTAACGCCTTTATATCTTCAAGCATCTCATCACTTTGCTGCTTAGTTGAAGATGAATCTGATTGACTGGTGTCGTTTGAGCCTGATAGTTGATACTGAAGTCCGGATGCGAGGTGATCCAATGAGACATAGTATTACGCTTTAATCCCTAACTTTTTCCTGGACCGCCCTTTCGGGTTTTCAGTCCACCGGGATACCCATTTTTTCCCAAGCCGCCTTTTCAGGTTTTCGACTTTCCGGGTGTACAGATTTTTTTATTTTCATCCCTTATTTTTGCCCGAACCCTTTTGGTTCGCCGGGAAGCCCTTATTTTTGCCTAGGCCAGTCAACCTAGAGGGTCTTTAATTATGCGTAGTATCTTTTTACTATGTTTGCATTGGCGGGGTGAGGAAGGTTGTCACCGTCCGTGGTGGTTAGAATCATCGCTCCTCCTGAGAAGATGTTCTTAACCACAAATGGCCCTTCGTACGTAGGGGTCCATTTGCCCTTGGGATCACCTTGAGGTAGAATGATGCGCTTGATTACCAGGTCCCTGACTTGATACTCTTGTCGTCTGACTTTCTTGTTAAATGCCTTGATCATCCGTTTTTGGTACGTCTGACCATGACAAATAGCAGTGGGTCTCTTTTCGTCGATTAGGTTTAGTTGATCAAGTCGGGTCTGGATCCAGTCGTCTTCACTTAAACCCGCATCCTTCATGATCCAGAGAGAGGGTATCTGAACTTCAATGGGCATGACTGCCTCCATGCCATAAAATAAGGAATAGGGTGATGCCCCTGTTGACGTCTGTGCTGAGGTACGGTACCCATGAAGAGCAAATGGTAACATCTCGTGCCAGTCTTTGTAGGTCACTGTCATCTTCTGCACAATCTTCTTAATGTTCTTATTAGCTGCTTCTACAGCCCCGTTCATCTTCGGCCGGTAGGGAGAAGAATTATGATGTTGTATCTTGAATTGCTCGCAGAGCTCAGTGATCATCTTGTTGTTAAGATTGGTACCATTATCCGTAATGATCCTCTCTAGTACACCGTATCGACAGATCAGGTGGTGCTGAATGAATAGTGTCACGACGTTCTTGGTTACGGTGGCAAAGGAAGCTGCTTCAACTCACTTCGTAAAGTAGTCAATTGCTACCAGGCTGAAGCGATGCCCGTTGGATGCCGTAGGTCTGATCTCGCCGATCATATCAATGCCCCACATTGCAAAAGGCCAAGGTGTTGTCAAGATGTTCAAGGGAACCGGAGGAATGTGCACCTTATCAGCATAGATCTGGCACTTTTGACATGTCCGAGAATGTTGATAACAGTCGGCTTCCATTGTTGATCAGTAATATCCTGCCCGAAGGATTTTCTTTGCCATGGTATGTCCACTGGAATGCATTCCGAAGGTACCTTCATGCAGCTCTGCCATGATCCTTTCTGCTTCAATTTTATCCACACAACGCAGTAAGGTTGAATCATGGTTACGTTTGTAAAGAATGTCATTACTGATGAAGAACTTTGCCGCGAACCTTCTCAGAAACTTCTTGTCATTAACAGATGCGCCCTCGGGGTATTCTTGAGCTTCAAGGTACCTTTTTACTTCATGATACCAAGGTTTTTCTGTTACCTCTTCGGTCTCAAGATCACAACAATATGAAGGTTCATCCAACTTCCAAATAATGATTCGGGGAGCCTCGTTGTCCCATTTGACTTTGAACATAGAATACATCGTAGCTAACGCGTCCGCCAACTGATTTTCCTCTCTTGGGAAGTGTTCAAAGGTTATCTCCTCGAAATGGGGAAGCAACGTCAATACATACTCCTTGTAAGGAATAAGATTTGGGTGTTTCATATCCCACTCGCCTTTGATCTGACTGATCACGAGAGCGGAATCTCCGAAGACACTCAGAAACTTGATCCTTAGGTCAATTGCAGCTTGCAGACCCATGATGCATGCTTCATACTCCGCCATGTTGTTGGTGTAGTTAAAACATAGTCGGGCGGTGAGCGGTGTATGAGAACCTTTAGGAGATATGATCACAGCGCCAATACCGTTACCCAAAGCGTTTGAGGCTCCGTCAAAGTGCATAGACCATCGGGATCCTTCCTCAGGTCCTTCATCCGGTCCAGGTATTTCGCAATCAGTTATTACCATGATATTCTCGTCTGGAAATTCAAAGTTCATAGACTGGTAATCATCCATTTCCTGATGTGCCAAATGGTCTGCCAACACACTTCCCTTGATTGCTTTTGGAGTCGTGTACTGGATGTCATATTCAGTCAAGATCATCTGCCATCTTGCTATTCTTCCGGACAAGGCAGGCTTTTCGAAGATATACTTGATTGGATCCATCTTTGAAATCAACAGAGTAGTGTGAGTCAACATATACTGTCTTAGCCGGCGAGCAGCCCATACCAAAGCGCAACAAGTTTTCTCGAGCAGTGAGTATCGGGTCTCACAATCGGTAAACTTTTTGCTAAGGTAATAAATAGCGTGCTCTTTTCGGCCAGACTCGTCATGCTGACCCAGCACACACCCCATTGAATTGTCAAGTACTGTCAAGTATAAGATTAGAGGTCTCCCTTCAACTTGTGGCATAAGAATGGGTGGCTCTTGGAGATACTCTTTGATTCTTTCGAAAGCGGCATGACATTCATCGTTCCAACGTACTACTTGATCTTTCTTCAGTAGCTTGAAGATTGGTTCACAAGTAGCAGTTAGGTGCGAGATGAATCGGGCAATGTAGTTCAACCATCCTAAAAAGCCTCTGACTTCTTTCTCAGTCTTGGGAGCTGGTATCTCTTGTATGGCTTTCACCTTGGCAGGGTCCACTTGAATACCCTTGTCGGTTACGACGAAACCTAGTAGTTTTCCAGATCTCACCCCGAAGGTGCACTTGTTCGGATTTAATCTCAACTTGTACAACTTCAAACGGTCAAACAGCTTCTGTAAGTGGTCAAGGTGTTCCTCCTCAGTTTGGGACCTTACAATCATATCGTCGACGTATACTTCAATCTCATGATGGATCATATCATGAAACAGAGCAACCATGGCACACTGATACGTTGCCCCAACATTTTTCAACCCAAAAGGCATGACCTTGTAGCAAAAGGTACCCCACTGAGTAACAAAAGTGGTCTTCTCCATGTCTTCGGGAGCCATCTTTATCTGATTATAATCGGAGAAACCGTCCATGAAGGAGAATACCTTATGCTGAGCAGTTTTGTCAACCAGAACGTCGATGTGAGGCAGAGGGAAGTCATCCTTAGGGCTTGCCCTGTTCAAATCCCTGTAATCAACACACATTCTGACCTTACCATCTTTCTTCGGCACTGGAACCACATTGGCGACCCACTGAGGGTAAGAGGTTACTGCTAGAAAACCGGCGTCAAATTGTTTCATAACCTCGGCCTTGATTTTCTCAGACATCTCTGGACGCATACGGCGAACCTTCTGTTTTACCGGAGGGCAGTCTTCTTTGGTAGGCAGGCGATGAACCACAATGTCGGTATCCAACCCAGGCATATCTTCGTAAGACCAGGCAAAGATTTCCACGTAGTCATGCAGCATCTGAATCAACCGTTGTTTCACACTGAGCTCCAGGTTTGCGTCGATCTTGACTTCCTTTTTGTCTGTCTCAGTACCCAGATTCATTGTTTCCACCGGCTCTTCATGTGGCTGAATGGCCCTCTCTTCCTGAAGTAGTAGTCTTGCAAGCTCACCAGGCACTTCGCAATCATCTTCACCTTCGTCTTCGGCTATGTTGATCGGATTTTCGAAGTCATAATTGGCAGTAGCAGAGTCGTTACCAGTGAGATCCAGAGTGGATTGGGACCTGTATATGTGAGTGTGTGTAAATAGCTGTTTTGCAATATAATAAAGAAAGACAAGGAGCGAAAAATTTGAAATGCAAGAAATGTCAAATGCTTTTATTAATGATATATGAAAATGGCACACAAAAGCCCTCACAAATGAAGCCACGGTGCCCCGGGTAAGACACCGGACCATAAAGTTTCACAATATTGTCTGTTACAAATTCAAAACAAAAGAGTTCATTACTGGGTAACAAAAGTAATAGGGATGAAGTCTTTTGCTGTCCAGTTGCTTGGTCCACCGCTGGTCATAGGGTAGATCCAGTTGTCGAATTCAGATTCCTCCATGTCATCTTCGATGGCATTTACTCTCGAGTTGCTGATGAACACAAGAGGTCTTCCAACCCTTGTACTACGAACAGCCCTTTGAGCTTCTATAGTGAAACCCAAACCAAAATTTTTAGTCTTCTGAGTGAAATCAGGAAGTCGGCCCCAGTTTGCATACTCACCCTTCTCAATGACAACCCGGACATCCTTTAAGGAAGCCATCTTCAAAGGAGAATCTTCAATCACAGTCTCAGCTGATGCTAGTGTCTGAGGAACTTCTTCAAAGTCTTGAAATGGGGTCTCAATGAACTCCCCATCCATTTCTATGTACCGAAAAGAGTTGAGGTGGCTGACCATGTACTCTTCCTCCCCCTGTACTGTCACAATCTTTCCTTTGGCTGGGTACTTCATCTTTTGATGGAGTGTGGAGGTCACGGCTCCAGCCTTATGGATCCATGAACGACCCAGCAAACAAGAATAGGATGGCCGAATGTCCATCACATAGAATGTAGAATCGAAGACCTGAGAACCAACTCTAATTGGAATATCAACCTCACCATGCACCATCCTTTTAGACCCATCAAAGGCCCGGACAACAATGTTACTTGGCTTTAGCTCCAGCCCTTTGCAATCCAACCTGTCTAGAGCTTTCTTGGGCAAGACGTTCAATGAGGAACCAGTGTCAACCAGCACATGTGCAAGAGTAGTGCCCCTGCATTCAATGGAGACATGCAGGGCATCATTATGGTTCTTCCCTTTAGCAGTCAGATCAGCGTCGGAGAAACCCAAACCATTATCAGCACTTAAATTGGCCACACAATCGGTAAACTGATCAGCTGATGTCTCTTGTGGTACGTGGGCCGTCTTCAGGAAGGTAATCAGAGCCTTGGCATGGGCCTCTGAACACAACAACAGTGATAACATAGAAATCTTGGATGGGGTTTTCCCCAGTTGCTCAACTACATTATAATCACTCTTCTTAATAATCTTCAGAATCTCTTCCATCTCCTGTTTGGAAGCTTCAACAGTGGTTGTCTTTGGCGCCTCCGTCTGGGCAGGCCTATCAGTGGCGATCCCTTTACCCCGAGCATTAGATGATTCGGCAACAGGGGTAGAAATAGGAACTTGATCAGGAAGGGAAGTAGGTACACTTGCAGGTGAAATGACAACAAGTCTTCGGGCAACTGGTGGAGCAATATCAGGTGAGAAAAGTCTACCACTGCGGGTGACTTCAGCAGGCCCGGTAATGTTGTTGACGCCGGTATTAGTATCAAACTCTTGCTTAACTCCAAGGACATAAACATCTGCCCTATAGTGCCAAGGGACAGCTTTGTCAGAGGTGTAGGGAATAGGCCCCGGAACAGTGATGATTATAGGTGCAATCTTCTGCACAGGCGTGATTCTGACAGGCTTCCTCGAGGGAGCCTTGGGAGGATTGTTGAAAATGGTGATAATGGAAACTTCTTCAGCAGGTGTGGCAGGAACAGCAATCTTCTCAAACAGGATTTCCTTATTATCCATCAGGTTTTGGATGCCTGACTTCAAAGATGGGCAACCAGTAGATGAAACAGAACACAGATGGCAACCTTCACTACATCCCGGAAATAAACTGGCTAGCAATAGGTTCCTCTTGACGGTCATCAGCGGGGTAACAATATCATCCACATAGGCTACAAACAAGTCTTCCTCTACAGCATTCACTCCATGTTTGGGCATGGGAGCAGTCACAACATTAGGCCTCTCGGGCGCCTCGAACTCAATCTCCTTTGCATAGATTAGGTCCTGAACCTTATTCTTCAAAGCCCAACAATCATCCGTATTATGCCCCGGGCTGTCCGAGTGATAAGCGCAGCGGGCATTAGGATTGTACTTTGGGGACGTTGTGTTTGAAATCTTCGGAGCTTCTTTTAGAGTCACCAGATTGGTTGTCAGTAACTGCGGAAATATCTGAGACAAGGTCATACTGAGACAAGTGAACTTCCTTCGAGGTCTCTCGCCCCTTTGTTGGTTGTGATGCTGAGGAGCACCAGCAGGTTTCGAAATAACAACCGCGTTGACAGCTTGGTGGTGTTCAGATCTATTTTGTCTCCTTGAACCGTAGACAGCACTAGATTCTTTCTTGAACGGCTTCTTCTCAGTGCTCGATGAGGCACCCTTATGTATCTTCCCAGCCTTGATACCAGCTTCAATCCTCTCACCAGTCAAGATAAGGTCTGTAAACCCGGCTGAAGATTTTCCAATCAAATGGTTAAAGAATGGACCAGACAGGGTCCCCAAAAACATATCAACAAGTTCACGATCAGTTAAAGGTGGTTGCACCCTTCCGGCAAGGTCTCTCCATTTTTTGAGCATACTCTTTAAATCCTTCACCCGTCCCTATTGACATACCCTGGAGTTGGGTACGCGTAGGAGCGAGGTCAGAATTATATTGATACTGCTTATAGAACGCAGTAGCCAAATCTTCCCAGTAACGGATACTGGCTCCATCCAGCTGATAGAACCACTCCAGCTGAGTCCCTGAAAGACTATCCTGAAAGAAATGGATCCACAAATTCTTATCAGCTGTGTAAGGCTGGATCTTCCTTACATATGACCGGAGGTGCAGCTTTGGGCAGGAGGCTCCGTCATATTTGGCAAAGGCAGGTGCCTTGAAATTATGGGGAATCACCACCCCAGAGGATAAACCTAGGTCTCCAAAGTCCAGCCCGGGCATGTTCTGTATCTCCATAGCGCTCAAGCGGTCCTCCAACTGTTTGTACCTATCCTCAGCAGGAGGATACTGCTCTTCATCATAATTTGTCTCTTTGTCGGAGACTACGGGGCTAGGAACCCTTCTCTCTTGTGGACTGTCTTTCCCTATAGATGAGGTGGTCAGATCAACCTCATTCTGCAATCCATTTCCAAACATGCGTCCAGTGTTGAACAGGACAGTCCTCTTCTTCTTCTTCTTCCTCTCCTTCAGAATCAGGGTCTTCAAATCCTGTTGACCCTTGGCTAGGCTCATAACTAACTATTGGTACTGGGCATTCTGGGCCTGGAGGGCCTTGATAGCTTGCTCAGTGGAAGGTTCAGTAGACATGATGCTTGCTGAAATAAACAGCGAAGAAGATAAGTGACCTGTAAAAGGGTACCTGTTTATGCAGTGCATGCGATGAAATGCGTATGATTCATGTTTTCAAAGACAATTGGGATTCAAATTTGTAGACAAGAAAGGAAACACACTTTATTAGATTTAACTTCAGAATTTAAACTGTTCAACAAATTGCCCTTAGGCGTTACAAGAATGGAAATACTGAAAAGTAAATAAAACCGTAAAAGAAATCATCAAAGGTCCATCAATGCTCCCATGGCCTCTTCTTCTCAGTGCGGATATAATCATTCAGGATCCACTCGTTCTCCAATTGCTTAGTCAGCTTCTGGATCTTCTGTTCTTGTTCATTGATCCTCTCCCGATAAGAGTCCCGTTCTTCCTGCAGTTGCGCCCAAGACCTCTTTAGTGTGCCAACATCAGTGGGTGTATGAGGATGGAGAATAGTTGGAGGAACCCCGTCTTTATCAGCAATTTCAAGAATAATAGGCCTGACAGCTTTGTACGGCATACCTAACCTCTGGGCACGGATGCAGACCCATCTGAAATATGACTCCATTGGCAGAGAAGTCTTTGGTCCCAACTCAAGTGGGTCAGATTTGTGAACTCTATCCCAAGCCCTGATGAATCTACGATGCATCTCGTCGCTATCTACCTGAAAATCAAAGACGATATGAGGTATCAACATCTCATGAGGCCCTTCTCTTCTGGCTCTTCCAAACTGACAGAGAGCTAAACATGGGTTATAAGAGATTCCTCCACGGGTTCCGATCAATGGAACATTAGGATACTCTCCACAACGATTAATGACGGCCACCTCATCTAAGCCTCTGAGAGTCCAAATAATGTCATTGTTAGTAAGAGACATTATCCTATGAGCCCAGCCCCTTCCTTCTTTGTTCTTCAGTATAGATTTAGGGAGGTGTGAAATGAACCACCTCGACAATAAAGGAGCACAGCACATCAAAGTTCCCCGTTTTCGGGCAGTACGAGTATAGAGCTGATGAAGGATATCACCCAAGAGAGTGGGTACAGGGTTCCGAGAGATGAAGATCCTTATGGAATTAACATCAACAAAGGTGTCAGGATTTGGAAACAATACCAGACCATAGATTAAGAGAGCCAGAATGTCCTCGTACGCTTTGAAGTCTAAGTCATTCCAGAAACAATTAGCTTTGCCAACCAGAAACTTAGCCAAAAAGCCCTTAACTCCACTTCTAGTCTCCCAGTTAGCCATTACCTCCTCTTTGGTCAAGTGAAGGGCTGCAGCAATCTCTTCAGGCCTGAGAGTCTTTTCCCAACCAGTAAATGGAGTCTGCTCCAAAACAGAGATACCAAGCAACTCAGAGAATTCTTCCAGGGTAGGGACCAGCTGGAAGTCTTGAAATGTGAAGCAATGGTATAGCGGATCATAAAACTGGACCAAGACACTTATCATTTGTTGGTCCCACTTTGAGGTGACTAAACCGAGAAGAGAACCATGCCTCCTGATGAAGGAAGTAGTGTCTGGAATCCTGACAACCAACTCTTTAAGTAAAGCAGGTGGTTGAACAAAAATGAGCCGGATAGTATTCCTACGTATGGGCATCATGATGTCCTACAAAACAGAGCAAAGATGAAACCTTCTTGTCTTTGAAATGGGTTAGTCCTTATGCAGGATGTATGCAATGTTATGATGTTATGATGTCATGGTAAAGGCACACCACAAGTATTCACAAAAGGTAAACATGTTAAAGGAACACAAGTCACACAAAAGAGCCCTTAGATTTCAGGCTGGCATGAAGTTTAGGTACTACCCTCTTTCAGTTTCAGTTGGTTAAGACTTGTCCTAAAAATAGTAACCGGGTTATAGAGGATCTCAATATCACTGACTACCCTCAATCGGTCATAATTCCAGTTTGGCAACCTTTTCTTGCGGCCGGAACCATCGCGAGAGTTTAGTCTCAATGAGTGTAGCATACTGCTACTGTTCTATGGCCAAGTTGGTCAATTTAAGGTTCTAAGGTCAGTTGGTGCTTAATGACTCCTCAGAAGACCCATATTCTCCTCGTTCCAACACAAGGGATATCGGTACAGACCAAGGTGTCACACCAACGTAGCTACTACTTCATCTGTGTCGGTCTACGCCGGACAGATCCCTCACAGTTTATTGCTACTTACCTAAAAAAGGGTACCCCCAGATCTGGGTTAGGATCTATAAAACTCCGACACAAGCCCACAAAATTTTAAAAGCATACAAAGCACACAATTGAAAACACAAGTGATCTAATCCTAAGGTACACCTCGCTTATAAATATCCCCAGCAGAGTCGCCAGTTCTGTGATCGGTGGAAATAGAACTGACTGTTTTTTAATGCTGGTTCGCGTTTGCGTTTGTTTTCGCAAAATGTCGTGGTAAGCAAGAGTCGCCACCGTCTTTTATTTTATCCAACAAGGAAAGGACAAAAGCACAGAAAAATTCCTTTTCGAGATGTTTCTCGGTTTCGGGAGGTAGATTATAGAAAGGGAAGGTGTTAGCACCCTTTCTATCAGTGGTTATCCACGGGCTCTTAGGTACTTGCTCACTATGTTTTCAAAAAGTTTTGCTTTTCTTCTATTCGTGGGTTTTGAAGAAAAGTTTTGTTTGAAAACTTCGATTTAACTCTTGTTTCTGTCCTCAAGAGTGTATGAAGTGTTGTTGAAAACTTTGTTTGAAAAGTGTAAGTACGAAAAATTTGTTTTGTTTTGAAAGAGCAAGTACCTAAGAACCTCTACCTACTCAAAAGGTAATTAAACTGTGCAAATGTCCTTTAGACAGTGCTATCCCACTATTGAGGAGTAGGTAGCACCGTCGTTGGAGTTTTCGGGTCAATTCGATTAAGGGACATGTGGTCACTAAAGCAATGTTAGGACGCCTTAGCGGTAACCCTAATGTCCTAGATCATTTTATCCGAGGCAACCGTTTCGAGGCAACTTTGATCTTTAGATAGGAGGGCGACCTCTAAAACTTCCTATACTCAATGACCACGTTCGAGGCAACCAAGTGAGGCGTACCCTAGGAGTGGCATGTGCAAATGTGTCAATTTTCAGTTATGTTATCTTTGTACATGTTATGGTGAGCTACGGTTGATTTTAATTTAAGAGAGATCTTGTCATGCATAGCCTAGTTAGCATACATCTAGCAGTTAATAGTTGCGGAAAATAAAACTACGCTATTACAAGGCGTCAGGTATTTACATCGCCAAAAACAAACCCTTAAAAAGTAAATTGCGGAAAAGTAAATAAAAGCGGTAAAAAGTCCTAATTTAAAGTTATTACATCCTCGGAGCAATTACAATTATATGGATAAAAATATGAATTAAATAAATCATACGCGCGAGAAAAATTGAATCGGGGAGTTTTAGGGTTTTGACCCTTTTTTAAGAAGGAAGAATATTTTTTGTTATTTCTTGCATTTAATTAAAATTAAACCTAAACTAATCAATTAATTAAATAAATAAAAATATATTTTTTTGGTTTTTTAGAATACTTAAGGAAATAAAAATAAAAACGATTAAAATGGTTAAAACCTAATTCTACACCAATTTTTATTTATTGCAAAAATATTAATATTATGCCTAATTAAAACTAAACAAATTATGTTAATATTTATTTACAAAATAAACTAATTAAATAAATAAAAATATTGTATTTTTTTGTTTTCTGATTTTATTAAGAAAATGTTAATTATTTTAGTTAGTTGTTAATTAAGAATTAATAAAAACAAATTAAATAAAAAAATATAAAAGAGAAGAAGAAATAAACCCAGGGGGGTGCTGGGCCTGATTTGGGAGTGACAAGAGCAATTCTGAAGCCCATTAACATTCCAGCCTCGTTTGACTTTTCAGTTTATCCACGCGTATGTTGACCAGGGAGTATGGTGGTCATTCATCCATGACCACTGGATCTAGGTCTAGAGCCATCTGGCATTTTGAGGTTTGAGGTGCATGGTGGACCAACGCCTTAGAGAGTACATGGGATCACCTGCATAAAAAGATCAAATAAGTGTTTTGGGGGATCTGGGATTCGAACCCAGGTCCCAAGGGTATCCCACTCACGTTTCCACCAACTGAGCCACGCTGCATCTTTGTTATTAATATATACAACAAATATTATATTGATAATCAATCAACTATGCCTGGAAAAAAATAAAAGCGCGTATTTTCAAAACCCACGAACCAGATGACCACACGTCATCATCTTCAACCTTTGTCCTGTATAATTAGAATCAGATAGAGGGGGTTTTTAACCTCCACTACCTCCCTGCACAAAAAATAGCGAATAGACACACAGCAAAAAGAAATTTTTCGCGAGGTGTGTGTTCCAATCGTCATGGTCTCACGAATTCAACCATGTATCCCATTGGTTCCAATTTTTCCTGGATTTGAAAGCCCTATTTGAAAGCTTGAAAACCATAGAAATTCAATCATGGCATCTCTCGATTTAGGGCACTATGGTTCAATTCAGTCATTCCATTAGCTTTGTATGGTCTCTAGCAATACAAATCAATCACAAAAACATGTCAAATGCATATGAATTAAGAGATGCAGTTTTGAATAGGAAGTGCAAACCGTGAGATGGTATCTCGTGATTCCATGAGCTTTAGTGCTTGAATTTGATTGCAAATCACTCCTGGTACTTCCTGCAATGTGTTTGGATGGACAAGGCACCTTGAATTGGCCTAAATTGCAAGAACAAGTTTTGAGTTTTCTTGAAATTTCTTGAATTTGATATGGCTGTTCTGCAGTCTTTCAGTCGTGAATTAGGTTATGGTTGGCTTGCTTGCATATAAGGGAATCAGTTTAGGTCAAAATTTGGACCCATACCCATGTGCATTGAAGATTAAATCTTTGATTGATAAATCAAATATTCTTGATTTTTCATGATTGAACAAGTTGCCAAAATTGGATATTTTTGTATCTTTTTGCTTGTGCACGAATTGTTCAGCATATTTGGATCATATATGGCTCACAAATTGATTTAAGAATCAAATCTTTTATTTTCTTATGATTTAAATTAATTAAATTAATTAATATGTATTAAAAATCCATTTAATCAATAAATTTAAGAAAATAAATCCAATTTAACTTGGTGGGTCGTGCATAGGTCATGGGTGAAGTTTCAAAAAGAGATTTGAGGCCCATTAGCAAAAAGAAGGTGTTTTCAGCAAAGTTGACTTTTGCAAATTCATGAAAATTGCTCAACTTCTCCAATGCATAATTTGCTCAATTTTGATCATATGACCATGTTCTTAGACATTTTGGAAGGCTCTTGAAGTCCTCTAACCAATGCTTTTGGTCCCATGTCATTTGGATTTACCAATATCAAGTTATGGCATTTGACCCAAAGTGTACTTTTGTTGACTTTTGAAATTGACCTATAATGTAAAAATTTGTAACTTTTTGTGAGAGCATTTATTGATATTGGAGTGTGAAGATGGATTGTAGGAAATTGCATCCTCTTCAAAATGAGCTTTGGATGGAATTTTTCTGATAAACCATGAAAGAGTTATGCCCTTGCCAAAGTACAGTTGACTTTTCTGCTGTCCAAAAATAGTAACTTTTGCATCTTGATGATTTTTGAGCTATTCTTGTGGGATCATGATCAAGACTTGATCAAATGATGATTGTGAACTCAAACATAAGATGTTGACCAAGAATTTTGACTTTTGACTGCAAAATCACCATTTTGCCCTTGCAGTTGATTGTAGATCTAATGGAGTTTTTGACTGTGCAAACTGGCACTATGAGTCTTGAAACCTGGCATGTAGGTGCTTGAGAATGTATATAGGCCTATGAGACTTGATTGAACCATTGAAAACCCCAAATTCCTTGAAAGAACCAAAACCCTAATTTTGAATTGACTGCCTTAGGAGGTTATTTGACTGTACAATCCTTGAGCAATCTTGAGCAATTTGAAGATCATTCTTGACAAATCTTGAGGAATATGGGAGGGCAAATTTTGGGGTACAACAGTTGCCCCTGTTCAATCTTCTTAAACCTGAGGATGTAGATTGGCTTGTGTGCCTTTCGTGATCCGAAGGTGGAAGATGATTGAACACTGAAGTGCCCAGAAATTTGCACTCGCATGGTGTAGTATCAGCAATGTGACGTCGGGAATGGGCTTACATATGCCATTTGGAGATTGTTGGTAGAAGGATGGGCTTATAGATGCCATCTGGAGATTGTTGGTTGAATTGTAACTTTGCAAGTTGGAAGAAGGAACTTGTGTAGGGTTGCCTGATGATGAGTCCGTGTAAAACTGCATCTGAAAGAGAGAAGGAACCGGTGTAGGGTTGCTTCATGATGGTCAAGTAGATAATTATCCTGTCTGGTTTCAGGTATTAACCTACAATCAGTCGTCCACAGAATTTTCCTGGCTTGTTACAGGTATTAATCTGGAACTTGAAAAGGTTGGCCGATGAGATAGTTGTCCTGGCTGGTTACAGGTATTGATCTCTGACCTGAGAAAGAAAAATAGTTTTCCTGGCTTGTTACATGTATTAACTTTCAATCTCTTCGTGTAGGTGGTTTTCCTGGCTGGTTTCAGGTATTAACCTACAATCAGTCGTCCGCAGATGTTTTCCTGGCTTGTTACAGGTATTAAACTGGGACTTGGAAGGATTGGCCGATGAGATAGTTGTCCTGGCTGGTTACAGGTATTGATCTCTGACCTGAGAAAGAAAAATAGTTTTCCTGGCTTGTTACAGGTATTAACTTTCAATCTCTTCGTGTAGGTGGTTTTCCTGGCTGGTTTCAGGTATTAACCTACAATCAGTCGTCCGCAGATGTTTTCCTGGCTTGTTACAGGTATTAATCTGGAACTTGAGAAGGTTGGTCAATGAGATAGTTGTCCTGGCTAGTTTTAGGTATTAATCTCTGACCTGAGAACTAAAGATCTTCCTGGCTTGTTACCGGTGTTAGTCTTCAATCTCTTTGTGTAGATGGTTTTCCTGGCTTGTTACAGGTATTAACCTACAATCAGTCGTCCACAGATGTTTTCCTGGCTTGTTACAGGTATTAAACTGGGACTTGAAAAGGTTGATGGTAGCCATCTTTTGATTTTACCTTTTCCTGAAAAAAGGTAAAACGTTAGTTGTATGTAATGTCATGATGTATGAAATGCATGATGTCGTGATGTTCTCAAAATAAATGAGATTTGTGTTGTATGCACTTTATCATGTATGTAAATAGGAGGTATGAAATGTGAAATGTTTATGAATGTATTTTCGTCTGGGAAAATAAATCCTTGACAAATGTCGGGGACTTTGTTAAATCCTGGGCTGATGTTGAAGAGTATGGTTGAATTCTTCGTTTCCACTGGGGATGATGCACGAAGATGGTTGCAAGAATAAGCATGTAGGAGAAGATGACTCCGTTGGGGAATAAACCTGGTGAAGAGATTACTCTGCATGGAATTACTCTGTGGGAAGAGATGCTTTGCTGAGATTTTAAAGATAACTCCGCTGGGGGTTCCGTTGATAAGCTTTGTTAGGGGATTTTGATGATGAACTCCACTGGGGGATAGAAAGAACTTCGTTGGGGATGATCTTTCAGTTGCAACTTGTTGAGGATAACCCAGTTAGACTCTGGTGGGGGGTAACCTCTGAATTTAGCTGAGGAGATGCATTTGTACTCTGCAGGGGACAAGCTTCCAGAATCTACTGGGGAAGATGATTCAACTCTGGCGAGGAAGCTTTTTTAGAATGCACTGGGAGATGGCTCCACTGGGGGTATCTTGTATTCCGCCGGGGAACATTCTTATACTCTGTCGAGGAATATTAAGACTGTTAGGGATGCTCTTTACGCTTGTTGGAGAATATCCATATACTCCGCTGGGGAATATTAAGACCTTCTGGGAATACCAAGCCTTTTTAGGGCTGACGATAGACTAACTCTGCTTAGGGTAGAGTATTTGCCGAATCCTTTGTAGTTGCAAATATCAGTGTGGAGAGCTACCATTACTGTCTTACTCTGCGGGGAGTGAAGGTATCTTGGTCATATTCTTCAGCTGAACCTACCTTGGTACCTTGGTGGACAGAGCAACTAGACCTCTTAGACAATTCTTATTGCCCCTACTTCTGATATCACCCGTAATAAGTCCTTTTTCGCATTCAAATATTTATGAGTAGCAATTAATGTCAAATGCATATATCAAAAATGAACATTGGTCGTTCTTTGCAAAACAAAACAGATAAAGAAAAAACAATTTGCAATTTGTCTGAAAAATGAACTTGTATTGATTTTGAAGCTTGCCTGTAAATAGGCGTTTTTGTACAAGAGGCTGACGTCCTAGTAAGAGAACGCCACCGAACAAATAGGATTCATACAATTTGTAAAAAGAAAACAAAACAGCTATGTGAATAATCCCACTGGGTTCCAACTCTACTATCGCCTTTATATCTTTAAGCATCTCATCACTTTGCTGCTTAGTTGAAGATGAATCTGATTGACTGGTGTCGTCTGAGCCTGATAGTTGATACCGAAGTCCGGATGCGAGGTGATCCAATGAGACATAGTATTACGCTTTAATCCCTAACTTTTGCCTGGACCGCCCTTTCGGGTTTTCAGTCCACCGGGATACCCATTTTTGCCCAAGCCGCCTTTTCAGGTTTTCGACTTGCCGAGTGTACAGATTTTTTTATTTTCATCCCTTATTTTTTCCCGAACCCTTTTGGTTCGCCGGGAAGCCCTTATTTTTGCCTAGGCCAGTCAACCTAGAGGGTCTTTAATTATGCGTAGTATCTTTTTACTATGTCTGCATTGGCGGGGTGAAGAAGGTTGTCACCGTCCGTGGTGGTTAGAATCATCGCTCCTCCTGAGAAGATGTTCTTAACCACAAATGGCCCTTCGTACGTAGGGGTCCATTTTCCCTTGGGATCACCTTGAGGTAGAATGATGCGCTTGATTACCAGGTCCCTGACTTGATACTCTTGTCGTCTGACTTTCTTGTTAAATGCCTTGATCATCTGTTTTTGGTACGTCTGACCATGACAAATAGCAGTGAGTCTCTTTTCGTCGATTAGGTTTAGTTGATCAAGCCGGGTCTGGATCTAGTCGTCTTCACTTAAACCTGCATCCTTCATGATCCAGAGAGAGGGTATCTGAACTTCAATGGGCAGGACTGCCTCCATGCCATAAACTAAGGAATAGGGTGTTGCCCCTGTTGACGTCCGTGCTGAGGTACGATACCCATGAAGAGCAAATGGTAACATCTCGTGCCAGTCTTTGTAGGTCACTGTCATCTTCTGCACAATCTTCTTAATGTTCTTATTAGCTGCTTCTACAGCCCCGTTCATCTTCGGCCGATAGGGAGAAGAATTATGATGCTGTGTCTTGAATTGCTCGCAGAGCTCAGTGATCATCTTGTTGTTAAGATTGGTACCATTATCCGTAATGATCCTCTCTGGTACACCGTATCGACAGATCAGGTTGTGCTGAATGAATCGTGTCATGACGTTCTTGGTTACGGTGGCAAAGGAAGTTGCTTCAACTCACTTCGTAAAGTAGTCAATTGCTACCAGGCTGAAGCGATGCCCGTTGGATGCCGTAGGTCTGATCTCGCCAATCATATCAATGCCCCACATTGCAAAAGGCCAAGGTGTTGTCAAGACGTTCAAGGGAACCGGAGGAATGTGCACCTTATCAGCATAGATCTGACACTTTTGACATGTCCGAGAATGTTGATAACAATCGGCTTCCATTGTTGACCAGTAATATCCTGCCCGAAGGATTTTCTTTGCCATGGTATGTCCACTGGAATGCGTTCCAAAGGTACCTTCATGCAGCTCTGCCATGATCCTTTCTGCTTCAATTTTATCCACACAACGCAGTAAGGTTGAATCATGGTTACGTTTGTAAAGAATGTCATTGCTGATGAAGAACTTTGCCGCGAACCTTCTCAGAAACTTCTTGTCATTAACAGACGCGCCCTCGGGGTATTCTTGAGCTTCAAGGTACCTTTTTACTTCATGATACCAAGGTTTTTCTGTTACCTCTTCAGTCTCAAGATCACAATAATATGCAGGTTCATCCAACTTCCAAATAATGATAAGGGGAGCCTCGTTGTCCCATTTGACTTTGAACATAGAAGACATCGTAGCTAACGCGTTCGCCAACTGATTTTCCTCTCTTGGGAAGTGTTCAAAGGTTATCTCCTCGAAATGGGGAAGCAACGTCAATACATACTCCTTGTAAGGAATAAGATTTGGGTGTTTCGTATCCCACTCGCCTTTGATCTGACTGATCACGAGAGCGGAATCTCCGAATTCACTCAGAAACTTGATCCTTAGGTCAATTGCAGCTTGCAGACCAGACCCATGATGCATGCTTCATACTCCGCCATGTTGTTGGTGCAGTTAAAACATAGTCGGGCGGTGAGCGGTGTATGAGAACCTTTAGGAGATATGATCACAGCGCCAATACCGTTACCCAAAGCGTTTGAGGCTCCGTCAAAGTGCATAGACCATCGGGATCCTTCCTCGGGTCCTTCATCCGGTCCAGGTATTTCGCAATCAGTTATTACCATGATATTCTCGTCTGGAAATTCAAAGTTCATAGACTGGTAATCATCCATTGCCTGATGTGCCAAATGGTATGCCAACACACTTCCCTTGATTGCTTTTTGAGTCATGTACTGGATGTCATATTCAGTCAAGATCATCTGCCATCTTGCTATTCTTCCGGACAAGGCAGGCTTTTCGAAGATATACTTGATTGGATCCATCTTTGAAATCAACAGAGTAGTGTGAGTCAACATATACTGTCTTAGCCGGCGAGCAGCCCATACCAAAGCGCAACAAGTTTTCTCGAGCAGTGAGTATCGGGTCTCACAGTCGGTAAACTTTTTGCTAAGGTAATAAATAGCGTGCTCTTTTCGGCCAGACTCGTCATGCTGACCCAGCACACACCCCATTGAATTGTCAAGTACTGTCAAGTATAAGATTAGAGGTCTCCCTTCAACCGGTGGCATAATAATGGGTGGCTCTTAGAGATACTCTTTGATTCTTTCGAAAGCGGCCTAACATTCATCATTCCAACATACTACTTGATCTTTCTTCAGTAGCTTGAAGATTGGTTCACAAGTAGCAGTTAGGTGCGAGATGAATCGGGCAATGTAGTTCAACCGTCCTAAAAAGCCTCTGACTTCTTTCTCAGTCTTGGGAGCTGGCATCTCTTGTATGGCTTTCACCTTGGCAGGGTCCACTTGAATACCCTTGTCGATTACGACGAAACCTAGTAGTTTTCCAGATCTCACCCCGAAGGTGCACTTGTTCGGATTTAATCTCAACTTGTACAACTTCAAACGGTCAAACAGCTTCTGCAAGTGGTCAAGGTGTTCCTCCTCAGTTTGGGACCTTGCAATCATATCGTCGACGTATACTTCAATCTCATGATGGATCATATCATGAAACAGAGCAACCATGGCACACTGATACGTTGCCCCAGCATTTTTCAACCCAAAAGGCATGACCTTGTAGCAAAAGGTACCCCACTGAGTAACAAAAGTGGTCTTCTCCATGTCTTCGGGAGCCATCTTTATCTGATTATAACCGGAGAAACCGTCCATGAAGGAGAATACCTTATGCTGAGCAGTGTTGTCAACCAGAACGTCGATGTGAGGCAGAGGGAAGTCATCCTTAGGGCTTGCCCTGTTCAAATCCCTGTAATCAACACACATTCTGTCCTTACCATCTTTCTTCGGCACTGGAACCACATTGGCGACCCACTAAGGGTAAGAGGTTACTGCTAGAAAACCGGCGTCAAATTGTTTCATAACCTCGGCCTTGATTTTCTCAGACATCTCTGGACGCATACGGCGAACCTTCTGTTTTACCGGAGGGCAGTCTTCTTTGGTAGGCTGGCGATGAACCACAATGTCGGTATCCAACCCAGGCATATCTTCGTAAGACCAGGAAAAGATTTCCACGTAGTCATGCAGCATCTGAATTAACCATGGTTTCACACTGAGCTCCAGGTTTGCACAGATCTTGACTTCCTTTTTGTCTGTCTCAGTACCCAGATTCATTGTTTCCACTGGCTCTTCCTGTGGCTGAATGGCCCTCTCTTCCTGAAGTAGTAGTCTTGCAAGCTCACCAGGCACTTCGTAATCATCTTCACCTTCGTCTTCGGCTAAGTTGATCGGATTTTCGAAGTCATAATTGGCAGTAGCAGAGTCGTTACCAGTGAGATCCAGAGTGGATTGGGACCTGTATATGTGAGTGTGTGTAAATAGTTGTTTTGCAATATAATAAAGAAAGACAAGGAGCGAAAAATTTGAAATGCAAGAAACGTCCAATGCTTTTATTAATGATATATGAAAATGGCACACAAAAGCCCTCACAAATGAAGCCACGGTGCCCCGGGTAAGACACCGGACCATAAAGTTTCACAATATTTTCTGTTACAAATTCAAAACAAAAGAGTTCATTACTGGGTAACAAAAGTAATAGGGATGAAGTCTTTTGCTGTCCAGTTGCTTGGTCCACCGTTGGGCGTAGGGTAGATCCAGCTGTCGAATTCAGATTCCTCCACGTCATCTTCGATGGAATTTACTCCCGAGTTGTTGATGAACACAGGAGGTCTTCTAACCCTTGTACTACGAACAGCCCTTTGAGCTTCTGTAGTGAAACCCAAACCAAACTTGTTAGTCTTCTGAGTGAAATCAGGAAGTCGGCCCCAGTTTGCATACTCACCCTTCTCAATGACAGCCCGGGCATCCTTTAAGGAAGCCATCTTCAAAGGAGAATCTTCAATCACAGTCTCAGCTGATGCTAGTGTCTGAGGAACTTCTTCAAAGTGTTGAAATGGGGTCTCAATGAACTCCCCATCCATTTCTATGTACCGGAAAGAGTTGAGGTGGCTGACCATGTACTCTTCCTCCCCCTGTACTGTCACCATCTTTCCTTTGACTGGGTACTTCAGCTTTTGATGGAGTGTGGAGGTCACGGCTCCAGCCTTATGGATCCATGGACGACCCAGCAAACAAGAATAGGATGGCTGAATGTCCATCACGTAGAATGTAGAATCGAAGACCTGAGAACCAACTCTAATTGGAATATCAACCTCACCATGCACCATTCTTTTAGACCCATCAAAGGCCCGGACAACAATGTTACTTGGCTTTAGCTCCAGCCCTTCGCAATCCAACCTGTCTAGAGCTTTCTTGGGCAAGGCGTTCATTTAGGAACCAGTGTCAACCATCACATGTGCAAGAGTAGTGCCCCTGCATTCAATGGAGACATGCAGGGCATCGTTATGGTTCTTCCCTTTAGCAGTCAGATCAGCGTCGGAGAAACCCAAACCATTATCAGCAGTTAAATTGGCCACACAATCGGTAAACTGATCAGCTGATGTCTCTTGTTGTACGTGGGTCGTCTTCAGGAAGGTAATCAGAGCCTTGGCATGGGCCTCTGAACACAACAACAGTGATAACATAGAAATCTTGGATGGGGTTTGCCCTAGTTGCTCAACTACATTATAATCACTCTTCTTAATAATCTTCAGAATCTCTTCCATCTCCTGTTTGGAAGCTTCAACAGTGGTTGTCTTTGGCGCAACCGTCTGGGCAGGCCTATTAGTGGCGATCCCTTTGCCCCGAGCATCAGATGATTCGGCAACAGGGGTAGAAATAGGAACTTGATCAGGAAGGGAAGTAGGTACACTTGCAGGTGAAATGACAACAAGTCTTCGGGCAACTGGTGGAGCAATATCAGGTGAGAAAAGTCTACCACTGCGGGTGACTTTAGCAGGCCCGGTAATGTTATTGACGCCGGTATTAGTATCAAAATCTTGCTTAACTCCAAGGACATAAACATCTGCCCCATAGTGCCAAGGGACAGCTTTGTCAAAGGTGTAGGGAATAGGCCCCGGAACAGTGATGATTATAGGTGCAATCTTTTGAACAAGCGTAATTCTGACAGGCTTCCTCGAGGGAGCCTTGGGAGGATTGTTGAAAATGGTGATAATGGAAACTTCTTCAGCAGAGGTGGCAGGAACAGCAATCTTCTCAAATAGGATTTCCTTATTATCCATCAGGTTTTGGATGCCTGACTTCAAAGATGGGCAACCAGTAGGTGAAACAGAACACAGATGGCAACCTTCACTACATCCCGGAAATAAACCGGCTAGCAACAGGTTCCTCTTGACGGTCATCAGCGGGGTAACAATATCATCCACACAGGCTACAAACAAGTCTTCCTCTACAGCATTCACTCCATGTTTGGGCATGGGAGCAGTCACAACATTAGGCCTCTCGGGCGCCTCGAACTCAATCTCCTTTGCATCGATTAGGTCCTGAACCTTATTCTTCAAAGTCCAACAATCATCCGTATTATGCCCCGGGCTGTCCGAGTGATAAGCGCAGCGGGCGTTAGGATTGTACTTTGGGGACGTTGTGTTTGAAATCTTCGGAGCTTCTTTTAGAGTCACCAGATTGGTTGTCAGTAACTGCGGCAATATCTAAGACAAGGTCATACTGAGACGAGTGAACTGCCTTCGAGGTCTCTCGCCCCTTTGTTGGTTGTGATGCTGAGGAGCACCAGCAGGTTTCGAAATAACAACCGCGTTCACAGCTTGGCGGTGTTCAGATCTATTTTGTCTCCTTGAACCGTAGACAGCACTAGATTCTTTCTTCAACGGCTTCTTCTCAGTGCTCGATGAGGCACCCTTCTGTATCTTCCCAGCCTTGATACCAGCTTCAATCCTCTCACCAGTCAAGATAAGGTCTGTAAATCCGGCTGAAGAGTTTCCAATCAAATGGTTAAAGAATGGACCAGACAGGGTCCCCAAAAACATATCAACAAGTTCACGATCAGTTAAAGGTGGCTGCACCCTTCCGGCAAGGTCTCTCCATTTTTTGAACATACTCTTTAAATCCTTCACCCGTCCCTATGACATACCCTGGAGTTGGGTACGCGTAGGAGCGAGGTCGGAATTATATTGATACTTCTTATAGAACGCAGTAGCCAAATCTTCCCAGTTACGGATACTGGCTCCATCCAGCTGATAGAACCACTCCAGCTGAGTCCCTGAAAGACTGTCCTGAAAGAAATGGATCCACAAATTCTTATCAGCTGTGTAAGGTTGGATCTTCCTTACATATGATCGGAGGTGCAGCTTTAGGCAGGAGGCTCCGTCATATTTGGCAAAGACAGGTGCCTTGAATTTATGGGGAATCACCACCCCAGAGGATAAACCTAGGTCTCCAAAGTCCATCCCGGGCACGTTCTGTATCTCCATAGCGCTCAAGCGGTCCTCCAACTGTTTGTACCTATCATCAGCAGGAGGATACTGCTCTTCATCATAATTTGTCTCGTTGTCGGAGACTACGGGGCTAGGAAACCTTCTCTCTTGTGGACTGTCTTTCCCTACAGATGAGGTGGTCAGATCAACCTCATTCTTCAATCCATTTCCAAACCTGCGTCCAGTGTTGAACAGGACGTTCCTCTTCTTCTTCTTCTTCCTCTCCTTCAAAATCAGGGTCTTCAAATCCTGTTGACCCTTGGCTAGGCTCATAACCAACTCTTGGAACTGGGCATTCTGGGCCTGGAGGGCCTTGATAGCTTGCTCAGTGGAAGGTTCAGTAGACATGATGATTGCTGAAATAAACAGCGAAGAAGATAAGTGACCTATAAAAGGGTACCTGTTTATGCAGTGCATGCGATGAAATGCATATGATTCATGTTTTCAAAGACAATTGGGATTCAAATTTGTAGACAAGAAAGGAAACACACTTTATTAGATTTAACTTCAGAATTTAAACTGTTCAACAAATTACCCTTAGGCGTTACAAGAATGGAAATACTGAAAAGTAAATAAAACCGTAAAAGAAATCATCAAAGGTCCGTCAATGCTCCCATGGCCTCTTCTTCTCAGTGCGGATATAATCATTCAGGATCCGCTCGTTCTCCAATTGCTTAGTCAGCTTCTGGATCTTGTGTTCTTGTTCATTGATCCTCTCCCGATAAGAGTCCCGTTCTTCCTGCAGTTGCGCCCAAGACCTCTTTAGTGTGCCAACATCAGTGGGTGTATGAGGATGGAGAATAGTTGGAGGAACCCCGTCTTTATCAGCAATCTCAAGAATAATAGGCCTGACAGCTTCGTACGGCATACCTAACCTCTGGGCACGGATGCGGACCCATCTGAAATATGACTCCATTGGCAGAGAAGTCTTTGGTCCCAACTCAAGTGGGTCAGATTTGTGGACTCTATCCCAAGCCCTGATGAATCTACGATGCATCTCGTCGCTATCTACCTGAAAATCAAAGACGATATGAGGTATCAACATCTCATGAGGCCCTTCTCTTATGGCTCTTCCAAACTGACGGAGAGCTAAACATGGGTTATAAGAGATTCCTCCACGGGTTCCGATCAATGGAACATTAGAATACTCTCCACAACAATCAATGACGGTCACCTCATCTAAGCCTCTGAGAGTCCAAATAATGTCATTGTTAGTAAGAGACATTATCCTATGAGCCCATCCCCTTCCTTCTTTGTTCTTCAGTATAGATTTAGGGAGGTGAGAAATGAACCACCTCGACAACAAAGGAGCACAGCACATCAAAGTTCCCCATTTTCGGGCAGTACGAGTATAGAGCTGATGAAGGATATCACCCAAGAGAGTGGGTACAGGGTTCCGAGAGATGAAGATCCTTATGGCATTAACATCAACAAAGGTGTCAGGATTTGGAAACAATACCAGACCATAGATTAAGAGATCCAGAATGACCTCGTACGCTTTGAAGTCTAAGTCATTCCAGAAACAATTAGCTTTGCCAACCAGAAACTTAGCCAAAAAGCCCTTAACTCCACTTCTAGTCTCCCAGTTAGCCATTACCTCCTCTTTGGTCAAGTGAAGGGCTGCAGCAATCTCTTCAGGCCTGAGAGTATTTTCCCAACCAGTAAATGGAGTCTGCTCCAAAACAGAGATACCAAGCAACTCAGAGAATTCTTCCAGGGTAGGGACCAGCTGGAAGTCTTGAAAGGTGAAGCAATGGTATAGCGGATTATAAAACTGGACCAAGAAACTCATCATTTGTTGGTCCCACTTTGAGGTGACTAAACCGAGAAGAGAACCATGCCTCCTGATGAAGGAAGTAGTGTCTGGAATCCTGACAACCAACTCTTTAAGCAAAGCAGGTGGTTGAACAAAGTTGAGCCGGATAGTATTCCTACGTATGGGCATCATGATGTCCTACAAAACAGAGCAAAGATGAAACCTTCTTGTCTTTGAAATGGGTTAGTCCTTATGCAGGATGTATGCAATGTTATGATGTTATATGTCATGGTAAAGGCACACCACAAGTATTCACAAAAGGCAAACATGGTAAAGGCACACAAGTCACACAAAAGAGCCCTTAGATTTCAGGCTGGCATGAAGTTTAGGTACTACCCTCTTTCAGTTTCAGTTGGTTAAGACCTGTCCTAAAAATAGTAACCGGGTTCTAGAGGATCTCACTATCACTGACTATAATTCCAGTTTGGCAACCTTTTCTTGCGGCCGGAACCATCGCGAGAGTTTAGTCTCAATGAGTGTAGCATACTGCTACTGTTCTATGGCCAAGTTGGTCAATTTAAGGTTCTAAGGTCAGTTGGTGCTTAATGACTCCTCAGAAGACCCATATTCTCCTCGTTCCAACATAAGGGATATCGGTATAGACCAAGGTGTCACACTAACGTAGCTACTTCTTCATCTGTGTCAGTCTATGCCGGACAGATCCCTTACAGTTTATTGCTACTTACCTAAAAAAGGATACCCCCAGATTCGGGTTAGGATCTATAAAACTCCGATACAAGCCCACAAAATTTTAAAAGCATACAAAGCACACAATTTAAAACACAAGTGATCTAATCCTAAGGTACACCTCGCTTATAAATATCCCCAGCAGAGTCGCCAGTTCTGTGATCGGTGGAAATAGAACTGACTATTTTTTAATGTTGGTTCGCGTTTGCGTTTGTTTTCGCAAAATGTCGCGGTAAGCAAGAGTCGCCACCGTCTTTAATTTTATCCAACAAGGAAAGGACAAAAGCACAGAAAAATTCCTTTTTGAGATGTTTCTCGGGTTCGGGAGGTAGATTATAGAAAGGGAAGGTGTTAGCACCCTTTCTATCCGTGGTTATCCACGGGCTCTTAGGTACTTTCTCACTATGTACACAAGAAAAGTTTTGCTTTTCTTGTGTTCGTGGGTTCTGAAGAAAAGTTTTGTTTGAAAACTTCGATTTAACTCTTGTTTCTGTCCTCAAGAGTGTATGAAGTGTTGTTGAAAACTTTGTTTGAAAAGTGTAAGTGCGAAAAATTTGTTTTGTTTTGAAAGAGCAAGTACCTAAGAACCTCTACCTACTCAAAAGGGAATTAAACTGTGCAAATGTCTTTTAGACAATGCTATCCCTCTATTAAGGAGTAGGTAGCACCGTCGTTAGAGTTTTCGGGTCAATTCGATTAAGGGACATGTGGTCACTAAAGCAATGTTAGGACGCCTTAGCGGTAACCCTAATGTCCTAGATCATTTTATCCGAGGCAACTGTTTTGAGGCAACTTTGATCTTTAGACAGGAGGGCAACCTCTAAAACTTACTATACTCAATGACCATGTTCGAGGCAACCAAGTGAGGCGTACCCTAGGAGTGACATGTGCAAATGTGTCAATTTTCAGTTATGTTATCTTTTTACATGTTATGGTGAGCTACGGTTGATTTTAATTTAAGAGAGATCTTGTCTTGCATAGCCTAGTTAGCATACATCTAGCAGTTAATAGTTGCGGAAAATAAAACTACGCTATTACAAGGCGTCGGGTATTTACATCGCCAAAAACAAACCCTTAAAAAGTAAATTGCGGAAAAGTAAATAAAAGCGGTAAAAAGTCCTAATTTAAAGCTATTACATCCTCGGAGCAATTGCAATTATATGGATAAAAATATGAATTAAATAAATCATACGCGCGAGAAAAATTCAATCGGGGAGTTTTAGGGTTTTGACCCTTTTTTAAGAAGGAAGGAGATTTTTTGTTATTTCTTGCATTTAATTAAATTAAACCTAAACTAATCAATTAATTAAATAAATAAAAGATATTTTTTTGGTTTTTTAGAATATTTAAGGAAACAAAAATAAAAACGATTAAAATGGTTAAAACCTAATTCTACACCAATTTTTATTTATTGCAAAAATATTAATATTATGCCTAATTAAAACTAAACAAATTATGTTAATATTTATTTACAAAATAAACTAATTAAATAAATAAAAATATTGTATTTTTTTGTTTTCTGATTTTATTAAGAAAATGTTAATTATTTTAGTTAGTTGTTAATTAAGAATTAATAAAAACAAATTAAATAAAAAATATAAAAGAGAAGAAGAAATAAACCTAGGGGGTGCTGGGCCTGATTTGGGAGTGACAAGAGAAATTCTGAAGCCCATTAACATTCCAGCCTCATTTGACTTTTCAGTTTATCCACGCGTATGTTGACCAGGGAGTATGGTGGTCCTTCATCCATGACCACTGGATCTAGGTCTAGAGCCATCTGGCATTTTGAGGTTTGACGTGCATGGTGGACCAACGCCTTAGAGAGTACATGGGATCACCTGCAGAAAAAGATCAAATAAGTGTTTTGGGGGACCTGGGATTCGAACCCAGGTCCCAAGGGTATCCCACTCGCGTTTCCACCAACTGAGCCACGCTGCATCTTTGTTATTAATATATACAACAAATATTATATTGATAATCAATCAACTATGCCTGGAAAAAAATAAAAGCGCGCATTTTTAAAACCCACGAACCAGATGACCACACGTCATCATCTTCAACCTTTGTCATGCATAATTAGAATCAGATAGCGGGGGTTTTTAACCTCCACTACCTCCCTGCACGAAAAATAGCGAATAGACACACAGCAAAAAGAAATATTTGGCGAGGTGTGTGTTCTAATCGTCTTGGTCTCACGAATTCAACCATGTATCCCATTGGTTCCAATTTTTCCTGGATTAGAAAGCCCTATTTGAAAGCTTGAAAACCCTAGAAATTCAATCATGGCATCTCTCGATTTAGGGCACTATGGTTCAATTCAGTCATTCCATTAGCTTTGTATGGTCTCTAGCAATGCAAAACAATCACAAAAACATGTCAAATGCATATGAATTAAGAAATACAGTTTTGAATAGGAAGTGCAAACCGTGAGATGGTATCTTGTGATTCCTTAAGCTTTAGTGCTTGAATTTGATTGCAAATCACTCCTGGTACTTCCTGCAATGTGTTTGGATGGACAAGGCACCTTGAATTGGCCTAAATTGCAAGAACAAGTTTTGAGTTTTCTTGAAATTTCTTGAATTTGATATGGCAGTTCTGCAGTCTTTCAGTCGTGAATTAGGTTATGGTTGGCTTGCTTGCATATAAGGGAATCAGTTTAGGTCAAAATTTGGACCCATACCCATGTGCATTGAAGATTAAATCTTTGATTGATAAATCAAATATTCTTGATTTTTCATGATTGAACAAGTTGCCAAAATTGGATATTTTTGTATCTTTTTGCTTGTGCACGAATTGGTCAGCATATTTGGATCATATTTGGCTCACAAATTGATTTAAGAATCAAATCTTTTATTTTCTTATGATTTAAATTAATTAAATGAATTAATATGTATTAAAAATCCATTTAATCAATAAATTTAAGAAAATAAATCCAATTTAACTTGGTGGGTCGTGCATAGGTCATGGGTGAAGTTTCAAAAAGAGATTTGAGGCCCATTAGCAAAAAGAAGGTGTTTTGAGCAAAGTTGACTTTTGCAAATTCATGAAATTTGTCAAACTTCTCCAATGCATAATTTGCTCAATTTTGATCATATGACCATGTTCTTGGACATTTTGGAAAGCTCCTGAAGTCCTCTAACCAATGCTTTTGGTCCCATGTCATTTGGATTTACCAATCTCAAGTTATGGCCTTTGACCCAAAGTGTACTTTTGTTGACTTTTGAAATTGACCTATAATGTAAAAATTTGTAACTTTTTGTGAGAGCATTTCTTGATCTTGGAGTGTGAAGATGGATTGTAGGAACTTTCATCCTCTTCAAAATGAGCTTTGGATGGAATATTTCTGATAAACCATGAAAGAGTTATGCCCTTGCCAAAGTACAGTTGACTTTTCTGCTGTCCAAAAATAGTAACTTTTGCATCTTGATGATTTTTGAGTTATTCTTGTGGGATCATGATCAAGACTTGATCAAATGATGATTGTGAACTCAAACATAAGATGTTGACCAAGAATTCTGACTTTTGTCTGCAAAATAACCATTTTGCCCTTGTAGTTGACTGTAGATCTAATGGAGCTTTTGACTGTGCAAACTGGCACTGTGAGTCTTGAAACCTGGCATGTAGGTGCTTGAGAATGTATATAGGCCTATGAGACTTGATTGAACTATTGAAAACCCCAAATTCCTTAAAAGAACCAAAACCCTAATTTTGAATTGACTGCCTTAGGAGGTGATTTGACTGTACAACCCTTGAGCAATCTTGAGCAATTTGAAGATCATTCTTGACAAATCTTGAGGAATATGGGAGGGAAATTTTTGGGGTACAACAGTGGAAAAATGACTACCAAAGGGCATTTGAAAGTATTAAAGAATATCTGCTTGAACCTCCTATCTTTCTCCCTCCTATTGAGGGAATACCATTGATTATGTATCTGACAGTGTTAGATAATTCCATGGGCTGTATTTTGGGACAACAAGATGAAACAGGGAAGAAAGAGTATGCCATTTATCATCTCAGTAAAAAGTTTACTGATTGTGAGTCGCGGTATTCCATGCTGGAAAAGACATGTTGTGCTCTGGTTTGGACGGAAAAACATTTGCGATGGTATATGTTGAATCACACTACTTGGTTAATCTCCAAAATGGATTCAATCAAGTACATTTTTGAAAAGTCTGCTCTTACTGGGAGAATTGTCCGCTGGCAGATGCTGTTATCTGAATATGACATCAAATACCGCACTCAAAAAGCTATTAAAAGCAGTGTGTTGGCATATTATCTTGCTCACCAACCAGTTGATGATTATCAGTCTGTGATGTATGATTTCCCCGATGAGGACGTGATGTTTCTGAAAGTGAAAGATTATGATGAACCATTGCCTGAGGAAGGTTCTGATCCTGAATCTTGCTGGAGCATGATATTTGATGGAGTTGTGAATGCTTATGGTAAAGGAATTGGTGTTGTGATTGTCACTCCACATGGATCACACATTCCTTTTATTGCAAGGTTGACATTTGATTGTACTAATAATATGGCAGATTATGAGGCTTACATCATGGGTATCGAGGAAGCTATTGATCTCAAAATTAAAAATTCTAGATGTGTATGGCGATTCATCTTTGGTAATAAATCAGATTAAAGGAGAGTTGGATACTCGTCACCCCGTCTTGATCCCTTACAAAGATTGTGCTAGAAGATTGTTACCCTTCTTTAATAAAGTTGAATTCCATCACATCCCCAGAGACGAAAATCAAATGGCGGATGCTTTGGCAACTCTGGCTTCTACGTATCAAGTGAATACTTGGAATGATATACCTTGAATTATAGTTCGGCGACTGGCTGGACTCGCTCATGTGTTTACAACAGAAGAGGTAGCAGATGAGAAATCTTGGTATTACGATATCAAGCATTTTCTCCAGACTCAGGAATACCCGATTGGTGCATCGAATAAAGATAGAAAGACATTGAGAAGATTGGCTGGCAATTTATTCCTCAGTGAAAATGTGTTGTACAAGAGAAATTATGACATGGTCTTACTCAGATGCATGGATAGACACGAAACAGACATGTTGATGCATGAGATTCATGAAGGTTCATTTGGCACGCATGCCAATGGGCATTCGATGGCTAAAAACATGCTAAGGGCAGGTTACTATTGGCTGACAATGGAATCTGACTGTTACAGATTTGCAAAGAAGTGCCATAAATTCCAGATGTATGCGGACAAGATTCATGTGCCTCTGACACTTCTAAATGTTATTTCTTCCTCGTGGCCTTTCTCTATGTGGGGTATTGACATGATTGGAATGATAGAACCCAAAGCTTTAAATGGACACCGTTTTATCTTGGTAGCAATTGATTAATTCACCAAATGGGTGGAAGCTGCTTTATATGCTAATGTTACTAAGTAGGTGGTAGTGCGCTTCATTAAGAATAATCTTATATGTCGGTATGGTGTGCCGAGCAGAATCATCACCAAAAATGGCTCGAATCTAAACAACAAGATGATGATAGAACTTTGTGAATAATTCAAGATTGTCCATCATAATTCATCTCCGTACAGGTCGAAGATGAATGGGGTTATTGAAACTTCTAATAAGAATATCAAGAAGATTATCCAGAAGATGGTTGTTACTTATAAAGATTGGCATGAAATTCTCCCTTTTTCTTTACATGCATATCGGACATCTGTCCACACTTCAACAGGAGAAACCACATTCTCCCTTGTGTGTTGAATGGAAGTGGTGCTCCCAATCGAGGTTGAGATTACCTCTTTGTGTGTGATAATGGAAACCAAGTTTTCAGAGGCTGAATAGATCCAGAACAGGTTTGACCATTGAATTTGATCGAAGTGAAGAGAATAATGGCTTTGTGTCATGGGCAGTTATATCAGAAGAGGGTGAAGAAAGCTTTTAATAATAAGGTTAAACCTCGTGAATTCAGAGAAGGCGACCTCGTGCTCAGGAAGATCATGTCTTTTAACGTTGATTCTAGGGGCAAGTGGAATCCCAATTTTGAAGGCCTATATGTTGTCAAAAAAGCCTTCTTTGGCGGTGCATTAATTCTTGAAACTATGGATGGCGAGGAGTTCCCACGTCCCATGAATGCTGATGTAGTCAAGAAATACTTCGCCTAAAGAAATAAAAGAACAACTCACTAAGTTGAAAACCAGAAAGGGCGACTTAGGCAAAAAGGAGCATCTCGGTAGACCAAAAACCCGAAAGGACGGTCTAGGCAAAAATTAGAGACATAAACAGAATAAAAATTTCCCGCTAAGTTGAAAACCCGCAAGGGCAGCTTAGCAAAAGTTAGGGACTTTCTTGGTAAGTAACTACATCATACAAGACTTGATCATTGAAGCAACAATCTTCTTGGATCCTCACCATACATCAACAGAAGCTGCTGCTCAGAATTTCAAAGTTGCTAGAGGAAATAGTGGTCATTGTATCTCAATGTATTTTTTCCATTATATATTACCATTTTCCAAACTTTGTAATCATCTGTGGAGTCTCGCCATTCGCAGACTACCATTCTATCAATAAAATTTGAGCTTTTACCCAATTCTTTTTATTTCTTATTTTTATTCAGCTTACAAAGACTCCATTTATTATTGATAATAATTTTCAAAGAAAAAAGATTAAATAACAAAATTATTTTTCAAAAAGAATTTACAACTTACTTTTAGTTTAGATTTTGTGCTTCAAGAGGAAAACAAAAGTGGTGATCCCAGGTGTGATACGGTGGCAGAACCGATTGTTTTAGAAAATGCTGGTTTGCGTTTTGCGTTTGTATTCGCAAAATGTCGCGGTAAGCAAGAGTCGCCACCGACTTTTATTTTATCCAACTGGAAAGGAAAAAAAGCACAGAAAAATTCCTTTTTCGAGATTTTAAGTACGGGGGGGTAGATTATAGAAAGGGAAGGTGTTAGCACCCTTTCTATCCTTGGTTTTCCATGGGCTCTTAGGTACTTGCTCATCTTTTTAAATTGCTTGTGTGTGTTTGTTTTGAAAAGTTTTGTTTTACTTCGTTTTAACCCTTGTTTCTGTCCTCAAGAGTGTTACGAAGTTGTTTTGAAAACTTTGTTTGGAAAAAGTGTTTGGTGTGAAAAAAGTTTGATTTGAGTAAGTACCTAACAGTTATCTACCTACTCGAAAAAAGATTGTTTCTATTCTTTTTTCCTTTAGACAATGCTATCCTACTATTGAGAAATAGGAAGCACCGTCGTTGGAGTTGTAAGGGTCAATTCGTAAGGGACATACGATCACTAAAGCAATGTTAGAACATCTTAGTAATAACCCTAGTGTCTTAAGATCATATTCGAGGCAACATTTCCGAGGCAACCTTTCCGAGGCAATATTTCTAAGGCAACATTTCCGAACGGGACATTTGATCTTTGTTTAGACAAGAGAGCAACCACTAAGACATCCTATACTTAATGACCGTTTACCGAAGGCAACTGAAGTGAGAGTATACCCTAGGAGTGCGCATGTGCGAGTGATTTGATTTCAGTTATTATCTTTGTGCATTAGGGTTTTCTAGCCATTTTAAATTATCATGCAATCTTGTCATATAATCCTATCAACATACATCTAAACAGTTAATATTTGCAACAATTAAAGTGCGAGAAAATAAAACTACGCTATTACAAGGCTTCGGGGAGGGGGATTAATTACACAACCAAAAACTCGGGGAAAAGCATAAGTAAAAGAAAATCCTAGTTTAAACTATTACATACCGTGAGCAGTTACATTAATATTATGAAAATAATAAAACGCGCGCGATGAATTGAATGAAAAGGAATTAGGGTTTTGATCCCATCTAAACCTAATTGAAAGAAAAAATCATTTTTTGTGTTTTGTGTTATTTTTTAGAAAATAAAAGTTTAATTGAATAAATAAATAAAAAATTACTAATTAATTTTAATTTTAAGAAAAAAATAACTAAATTAACCTATTTTTGTATTTTTTGGTTTTGAGAAAAGAAATAAAAATTAAGTCAAAAGTCAACCCTAATTTTCTAATTTGATTTTAATTATATACAAAAAGTTAGAATTAACCTAAATTAAATTAAACTAACATTAAGTTAAATTTGATAAACTAAAAAACCTAATTCTAAATTTTGTGAAACTTGATTTTAGGATTTTTTTTTCTTGGTTATTTTAAATAAGGGTAATTTTGGTGTTGATAAAAAAAGCAGAATAACTGAAGAAAGGAAAATTAGAGAAAAATAAGAAATAACTCAAGGGCCTGCTGTCAGCGGCTCTGATCAGAGGATGATGATCCAAAGGATGGTGGTCTAGAGGATGGTGATACTGGGCCTGCTCCTGGCTAGTGGATCCAGCAGATCAGGACCAGAGGATGCTTGATCTGGTCCTAGTTGATGGGTCTAGAAGATGACCAGAGGATGCTTGATCTGGTCCTGGTTGATGAGTCGAGAAGATGACCCTCAGAAAGTACAGGCGCTAGATCTGGTGAACACAAAGGGGGAAAATGCCAAAAGCTCACGCCTGGGATCGAATCCAGAATCATGAGCTTCTGACTTCCTTCTTCTGACTAACTGCGATGGGTGTTAGTTCATCAATACAATAGAAACAAACAAATAGATCAGAACTACAGGCTTCTGGCCAGAATAAACGCGCCAGAATTTAAACCGGCCAGTAAAGTTATGACACACCATCGTCTTCTTCCCTAGATATGTCGTTTAAAACTCTGAACCTTTAAAGCGTGTTTCGAGGCTTGAGGAAGCTTGCTAATGGTTGCAATATGATCCAGGGATATCCAGCAAACGATTGGGATGCCTGGAATGCCTTGAAGTGATCTGAAACGTGGAAATCAGTTTGCCACTTTTCTTGAATTTTTTGAAACTTGCTTTCTCTTTTGCACGCCTCCAACCTCTTTGTTTTTGGTCTTCAATTGTCCCTTATGTATCCAAGAATGAATTAGGGTTGCAAACTTGTATCAAATCTCCCTCAATTATGATTATTGATTCATGATTTGATCCATTGTGCAAATCTTTCCAAATCAAGCAAAATGCAAGCGTTTTGTGTCCATTTGAACCTTGCACGATTTGATCTCACTTCCAGCTGTGTAATCAACCTAAACATGCACAAAATCTCAAGATTTGATTAGATTTTGATATTTTTACTATTTTATATTGATTTTATTTGATTTAATTGAAATAAAATCAAAATAAATAACAAAAATAAAATAATGACAAGTGGAAGGGCTCATGGGTCTGGGACACATTACAAACTCAGTGCAAGCATAAAAAGTTGGGCCAATTTGGCAAAAATTGCAATTTGGGACACATTTGACTTTTGGCAATTTTGCAAAAAGGGTCAACTTTACCAATGCATAAATCCCTCAATTTTGACCCTAGACATGTGTTCTTGTACTTTTTAGAAAGCTTAAGATATCCTATAAGCAACCCTTTTAGTCTCATCTCAATTGAGTCTTCCATGTTCATGTATGAAGCTTTGACCCAAAAGGTGTTTTTGTTGACTTTTCAAAATGACCTATAATGTCCAAAATTATATCTTCTTGTGAGTGCATATTTTGAACTTGGGAGCTGAAGATGGATTGTAAGGGATTACATCCTCTTCAAAATGAGCTTTGGATGGGTCATTTTTGATAAAGTATGGGAAAGTTATGCTTGGTCAAAGTTGAGTTGACTTTTCCTACAAAACCCTAATTTAGCAGCTTTTGGATTTTGATTAATTGTGAGAAATCCTTGAGGAATCATTATAAACCCTTGATCAAATGATGAATAATACTTCAAAATTAGGATGTTGACCAAAAATCTTGAAGTTTGACTGTATGTGGATCACAGTTGACTTTTGCCCTAGCATAGTCGATTTTCAGGCCTTTGAGCAATTGACTGAGCAAATTTTCTATGCAAGGCTTGAAACTTGACATGGATTATCTTGAGAACATATTAGGATAATGGTGAGAATTTGGGATCCTTTGGACTCAAACATCTTGATGCAAAATGAAACCCTAATTTGAGGTAGACTGCCTTATGAGAGGTTTGTCTGGTCAACCCATGGACCTCCTTGAGAAATTTGAGGACCTCACTTGAAATGTATTGAGAAATATGGGAGGGAAAATTTTGGGGTACAATAGCTGCCCCTGTTCAATCTTCTTACACCTGAGGATATAGGTTGGCTTGTCTGCCTTTCGTGATCCGAAGGTGGAAGATGATTGAACACTAAAGTGCCCAGAAATTTGCACTCGCATGAAGTGGTACTGGTCTTGCAATATCAGGAATGGGCTTATAGATGCCATTTGGAGGTTGATGTTGGAAGATGGGCTTAAAGATGCCATCAGAAGAAGTGTCGATCGCATAAGAGATTCCTTTGCGAGAACCCGTACACCTGTTGTTGAGGAGGACTACGCTGGGGAATGTTGGTCTTTGTCTCGAGAGAAATAGAGTTTTAGGAACTTCAGTTGTCCGTTACTCTTATTGGGGAATCATCTCTTAGTCGAGGAGGTGAAAATAAACTGCTATTTGGTCGTGCTCCAGGCTTTACAGTGATTTGTTGAGGAAAATAAGACTGACTGCTATCTGGTCGTGCTCCAGGCTTTACAGTGACTTACTGGGGAGATGAGATTAGACTTGCTATCTGGTCCTCTTCTAGGCTTTGCAATTTCTCATTTCTTATATGTTCGTGCTCCAGGCTTCAGAAGGAATCAAGTGGTTATTCTGTCGCATCTGGGCTTCAACTTGAGTTTAAGGCTTACCAATATCCGGTCGATTTCCGGGCTTCATAGTAATTGGCCGGGTAAACTGCTATTTGGTCGGATTCTAAGCTTCGCAGTACCTGATACTGTTATTTGGTCGTGTCCCAGGCTTCAGTGTCATTTGCTGCTATCTGGTCGTGCTCCAGTCTTCACAGTGTCTTATACCATTATCTGGTCGATTCCAAGCTTCATGGTATCTTTTATTGCTATCTTGTCGATTTCCAGGCTTCACAATAACTTATTGAGGGTTAAGTTATTTTCTGGTCGATTTCCAGGCTTCATAGCTTGTATTTAAGGGATACCACTATCTGGTCGATTCCAGGCTTCGTAGTATTTTGGAGAACTCAAGATATTATTCGGTTGATTTCCAGGCTTCATAGCTTGGACTGGAATAGAAATCTTAGTATCGATTTGACTGAACCAGAGAATACTTGACATAACTTGATTGCATCTTTACCTGAAAGGTAAAGAGTTAGTCGTATGTAATGTCATGATGTATGAAATGTATTGAGTAATGATGTTCTCAAAATAAATGAGATTGTGTTGTATGATTCATATGCGCATGCTACGATGTATGGATATGCAATGCTTTTATGATATTCTCCAGCTGGGGAAAATAAATCATGGACTGTTGTTGGAGAGTATAAGGAGTTAAGTTCTTCGTTCTCGCTGGGGATAGTAACCGAAGATGATTAGATGGAGACTTGTGTTCATTCTGCTCGAGAATAATCCGCCGGGGGAGACTCTGCTTGAGAACAAATTGGCGAGAGAATGACTCTGTGGGGAAGAGAGATACTTTGTTGGATGATCTGCCGATTTGGGGAAATGACTCCGCTGGGGATGAATTGTCATTATTGGTGATAATGAACCCTGTCGGGGATGAACTTATCTTGCTGATGATAGATAAATTCTACTTGGGGAGAATTTTGCTGACTTATTCGTGATTATGAACCTCGGCTGGGGAAAGTTGTCCCCACCATCTTTGGATACTTCCTACTCTGCGGGGAGTGTATGTACCTTTAGTTAGATCCTCAAGCTGGCTCTATCCCTGTATCTGGTGGGTAGAGCAACAATAAGGTTCGGACACTTCTTGTTTGCCCTTGTTCCTGGAATTTCGAGTAATTGTCTTTCGTTTCACATGTAAGTATTTATGAGCAGCAATTATTTTCAAATGCATATATCAAAAATGAACCATTGGACGTTCTTGCAAAACAAAACAGAAAAAGAAAAGACAAGTTGAAATTTCTTGTGAAAATGAATTGTATTGATTTTTTGAAGTTGGCCTGTAATAGGCGTTTTTGTACAAGAGGCTAACGTCCTAGTAGGAGAACGCCGTCGTAGGATATAAAATTTGTAAAAAAGAAAGAAAAACAGCTATGTGAAACAATCCCACTAGGTTCTAACTCTGCTATTACCGTTATATCTTTGAGCGTCTCATTACTTTGCTACTTGGTCGAAGGTAGATCATATTGATTGGCACCGTGCGAGCTTGATAGTCGATATTGAAGTTTGGTCGCAAGATGATCCAATAAGACATAGTGTTACGCTTCAATCCCTAATTTTTTCCTGGACCGCCCTTTCGGGTTTTCAGTCCACCAGGATACCCTTTTTTACCCAAGCCGCCTTTTCAGGTTTTCGACTTGCCGGGTGTATAGTTTTTTCATTTTCATCCCTTACTTTTGCCCGAACCCTTTTGGTTCGCCGGGAAGCCCTTATGTTTGCCTAGGTAAGTCAACCTAGCGGGTCTTTGATTATGCGTAGTATTTTTTCACTGTGTCTTCATTGACGGGGTGAGGAAGGTCGTCTCCATCCATGGTGGTTAGAATCATAGCTCCTCCCGAGAAAATGTTCTAAACCACAAATGGCCCTTCGTATGTGGGGGTCCATTTTCCCCTAGGATCACCTTGCGGCAGTATGATGCGTTTGATCACCAGATCCCCGACTTGATATTCTTGACGTCTGACTTTCTTATTAAAGGCCTTGATCATTCGCTTTTGATACGTCTGACCATGACAAATAGAAGTAAGCCTCTTTTCATCGATTAAGTTCAGCTGGTCAAGTCGGGTCTGGATCTAATCATCTTCACTCAAACCTGCATCCTTCATAATCCGGAGAAAGGGTATCTGGAATTCGATGGGTAGGACTGCTTCCATGCCATACACCAGAGAATAGGGTGTTGCCCCTATCGACGTCTGTGCTAAGGTGCAGTACCCATGAAGAGCGAACGATAACATCTCGTGCCAGTCTTTGTACGTCACTGTCATCTTCTGCACAATCTTCTTGATATTCTTGTTAGCTGCTTCAATAGCCCCATTCATCTTCGGCCGGTAGGGAGAAGAGTTATGATGTTGTATCTTGAACTGCTTGCAGAGTTCGGTGATCATTGTATTGTTGAGATTTGTACCATTGTCCGTAATGATTTTCTCTGGTACACCATATCGATAGATCAGATTGTGTCGGATGAACCGCGTCACGACGTTCTTGGTTACTGTAGCGAAGGAAGCTGCCCCAACCCACTTCGTAAAGTAATCAATAGCTACCAGAATGAAACAATGTCCGTTGGACACAGTAGGTCTGATCTCGCCGATCATGTCGATGCCCCACATTGCAAAAGGCCAAGGAGCTGTCAAAAGATTTAGAGGAGCTGGAGGTACATGCACCTTATCAGCATAGACTTGGAACTTATGATAGGTCCGAGAATGCTGATAACAATCGGCTTCCATAGTGGACCAATAATATCCTGCCCACAGGATTTTTTCGCCATGGTATGTCCACTGGAATGAGTTCCGAAGGTACCTTCATGTAACTCTTCCATGATCCTTTCTGCCTCGGTTTTGTCCATACATCGCAGTAAGGTTGAATCATGGTTACGTTTATAAAGGATACCATTGCTGATGAAGAACTTTGCAGCGAACCTTCTCAGATAATTCTTATCATTAACAGATGCCCACTCGGGGTATTCTTGAGTCTCAAGATACCTCTTTACCTCGTGAAACCAGGGTTTATCTGCTACCTCTTCAGTCTCAATATCATAGTAATGTGCGGGTTCGTCCAACCTCTCAATGGTGATCTGGGGAGCTTCATTGTCCCACCTGACTTTGAACATAGAAGACATGGTAGCTAGCACGTCCGCTAACTGGTTCTCTTCTCTCGGAAAGTATTCAAAGGTTATCTCCTCAAAGTGTGGGAGCAACGTCAATACTAACTCTTTGTAAGGAATAAGATTTGGCTGCTTCGTATCCCACTCTCCTTAGATCTGACTGATCACTAGATAGAATCTCCGAATACACTCAAGAACTTAATCCTTAGGTCAATAGCATCTCGAAGATCCAGGATACACGCTTCATAATCCACCATATTGTTGGTGCATTTGAAACATAGTCGAGCGGTGAATGGAGTATGACAACCCTCAGGAGATATGATCACAACGCCAATGCCATTACCCAACGCGTTAGATGCTCCATCAAAATACATAGACCATCGGGATCCTTCCTCAGGTCCTTCATCCGGTCCATATTCTTCACAGTCGGTCACTAACATGATGTTCTCATCTGGGAACTCGAACTTCATGGATTGGTAGTCATCCACGGCCTGATGTGCCAAATGATCCGCCAATACACTCCCCTTGATTGCTTTTTGGATGGTGTATTGGATATCATACTCAGTGAGGATCATCTGCCATCTTGCTATTCTTCCGGATAGGGCGGGCTTCTCGAAGATATACTTGATTGGATCCATTTTTTATATCAATAAGGTGGTGTGAGTCAACATATATTGTCTCAGCCGGCGAGCAGCCCTTGCCAAAGCGCAGCAAGTTTTCTCGATCAATGAGTATCGGGTCTCACAGTCGGTAAACTTTTTGCTAAGGTTGTAAATAGCGTGCTCTTTTCGGCCAGACTCGTCATGCTGCCCGAGCACACACCCCATTGAATTATCTAGTACTGTCAAGTATAATATCAAAGGTCTTCCTTCAACTGGAGGCATCAGAATTGGTGGCTCTTGAAGATATTCCTTGATCCTTTCGGAAGCAGTCTGACATTCATCATTCCATTTTACCACTTGATCTTTCTTCAGCAGCTTGAAGATTGGCTTACAAGTAGCAGTCAGATGTGAAATGAATCGGGAAATGTAGTTCAGATGTCCCAAAAAGCCTCTGACTTCTTTTTCTGTGCGGGGAGCCAACATCTCCTGTATGGCCTTTACCTTGGAAGGGTCTACCTGAATACCTTTATCACTGACGATGAAACCTAGCAGCTTACTAGACCTTACCCCGAAGGCGCACTTGTTCGGGTTCAACCTCAGCTTGTACGTCTTCAACCTCTCGAACAGTTTCTGGAGATGGTCAAGGTGCTCTTCCTTAGTCTGGGACCTTGCTATCATGTCATCAACATAAACTTAGATCTCATGGTGAATCATGTCGTGGAACAAAGCGACCATGGCGCATTGATAAGTTACCCCAGCATTCTTCAATCCGAACGGAATGACTTTATAGAAAAAGGTACCCTACTGTGTAATGAAGGTTGTCTTCTCCATGTCCTCGGGAGCCATCTTGATCTGATTGTAACCATAAAAACCATCCATTAAGGAGAAGATCTTATGCTGCACGGTGTTGTCGATCAGAACATCGATGTGAGGAAGTGGGAAATCATCTTTGGGGCTTTCCTTGTTCAGATATCTATAGTCCATAGACATTTGTACCTTACCATCTTTCTTAGGCACCAGAACAACATTGGAAACCCACTGCGGATAAGAAGTGACAGCTAAAAATCCCGCGTCGAACTGTTTCATGACCTCAGCTTTAATTTTCTCAGACATCTCAGGGCACATGTGGCGAACTTTCTATTTTACCGAAGGAAAGTCTTCTTTAGTTGGCAAGCGGTGTACCACAATATCAGTGTCCGAACCAGGCATGCCTTCATAGGACCAGGCGAAGATATCGACATAGTCACGTAGCATCTGTATCAACCGTTGCTTGACACTACGTTCCAGATTTGCACCTATCTTGACCTCTTTCCTGTCTTCCTCAGTACCCAAATTCACTGATTTAATTGGCTCTTCATGAGGCTGTATGGCCCTTTCTTCCTATTGTAGTAGTCTAGCAAGTTCTCCAGGAACCTCACAATCATCCTCACCTTCGTCCTCGGCTTGGTTGATCGGATTTTCGAAGTCATAACTGGCAGTAGCAGAGTTGTTATCAATGGGATCTAGAGTGGATATGGATTTGCATTATGATACGTGAGTGTTGTAAGAGAATAGCTGTTTTTGATAAAGCGAGAGACAGAAAAAAAGAAGAAAAAAAAACAAGGAGCGCAAAATTTGTAATGCAAGAAATGTCCAATGTTTTATTAATGATATATGAAATGACAAATAATAAGCCCTCACAAGCAAAGCCAAGATGCCTCGGGCAAGGAACCGGGCCATAAAGTTTTAAACTGTTTATTATAAACTTCAAAACAAAAGTCAATTACTGTGTGTTGTACCCCAAAATTTGCCCTCCCATATTCTTCAAGAAATTGCCAAGTCAAGCCTCAAAATTCCCCAAGGGTTGCACAGTTCAAGGGCCTCCTAAGCAGTCAAAATTAGGGTTTTGGTCCTGATCAAGAAAATGAAGTTTCCAAAGGTCCAATCAAGTCCCACATGCCTATAAACATGGTCAAGCATCTTCATACCAAGTTTCAAGACTTTCAGCACAAAATTGCACAGTCAAAACCCTAATTGCACTACAGTCAACTGTAGGGGCAAAATGGTCATTTGACAGTCAAAAGTTCAAATTTTTGGTCAACATCTCATTTTGAAGCCACAAACATCATTTGATCAAAGCTTGATCATGATTCTCAAAACATGGCTCAAAAATCATCAAGATGCAAAAGTTTCCTTATTTGGACAGTTGAAAAAGTCAACTGTAAATTGACCAGGGCATAACTTTCACATGGATTATCAGAAAAATTCCATCCAAATCTCATTTTGAAGAGAAAGACATTTCCTACAACTCATCTTCATACTTCAAGTCCAAGAAATGCTCTCACAAAAAGTTATCAGTTTCAACATTATAGGTCATTTTCAAAAGTCAACAAAAAGGGACTTTAAATCAAAGGCCATAAATTGATATTGGTAAATCAAAATGACATGGGACAAAAGACATTGGTTAGAGGACTCAAAGACCTTTCCAAAATGTCCAAGAACATGAGCAAAGCTTAAAAATTGAGCAAGTTATGCCTTGTGGAAGTTGGGAAATGTTTGGATATTTTGAAAAGTCAACATTGATTCAAATGACCTAAAATTGCTAATGGGCCTATTTTTCTTCCACAATTCATCATCCAAAGCATACACACGACCATTTGGCCCAAAGGGAAGTTTTTCTCCATTTTTATTTATTTGAATTTTTTATTATTAATAATTCATTTAATTAAATAAAATACATGAAAAATACAAAACTAATGAAGTAAAATCTTTTTGTGCAGAAAATACTCTCATTGGACACTCAAGATTCGTGCATAATCATTTGTGGAAAGTTTTGGCATGATTTGGTATCAAATTGCATGAAAAAGATTGGAAAAACTAATGCTTGAAAATCAAATATTGAACAATCAAATCTTGGATTCTTTTGATCAGATTTTTGTCCTAAATCATTACTACATATACAAGGAACACAACCCTAATGCCATTGACCACTAAGCTGCGCAGAAAACACCATTGGCAAACTTGAAAACTATCAAAAAAACTCAATTCTGAAAACACTTTTGCAGGGCGATTCAAGACCAAATAGTGATTCCATTAGCTTCCTTGAGGAATATAGAACGTGTTCCAATCAAAATCGATCATCCCCACGCCCAGAATTGGTATACAGAAATCCAGTTTTCTCATATTTTTTTCAAAATCGTATTTCAAGATTTAGACGTTTTCATGGCATTTTGATTGTGTATTTATACTGAGTAATGTATTCTGAAGCTAACCATATGGATTAATCGTATTTTTATGCACTATACGCAAATATGCCATTGTTGTTCATTAGGGTTTCCAGGACCTTGGATTAGGGTTTTTCAAATAAGGAAAAATTGGCGTTCAAGACTTAGCCTACTGAAACAAGCATGGTTGGACGATCATGAATCCACCCTCGCGCTCAATTTATGAGCGTCCTAGAGCTAATCGCTATTTTGGATTATGGCCTCTTCTGGAACGGTGCCAAAACTGTTGCCAATCTCTTTGTTTCAGGGAATGAAGAAGAAGAAGATGAGGTGGCCTTCAGCGATTGGATTGTTTGAATCGCGCGCGCGAAAAAAGAAGCATTTAACGTTTTTGTTTTATTATATTTATTTATTATGTTACTTACAGATATGCAAGACAGCAGGGTTGGCAAGCGCGCTCATTGGTAACATTCAGGACCTGGGTTCGAGCCCCAGGTCCTCACCCCCTTTCACATTATTTTTCAATTAATAATTATATGCAGTTTCAGCCTAAAGGACACACCATACGCTCCTCCATCAAGTCGTCCATACGTTCAATATCATCAATCCAAGGGCGTAGAGTTGAGGAACATGATGCACCCTAGTCAACGCGTGTACACGCGTCCTGAAAAGTCAAAGAGGCCAGCAATTTAATTGGGCCAGATTTCTAAAAGACTAACCTCCTATTTGGGGTCTGAACCCCCTAGGTTTGCCAATTTTTTTTACTTTCTTTATTTTTTATTATTTATACTTTCTTTTAATTATTGTTTTACTAATTAATTTAATATTTTCATAAAATATAAAAAAACACATAAAAATCAGAAAAGAGAAAAAATAATGAATATTTTTATTTTAGTATTTGTAAATAAAGTCCATTAATTAATTAGGTTTTAAATTAGGTTTTAATTTTAAATTTTTTTAATAAAAATCTAAAAAATATAGAACTAGGGTTTAATTAATTTTCATCTTTTTTTCTTTTATTCCATAATAATTAAATATTAGATATTTATTTTTATAATTAAATTGTATATAAAAATTAGGGTTAATTTTAGGTTAAAAATTTCAACATTTTTTATAATAAAACAAAAATTGTAGAATTAGGGTTGGCATTTAATTTCAATTAATTTTTTCATTAAAAACATAAAATACCAAAAACAATTTCTTTTCTTTTTTTAATTAATTAATTCCATCATTAATTTAACTTTGCAAAAAGGGTCCAACGCCCTCGTTTAATTCTTATTAATTCGCATATTTATTTTATTTCGTTTAAATATTTATGTATCTCTCCCAAGGCCTTGTAATTAATTGCTCGCACTTTACTTTTCATTATTTCTTTACTTTTCTGTCAAATCGGGTTCAAGAAATTTTGGCGATGTGGACCCGCGCCTTTTGTAATAGCTTTAGAACTTTACTTTTCTCGCAATTTTTGAACTGTTAATCAAGGCATGAAAGAATGTATGGACAAAAATAAAAATAAGCGCTAGATCACCAATAACATGACAAAAGACAAAATAACTGAACATGACACACAAATCACACACCACCCCTAGGGTACGCCTCACTGTTGCCTTGCCTCGAAAGGTGATCGTCGAGTAGAGGATGTCTTAGTAAGTCCTCATGATCCGGGAACCTGGCATGAGGGTAGCTTCTAAGGTGTCTTCCCATTGCTCTGGTGATCACCATGTCCCGAACCTCGAATTGACCCGAACACCTCCAACGGTGGTGCTACCTACCTCTCAATGGTGGGATGGCACTACTTTAAAGGACATCTACACAGACGAATTCCTTAGGGTAGGTAGACGACTATAGATACTTGCTCTAAATTTCAAAACAAATCAAAAATACTTTTCACACCGACACCTTTTCAAAAAGCTTTCGAAAGCAATTTTTCAAACACTCTTGAGGACCGATACAAGAGTCGAACTGGAATTTTCAAAGAAACTTTTTAAAACCCACAGTTGAAAAGCAAACAAACCATTTTTGAAAACACAATGAGCAAGTATCTAAGAGCCCATGGATAACCATGGATAGAAAGGGTGCTAACACCTTCCCTTTCTATAACCTACCTCCCGAACCGAGAGCAATCTCTATAAGGAATTTTTCTGTGCTTTTGTCCTTTCCATTTGGAGAAAATAAAAGACGGTGGCGACTCTTGCTTCCGCGAAATTTCGCGAACCAGCGTTAAACAGTCAGTTCCAGATCCACCGATCACAGAACTGGCGACTCTGCTGGGGACTTAAGCTTAAAGTGAGGTGTACCTTAGGACTAAGATCACTGTGTTTTCAATTGCTTTCCTTGCTTGCTTTATTATTGTGGGTTGCATGGGGGTTACATAGATCCTAACCCGGATCTGGGGATACCCTGTTTAGGTAGCATAAGCTGTGAGGGACCTGTCCGGCGTATACCGACATGGGTGAAGCAGTGGCTACGTTGGTGTGGCGCCTTGGTCTGTACCGATATCCCTCGTGTTGAAACGGGGAGAATATGGGTCTTCCAAGGAGTCATTAAGCACCAACAGACCTTAGAACCTTAAATGACCCAACTTGGCCATTAGAACAGTAGCAGTATGCTACGCCCATTGAGGCTAAACTCTCGTGATGGTTCTGGCCGCAAGAAAAGATTGCGATGCTGGAGTTATGACCGATTGAGGGTAGTCAATGATATTGGGATCCTCTAAGAACCCGATTACTTTGATAGGACAGGTATGAACCAACAAACTGAAAGAGGGTAATACCTAGACCTCATGCTGGCCTAAACTCTAAGGGTTTCTTTTGTGTGACTTGTGTGCCTTCGTACTTGACTACTTGCATGCTTGTTATCTGACACATAAACTACTTGCAGGTTTTGTTCATAGTCCTTAACTAGGACTCATAACAAGGCTTACTAAGTTTCTTGCAGGGTTTGTTTTAGTCCTTAATTGGGACTCATAACATGGTTTACCGAGTTTCTTGCAGGGTTTGTTTTAGTTCTTAATTGGGACTCATGACAGGTTTTACCGAGTTTCTTGCAGGTTTTGTTTTTTAGTCCTTAATTGGGACTCATAACAGGGTTACTCACATTACCCCATGCATCATGACATCATACCATTGCATACATCCTAACCCATTTCAAGGATCTCAAGGGCTTGTGATGCAGGTCATGGTGAATCAGCTATCCCAACAAGGGGCAAAGAGGATTTATTTTCCTCTAGACAAAGTTGTCAGGGGCTATGACCCACTGGATATGGTGAGCCTTTGACCCTTGAAGAAGAATTCTCAATAATATGGGTTTCCTTCAATCAAGCTACCGGATCCGAATTCTAACAAATTTTCTTGTTTATCCCGCGAGGTCCTTGAAAACATTACATGCATGTCATACACATCATTGCATAACAGGTATCCTTGTTGTAGGTCACTTACCTTCTCGCTGTTTATTTCAGCAATGGCTTCCCAACAAGATAACCAGAACTTTCGTGCTCAAGAGACTCAGTTCAGGGAGATCTTCTTAAGCCTATCCAAGGGGCAGGAAGAGTTGAGGACACTCCTCATGGGGAATCTGATCAGAAAGAGTCCTGAAGATGACAAGGACAAACAGCTGAAACGTCTACAAGCTGAGGTAGACACATTGAAAACCCAGATGCTGGGGCAAAGGGTCCTCATTCAAGGTTTATCTCAGGAGCAAGGAGAGCTGAGAGCCATGATCAGCCAGCTTCACCAAGACGTGAAGCAACCAGCCCAAATCAGGGACCAGGTCATAGAACGGCTTCCAAGAAGGCAAAGGCCGGGTCCAATGAATAGACCTCTCCGAGTTGCTACTACTTCCCAGGTCCAACAACGACCTCGCCCAGAACAACGGGCTGATCAGAGCAAGCCAGACAAGCCTAAAAGGCAGTTCACCAAACTCAACGTGTCACCGTCTCAAGCTTTACAACAATTGTTGAGGTTGAATCTGGTGACGGTAAGGGACCCTCCTAAGCGTCTCAATACAACCTCCCTAAAGTACAATCCTGAGGAAAGATGTGCATACCATTCTAACAGTCCAGGACATGACACCGACGACTGCTGGGCTTTGAAGAATAAGATTCAAGATCTGATTAATGAAAGAGCTGTGGATTTCACCCAGATGGGCCAGGCTGAATGCTCCTGCCATCCCTACAAGATGCACCAGTCGAAGTAATAAGCCCTGAGACTGGAAGACTTGTGTTTATTAGAATTTTCAAGTTGTAACTTTCTTTTAACTGTTCAAACATTTATTCATGATTAAACGTTGTTATTTCATTAATGCATCGCTTATGTCTATTTTGAATCAATATATTCGTATTCACTCTATGCAAATCATTTTCATATTTTTTCTGATGATCAACTCTCGATTAATAATTCTAAGCCTCTTGAAGGAGGATGACGAAAACGATACCATAATCTACAGTATGCTTTTGAACAGACCCCGCTGATGAGGTACAGGCATTGTTTCAATCCCTAAACACTGGAGTTATAAGGATGATAATCCCTCGTCAACCCCTCTGAGCCAAAGAAGTAGGAGTTTTTCTTTTCGAAATTTAAAACCCTTTATCATAACCTGGGGCAGGGTAGTTCTCTCAGTTGATCCAAGTGCATAATGAATGGCACCAAAGAAGTCCTTACAAAACGAAGAAAGATAGTGATGGTTCCGAATGATCAATAAAGAAAGGCAGTCATTATCTCAAAAAATCAAAAAAAACCCATTAAGTCAAAACCCATGAAGGAGACTTACAAAACTGGGGCATCCCGCTGACTGCGATTCCAAAAAAGGAAACAGTTCAGGCAAAAAAGAAAAGGGATAACAAAAAAGAAAGAGGTCTTATAAACCCTCAACAAAAACAAAAATGACTGCCTATTCAGAATAAATCATCAATATTTGAACCATCATTGGAACACCAGAGCAAAGACTCCAACAAGGTCTAACGCACGATCAACTGAGTTTAGGTTTGGAGAACATCACGAAGAACGGGTGGGTACAAATACTTTGAGCCTTTATCCTTTGTTTCTTAAACCGTGAACCAGGCCACGTTATAACCCTTAAAAGTCCTAGTTGAAGCATGGGTTAATTCAAAAGCATATTGTACGAAAGGTATCCTGACTCCTTAAGGCTTGCTATAAAATATTGAGTCGACATCATGTTTTACAAACATTCATTTGTTTTATGAAAAAAGAATGCATTTTCAAAATCTTCAAGACAGACATAGGCTTTGCATTTTTAATATAACTTTGTTTGCATATGACTTTTTGTTTGAACAGCATAGAAATTCGCACGATGAATACCTAGTGAACAAAAGCACTCTCAATCAAGGGGCACGGCATGATCATGGTCCATCATCTGGGGCAGTCCAATCAAGATTCGGAGAATCTCTCAAAGGCCAAAATAGCCTGGGGCAAATCTCCGCCCGAGTCACTTGGGGCATTCCAGCAACGAATCTTGCCTAATCAAACATCTTCTGGTGGCATGACAAAACACTTCTAATAGGGGCAATTCCCTACATTCCAAGAGCATGGACATAGTCGAAAAAATACTATGCATAATCAAAGACCCGCTAGGTTGACATACCTAGGCAAAAATAAGGGCTTCCCGGCGAACCAAAAGGGTTCGGGCAAAAATAAGGGATGAAATGAAAAAATATGTACACCCGGCAAGTCGAAAACCTGAAAAGGCGGCTTGGGCAAAAATGGGTATCCCGGTGGACCGAAAACCCGAAAGGGCGGTCCAGGCAAAAGTTAGGGATCAAAGCGTACGATTATGTCCTGTCATCTTATCACCTGCCTACCAGAAGAAGGTTTGTTCATCAACAACTATCAGCACCTCACAGGTCTTCCTCTCATACATTAGAAACAGGGGCAATAAAGAGTTGTCTGCGCAATCTAATTGTTCTGTCCTCCAAGGCACCAAGGTAGGTTCAGCTAAAGAACATAACCAGATGTCCTAATTCCCCAGAGAGTAAGCAGTCAGTGCATTCTCCCCAAGCAAAGCTATCGAATCTTAAGGAAGTTGGGTATCCTCCAGCAGATCTCAACATTCCCCGACAGCATATATATTCATAACAAGCATCCCCGGCAGTCTTGGTCTAAAGATTGTTCCCCGGAGGCATACAAACATTCAAAGGAATCACTTCCCCCGCAGTTCAAAACTTCCCCAGGAGAGTCCAATCCAGTTTCCCCAGGAAAGTTGGAATCCATCTCCCCAAGTAGTAAGCTTATCCCCAGTAGATTCTGGAAGCTTATCCCTCGCAGAGCACGAACGCGTCTCCCGGCTTTATTTTAAGAGTTATTTCCTTAACAGGATATAACTGGGTTATCCTCAGCCAAAAGCCACGGAAAGATCGTCGTCGACGAAGTCTTATCCCCAGCGAAGTCTATCAACACTTCCAATACAACAAGGGTATCCCCAGCAAGTTATTATCAACAACTCAGCAAAGTATCTCCCTCCCCACAGAGTATTACTTCCCACCAAGACCGTTAGAGTACCTTTTCTCCCCACAGAGTAATCCATTCGCCAAGTTCATTCCCCAACGGAGTCATCTTCTCCTACCGGTATTCTTGAAACTCTCATCCCCAGCGGAAGCAATAAATTTATACTTCAACATCAGCCCAGGAGTGACTTCCCGGCACCCGTCAAGGATTTACTTTCCTAGACGAAAACATACATCCCAAAACATCACATTCTCATACATTATAGCATGCATATACGCATCATATCTTACAAATCTCATTTATGTTGAGCACATCATTGCTTGATTCATATCATGCATTGCATATGACTAACCTTTACCTTTCAGGGAAGATTCAGTTGAATTCTCGATCATCTTTCAAGACCTAGACCGGTTCAGTTAATCGACTCCAGAGATTTCTTATCCAGTCCAAGGCCTTCTCTAGTCCAGCTAAATCGACCCCAAACAGATTTTTCTGATGAAGACTCAGTAGAAGTTATCAAAGGTTTTTCTCAAACGTCCGCTTTTGAGATTATAATTTCCTATGGTTCTCTCCCCAATGTTGTGGAGATGATAATTCCATTTTAGGTTTTTCTCAAACGTCCGCTTTTGAGATTATAATTTCCTATGGTTCTCTCCCCAATGTTGTGGAGATGATAATTCCATTCCAGGTTTTTCTCAAACGTCCGCTTTTGAGATTATAATTTCCTATGGTTCTCTCCCCAATGTTGTGGAGATGATAATTCCATTTTAGGTTTTTCTCAAACGTCCGCTTTTGAGATTATAATTTCCTATGGTTCTCTCCCCAATGTTGTGGAGATGATAATTCCATTCCAGGTTTTTCTCAAACGTCCGCTTTTGAGATTATAATTTCCAATGGTTCTCTCCCCAATGTTGTGGAGATGATAATTCCATTCCAGGTTTTTCTCAAACGTCCGCTTTTGAGATTATAATTTCCTATGGTTCTCTCCCCAATGTTGCGGAGACGATAATTCCAACCTAGGTTTTTCTCAAACGTCCGCTTTTGAGATTATAATTTCCTATGGTTCTCTCCCCAATGTTGTGGAGATGATAATTCCATTTCAGGTTTTTCTCAAACGTCCGCTTTTGAGATTATAATTTCCTATGGTTCTCTCCCCAATGTTGTGGAGATGATATTTCCATCCCAGGTTTTTCTCAAACGTCCGCTTTTGAGATTATAATTTCCTATGGTTCTCTCCCCAATGTTGTGGAGATGATAATTCCATTTTAGGTTTTTCTCAAACGTCCGCTTTTGAGATTATAATTTCCTATGGTTCTCTCCCCAATGTTGTGGAGATGATAATTCCATTCCAGGTTTTTCTCAAACGTCCGCTTTTGAGATTATAATTTCCTATGGTTCTCTCCCCAATATTGCGGAGATGATAATTCCAACCCAGGTTTTTCTCAAACGCCCGCTTTTGAGATTATAATTTCCTATGGTTCTCTCCCCAATGTTGCGGAGATGATAATTCCATTTCAGGTTTTTCTCAAACGCCCGCTTTTGAGATTATAATTTCCTATGGTTCTCTCCCCAATTTTGCGGAGATGATAATTCCATTTCAGGTTTTTCTCAAACGCCTGCTTTTGAGATTATAATTTCCTATGGTTCTCTCCCCAATGCTGCGGAGACGATAATTCCATTCCAGGTTTTTCTCAAACGTCCGCTTTTGAGATTATAATTTCCTATGGTTCTCTCCCCGATACTGCGGAGATGATAATTCCCACCAAGCATCTGAAGACTAGCTCCTGTAACCAGTCAGGACACATCTATACCAAGCATCTGAAAACCAGCTCCTGCAACATGTCAGGTACTCTTTTTTCTTTTGCAGGTACGCAGGTTCTCGCTAAGGAATCTCTTACGCGATCAACATCCAGATGTCATCTATAAGCCCATCATCCTATTCATCAATCTCCAAATGGCATCTGTAAGCCCATTCCCATCATCACACTGCTACTATGTGAGCGCAAATTTCTGGGCACTCTAGTGTTCAATCATCTTCTACCCTCGGATTACGAAAGGCACGTCACCAATCTGCATCCTCAGGTCTAAGAAGATTGAACAGGGGAAATTGTTGTACCCCAAAATTTGCCCTCCCATATTCTTCAAGAAATTGCCAAGTCAAGCCTCAAAATTCCCCAAGGGTTGCACAGTTCAAGGGCCTCCTAAGCAGTCAAAATTAGGGTTTTGGTCCTGATCAAGAAAATGAAGTTTCCAAAGGTCCAATCAAGTCCCACATGCCTATAAACATGGTCAAGCATCTTCATACCAAGTTTCAAGACTTTCAGCACAAAATTGCACAGTCAAAACCCTAATTGCACTACAGTCAACTGTAGGGGCAAAATGGTCATTTGACAGTCAAAAGTTCAAATTTTTGGTCAACATCTCATTTTGAAGCCACAAACATCATTTGATCAAAGCTTGATCATGATTCTCAAAACTTGGCTCAAAAATCATCAAGATGCAAAAGTTTCCTTATTTGGACAGTTGAAAAAGTCAACTATAAATTGATCAGGGCATAACTTTCACATGGATTATCAGAAAAATTCCATCCAAAGCTCATTTTGAAGAGAAAGACATTTCCTACAACTCATCTTCATACTTCAAGTCCAAGAAATGCTCTCACAAAAAGTTATCAGTTTCAACATTATAGGTCATTTTCAAAAGTCAACAAAAAGGGACTTTAAATCAAAGGCCATAAATTGAGATTGGTAAATCAAAATGACATGGGACCAAAGACATTGGTTAGAGGACTCAAAGACATTTCCAAAATGTCCAAGAACATGAGCAAAGCTTAAAAATTGAGCAAGTTATGCCTTGTGGAAGTTGGGAAGTTTTTGGATATTTTGAAAAGTCAACATTGATTCAAATGACCTAAAATTGCTAATGGGCCTATTTTTCTTCCACAATTCATCATCCAAAGCATACACACGACCATTTGGCCCAAAGGGAAGTTTTTCTCCATTTTTATTTATTTATTTGAATTTTTTATTATTAATAATTCATTTAATTAAATAAAATACATGAAAAATATAAAACTAATGAAGTAAAATATTTTTGTGCAGAAAATACTCTCATTGGACACTCAAGATTCGTGCATAATCATTTGTGGAAAGTTTTGGCATGACTTGGTATCAAATTGCATGAAAAAGATTGGAAAAACTAATGCTTGAAAATCAAATATTGAACAATCAAATCTTGGATTCTTTTGATCAGATTTTTTACCTAAATCATTACTACATATACAAGGAACACAACCCTAATGCCATTGACCACTAAGCTGCGCAGAAAACACCATTGGAAAACTTGAAAACTATCAAAAAAACTCAATTCTGAAAACATTTTTGCAGGGCGATTCAAGACCAAATAGTGATTCCATTAGCTTCCTTGAGGAATATAGAACGTGTTCCAATCAAAATCGATCATCCCCACGCCCAGAATTGGTATACAGAAATCCAGTTTTCTCATATTTTTTTCAAAATCGTATTTCAAGATTTAGACGTTTTCATGGCATTTTGATTGTGTATTTATACTGAGTAATGTATTCTGAAGCTAACCATATGGATTAATCGTATTTTTATGCACTATACGCAAATATTCCATTGTTGTTCATTAGGGTTTCCAGGACCTTGGATTAGGGTTTTTCAAATAAGGAAAAATTGGCGTTCAAGACTTAGCCTACTGAAACAAGCATGGTTGGACGATCATGAATCCACCCTCGCGCTCAATTTATGAGCGTCCTAGAGCTAATCGCTATTTTGGATTATGGCCTCTTCTGGAACGGTGCCAAAACCGTTGCCAATCTCTTTGTTTCAGGGAATGAAGAAGAAGAAGATGAGGTGGCCTTCAGCGATTGGATTGTTTGAATCGCGCGCGCGAAAAAAGAAGCATTTAACGTTTTTGTTTTATTATATTTATTTATTATGTTACTTACAGATATGCAAGACAGCAGGGTTGGCAAGCGCGCTCATTGGTAACATTCAGGACCTGGGTTCGAGCCCCAGGTCCTCACCCCCTTTCACATTATTTTTCAATTAATAATTATATGCAGTTTCAGCCTAAAGGACACACCATACGCTCCTCCATCAAGTCGTCCATACGTTCAATATCATCAATCCAAGGGCATAGAGTTGAGGAACATGATGCACCCTAGTCAACGCGTGTACACGCGTCCTGAAAAGTCAAAGAGGCCAGCAATTTAATTGGGCCAGATTTCTAAAAGACTAACCTCCTATTTGGGGTCTGAACCCCCTAGGTTTGCCAATTTTTTTTACTTTCTTTATTTTTTATTATTTATACTTTCTTTTAATTATTGTTTTACTAATTAATTTAATATTTTCATAAAATATAAAAAAACACATAAAAATCAGAAAAGAGAAAAAATAATGAATATTTTTATTTTAGTATTTGTAAATAAAGTCCATTAATTAATTAGGTTTTAAATTAGGTTTTAATTTTAAATTTTTTTAATAAAAATCTAAAAAATATAGAATTAGGGTTTAATTAATTTTCATCTTTTTTTCTTTTATTCCATAATAATTAAATATTAGATATTTATTTTTATAATTAAATTGTATATAAAAATTAGGGTTAATTTTAGGTTAAAAATTTCAACATTTTTTATAATAAAACAAAAATTGTAGAATTAGGGTTGGCATTTAATTTCAATTAATTTTTTCATTAAAAACATAAAATACCAAAAACAATTTCTTTTCTTTTTTTAATTAATTAATTCCATCATTAATTTAACTTTGCAAAAAGGGTCCAACGCCCTCGTTTAATTCTTATTAATTCGCATATTTATTTTATTTCGTTTAAATATTTATGTATCTCTCCCAAGGCCTTGTAATTAATTGCTCGCACTTTACTTTTCATTATTTCTTTACTTTTCTGTCAAATCGGGTTCAAGAAATTTTGGCGATGTGGACCCGCGCCTTTTGTAATAGCTTTAGAACTTTACTTTTCTCGCAATTTTTGAACTGTTAATCAAGGCATGAAAGAATGTATGGACAAAAATAAAAACAAGCGCTAGATCACCAATAACATGACAAAAGACAAAATAACTGAACATGACACACAAATCACACACCACCCCTAGGGTACGCCTCACTGTTGCCTTGCCTCGAAAGGTGATCGTCGAGTAGAGGATGTCTTAGTAAGTCCTCATGATCCGGGAACCTGGCATGAGGGTAGCTTCTAAGGTGTCTTCCTATTGCTCTGGTGATCACCATGTCCCGAACCTCGAATTGACCCGAACACCTCCAACGGTGGTGCTACCTACCTCTCAATGGTGGGATGGCACTACTTTAAAGGACATCTACACAGACGAATTCCTTAGGGTAGGTAGACGACTCTAGATACTTGCTCTAAATTTCAAAACAAATCAAAAATACTTTTCACACCGACACCTTTTCAAAAAGCTTTCGAAAGCAATTTTTCAAACACTCTTGAGGACCAATACAAGAGTCGAACTGGAATTTTCAAAGAAACTTTTTAAAACCCACAGTTGAAAAGCAAACAAACCATTTTTGAAAACACAATGAGCAAGTATCTAAGAGCCCATGGATAACCATGGATAGAGAGGGTGCTAACACCTTCCCTTTCTATAACCTACCTCCCGAACCGAGAGCAATCTCTATAAGGAATTTTTCTGTGCTTTTGTCCTTTCCATTTGGAGAAAATAAAAGACGGTGGCGACTCTTGCTTTCGCGACATTTCGCGAACCAGCGTTAAACAGTCAGTTCCAGATCCACCGATCACAGAACTGGCGACTCTGCTGGGGACTTAAGCTTAAAGTGAGGTGTACCTTAGGACTAAGATCACTGTGTTTTCAATTGCTTTCCTTGCTTGCTTTATTATTGTGGGTTGCATGGGGGTTACATAGATCCTAACCCGGATCTGGGGATACCCTGTTTAGGTAGCATAAGCTGTGAGGGACCTGTCCGGCGTATACCGACATGGGTGAAGCAGTGGCTACGTTGGTGTGGCGCCTTGGTCTGTACCGATATCCCTCGTGTTGAAACGGGGAGAATATGGGTCTTCCAAGGAGTCATTAAGCACCAACAGACCTTAGAACCTTAAATGACCCAACTTGGCCATTAGAACAGTAGCAGTATGCTACGCCCATTGAGGCTAAACTCTCGTGATGGTTCTGGCCGCAAGAAAAGATTGCGATGCTGGAGTTATGACCGATTGAGGGTAGTCAATGATATTGGGATCCTCTAAGAACCCGGTTACTTTGATAGGACAGGTATGAACCAACAAACTGAAAGAGGGTAATACCTAGACCTCATGCTGGCCTAAACTCTAAGGGTTTCTTTTGTGTGACTTGTTGCCTTCGTACTTGACTACTTGCATGCTTGTTATCTGACACATAAACTACTTGCAGGTTTTGTTCATAGTCCTTAACTAGGACTCATAACAAGGCTTACTAAGTTTCTTGCAGGGTTTGTTTTAGTCCTTAATTGGGACTCATAACATGGTTTACCGAGTTTCTTGCAGGGTTTGTTTTAGTCCTTAATTGGGACTCATGACAGGTTTTACCGAGTTTCTTGCAGGTTTTGTTTTTTAGTCCTTAATTGGGACTCATAACAGGGTTACTCACATTACCCCATGCATCATGACATCATACCATTGCATACATCCTAACCCATTTCAAGGATCTCAAGGGCTTGTGATGCAGGTCATGGTGAATCAGCTATCCCAACAAGGGGCAAAGAGGATTTATTTTCCTCTAGACAAAGTTGTCAGGGGCTATGACCCACTGGATATGGTGAGCCTTTGACCCTTGAAGAAGAATTCTCAATAATATGGGTTTCCTTCAATCAAGCTACCAGATCCGAATTCTAACAAATTTTCTTGTTTATCCCGCGAGGTCCTTGAAAACATTACATGCATGTCATACACATCATTGCATAGCAGGTATCCTTGTTGCAGGTCACTTACCTTCTCGCTGTTTATTTCAGCAATGGCTTCCCAACAAGATAACCAGAACTTTCGTGCTCAAGAGACTCAGTTCAGGGAGATCTTCTTAAGCCTATCCAAGGGGCAGGAAGAGTTGAGGACACTCCTCATGGGGAATCTGATCAGAAAGAGTCCTGAAGATGACAAGGACGAACAGCTGAAACGTCTACAAGCTGAGGTAGACACATTGAAAACCCAGATGCTGGGGTAAAGGGTCCTCATTCAAGGTTTATCTCAGGAGCAAGGAGAGCTGAGAGCCATGATCAGCCAGCTTCACCAAGACGTGAAGCAACCATCCCAAATCAGGGACCAGGTCATAGAACGGCTTCCAAGAAGGCAAAGGCCGGGTCCAATGAATAGACCTCTCTGAGTTGCTACTAATTCCCAGGTCCAACAACGACCTCGCCCAGAACAACGGGCTGATCAGAGCAAGCCAGACAAGCCTAAAAGGCAGTTCACCAAACTCAACGTGTCACCGTCTCAAGCTTTACAACAATTGTTGAGGTTGAATCTGGTGACAGTAAGGGACCCTCCTAAGCGTCTCAATACAACCTCCCTAAAGTACAATCCTGAGGAAAGATGTGCATACCATTCTAACAGTCCAGGACATGACACCGACGACTGCTGCGCTTTGAAGAATAGGATTCAAGATCTGATTAATGAAAGAGCTGTGGATTTCACCCAGATGGGCCAGGCTGAATGCTCCTGCCATCCCTACAAGATGCACCAGTCGAAGTAATAAGCCCTGAGACTGGAAGACTTGTGTTTATTAGAATTTTCAAGTTGTAACTTTCTTTTAACTGTTCAAACATTTATTCATGATTAAACGTTGTTATTTCATTAATGCATCGCTTATGTCTATTTTGAATCAATATATTCGTATTCACTCTATGCAAATCATTTTCATATTTTTTCTGATGATCAACTCTCGATTAATAATTCTAAGCCTCTTGAAGGAGGATGACGAAAACGATACCATAATCTACAGTATGCTTTTGAACAGACCCCGCTGATGAGGTACAAGTATTGTTTCAATCCCTAAACACTGGAGTTATAAGGATGATAATCCCTCGTCAACCCCTCTGAGCCAAAGAAGTAGGAGTTTTTCTTTTCGAAATTTAAAACCCTTTATCATAACCTGGGGCAGGGTAGTTCTCTCAGTTGATCCAAGTGCATAATGAATGGCACCAAAGAAGTCCTTACAAAACGAAGAAAGACAGTGATGGTTCCGAATGATCAATAAAGAAAGGAAGTCATTATCTCAAAAAATCAAAAAAAAACCCATTAAGTCAAAACCCATGAAGGAGACTTACAAAACTGGGGCATCCCGCTGACTGCGATTCCAAGAAAGGAAACAGTTCAGGCAAAAAAGAAAAGGGATAACAAAAAAGAAAGAGGTCTTATAAACCCTCAACAAAAACAAAAATGACTGCCTATTCAGAATAAATCATCAATATCTGAACCATCATTGGAACACCAGAGCAAAGACTCCAACAAGGTCTAACGCACGATCAACTGAGTTTAGGTTTGGAGAACATCACGAAGAACGGGTGGGTACAAATACTTTGAGCCTTTATCCTTTGTTTCTTAAACCGTGAACCAGGCCACGTTATAACCCTTAAAAGTCCTAGCTGAAGCATGGGTTAATTCAAAAGCATATTTTACGAAAGGTATCCTGACTCCTTAAGGCTTGCTATAAAATATTGAGTCGACATCATGTTTTACAAACATTCATTTGTTTTATGAAAAAAGAATGCATTTTCAAAATCTTCAAGACAGACATAGGCTTTGCATTTTTAATATAACTTTGTTTGCATATGACTTTTTGTTTGAACAGCATAGAAATTCGCACGATGAATACCTAGTGAACAAAAGCACTCTCAATCAAGGGGCACGGCATGATCATGGTCCATCATCTGGGGCAGTCCAATCAAGATTCGGAGAATCTCTCAAAGGCCAAAATAGCCTGGGGCAAATCTCCGCCCGAGTCACTTGGGGCATTCCAGCAACGAATCTTGCCTAATCAAACATCTTCTGGTGGCATGACAAAACACTTCTAATAATTGGCGTTCAAGACTTAGCCTACTGAAACAAGCATGGTTGGACGATCATGAATCCACCCTCGCGCTCAATTTATGAGCGTCCTAGAGCTAATCGCTATTTTGGATTATGGCCTCTTCTGGAACGGTGCCAAAACCGTTGCCAATCTCTTTGTTTCAGGGAATGAAGAAGAAGAAGATGAGGTGGCCTTCAGCGATTGGATTGTTTGAATCGCGCGCGCGAAAAAAGAAGCATTTAACGTTTTTGTTTTATTATATTTATTTATTATGTTACTTACAGATATGCAAGACAGCAGGGTTGGCAAGCGCGCTCATTGGTAACATTCAGGACCTGGGTTCGAGCCCCAGGTCCTCACCCCCTTTCACATTATTTTTCAATTAATAATTATATGCAGTTTCAGCCTAAAGGACACACCATACGCTCCTCCATCAAGTCGTCCATACGTTCAATATCATCAATCCAAGGGCGTAGAGTTGAGGAACATGATGCACCCTAGTCAACGCGTGTACACGCGTCCTGAAAAGTCAAAGAGGCCAGCAATTTAATTGGGCCAGATTTCTAAAAGACTAACCTCCTATTTGGGGTCTGAACCCCCTAGGTTTGCCAATTTTTTTTACTTTCTTTATTTTTTATTATTTATACTTTCTTTTAATTATTGTTTTACTAATTAATTTAATATTTTCATAAAATATAAAAAAACACATAAAAATCAGAAAAGAGAAAAAATAATGAATATTTTTATATTAGTATTTGTAAATAAAGTCCATTAATTAATTAGGTTTTAAATTAGGTTTTAATTTTAACTTTTTTTAATAAATATCTAAAAAATATAGAATTAGGGTTTAATTAATTTTCATCTATTTTTCTTTTATTCCATAATAATTAAATATTAGATATTTATTTTTATAATTAAATTGTATATAAAAATTAGGGTTAATTTTAGGTTAAAAATTTCAACATTTTTTATAATAAAACAAAAATTGTAGAATTAGGGTTGGCATTTAATTTCAATTAATTTTTTCATTAAAAACATAAAATACCAAAAAATACCAAAAACAATTTCTTTTCTTTTTTTAATTAATTAATTCCATCATTAATTTAACTTTGCAAAAAGGGTCCAACGCCCTCGTTTAATTCTTATTAATTCGCATATTTATTTTATTTCGTTTAAATATTTATGTATCTCTCCCAAGGCCTTGTAATTAATTGCTCGCACTTTACTTTTCATTATTTCTTTACTTTTCTGTCAAATCGGGTTCAAGAAATTTTGGCGATGTGGACCCGCGCCTTTTGTAATAGCTTTAGAACTTTACTTTTCTCGCAATTTTTGAACTGTTAATCAAGGCATGAAAGAATGTATGGACAAAAATAAAAACAAGCGCTAGATCACCAATAACATGACAAAAGACAAAATAACTGAACATGACACACAAATCACACACCACCCCTAGGGTACGCCTCACTGTTGCCTTGCCTCGAAAGGTGATCGTCGAGTAGAGGATGTCTTAGTAAGTCCTCATGATCCGGGAACCTGGCATGAGGGTAGCTTCTAAGGTGTCTTCCCATTGCTCTGGTGATCACCATGTCCCGAACCTCGAATTGACCCGAACACCTCCAACGGTGGTGCTACCTACCTCTCAATGGTGGGATGGCACTACTTTAAAGGACATCTACACAGACGAATTCCTTAGGGTAGGTAGACGACTCTAGATACTTGCTCTAAATTTCAAAACAAATCAAAAATACTTTTCACACCGACACCTTTTCAAAAAGCTTTCGAAAGCAATTTTTCAAACACTCTTGAGGACCGATACAAGAGTCGAACTGGAATTTTCAAAGAAACTTTTTAAAACCCACAGTTGAAAAGCAAACAAACCATTTTTGAAAACACAATGAGCAAGTATCTAAGAGCCCATGGATAACCATGGATAGAAAGGGTGCTAACACCTTCCCTTTCTATAACCTACCTCCCGAACCGAGAGCAAGCTCTATAAGGAATTTTTCTGTGCTTTTGTCCTTTCCATTTGGAGAAAATAAAAGACGGTGGCGACTCTTGCTTCCGCGACATTTCGCGAACCAGCGTTAAACAGTCAGTTCCAGATCCACCGATCACACTGTGAAATAAAAGAAACGGGTATGAAGTCCTTCGTCGTCCAGTTGTTCAATCCACCATTGGTTGTTGGGTAGATCCAGTTGTCGATATCTGAATCTTCTTCACTGTCTTCCACCACATTAACTCCCTGATTGCAGATGTGTAGAGGAGGTCTTCCAATCCGTGCGCGCCTAACAGCCCTTGGAGCCCCTTCTTCAATTATAGCCTTGACATCCTTGAGAGAAACCATCTTCATCGGAGGTTTGTCAGTAGAAACTTCAGTTGACGCCAAAGTCTGGGGGACCTCTTCAAAGTTCTGACAAGGGGTTTCGATGAATTCCCCATCCATCTCCACGTAGTGGAAGGATTTGAGATGACTCACCATGTACTCCTCTTCTCCTAGTACCGTGATAATCTTCCCCTTTACTAGATATTTCAACAATTGATGGAGCGTGGAAGTCACTGCCCCAGCCTTATGAATCCAAGTATGACCCAGCAAGCAAGAGTATGATGGTCTGATATCCATCACGTAAAAGGTGGATGCAAAAGTATGAGAGCCAACTTTAACAGGGATGTCCACCTCCCCGTGCACCATCCTTTTTGACCCTTCGAAAGCCCTGACCACAATATTGCTCGGCTTTAGAATCAAACCTTCACAGTCCAGACAGTCTAATGCTTTCTTTGGCAAAACATTCAATGAGGACCCGGTATCCACCAGTACATGGGCCATAGTAGTGCCCTTGCACTCGATCGAGACGTGCAGAGCATCATTGTGATTTCTTCCTTTAGCAGTCAGATCTGCATCTGAGAAATGCAGTCCATTGTCGGCAGTCAAACTAGCTACGCAATCTTTGAATTGATCGGCTGAAGTTTCCTGTGGTACATGCGCAGTTTTAAGGAATTCAATTAGAGCCTTTGCATGGGCTTCAGAGCACAATAATAGGGACAACGTGGAGATTTTTGACGGGGTCTACCCCAGCTGCTCGACTACGTTATAGTCGCTCTTCTTGATAATCTTCTGAATTCCTTCTATCTCTTATTTCGAGGTTTCTACGATGATTTTCTTAGGTGCCTCTGTCCTAGCAGGCTCACCTACGATTTCTTTTCCCCGAGTCCCAGATGGCTCGACGACAGGGGTGATAACTGGAATAAGAACTGGGATGGTATCTGATGTACCAGCAGATGGAATGACAACAGGTTTGTGGACAGTCGGAGGGGAAATCTCGGGAGAAAAGAGTCTTCCGCTTCTGGTGACCTTGCTAGCCCCAACAATATTGTTGACATCAACATCAACTTCCTCACTTTTTAAGTCTTGCTTAACTCCATGGTAATATACATCAGTGCCATATTGCCAAGGGACAGCCTTATCCGAAGTGTATGGAATAGGACCAGGGACAGTAATTATTAACGGAGCAATTCTTGGGACGGATGTAATCCTAACAAGTTTTCTCGAGGAAACCTTGGAAGGATTGGCGGAAATGGTTATGATGGAAACATCTTGAATTGGAACCAACGGAATCATAGTCTTTTCAAACAGGATCTCTTTGTTATCCACTAGGCACTGAACACCTGATTTCAATAAGTGGCAACCAGCAGGTAGAATTGAACATATGTGGCAACCTTCACCACAGACCGGAAATAAACCGGCCAATAACAAATTCTCCTTAACTGTCATCAAAGGAGTAGAAATTTCTTCCACGGAGGTCACAAATAAATCATCGTCTATAGCATTTACTCCATGACCATGTTTGGGCATGGGAGCAGTTATGACGTTGGGCTTTTCCGGAGCGTCAAACTCAATCTCTTTGGCTTCGATCAAGTCTTGCACTTTGTTTTTCAAGGCCAACCAGTTGTTTGTATCATGACCTGGACTTTTGGAGTGATAGGCGCAGCGGGCATTCGGATTATAGTGGGGAGAAGTGGTGATGGGATTCTTTGGGGCTTCCCTCAGAGTTACCAGATTGGTCTTCACTAATTATGGTAGAATTTGAGACAAGGTCATATTGAGCCGAGTGTACTTCCTTTGTGGTCTTTCCACCCTTTGTTGATTTTTGCATTGTGGAGAAAATGTGGGTCTTGATATTACTACCGCATTTACTGCTTGTAAGTGTTCATGTATGTTTTGGCCCCTCGAGCCATAGACTGCACTAGCTTCTTTCTTACCGGTGAAAGGCTTCTTTATTGCACTTGATGAAGCATCCTTCTGTATTTTACCACTTCAAATACCAGCTTCTACTCTCTCTCCAGTCAAAATCAACTCAGTAAACCCAGATGACGAACTGACAATCAGATGATTGAAAAATAGACCAGATAGCGTCCCTAGAAACATGTCAACCAACTCCTTATCAGGCAAAGGGGGTTGGACTCTTCCAACCAGGTCTCTCCACTTTTGAGCATAGTCCTTAAAACCTTCACTTGCACCCATAGACATACTCTGAAGCTGAGTACGAGTTGGAGCAAGGTCAGTGTTATACTGATATTGCCTGTAAAAGGCAGCAGCAAGGTCTTCCCAGTTTCGGACATTGGCTCCTTCCAATTGATAAAACCATTCAAGCTGAGTCCCTGACAGACTATCTTGAAAGAAGTGTACCCACAAATTTTTATCAGCAGTGTGGGGTTGGATTTTTCTGACGTACGAGCGGAGATGTAGTTTTGGACAGGATACTCCGTCGTACTTGGAAAAAACTGGAGATTTAAACTTATGAGGGATCACCACTCCCGACACCAGTCCCAGCTCTCCAAAATCCATACCAGGGATCTTCTGAATCTCCATAGCACTCATACGGTCTTCTAGCTGCTTGTACCTATCCTCAGTAGGAGGATATTGTTCATCATTGTAATCCATATCGTTGTCAGAAACTGCTGGACTGGGGTCCTTTGTCCTTTCTTGGTTCTCCCCGTCTTTGGATGAGGAGGTCAGATCAGCTGATTGTCTTATTCTTTCTCCGAATCTTCTACCCATGTTTAGGATACCAAACTTCTTCTTCTTCTTCTTTTCTTTCAGAATCAGGGTCTTCAAATCTTCTTGCCCTTTAGCCAGACTTAGGAACATCTGCTAGAATTGGGTGTTATGTGCTTGAAGATCTTTGATGGCTTGATCGGAAGATATAACTGCTGAAATAAACAGCGAAGAAGATGAGAAACCTGTAATGGCACCTGTAATGGTGTGCATGATAATGGGATGTATGTAATGATTCAAAGACTTTGGGAGATTTAAATTTGCAAACCAAAAATAAAATAAAACTTTATTAGATTAACTGGTAAAAAGGTTCAACAATGCCTTTGAGGCGTTACAGACAAATAAATGGAAAACAAATCTAAACTAGAAAAAAGCAAAATCATAAATCCCATGGACACTTCCTCTTTGTGCTGACGTATTCGTTGATCACTCTTTCCTCCTCGAGCTGCCTGGTGAGCTTCAGAATATTCCTTTCTTGCTCATGGTACTTCTCTCGGTAAGTATCTCTCTCCTCTTTCAACTGAATCCAGGACCTCTGCAATGCCCCAGGATCAGTGGGCATGTAAGGATAAAGGACTATGTAAGGAATACCCTCTTCATTGGTGGGTTCCACAATCACCGGCAATAAAGCTTCATAAGGCATCCCAAGCTTCTGGGCTCGAGTTCGGACCCATTGGAGATAAGGCTGCATAGGGAGAGAAGTCTTTGGTCCCAGCTCTTGAGGGTCAGATATGTTCACCATGCCCCAAGCTCGTATAAACCTCTGGCGATGCTCGTCAACATCTTCCTTGTAGTCGAATGCAATATCCTCAAGAAGTAGCTCATGAGGACCATCTCTCCGAGCACGACCAAATTGTCGTAGAGCTAGACAAGGATTATAGGTTATACCCCATCTGATTCCAAGCAACGGGACATTAGGGTATCCTCCAAAACAATCAATGACAGCAGTGTCTTCCATAGCCCGGGAACTCCAAAGAATGTCTATATGGGCAAGTGACATTATCCTGTAGGACCATCCCAAACCTTCTTCATTCTTTAACACAGACTTGGGGAGGTGCAATATAAACCACCTCGACAGCAGCGGAATGCAACACATGAGAGTCCCTCTTCTTTGTACAGTACGAGTGTAGAGGGCATGCAAGATATCACCCAGTAACGTAGGCACAGGATTGTAGGAAAGGAAAATCTTGTCCGCATTCACATCCACAAAGGAATCTGGATTCGGGAAGAGAACCAAACCATAGATAAGGAGAGCCAAGATATCTTTGAAAGCCTGAAAATCCAAATTATCCCAGAACAGCTGAGCCTGATCCATCATAAATTTGGCTAAGAAACCTTCGACCCCGCTTCGTGTCTCCCAATTGGATACTACATCAGCCCGTTTCAGATGTAGAGCTGAAGCAATGTCTTCTGGTCTAGGAGTCTCTTCCATACCTATGAAAGGAACCTGCTCTATGATGCATGTACCCAATAAGTGAGAGAATTCTTCCAAAGTGGGAACCAACTGGTAATCTGTAAAAGTGAAACAATGATTCACAGGATAGAAGAACTGGAAAAGCACACTCATCATTTTCTTATCAAGCTTTGAGGTAATCAGGCTAAGAAGCTGACCATGCCTCTTAATAAACATAGAAGTCTCAGACACTCTTGAGGCTAACTCTTTGAGTTGAGCAAGTATTTGCACAAAGTTAACTCGGATGGTATTTCTACGCACGGAAGCCATAATCTGCAAAACAGACCAAAGATAAATTCCCTCGGTCTTTGAAATGGTAATTATAATGAAGTATGCATGCTATATTATGATGCATGATGTCATGATGAAAACAAATAATAGGTATAGAAGATAACAGGCATGGCAAAGGCAAACAAGTCACACAAAATCCCTTAAGTTTAAGGCTTGCATGGGGTCAAAGGTATTACCCTCTTGAAGTTCAGTTGGTTTCAACCTGTCCTAGCAAAATTAACCGGGTTCTAGAGGTTCTCAATATCACTGACCATCCTCCATCGGTCATGGTTTCAGCTCACGCAATCTTTTCTTGCAGCCGGAACTATCTCGAGAGTATGGTCTCAATGAGTGTAGCATTGAGTATCAACCAGTTCTCAGCTTTACACCGAGGTCGGCTATCTCACTACTTTCTAATGGCCAAGTTGGTCTATTAAGGGTTCTAAGGTCAGTTGATGCTTAACGACACACATAGCGGCCCCGTATTCTCCTCGTTTCTCCATAAGGGATACCGGTACCAACCAATGTGCCACATCAACGTATCTACTGCTTCAACCGTATTGGTCTACGCCATACAGTTCCCTCACAGTTTATTGCTACTCACCTAAAAGGTGTCCCCATATCCGGGTTAGGATCTATAGTAACTCCTAAGCAAAAAATCTTAAAAGTAAAGCAACCAAAAAAAACAAGAGAAGAAATTTATGATGAACTAAATCCTAAGGTATACCCCACTTATTATCTCCCCGGCAGAGTCGCCAGTTCTGTGATACGGTGGCAGAACCGACTGTTTTGGAAAATGATGGTTTGCGTTTTGCGTTTGTATTTGCAAAATGTCGAGGTAAGCAAGAGTCGCCACCGACTTTTATTTTATCCAACTGGAAAGGAAAAAAAGCACAGAAAAATTCCTTTTTCGAGATTTTGAGTACGGGGGGTAGATTATAGAAAGGGAAGGTGTTAGCACCTTTTCTATCCATGGTTTTCCACGGGCTCTTAGGTACTTGCTCATCTTTTTAAAGTGCTTGTGTGTGTTTGCTTTGAAAAGTTTTGTTTTACTTCGTTTTAACCCTTGTTTCTGTCCTCAAGAGTGTTACGAAGTTGTTTTGAAAACTTTGTTTGGAAAAAGTGTTTGGTGTGAAAAAAAGTTTGATTTGAGCAAGTACCTAACAGTTATCTACCTACTCGAAAAAAGATTGTTTCTATTCTTGTTTCCTTTAGACAATGTTATCCTACTATTGAGATATTGGAAGCACCGTAGTTGGAGTTGTAAGGGTCAATTTGTAAGGGACATACGATCACTAAAGCAATGTTAGGACATCTTAGTAATAACCCTAGTGTCTTAAGATCATATTCGAGGCAACATTTCCGAGGCAACATTTCTAAGGCAACATTTCCGAACGGGACATTTGATCTCTGTTTAGACAAGAGAGCAACCACTAAGACATCCTATACTTAATGACCGTTTACCGAAGGCAACTGAAGTGAGAGTATACCCTATGAGTGCGCATGTGCGAGTGATTTGATTTCAGTTATTATCTTTGCGCATTAGGGTTTTCTAGCCATTTTAAATTATCATGCAATCTTGTCATACAATCCTATCAACATACATCTAAACAGTTAATATTTGCAACAATTAAAGTGCGAGAAAATAAAACTATGCTATTACAAGGCTTCGGGGAGGGGGATTAATTACACAACCAAAAACTCGGGGAAAAGCGATAAGTAAAAGAAAATCCTAGTTTAAACTATTACATGTCGTGAGCAGTTACATTAATATTGTGAAAATAATAAAACGCGTGCGATGAATTGAATGAAAAGGAATTAGGGTTTTGACCCCATCTAAACCTAATTGAAAGAAAAAAACATTTTTTGTGTTTTGTGTTAATTTTGAGAAAATAAAAGTTTAATTGGATAAATAAATAAAAATTACTAATTAATTTTAATTTTAAGAAAAAAATAACTAAATTAACCTATTTTTGTATTTTTTGGTTTTGAGAAAAGAAATTAAAATTAAATCAAAAGTCAACCCTAATTTTCTAATTTTATTTTAATTATATACAAAAAGTTAGAATTAACCTAAATTAAATTAAACTAATATTAAGTTAAATTTGATAAACTAAAAAGAAACCTAATTCTAAATTTTGTGAAACTTGATTTTATGATTTTTTTTGTTGGTTATTTTAAAAAAGGGTAATTTTGGCGTTGATAAAAAAAAGCAGAATAACTGAAGAAAGGAAAACTAGAGAAAAATAAGAAATAACCCAAGGGCCTGCTGTCAGCGGCTCTGATCAGAGGATGATGGTCCAGAGGATAGTGGTCCAGAGGATGGTGATACTGGGCCTGCTCCTGGCTGGTGGATCCAGCAGATCATGACCAGAGGATGCTTGATTCGGTCCTGGTTGATGGGTCCAGAAGATGACCAGAGGATGCTTGATCTGGTCTTGGTTGATGAGTCTAGAAGATGACACTCAGAAAGTGCAGGCGCTGGATCTGGTGAACACAAAGGGGGAAAATGCCAAAAGCTCACGCCTGGGATCGAATCCAGGATCTTGAGCTTCTGACGTCCTTCTTTTGACCAACTGCGTTGGGTGTTAGTTCATCAATACAATAGAAACAAACAAATAGATCAGAACTACAGGCTTCTGGCCAAAATAAACGCGCCAAAATTTAAACCGGCCAGTAAAGTTGTGACATGCCATCATCTTCTTCCTTGGATCTGTCGTTTCAAACTCTGAACCTTTACAGCGTGTTTCGAGGCTTGAGGAAGCTTGCTAATGGTTGTAATATGATCCAGGGATATCCAGCAAACGATTGGGATGCCTGGAATGCCTTGAGGTGATCTGAAACGTGGAAATCAGTTTGCCACTTTTCTTGAATTTTTTGAAACTTGATTTCTCTTTTGCACGCCTCCAACCTCTTTATTTTTGGTCTGCAATTGTCCCTTATGTATCCAAGAATGAATTAGGGTTTCAAACTTGTATCAAATCTCCCTCAATTATGATTATTGATTCATGATTTGATCCTTTGTGCAAATCTTTCCAAATCAAGCAAAATGCAATCTTTTTGTGTCCATTTGAACCTTGCATGATTTGATCTCACTTCCAGCTGTGTAATGAACCTAAACATGCACAAAATCTCAAGATTTGATTAGCTTTTGATATTTTTACTATATTATATTGATTTTATTTGATTTAATTGAAATAAAATCAAAATAAATAACAAAACTAAAATAATGACAAGTGGAAGGGCTCATGGGTCGTGGGTCACATTACAAACTCAGTGCAAGCATAAATAGTTGGGCCAATTTGGAAAAAATTGCAATTTGGGACACATTTGACTTATGGCAATTTTGCAAAAAGGGTCAACTTTACCAATGTATAACTCCATCAATTTTGACCCTAGACATGTTTTCCTAGACTTTTTAGAATGCTTAAGATGTTTTCTAAGCAACCCTTTTGGTCTCATCTCAATTGAGTCTTCCATGTTCATGTATAAAGCTTTGACCCAAAAGGTGTTTTTGTTGACTTTTCAAAATGACCTATAATGTACAAATTCATATCTTCTTGTGAGTGCATATTTTGAACTTGGGAGACGAAGATGGATTGTAGTGGATTACATCCTATTAAAAATGAGCTTTGGATGGGTCATTTTTTATAAAGTATGAGAAAGTTATGCTTGGTCAAAGTTGAGTTGACTTTTCCTACAAAACCCTAATTTAGCAGCTTTTGGATTTTGATTAATTGTGAGCAATCCTTGAGAAATCATGATCAACCCTCGATCAAATTATGAATAATACTTCAAAATGAGGATGTTGACCAAAAATCTTGAAGTTTGACTATATGTGGGCCACAATTGACTTTTTCCCTAGCATAGTCGATTTTCAGGCCTTTGAGCAATTGACTGAGCAAATTTTCTCTGCAAGGCTTGAAACTTGACATGGATGATCTTGAGAATATATTAGGACAATGATGAGAATTTGGGATCCTTTGGACTCAAACATCTTGATGCAAAATGAAACCCTAATTTAAGGTAGACTGCCTTAGGAGAGAGTTTATCTGGTCAACCCTTGGACCTCCTTGAGCAATTTGAGGACCTCACTTGAAATGTATTGAGAAATATGGGAGGGAAAATTTTGGGGTACGACACCAGGAATGGACGAACTCCCGTAATTTTGGGAAGTTTTGTTTCCCCCAGGAAGGTTTTCTTAGGTCGTTTTTTGCTGGTATACGTATGATCTTCTTATGTTTCTCAGGCAGTTGGAGATGATACCAATTGGTGTAAGGTGTGGTATTGGGTTTGTGATCCCGTTGTCCACAGTCAGGTCTCGGCTCATTTTTTTGATTTTGGGTTTGCATGGTCTGAAGCCTCTATCCCAGATTCCCCAGCGAAATCTTCCCTCAAATGAGAAAGGTCTTGTTCCCTTAGTGTGATGAGATGGGGCTATTTGCAAAATGTCGCTCTTTCTGTAGTATTGGCATTATTGTTGGTATTTATTTCCCAGGCAACTAGACCAGGGCAGTATATTTTCTAAGAAGTGTTGAGACGGTTGTCAACCCTCTGGGTTTTCACCCGCCAAGTGCTGGGTTTGGTTTAAAATCCCCATGAGTTTGACCTCTTGCTATAATGTTGACTTCTTGATTCCCCTAGGAAGGCAATCCCATGGCATCTTTTGTTAAATTAAGTTTGCATGATATGAAGACTCAATCCGAGATTCCCCAGTGAATGCTTCACTTATTTTATAGAAGTCATTTCTCCCCGTGCATGCTGAGTTGGACTCATTTGTGAAGCATCTCCTTTCAGCAGTACTTGCATTTTGTTTGATTGCTCGATAATCAGGCAAGGGCAGTGTTTTATTTAAGAAGTGTTGAGGCATTTGTCATTTTTTTTGGGTTTTCACCCGCCAAGTGCTTGGTTTGATTTAAAATCCCCATAAGATTGATTTCTTGCTGTAATGTTTGACTTCTTAACTCCCCCAAGTTGTTATCCCCATGAGGTTTCATACTTTTTCCCCAGAGAAGTTAGTGCAATACTTACTCTCAATATTGAATAACGTATCTTGTTTTCCCCTCTTCGATGTGGTGTTGGCCTCCCCAATGAAGTCCGCACGGGGTCCTCAGTTGATATCTCGATGATGAGGCATTATCTCCCCTAGTGAAGTCTATATGATATTTCCCCAATGAAGTCAGCACGAGGTCCCTAGTTGATGTCTCAATGATGAAGCGTTATCTCCTCTAGTGAAGTTTGTATGATGTTCCCCTAATGAAGTCAGCTCGAAATCCTCAGTCGATGTTTTGCCGATATGGTTTCCATCTGCCTCATTTGAAATCAGTATTGCAATCCCCAGTAGAAATATGGACCCTGAAAACATTTGTTTTCCCCATTGAAGTCTGGGTGATATTCCTCGTTGAAGCCTGGAGAAGGATGTTATATCCCTGTATCTGTACTGTTTTGTCGCTATGATTTGATTACTTCTGGATTATGTTCCTTCCCAGTGATGTTAAGCCGCGAAATAGGATTATGTTTCCTCGTTTGGTGTTTATTTTTCTTATGGAATGTTTATCTTGGATGTGATTTAGCCGAGTATTGATTGTGCTCGAGTTGGTTTTGCCTGGTTATTCCCAGTGTTATATGTCTATTTTGTCAGCATATACATGATAACACTCATACATTCATACATACATCTGTCATACCCCAAATTTTCCCGCCAAAGTGCTACCGTCAACGTTATTTTCGAACTTGGGTTTTACAGGAAAGAACAAAAATAGGGGAATCAAAAAATACAGAGAAAAAAGCTTAATATAGGAGAGGATACAGAGAAGACGAAAAAGAAAAGAATGGAGAAGGGCTTGCGTGAAGAACACCGAAGAGCAAATAACCTTGTTGTTGGTTGAAGATCCAAGAGAATGACGATTGGGGTTTCATTAAAACCATAATCTCTGTTGAACCGCCGCCGCACCACCTTCAAGCTCCACCGCAACCTACAAAAGCGAAGGAGAGCATGGATCAATACTAAATCCAGAATATTCAAAGGCAGAGAGAAAGCGAAATCGCGAAAGGGTAACTAGACTTAGCATTTTTATTTGGTTAATTTGTTGTTATTTTTGGGATTTAGGGGGTTTTGGGGGTCGGATTCGTGTTGGGGTTTTGGTAGAGCGTCGCCGGTGGTTGTTTGGGAATTAGGGTTAAAGTGAGAGAGAGTGAAAGGGTTTGTGTGTACGAGAGAGAGGAATATGAATAAGTGGAGTTTTATGTAACAACAAAACAATGTAAATGAATAAAAATAAAATGTAATCCGTTTCAATTCCATGTGCACTGGCTCACAATAATTATCATACTTCCTCGTTATCCTCCGTGTGATCGTGATCGAACGGTCGTAGGTTAAGTCCTACCTTATTTTCCATACACCCTCGCCCACGTAATCCAGCCTCCTAAAGACACCTCCTTGTTTACTCGTTAATTAGAACTTACACCCCCCTTTGAATTTAATTTATTTTTATAATTCAATTATTATTTCTAATTTTTTTTATAAATATACATATGTATTTTTATTTACAATTATTATTATTATTATTATCAAATAGCGATTTTATATTATTATTATTATATTTTGATATTATTATTATATATTGTTATAATTATCTAATTTTTATCATTATTTATAATTATCATTTATTATTTATAATCCCTTTTTATGTAAATGTTATTATTAATATATTTTATTTACTATTTAAATATTACTATTATATTATCAAATAAATCATTTTATATCACAATTGCATATATTATTTTATATATTATTTGCATTAAAGTTTTCTCTAATCATGTATTAATCAAGATCTTCGCAAATAATACGATTAAAAAACACAAACAAATCATCAAACTATTTTTTCGCAATAAACTAAGCTAATCAACTATTTTTTGCAAAAGGGTTTCAAACTAGTTTTGGCTTACTGCGCATTCAGTCAAAATCTTTGCAATCACTACTCTCGACCAAGTGCGAGGTGATTCAAAATATGTTTGCAAACCCCTAAAAAACACCAATCCCATACGAACTACGAATTGAGACTCTGATTCCACATAAGAGGATACGTAGGCATACGATCAAAAATCGTGGCGAGTATTTCTAATTAAAACATAAATCATGTTTACCCCAAACCTAAACCTAGATCCTAATATCTTTGTGAACAAGGTAGATGAAAGGTGCCTAACACCTTCCTTTCGTCTAATTGAGTCCGAAACCTAGAATCTATGTCTGCAAATTAGGGTTTTCTATTAGATTCTCTTCCCTAGGATAAAAACTAATAGTGGCGACTCTTGATTAAAAAACCAGTTGCTATAGCTGGAGACTCTGTTGGGGACTTCAACTTTAGGTTTTAGGGTTTTTTCTTTGGGGTTATTTATTTATTTATTGCATTATTTATTTATTACATTATTTATTTATTACATTATTTATTTATTGCATTTATTTAATTATTGTCTATTGTTTATCATCATATATACTGCATGGCGGGATTTTTTAAAATATTTTCAATAACCCTTAGAAAGAAGGTTCGTCTATTAGCTTAAGGGGTACATCATCCCTAGGAGTTTATGTGACGACTTCCCCTAGAGTCGGTGAACTTTAGAAAAAGGAATACTTATCGAGAGATATCCTCTTGACGAGTAGGACTTTGGAAGGTTACCCATGACTCTTTGTCACGGCTGTAACCTAAAATCTAATGACGAGACCTTTCACGACTTTGAGACAAAAGTTTCAGTCCGTAAAGAGGCTCCACCTAAGGGAGGCCCTTGTGCCCTTTCCCTCTGGTGTTCTTCATGACACCCTTAAGGAAGCCACCTTTTGGGAGGGTAAACCAACTGTAGGTCAAAATTAAGGAACCTACCTTCTAGGGGTACTTATCACAAAATCCCGTCACTCAACCTTACACCCACGCATTCATGCATTTCATATATTCGTCACCCTACATTTGTCTTATTCACAAGGGGTATAAAAGATAATAATAAACTCAAGATCTCGGTGACTGTCTTTAAAAATGGATGCCGAAGGAAACAACTTACCCACGTCAACACGCCAAACATGTCTGAAATCAAGGTCACAAAAGGGAAATAATGTGCTGAAGACTTTCTCAAGATTTTCCTAGCAATAGAGGATGGTTTTAAGATCAGATATCCGCAGGCGCACCTAGAAGACTTATTTCCTTTTTGCTTGATTTCACGCAAATAAAGTTTTGGTTTAAGATCGTAATATTTTTCAATATCTGAATTACGTTACTTTCAATAAAGGCATTTTGTTTCAACATCTCATTTGCGTATCTATTTTAAATATAGTCGCTAATTAAAATAATAAGCAAAAGACGGATACATACCCAAGTGAATAAGACAGTTAACCCTTTTCGTATTCATGCACATTCATTCTCACACATGCATTCATGAACACCTGCATATCATATCAAAACTCATTTTTCAAAAACATCTCTCCAGTTGAATCATTGGTAGAAGAAGATCTCCAGCTCCTTGGCCTCCATATCAAATAAGGGCCTATCAACAAAAAGCAATGGAGAAAATAGAGGAAACTCAGGCTGCATTCAAAGAGGACCTCGACCAAATAAAGGGTGATGTCACTTCAATGAAAGGAGATCTTAGTCAAGTTCTCCTAGCTTTGAAGAACATTATTGACAGGCAAGACAAGATTCCTAGGGTAGCTTTCAAGGAAGTAGCCCAAACTATTGGTGCATCAAGCGGTCACCAACCAAGGAAAGAGACGGAAGCAGGACTCTAGAAGTCCGTCATGGCTCAACAAGAAGCTGAAACTGAAGGGTTTGTCCTACCGCCACCAAAAGCAGTGGCATCACATACCCTATAGATTCCGACCAATAATGCAGACAACTACTTAGACTTGCAATACGGAGACCACGACCCAGAGGATGCCAATTGAGCACCCTTAAAGATGACGAGTACTCAAGCTATTGATGAACCACATGTGATGAATTAGTACAAAGCTCTAGAGGAAAGATTAAAAGTTGTGGAGGCTTTTGATGCTTTCGAAGTAGACGCTCTCGAAATGGGCCTAGTTCTTGATGTGGTGATTCCACCAAAGTTCAAAGTACCTGACTTTGAAAAATACAAGGGGCTCACTTGTCCAAGAAATTATCTTCGTATGTATTGCAGGAAGATGCATGCCCATGCCCATGATCAGAAGCTGATGATTCACTATTTTCAAGATAGCTTGAGTGGGGCATCTTCAGACTGGTATACGTAATTGGAGAGAACGCGTATTCGAACCTCGGCAGATCTTGCTAATTCTTTTCTAAAGCATTAAAAATATAACATGGACATGGTGCCTACCCACATGAAACTCCAGAACCTGCCCTAGAAGAAAGAAGAATCCTTCAAGGAGTATGCTCAGAGATGGAGGGATTTGGCATCCCGTGTGCAGCCACCACTGTTAGAGAAGAAGTTAGTAGACACGTTCATGAGAACTTTGCACGGGTTGTATTATGAGATGATGCTCGGAAGTATCTCTTCGGGGTTCTCATACCTAGTAACCATCAGAGAAAGAATCGAGACTGGGATGAAAACTGGGAAGATATCAGGGGGACCATCAAATTCTCCCTACAATTCAAAGCGGCCTACTTTAAACTTCACCAAAGGAATGGAGGGAGAGGTTAATGTTGTAGCGCCACAACCCCGGGTTCAACAACCATTAATGATCCCCCTAAGGCAGCAATAAGGCAGAAGGCCACCTAGGAAATTTGATCCACTCCCGATGCCACCCAATCAGCTACTACAACAGCTAGTTAAGGCATCCATAGTTGAACTCAAGCCTCTAGCTCCTCTAGTAGGGCCACTCCCACGAAGATATGATGCCAACGCCAGATGCGAATATCATGCTAATTCTCCTAGACATACCATAGAACAGTATTGGCCTTTAAAACATAAGGTGCATGATTTGTTGGATTATTAAGACATCACTTTCGAGAAGCCCGACATCACATCAGACCCTACGATGGGATAATAATAAATGCAATCGAAATAGTCACTGACTCTGGGGAAAGCAGACAAGCCAAGACCCTGATAAACTCGCTAAAAGAATATCGGTTGGAATATGGACTCCCGCTAGAACACAATGAAGCTTTTGAAAGAGCTCTACAAAGGCTAAGGGACAAGGGGATTGTCCAGTTCGGATAATACTCTGAAGAAAAATATAAAGCTGCTTTGAAGGGCGAAGCACATTTTCCTCCAATCCAAGAAACTTTTGTCAACAATGGAGTAGTGTATGGCAGACATAGGGCAAGAATATCCAACAAAGCCAACACTAAAGGGGCAACTGAATTCATCTGAGAATGCGCCCCAGGAGAAAAACTCAAAAGATGGACGTCCGTGGAAATTCCTGAGATATTTTTCTTTCCTAATTAATTTTTCTAGTTTTTGAAAGAACCTATGTCAAGCCCGAGGCATAGGGGTTGCTTGTAAGGGTTTCCCTGTTTTGTTTCAGACAATATTTACGATTAATAAAAGTTGTGTTTTGTTTCAATCAACATCCATGTCTTTCTCTTGCATTTATGTCTTAAATTTAAAAAAAATGGCAATACTTTCTCTGCACATGCATTTTCAAATATTCATATACTAAATCTGCACCAAAACATGATAAAGGTGCAAATTCATGCCCAAAACCACCGATAATGCTACTGTTGCAATCCGATATAATTTTGATGCTCCTATCAACCAAGCTAAAGAAGAAGATGATAAATATCTTGAACTCTCTGAGAAAATGCCGAGGGAAATAAAAAGAAAAGCTAATAATACGCAACCATATCAAGAGGCTGTTAAGGCCATCAATCTGAGCACAGGGGAAGACCCAAAATAAACCAAGCTAGGGGCAATGTTAGACCGGAGCCACAAAGAAGTTGATCAAGTTATTGCACATATATACGGAAACAGGCCAAGGCCAAATACAGACATTGATGTAAAAATAAGCAACTACGAAATACCAGGACTTGACAAAGGACCCGAGCCAGGGGCACGTTGGACATGCACGTTCGAAGGGGCTTCAAATACACTGGGGCATGATATGGGGGAAATTTTGACTTCTCCAAAGAATGCTCACAAGCCACATACCAAGTCAATGGCGAATGGGATACTAAACATCCAAAACTGATCCCATATCGGGATCATGTTTTGAAAACTGACTCCGAAATTCGCAAAGATCACTTTCAGTCACATCCCACGAGAAGAAAGATAAATGACAGACGCCCTGACAACTATATCGTCTATGTTCAAAGTAACTTGGTCAAACCACGAACCGTGCATCACAAACATACACTTTGAAGAGCCCGCACATTGCCTCGCTATTAAAAAATGATAATATAACAAGCCTTAGTTTTACGACATCAAGAAGTACCTCGAAAAATAAGGACATCGGGAAAATGCCTCCAGCATTGGCAAACAAACCGTACAAGAATTAGCCTCGGAATTCTTTCAAAGTAACGGTATACTGTACAAGATGAACCACGACATGGTCTAGTACTCAAGAATATTTTGCTACCTCGCCTCGACTCACGGGGTAAATGGACACCCAATTGCGAAGGTCCATACATAGTCAAAACAACATTCTCTGGTGGTGGTCTTATCTCCACAACAATAGATGGGGAAGAACTACCGCATCCGGAAAATTCATCAAAAATACTATGTATAAGAAGCTCACTAAGCTCGAACCTTAAACAAGCGACTTAGGCAAAAACGAGCGTCCCGGTGGATCGAAAACCCTAAAGGGAGATCCAGGAAAAAATTAGGGGCATATAAACAAAAAAATATCCCGATGGATCGAAAACTAGAAAGGGAAATCCAGGCAAAAGTTAGGGATTTCATACAAAGAAATAAGGAACAAAAAGACTCCGATCTAAGAACTGCGACCACGAAGGGAGAGATAGATCTGAATCATTCAACTCGGAAGCAAAGGAGATAAGATCATTAAAAGGATATTGGGGAACAACAATAGCAATTATCACTTTTCATTTCCATTTACCGTTTTAAAACTTTATGTAATTACCTCTTTCTAGGAATTGCACCGTGTACTCTCTCCTATTCAGAGGCATATCAATAAAACATTTGCTTTCTTTGTATCTTTCAAATTGCGTTTTTATTTTTCTCAGACTTGCTTACAAAATACTACGATCATTACTTGTGAATATTGTCTTGAAATCATTTCGGGGATTAACAAAATAAGAGCATTTAATAAAACATCGAAAAAACATTTTGGTTAGGAAAATATTGAAAGAAAATCCATGTCTACATCCACGCACATATCTATGCCCATGTCTAAGCTCACAATGCAAGGACTATACACATGTCCGTGTCTACGCCTGCGCTTACAACACAAAAATCTATACACATGTCTACGCCTATATCTACGCTCACGGCGCAAAGAAAGTCTACGTCCACACGTACATCTGCGCCTATGCTTGCACTCAACAAAACAAAGTATATACACATATCTACTCCTACATCTATACGTCCGTACACAAAGTCTACGTCCATGTCAGCGCATATGCCTACACTTGCAACACGAAGTCTACGTTCGCACGCGTCCATGCAAATGCGTACTCCTTCCAATTCTATACATACGTTTATGCTTATGCCTACGCTTACAACATAAAAGGCTACACATATGCCAATACATACGTCTACGCATGCGCTTATAACATACAAATTTACGCATATGCCATTACCTACGTCTACACCTACGCTTGCAATACAAAATTAATGTTCGAATTTTGCTAACATTGTCCACTGTGTTCAAAGTTCAACAATGCTACGACGACACAACATACAACGCCAGGAATTGGTAGCTCTAAGCTAATGGTTTAAAGGAGAGAATACCAGAAATGGTCTTCATAACATTTCAAGGCATATATGCATCTTACACATATTTCACACATACATTTTGCATATCTAAAGCATATACACCCTATATATTTCAACATTCAATACGAATACACTCAGGGTTCCATATCAATGTCAAACATCATACATTTCACATACATACAACATTTAATACGTATACATACACATGTATCACATAGCAAACAGACAAATGATCTCACCCTCGATTCAACTATCTAAGGGTCGACCAACGCGATACTCCTCCTACGATTCAACCCATCACCTCAGTCTTCATGCCGTGACACATTCAGCCCATCACCTAAGTCTTCCTACAGTGATGAGTTCCTCACAAACCCAGTATATTGCCTCTGAGCCACAATGTATTTGCAAAATTCATAACATTGCCTCTAAGATGAAAGCCAAGATGGCAAAATGGTTTCAATGAGATTGGTTGATTTTTAGTCTTCTCACAAAAAAAATGCCAAGGTTTTATTAATGTTGATTGAAGTTTATTTGTGAAAGATGTTTTGAAAATTCATGGACCTAAGTCCAAGTTTATTATGAAAGTAGTTCAATTTTAAAAATAAGAAGAGTTTTCAAAAGGAGGGAGAAGATTTTTTTAAAATTTAAGAAGATGGGAGGAGAAGAAGAGGCTATCCTAAATCATAAGGTAAAAGCTAGATATAAGAACCATCTAACCAACAAGAAGCCAATACTTAACATTATGAGCCAAGATAAAATTCTCGTTCTTTGGATTGAAACCAAGCAAGCAAAGATACTAGACCTCTTGTGTGAACCAAACTTCAAGTGTATTAAGTCTTCATAAAAATTGGGCAGAGTAACGACTGTATACGGGTGAATTCCAGATTACAAACAAAAGATGTAATCACAATAACCTACACACAAAACAAACAAACAACTCAATGTCTTGAGGTAAACCTCAAGAACTTCCAGAAAAAACATCTATCAAGATCACAAGGTCTCCAACGTAGGCCAAGGTTTCTAATCCTAAGTCCAAGAAGTCCAATGCTCCATAATGCCAAGGATAGTAACCAAGTTGTCCAAGTATCATTAAAGTTTTTTATGGTTCATGTTGATTATTAGGTGTCTTAGAAGAGAAAAGAAAAGGCTTAAGTGAGCAAAATAAAAATGACATGAAATGTAATGCTTAAACTAAATGGTACATAAAGCATAAAAAATAAAAGGGCATAAAGTAAAAACAATTTAATAATTAGTGGTTAGTTGGGTGACCATCTTGAAACTTGCATTTGGAACTTATTAGAGGATTGGTAGAACCAAATCCTCCACACAACAAGTTGCATTTTCTTTTTGTCAAGTATATCATCCATTTGGAATCCTCAAAAGTACCATTTAATGATCAATGATGGTTAAGTGATCTGTGTTGATCAAAAGTGTTGTAGATCCATTACAGGATTGGTAGAACCAAAGCCTCCACATAATGAATCTCAAGGTTATTGGATCAAAGAGATCTAATTAACATACTTGGGCTTGCAAACTTAGGTTTGGGCCACGAATGATTATTTATTCGAATCAGGACAAAATTTAACGTTGTGTTAAGCAATCGTAAGTGGACTTATATAGAAGTCGCACCTATTTTGAGGCCGGTCACTAGCAATCTATGCACCATTTGTTTTGAGACATGATATAGAGATCATACTCCAATAACACTTAGTGTAATGATAAAGGGACAAGATGAAAAGGCTGGGAAAGAATAAACAAACCACATTTGAATTAAATTTAAATCAAACTATTATTAAAATCATTCATCCATTTTTGCGGAGTTAGACTCAACACCATGGATTCAATGATGTTAACAAAGTTCATGACCAAAAATTCAATCCAAGATCAACCAGAAAATAATCACAAAATAATATTGCATTTAATATATACATTAAAAAAGGTTTTAAAAATGTTTTAAAATAGATATAAAAGAGAAAAATATCAACTATATCCAAATTAATCAAGAAATAAAAAGTAAGACCATAGAAAAATCAGAAATGAACTAAAATGATTTTATAAAAATTTTGGTAATTTTTTAAAGTCAGAAACTATTTTTAAAATTAAAATAAATGAGTAAAATAAACCAAAAATGATAAAAAATAACAAAGTCAGAAATAAAAAATAAATGAGGTCACCAATATTTGTCACAGTATCATTGGATCATTCTATAATTTTTCCAAAATTTAAAAATGCATAAAAGTATTTTTAAACATTTAAAAAAACTTAAAATAAAGTGGAAATTTATTAAAAAAAATATCAAAACACAAAATAAAATTGTGAAAAATTAAAAATCAGAAAGAGAAAAATCAAAAATATTTTTCATAATTTTTTTAGATTTTTTGGACTAAAAATGAATTTTTTATAATTTTTTGAAATTTAAAACAATTAAATATAAAAATCAGAAAAGAAAAATAGAGCAAAAAATATGTGGACCATTGGATGAGAGTCAAAACGCGTTAGTAATCAAATCTAAGGGATCTGGCGCATTGTGTATATCATGGTCATTAGTGAATAAAGCACTGAATCAAATGTAAATCAGAAATCCAAAAAATCCAAATGGCGTTGTTTCATTGGTTGAAGGATGACACATTGGTCATCTTCAACCTCCAGCCAGTCCCAAAACCAGGTTGCTCAATCTATAAAATTAGAGCACGAGACCTATGCCATTCGCTACGTCTCTTAAAGATGAAGACAACCTCACCCTCGCGATAAATTTATATAAACTGTAGCTCAAGCAATTTGGAAAGAAAGTTTTGAAAAGAGATTTGAAACTTCATGGTCAAAACAAGTTTCCATATGAAAGTAAGTGTTGCTACTAGAACCAGGGAAATGAGAGAATCACAATGACATCAAAGTTTTGAAGAATTGATGAAGAAATCTACCTATTGAAGTTAAGTTGCGGAGCTCTGAAACTAGACTTCTATGGAGCAATATAGGGCACGATTCTTGAATGTAATTATATGGTTAGCTTCAGGGAAGATCAAGGAAGGTAAATTGATTGAAAAATTGGATTGAAAAAGGCTTGAAAACAAATTTCGAAGTTGCAAAATTTTGAGTTATGGAACAAGTTTGGCAGGGTGATTCTGGCTATCCAAGATTGAGGAAATGAATGGGGGATGACCCTCTATTTGTAGGGAATCAAATGAAATGTCCAAGCGTGTGAAATGATGAAGTTTAGAGGGAAATCGTGTGAAGTTGCAAACAAGAAAAGTGTGACTTCTAATTTGATCAAAACTCATCCAAAACATGTGTTTTACTGTGCTAATCACTTCTGGAAGTTCACTAAACATGTTTAGAGGGAAAAATGCGCAGAAACAAAGTGTTTAGAAGCTAAAACAATGATTTCAAATTCTGACTTTTGAAGAAACTTTAGTTCCAAGTTACCAAGTTCAAATCAATGGCATTCTCAGCTCAAGGGGTCTTAGGGCATGATTCTTGATGCTTTAGAAAGATGAGGTTACAAGCTTTGCAATAGAAAAAGAATGAAATCAAATGGATGCTTGAGCTGAAAGTTGCATTGAGTCAAAGTTGGGGAAAAGAAGTTGACTTTCCATACTTAGAAATATTTCAAGTTTTTCTTCAAAAGTGACCTATAATATTTTGCATCCAAACATGGCCTTCCACTTGAAATTTGCTATTGACTAAAAAAGACGGAATGAAATAGACCTATTGAATGATATTTTGAAACTTTAACCATTCAAAATCTCCAAAAATTGAGAGAGTTATGAATTGTTGAAGTTGGCAAAGAATCATGAAATGATCTATAATATTTTGTATCCTTAGGGCATCTTCCATCCATTTAATCACTTTTCACATAAAAGAAGGAATAAAGTTCACATCCTCAAGATAATTTTGGAAAAATAATAGGCTCAAGGTGATAAAACATGACCAAGTTATGATCATTTGAAGTCACACATGAGAAATTGGGGGTTCATCTGGAGGACTTGTAATCTTTCTTCATCATCAAGTTTCTTCCACATGAAGACTCCTTGAAACTTTTGAAGTGATTTGTTGATAACCCTTTGAAGAGAAGGATGTTTTTGGAATAACTCAAAAATACCAAAAGATGAGCAAGATATGCTTCTTTGAAGTTTAAAACCCTAGCTCCTAGATCAAGAAAATGCTTTGAGGAACTTTGACAATTTTGAAGAAACTTCTTGTACCAACACAAATGCTTTGTAAGTAGAAGTTGTTGAGGATGAAAATGAGAACTCATAGGCACCAAAACCACTTCCATATCTTTAGAATTGAGATAAATATGCACTTGTGACCAATGGGAATAAAGCCTTATCCAAGTATGACAACTTCTTCAATCAACCCCTTATACTTTTGAATCAAATTTGATAACCTTGAAAGGTGGTGAACCAAAATAACCTTGCCATGCTATTTCTTCCAAAACAAATCCAATGGTGAGGTTTGAACTTCTCAAGCTTTATTGACTAGGGCATGGAAATAAACTCATGAACCCGTGGAGCAACTTGTTAAATCTCATTGCCTTTACCTACATTAGTAACAAGCAAGACAAACCAACATTTCATTTTATTAATTAGAAGAAAATCAAGACAAAATATTCATGATCACAAAAGAAAACAAGTCAAGGTGCTTGGAGATTCCTCAAAGAGCAAAGCTAAAGATAGGGAGAAGAACCAAAAGCCCTAATGTGATCTTGTTGGGATTGAATCAAAATGGTATGATGAAGGGATCTTAGGGGGGAAATTGGGGTACAACAGCTGCCCTTATTTAAGTTTCTTCTATCCATAGATACGGAGGTTAAAAATATTTGTGTCGACACGATAAAAGATACTTAAATATAAAACAAACCCTATTTTTGGCCCTAAGATGCCATGCAATGCTTATGAATATGAGTGCACATGGAAAATTCCAAAGGGACACAAACCACCAATGGGGATGTAACAAAATAAAGAAACAAGAGAGCAACCCGACTAGGAAAATAAATCATTGGTGGATCAAAAGACCCGACTTAGAGAGGGTGGTAAAATGGTCAAAGGATACACCAACTCCTACTGAAGGTGAAACTACCAACGTTCACTGAAGGTGGAAAGAGGAAAGAAATAACAAAACCTACGTTCACTGACGGTGAGCTACCAACGTTCACTGAAGGTAGAAGGAAAAGAAATATCATAAGATCTCCATTCACTGACGATGAACTACCAACATTCACTGAGGGTAGCAAAAAGATAACAATCACCAACTTTCACTGAAGGTGACCTACCAACTTTCACTGAAGGTAGAAAGAGAAGATATCATAACATCTTTGTTCACTGATGATGAACTACCAACATTCACTGAGGGTGGCAAAAAGATAACAATCACCAACTTTCACTGAAGGTGACCTACCAACTTTCACTGAAGGTAGAAAGGGAAGATATCATAACATCGCTGTTCACTAATGATGAACTACCAACGTTCACTGAGGGTAGCAAAAAGATAACAATCACCAACTTTCACTGAAGGTGGAAAGAGAAGATATCATAACATTTCCGTTCACTGATGATGAACTAAAAACGCTCACTAAGGGTAGCAAAAATATAACAATCACCAACTTACACTGAAGGTGACCTACCAACTTTCACTGAAGATAGAAAGAAAAAATATATCATAACATCACCATTAACTGACGATGAACTACCGATGTTCACTGAGGGTAGCAAAAAGATAATAGTCGCCAACTTTCACTGAAGGTTACCTACCAACTTTCACTGAAGGTAGAGAGAAAATATATCATAACATCGTGGTTCATTGAAGATGAACTACCAACGTTCACTGAGGGTAGAAAAAAGATAATAATCACCAACTTTCACTGAAGGTGACTGTTGTACCCCAAAATTTTACCTCTCATTTCTCAATTAATATCTCACAAGATCTCCTTTGGTTCAAGACTGCACTAAGATTGATCAGCTCAAGACATCTTCTCAAGCACTAATGACTGAAAATTTAGGTTTGAGTTTGCACAAGGACAAATGGACTTTTAATGCCCCATTTGACTTTCATGGATCATTTTGGACTCTCAAGATTGCTCATGTCAAGTTTCAGGTCTTGGGTCGCATTTTTGCTTAGTCAATTGATCAGATGACCTAAAATCAGTCGTATTGGTGAAAAAGTCAATTGTAGCACCAAAAGTCAAACTTTGACTTTTTGGACAACATTAAGTTTCAAATATCACAATTCATCAATACATTCAAAAATATCAAGCTTGATCATCAAGAAGTTAAGAAAGTCAAAAGTCAACTTGAAAAGTCAAGATTTCCAAGACTTAGAAATTTTCTAAGTGTTTTTACACATGATAATTTCACCACTTCATGCCAATTTTTCACCATGATGCAAGATGATTCAAGGAAAGCCTCCAACATAAAAGTTGTAGATCTCAATGAGATATAAAACATTATAGAGCAGGACTTTTTCTAGAAATGTTTGGATTTTGAGTTATAAATTCATGAAGTCATGGCATTTTTGAATAAACACTTAGAGAATTTTTCAGCAGGTTTGGGCAGGTCTTTATCCTAACTTCTTGGCCAAATTCCATCAAGTTCCAGTTTGATTTAACAAAAGTGGTCAACATGAAAGTTATAGAGGATGTTTCAAGCTTTCCAAAACATCCAAGAGCATGAATTTATCATACTTGAGCTAGGATATTCAAGGGCATGAAGTTGGGCATCCACCCTTGATTTGCAAGTCATTCTATTGAAGAACACACAACAAAACCCTTATGCTATGCTGCATAATCTTATGTTGCAGGCCTTCTTGCTTGCAAATATCTACATAATTTAATGTTTACACCCACTTTTGATCTATTACCCAAGTGTTTAAGCCATTGTCCAAAGGATCTTTCTATTTATGGCATAAAGGCACCATTGCTATTCTCGAAAAGCAAGCTTTTTGTACAAAACTTGTCTTGAGCCCATACTTTGTTTGTTTCTAATTTTACTCCACCATAAAACATGGAAATCAACCCCTCTAAACCAGCAACTTTGGTACTTCATCTTGGAACCATGGAGTACTTGACATAGTTTGATACTTACATCCCAACCAAACCATAACATGTTGTCTTGTAAACCTATTCAGCCTTTGTTCACAAGTCCTTTGCCTATAAATAGAAGGAGCATTTGCAACAAAAAAAAGAGAGAGAAAAAAAGGGAGAAAGCAAACCAGAAGTTTTGTTGACAAACTCTCAAAAAATCTCATAACTGAAAAAGATCATAACAGTCCACAAGGCAACACCTAAAGCTCAAAACATAAATTCTAGCTGCAAGGTAAGTCTCCTTAACTTTAAACTCTTCATTTCAATCATCATCATTTGGTTCATTTTTTAGGCTAAAATGAAGTGACCTTTAAAGAAAAGGTTTGTAAAAAAATCATGAACAATTGCCAAGATTGAGTGAAAAGTTTTGCATGAAATAGTATCATGAACAGGCAGGTGTAAGGTAGTTGTTTTTTGAAACCATACAGCATGCAATCGATTGCACAACCATACAAATCGATTGCACGGGGTTCCAGTAGCCAGATTTCCAAATATTTTGAGTGTGCAATCGATTGCACGGGGTTCCAGTAGCCAGATTTCCAAATATTTTGAGTGTGCAATCGATTGCACAACCATGCAAATCGATTGCACGGGGTTCCAGTAGCCAGATTTCCAAATATTTTGAGTGTGCATCGATTGCACAACCATGCAAATCGATTGCATGGGGTTCCAGTAGCCAGATTTCCAAATATTTTGAGTGTGCAATCGATTGCATAACCATGCAAATCGATTTCACTGAAAGTCAGTAGCCAATGTTTTGAAAAACTGAAGTATGCAATCGATTGCACTAACATGAAAATTGATTGCACCCAAATAAAAATTGAGTTTTTTGCTTTGAAAGAACTTGAATAAAGAGTTGGACAATATAAAATGTTTATTTTTGACCATTAAGCATCTATATATTAAGTTCAAGGTAAGTATTAACATTATACCTTGAAATTTGCTAAGGGCTCGAACCAAAGACTTCATCCAAAGAGGCTTTTAGCTTAATCAATAATTTTTGCCTTCTTTATCAATCATGATTTGTCTTCACCAAAACAAAAGTGCGTTCGAGAAGCTTGATTTTACGGCATGTGTCGACACATAATGATCCAAAATGTTTTCTTTTCCTTTCATTTTTTCTTTATTTTTACATGCTTCATATATTTTCTTCATGGCTATTCAATATGGTTGTAATAGATAATTATGACTTTAATTTCTTGCAATCCCCATTTGTAAATTTGTACACCCCATCCCCAAATGATTATAATAGCGTAGGATATTTACTTTCCACAATTTATCGCTTTATATATAACATGTTAATAATTAGGGTTTGTATGGCAAGATAAAACCAATCAAATAGAAAACCCTAATTCAAGACAAAATCAAGCATGAAAATGACACACTTGCACACAAACACCCCTAGGGTTACTCCACTTGGTTGCCTTGAACAAAATGGCCATTTTACGCATGTAAGGTATCTTAGCAAAACAAATAAACAAAAAAAAGATCATAGTCCCTCGACGGAGCTATTCAAAGTTGCCTTACAAAAATGATCTTAGTCCCTCAAAATGCTAAGATGCTTTGCAACATTGCTAATCATGGTCATACAATGACCCACGCCCATCCCTTCACATCCAACGATGGGGCTTCTTACCAAAGTAATGGTAAGATAGCAACATCTAAAGGAGGAGGAAAAGAACATCTAAGACCTTTTGAGTAGGTAAGTTTGCTCTTAGTTAATCGCTTGCTCACAACAAAAACATTTTATACACCAACACTCTCATTTTGAAACATTTTTGAAAAACACTTTATACGCATTCTTATAGAGACGAGAATCATTACAAAGAAACCTTTTCAAAATCACTTTCAAAAAACACATCTCACAAACACTTTTTTGGAAACATTTTCGAAACAAACACTTTGTATGCGTTCTTATAGAGACGAGAACCATTACGAAGTTCCATTTTCAAAATACTTTCAAAAATTAACCACACAAAGCACAATTTCAAACAAAAGCAAGTGATCAGGCAAGTAACTAAGAGCCCATGGAAAACCATGGATGAAAAGGGTGCTAATACCTTTCCTTTTCATAATCTACCCCCCGAACTCAAGAAACAATCTCAAAGGTATTTCCTGTGCTTTTTACCTTTCTTTTTGGATAAAAGAAAAGTCAGTGGCGACTCTTGCTAACTGCAACATTTGTGATAAAACGCAAAACACTCAAGTCAGTTCTCCCACCGCATCACAGAACTGGCGACTCTGCTGGGGATAATTCTAAAAGTAGGGTTACCTTAGGGATTAGATCACATTTACTTGCTTACATTGTTTGATTTGTATGCTTTACATTATGGTTCTTTGTTTTGGTTTGAATCCTCCACTCGGATTTGGGATACATTATAGGTAAGTAGCAATACATTGTGGAAACTGTGCGGGGTATACCAACATGGTCTAAGCAATAGCTACATTAGTGCGACATATTTGTGGTTACCGGTAGCCGTTGGGTTAATCAAAGAGAATATGGGGCCGCTGAGTGATGTCATGAAGCACTAATGAACTTTTAGAACCTTTACTTGACCAACTTGGCCTTTTAGGATGAAGTGAGATGACCGGCTTCGGTGCAGTCCGAAGTTGGTAGATACTCGATACTACACTCATTGACGTTTGGTTTCTTGGGATATTTCGGTCGCCATTAAAGAGGCTTGAGCTGAAACAATGACCAAGGAAACAATCCAGTGATATTGAGCTCCTTAGAACTTAATTACTATTACTAGGACAGGTTTAAGCTAACTAAACTTCAAGAGGGTACTTACCTATAAAACTCCATGCAAGCCTAAACTAAGGACTTGTTTGCTTCACTTGTATATGCATACTGGTACATAACATCATGGACATCATGAACATCATATACATCCACTAACCATTTCAAGGATTTTTGGATTCATCTTTGTTCTTGTTTTGTAAGAAATGGATTCACTTCGCAGGAAAACTATTCAAGTCAACCTTGTAAGAATTCCTCCACAACTTAAGGAGCTAGCTTCAAAGATTCCTGAGAACTCTCCATTCACCAAGAGACATGGTTTCCTACTCAACTTGGTCACCTCCAACACAGACGAGGATATGATGAAGGTGCTCTTTCAGTTCTTTGATCCTTTGCATATTTGCTTCACATTCCCCGACTATCAACGTGTGCCTACTTTGGAAGAATTCTCCCAACTCTTGAGGATTCCTATTCTCAATCAACTACCTTTCAATGGTACATAAAGAGATCCAAAGCCAGAAGAGATTGATCAAGATTTACACTTGCACTCATCTGATGTCATAACCCATTGGGAAACAAGGAGTGGTGTCAAAGGTTTCTTAGCAAAGTTCCTGTTTGAGAAAGCCCAAAGTTGTTGGAATTCCTTAGACTTGAAAGCCTTTGAGGAAATTGTGGCTCTTCTCATCTATGGGATGGTTTTGTTTCCAAATCCTGACCAACTCATAGATGTGAACACCGTCAAAATCTTCATATCACGCAACCCGGTGCCTACATTGCTAGGGGATATCCTACACTCTTTTCACACTCGCACAATAAGGAAAAGAGGTGTCCTTATGTGTTTCGCTCCTCTCTTGGAAAGATGGTTTATTTCTCATCTTCCCCAATTAGTCTTAAAGAATGATCAAGGTTCAAGGTGGTCACAAAGGTTGATGACGCTCAAACATTCAGACATTCATTGGTGCTCTTGATCCAAAGAGAATGTTATCATCGTCGACCGTTATGGGGAATTCCCTAATGTCCCTCTACTTGGAATTAGGGTAGGTATCACCTACAACCCATGTTTATCCTTAAAACAGTTTGGTTACGCCCGAAGGGATGGCCTGCACGAGATGCTGATTCAAGGTTTGGTATTTGACTACGACAACGACGATCAAGGTCTTCGCCAGAAATTTATCCGAGCTTGGAGGATGCTAAACAAGGTGGATAGCAAGACTTTAGGGCACAAGAATTCCATCCCTCTTGAGCCTTACCTAAAATGGGTACGAACTCGCGCTCAGAGTCTTATGATGCCTTATCCCTCCATTATCCCGGTAAGCATTGAGCCTGTCATGGAGGGAGATGTTTCATACACTGTCCTACATCCTGACATGCTCACATCTCTTGAAGACCTACAAAGGGATTGGATACAACTCAAGGGAGAGCGAGATACGTTCGAAGCCCAATTCTACGCAAGCAAGAAGAAGGTTTTGGAACTCAATAGGCTACTTCATGAGGAGCAGACTCTGAATGCCTACATTGCACCAAAGAGGATGCACACTACTTTTCTATCTTAGAGTTTTATATTATTTTGCCCAAGGGGCATTGATGTACTCAAACTTTATCTTATTGATATAACGTGTGTTTCTTTTTTGTCCAAAACAAAGTTGAATTTTTGAAATCCTTGAAAACATTGCATATGCATATATCATGCATCATAACATAAGCATGTCTTTTGCAACAAGTCTCCTCATCTCTCTACTGTTTATTTTAGTAAGATGGATCTTGAGCAAACAGTGAAGGATCTTCAAGCTCAGAATACACAGTTTCAACAGTTGCTCATGACCCTAGCCAAGGGGCAAGAAGAAGTGAAATCTCACCTCACAAGGGGCATGGTCATAGGGAATCCGGAGGGCACCAAGGATGATCAGTTGGAACGAATACAAACCGAGATAGTCATAATGAAGGTCCAGATGATGGGACAACTGGTGGGCCAGATGGCTCTTATCCAAAATCTGGCTCAAGGACAAGAAGAGCTGAAAGTTCTTGTCAACCAACTTCATCAAGACAGTTGCAACCGTATGGGGTTAACAACCAGAATTGGAAATCAATTCACTGCTCAGCCTCCCATAAGACAAGAAGCTGGAAGACCTTCCCAATCTGTGGCCACATCACGATCCCAACAACGACTTCGTCAACATCAACCAGAAAATCAGCAAAGGTAAAGCAATCCCAAAAGACAGTTTACCAACATCAACATACCATTGTCTCAAGCTTTGCAGCACATGCTGAGGGTGAACCTGATTACACCAATAAGACCTCATCCAAACCCCCAAAACCTTTTCTCCCAACTACGATCCCGATGCCAGGTGTGCCTATCATTCTGATAGTCCTGGGCATAATACAAACGATTGTTGGGCGCTGAAATACAAAATTCAAAACCTGATCGACGAAGGAATGCTGGAGTTTACACAAGATGGCCATACTGAATTCTTCTGTCGTCCCTCAAAGGCTCACCACCTAAAGTGACAAGTTCAAACAAAGAGGCTTCTATTCATTTGAATCTTCAATTGTAATCTCTTTTGTTATTCAAACAAATTATCTATTAGTGTCAAACTTTGTTTCATTAATGCATTAAATATGTTTGTCTTGAATTAATCCATTCATTTTCATTCTATTTAAATTATGTTGTTTATGACATTCAACTCTTGCTAAAAGTTACAATCCTTTAGAGGGAGGATGACGAAAACAATGCCATAAATCTCATACAGTATGCTTTTGAACAGACCTTGCTGACGATGTACAGGCATTCCTTTAAATCCTAAACACTGGAGTTATAAGGAAGATAATCCCTAGTCAACCCCTTTGATCCAAAGAAGTAGAAGTTTTCTTTTTTACACAAATTGAAACCTTTAATTAAAACCTGGGGCGTGGTAGTCTCTCAATTGATTCAAGCGCATGTTTATCCGCAAACTCTCATTTCGTAATACAACGAATGACATCAAAAAAAATTTTCTGGAATCAAAAGACGGTGATGGTTCCCTACCAAATAGGCAGTCATCATCCCTCAAAAGGAAAAGCCCACAAGTCAAAACCTACAAAGGAGGCTTAAGAAAAACTGGGGCATCCTGCTGACCGTAATATCAAAACAAGAACATTAAAAAAAATTAGGGATAACAAATCAAAAAAAAAGAGGCCACTACAAATCCTCAACAACATGAAAAAATGTTGCAAAAATGATTGCCTTCCGACAAACTTAACTTGTCTGAACCATCACCAAAATGTCTTTACAGACTCAACTAGAGTTCAAACGCACAATTAGGTGAGTTTAGGACTGGAGAATATCACGAAGAGAGGGTGGGTACAAATATAATTTGAGCCTTTATCCTTTGTTTCTTAAACCGTGAACCAAGCCACGCTACAACCTTTCAAAAGTCCTAATTGAAGCATGGGTTAGTTCAAAAGCATATTGTTACAAAAGGTATCCTGACTCCTGTAAGGCTTTACTCTAAATCCTGAGTTGAGTTTTTATTACAAAATTTCTTTACTTGCTAAAATGCATTTTCAAAATTTCAAGACAAGCATAAACTTCACATTATTTGAATATCATTTTTGCATATGGCTATTTGTTTGACAGCGGAGAAATTCACACAACGAATATCCGATGAACGAAAGCTCTCTCGGTGAACAAAATCACTTCAATTGGGATGACATTTCCAAGGGAAAATCTCCTGACAACAAGGGGGCTTGACATGTCACTATCCAGCACACCTGGGGCAGTCAAGTCAAGATTCAAAGAATCTCTCAAATAACTGTTGAAATAACCGGGGGCAGGTCTCCATCACTTAGGGCATTGAACGCAAATCCCGACAGAGGTTTAGTTACAATCAAATAAGTTCCTAGTAGTGCCACAATCGCCTTCTAGTAGGGGCAGTGGCAAATCTTCCCAAGATCCTTCTCATGGGATGACTCCCAGCCAGAGTTTCGATCTTTGAAAACCTTTTCCCCAGTTAAGTCGACTTCAAGAATCCTCGAGGATTTCTGCCAGTGAAGTCGCCGCCTCTCTAACAGAGTAAGCAACGGGGTTTATTCCCCCAACAAACGGAAGGATTCCCTATCTTAAGGTGGCCTCTCCGACTACTACAAATCAAAGGACAACAACTCCTCTTCCCCAGTAGACTACTCTACAATCCCTAGCAAGTTACTATGAAACCTGGACCCGACCAGATATCAATTCAACTTTGACTCCCCAATAGAGCAACGGACGACTAAGACTCCTGAACTCTTTTCCCCAAGCAAGAATCAACACTTTATACAGAGCTTTCAACATCCCCCATTAGATTTCTCCTCAAACAATAAAACAGGAATCCTCGGTACAGTAATCCAGGATTTAATAACTCCCAACACTTGTCAAGGATTTATTCTCCAAGACAAAATTACATTTCAACAACATTCATAGCATATGCATACAAAATACATATAACACGAATCTCATTTATTTTGAGAACATCATTACACAATGCATACATCATGACATTGCATACAACTAACTCTTTACCTTTTCAGGAAAGATCAATCAACAGACAAAGGTCATCATCTTTTGGAGTAGTAATCGTCCCAGATTCCTTCATCATCCTGCTGAGCTAGTAATCATCCAAGATTCCTTCATCATCCTGCTGAGTTCATATACGCACCAAATACGGATGCCATCCTGATACTCATTCAAAGACAGCTTTCAGATACAGTTCATATACGCACCAAATACGGATGCCATCCTGATACTCATTCGAAGACAGCTTTCAGATATGCACCAGATACGGATGCCATCCTGATACTCATTCAGATTCAGCTTTCATATACATTTCAGATACGCTCCAGATACGGATGCCATCCTGATAATCATTCAAAGACAGCTTTCAGATACAGTTCAGATACGCACCAGATACGGATGCCATCCTGATACTCATTCATACTCAACTCTCAGATACAGTTCAGATACGCACCAAATACGGATGCCATCCTAATACTCATTCAAAGACAGCTCCTAGATACAGTTCAGATACGCACCAAATACGGATGCCATCCTGATACTCATTCAAAGACGGCTTTCAGTTATAGTTCAGATACGCACCAGATACGGATGCCATCCTGATACTCATTCAGACTCAACTCTCAGATACAGTTCAGATACGCTCCAGATACAGATGCCATCCTGATACTCATTCAGATTCAGCTTTTTGATACAGTTTCAGATACGCTCCAGATACGGATGCCACCTCGATACTAATTCAAAGACAACTTCAGATACAGTTCAGATATGCCCCAGAAACGAATGCCATTCTGATACACATTATTTCAGCTTATAAATTACAAAATCAACAATCACTCTTGGATGGCATCTGCAAGCCCACCTCCAACAACTATTCATCATATCTCCGAATGGAAAATCCGTCAACCTTGCTATCCAGGCTTTGATTGCAAAGTAACCCTACTATCCAGGTTCCTTCTCCATTATCTCCAGACAGCAGTTTACAACACTAAAAGGCCCAGACCCAACCAGATACGGTCAGTTTCATACTTCCCTAGTAGGTCGCTGTACAACCTAAACCCTAACTAGGTATACATTCTACTTTCACTCCCTCAATCGAGAGTCAATTCCCCAGTAGAGTAATGGACAACCAAAGCTCCTATATCTTACTTCCCAGAGCATAAATCAACATTCCTCGGAAGAGTCCTCCTCAATAGCAGATACAGGAATTCCCACCAAGGAATCTCTTATGCAACCAATCCTTTCTGGATGGAATCTTTAAGCCCATCTCCGACGATTCCCTGTCGCCTTCCAAATGGAATTTGTAAGCCCATTCCCTACATAATCAACCACAACATTCATCGAGTGCAAATTTCTGGGCACTCTAATATTCAATCATCTTTCACCTTCAGATCACGAAACGCCGACCATTCAATCTACATCCTCACGCTTAAGAAGATTGAACAGGGGCAGCTGTTGTACCCCAAAATTTTCCCTCTCATTTCTCAATTAATATCTCACAAGATATCCTTTGGTTCAAGACTGCACTAAGGTTGATCAGCTCAAGACATCTCCTCTAGCACTGATGACTGAAAATTAAGGTTTGAATTTGCACAAGGACAAATGGACTTTTAATGCCCAATTTGAATTTCATGGATCATTTTAGGCTCTCAAGATTTCTCATGTTAAGTTTCAGGTCTTGGATCGCATTTTTGCTCAGTCAATTGATCAGATGACCTAAAATCAACCGTATTGGTGAAAAAGTCAATTGTAGCACCAAAAGTCAAACTTTGACTTTTTGGTCAACATTAAGTTTCAAATATCACAATTCATCAATACATTCAAAAATATCAAGCTTTATCAACAAGAATTTAAGAAAGTCAAAAGTCAACTTGAAAAGTCAAGATTTCCAAGACTTGGAAATTTTATGTGCTTTTACACATGATAATTTGACCACTTCATGCCAATTTTTCACTATGATGCAAGATGATTCAAGGAAAGCCTCCAACATAAAAGTTTTAGATCTCAATGAGATCTAAAACATTGTAGAGCAAGACTTTTTCTAGAAATGTTTAGATTTTGAGTTATAAATTCATGAAGTCATGGAATTTTTGAATAAACACTTAGAGAATTTTTCAGCAGGTTTGGACAGGTTTTTATCCTAACTTCTTGGCCAAATTCCATCAAGTTCCAGTTTAATTTAACAAAAGTGGTGAACATGAAATTTATAGAGGATGTTTCAAGCTTTCCAAAACATCCAAGAGCATGAATTTATCATACTTGAGCTAGGAGATTCAAGGGCATGAAGTTGGGCATCCACCCTTGATTTGCAAGTCATTCTATTGAAGAACACACAACAAAACCCTTATGCTATGATGCATAACATTATGTTGCAGACCTTCTTGCTTGCAAATCTCTATATAATTTAATGTTTACACCCACTTTTGAGCTATTACCCAAGTGTTTAAGCAATTGTCCAAAGGATCTTTCCATTTATGGCATAAAGGCGCCATTGTTATTCTTGAAAAAGCAAGCTTTTTGTACAAAACTTGTCTTGAGCCCATACTTTGGTTTTTTCTGATTTTAGTCCACCATAAAACATGGAAATCAACGCCTCTAAACAAGCAACTTTGGTACTTCATCTTGGAACCATGGAGTACTTGACATAGTTTGATACTTACATCCCAACCAAACCATAACATGTTGTCTTGTAAACCTATTCAGCCTTTGTTCACAAGTCCTTTTCCTATAAATAGAAGGAGCATTTGCAAAAAAGAAGGAAAAAAAGAGAGAGAGAAAAAAAGGGAGAAAGAAAACCAGAAGTTTTGTTGACAAACTCTCAAAAAATATCATAACTGAAAAAGATCATAATAGTCCACAAGGCAACACCTCAAGCTCAAAACATAAATTCTAGCTGCAAGGTAAGTCTCCTTAACTTTAAACTCTTCATTTCAATCATCATCATTTGGTTCATTTTTTAGGCTAAAATGCAGTGACCTTTGAAGAAAAGGTTTGTAAAAAAATCATGAACAATTGCCAAGATTGAGTGAAAAGTTTTCCATGAAATAGTATCATGAACAGGCAGGTGTAAGGCAACTGTTTTTCGAAACCATATAGCACGTAATCGATTGCACAACCATACAAATCAATTGCACAGGGTTCCAGTATCCAGATTTCTAAATAATTTGAGTGTGCAATCGATTGCACAACCATGCAAATCGATTACACGGGGTTCTAGTATCCAGATTTCCAAATATTTTAAGTGTGCAATCGATTGCATAACCATGTAAATTGATTGCACTGAAAGTCAGTAGCCAATGTTTTGAAAAATTGAAGCATGCAATCCATTGCACTAACATGCAAATCGATCGCACCCAAATAAAAATTGAATTTTTGCTTTGAAAGAACTTGAATAAAGAATTGGACAATATAAAATGTTTCTTTTTGACAATTGAGCATCTATATCTTAAGTTCAAGGTAAGTATTATCAATATACCTTGAAATTTTCTAATGGCTTGAACCAAAGACTTCATCCAAAGAGGATTTTAGCTTGATCAATAATTGTTGCCTTCTTTATCAATCATGATTTGTCTTCACCAAAACAAAAGTGCGTTTGAGAAGCTTGATTTTACGGCATGTGTCGACACATAATGATCCAAAATGTTTTCTTTTCCTTTCATTTTTTTTTTATTTTTACATGTTTCATATATTTTTTTCATGGTTATTCAATATGGTTGTAATAGATAATTAGAACTTTAATTTCATGCAATCCCCGTTTGTAAATTTGAACACCCCATCTCCAAATGATTGTAATAGCGTAGGATATTTAATTTCCGTAATTTATTGCTTTATATATAACATGTTAATAATTAGGGTTTGTATGGCAAGATAAAACCAATAAAATAGAAAACCCTAATTCAAGACAAAATCAAGCATGAAAATGACACACTTGCACACAAACACCCCTAGGGTTACTCCACTTGGTTGCCTTGAACAAAATGGCCATATTACGCATGTAAGGTATCTTAGCAAAATAAACAAAAAAAAACAAGATCATAGTCCCTCGATGACGTTATTCAAAGTTGCCTTACAAAAATGATCTTAGTCCCTCAAATGCTAAGATACTTTGCAACATTGCTAATCATGGTCATACGATGACCCATGCCCGTCCCTTCACATCCAACGATGGGGCTTCTTACCAAATCAATGGTAAGATAGCAACATCTAAAGGAGGAGGAAAAGAACATCTAAGACCTTTTGAGTAGGTAGGTTCACTCTTAGTTACTCGCTTGCTCACAACAAAAACATTTTATACACCAACACTCTCATTTTGAAACATTTTTTAAAAACACTTTATATGCATTCTTATAGAGATGAGAATCATTACAAAGACACCTTTTCAAAATCACTTTCAAAAAACACATCTCACAAACACTTTTTTGGAAACATTTTCGAAACAAACACTTTGTATGCGTTCTTATAGAGACGAGAACCATTACGAAGTTCCATTTTCAAAATACTTTCAAAAATCAACCACACAAAGCACAATTTCAAACAAAAGCAAGTGATCTAGCAAGTAACTAAGAGCCCATGGAAAACCATGGATGAAAAGGGTGTTAATACCTTCCCTTTTCATAATCTACCCCCCGAACTCAAGAAACAATCTCAAAGGTCTTTCCTGTGCTTTTTTACCTTTCCTTTTTGGATAAAAGAAAAGTCGGTGGAGACTCTTGCTAACCGCAACATTTGCGATAAAACGCAAAACACTCAAGTTAGTTCTCGCACCGCATCACATTGACCTACCAACTTTCACTGAAGGTAGAGAGAAACTATATCATAACATCGTTGTTCACTGACAATGAACTACCAACGTTCAGAGGGTAGCAAAAAGATAACAATCACCAACTTTCACTGAAGGTGACCTACCAACTTTCACTGAAGGTAGAGAGAAAATATATCATAACATCATCGTTCACTGACGATAAACTACCAATGTTCACTGAGGGTGGCAAAAAGATAAAAATCACCAACTTTCACTGAAGGTTACCTACCAACTTTCACTGAAGGTAGAGAGAAAATATATCATAACATCGCCGTTCACTAACGATGAACTACCAACGTTCAGAGGGTAGCAAAAAGATAACAAGTTTCCCCAAAATTCTGAAATTTCACCTAGAACGGGTCTCAACTTCTTCTTTAACCAAGGCACTCCGCCTAGAAAGGGTAATATATAAGCTGTCTCAAATAAAGAGACTACCACTTGTAAAGATTTCACAATGAACTGCCTCTGCAATATTGAAAGTCTTGCCATCCACTGGAGTAATTTGGCGACAGACTGCAAGCTATCACTCATAGAGAAGATAGCAAAAAAAGATACGTCGACTTTTATAGGGAAATACAGGTTGCTCAAATAAAAAGGCCTGCTACTTGTTGTTATTGGAAGGATTGTAAAAGTTACTTTCTGGGGAAAGCAATATGACCTCATGGGGAAACAACCATGACTTCCTGGGGAATGAATCGTGACTTCCTGGGGAAATGCCAATATACTTCTGCTTGAGGAGATAAAGGTCTTCTCGTGCAAAATAAATGAACATTCTCAAACCAATGCTCGAAGCTTACAGAAATCCAAAGTAATAATATTGTCGAGGATCAAAAATTTAAACCAAAAATAAACTGGAATGAAATAGTCATCCGAAACATTCCTTTGAGAAATAAACTCAAGAGGGAAACCCAAATACTCTAGACAAATAGTTGTACAATAAGGCTGAAGCAAAAAACTTCCACGAGGGATAACTCAGTGGGGAAATTGAAAGAATATACGCTTTCTGTTTAAGGCTAACACTCTATTAGAGATAGGACAACATAACTCTGCAAAACAGGGTAATATGTAAACAAAATATTAACGAATGTGAATGAGCGATGATTTGCCAATTTTAGCTATGCATGATGTATGTATGAATGCATGAGTGTTATCACGCATATGCTGACAAAATAGATATATAACACTGGGAGTAAACAGGCAAAACCAACTCGGGCACAATCAACACTCGGCTAAATTACATCCATGATGAACAATCCAAGAAAAAGTAAGCACCAACTGAGGAAACAAAACCTACTGATTGGTTTAACTTTACCGGGAAGAAACGTAGTTCGGAAGTAAATAAAACATAGCGGCTAAACAGTATAGATATAGAGATACAACATCCTCTCCCATGCTTTACCAGGGAATATCACTCAGGCTTTAACGGGGAATCAAATATTTCAAAAGTAATGCCTCTACTGGGGATTTGAAAAATCAATTTCAAGTAGAGCAGACGGACATCAAATCATCCAAACATTTACTGGGGGATTCGTGTCGACTTTATTGGGGAGGTCAACACCACATTCACAAAGGGAAAACCAATATACGTTCTTCACTGGGGAAACCAGAGGCCCGTGTTCTTCGAGAGTAATCATTGTACCAACTTCTCTAGGAAGAAAGAACTTCTATTAACTAAATGAAACCTTCACTGGAGAAATCTTGGATTGAATCTCCATATCATGCAAACTCAGAAAAGAGGAGAAATGAACCAAAACTTGACCGGGGATACTGGGGTTACAAACCCTATACGGCGTAACATCTGGAGAAAAACTTCTCCGGGAAACAAAACCTCTTAAAACAACTGGAGTCCATCCATTCTTGGGATCACAACTTTTGTTGTTTTTTATCTCTTGCGTCAAAAATTTTAAAGTAAAGGTAAATTGTAAATTCTTTTTGAAAATCAATTTTGTTATTTAATCTTTTCTCTTTGAAAGTTATTATCAATAATAAATGGAGACTTTGCAAGCTAAATAAAATAAGAAAAACAAAGAATTGGGTAAAAGCTCAAATTTCATTAATAGAACGGTAGTCTGCGAATGGCGAGACTCCATGGATAATTACAAAGTTTGGAAAATGGTAATATATAATGGAAAAGATACATTGAGATACAATGACCACTATCCCCTCTAACAACTTTTGAAATCCTGAGCAGCACTTTTTGTCGAAGTATGATGAGGATCTGAGAAGATTGTTGCTCCAATGATCAAGTCTTGTCTGGTGTAGTTACTTGCCAATAAAGTCCCTAACTTTTTCCTAAGATGCCCTTGCGGGTTTTCAACTTAGCGGGAAATTTATTCTGTTTATGTTTCTAATTTTTGCCTAGATCGCCCTTTCGGGTTTTCAGCCTACCGAGACGCTCTTTTTTGCCTAAGCCACCCTTTCGGGTTTTAAACTTAGCGAGTTGTTCTTTTATTTCTTTAAGTGAAGTATTTATTGACTGCATCAGCATTCATGGGACATGGGAACTCCTCGCCATCCATAGTTTCAAGAATTAATGCACCGCTAGATAAGGCTTTCTTGACAACATATGGGCCTTCAAAATTGGGAGTCCACTTGCCCCTAGAATCAACATTAAAAGTCAAGATCTTCCTGAGCATGAGGTTGCCTTCTCTAAATTCAAGAGGTTTGACCTTCTTATCAAAAGCTTTCTTCATCCTTTTATGATATAATTGTCCATGACATAAAGCTGTCATTCTCTTCCCTTCGATCAAATTTAATTGGTCAAATCGGTTTTGGACCCATTCAGCCTATGACAACTTGGTTTCCATTATCACACGCAAAGAGGGAATCTCAACCTCGATTGGGAGCAAAGTTTCCATTCCTTACACAATGGAGAACGGGGTTGCTCCTGTTGAAGTGAGGATAGATGTTCGATATCCATGCAAAGCAAAAAGGAGCATTTCATGCAAGTCCTTATAAGTAACAACCATTTTCTAGATAATCTTATTGATATTCTTATTAGCAGCTTCAACAGCCCCATTCATCTTTGGCCTGTACGGAGATGAGTTGTGATGGACAATCTTGAATTCTTCACACAGTTATGTCATCATGTTGTTATTTAAATTCGATCCATTGTCAGTGATAATTCTTCTAGGCGCACCATACCGACATATAAGATTATTCTTAATGAAGTGCATAACCACCTGCTTAGTAACATTAGCATATGAAGCAACCTCCACCCACTTGGTGAAGTAATCAATTTCTACCAAGATAAAATGGTGTCCATTCGAAGCTTTAGGTTCTATCATTCCAATCATGTCAATACCCCACATAAACAAAGGCCATGGGGAAGAGATCACATTGAGAAGTGTCGGAGGCACATGAATCTTGTCCGCATAAATCTGGAATTTATGACACTTCTTTGCAAATTTGTAACAATCAGACTCCATTGTCATCCAATAGTAACCTGCCCTTAGCATCCTTTTAGCCATCGAATGTCCATTGGCATGAGTGTCAAATGAACCTTCATGAACCTCATGCATCAACATGTCTGCTTCATGTCTATCCACGCATCTGAACAAGACCATGTCATAATTTCTCTTGTACAACACATTTTCACTGAGGAAGAAACTTCCAGCCAATCTTCTCAATGTCTTTCTATCTTTATTCGATGCACCAATCGGGCATTCCTGAGTTTGGAGAAAATGTTGGATATTATAATACCAAGGTTTCTCATCTTCTACCTCTTCTGTTGTAAACACATGAGCGGGCCTATCCAGTCGCTGAACCATAACTCGAGGTATATCATTCCAAGTACTCACTTGATACATAGAAGCCAGAGTTTCCAGAGCGTCTGCCATTTGATTTTCATCTCTAGGAATGTGATGGAATTCAACTTTATTAAAGAAGGGTAACAACCTTCTAGCATAATCTTTGTAAGGGATCGAGCCGAGGTGACGAGTATCCTATTCTCCTTTAATCTGGTTTATTACCAAAGTTGAATCACCATACACATCTAGAATTTTAATTCTGAGATCAATAGCTTCCTCGAGACCCATGATGAAAGCCTCATATTCTGCCATTTTATTAGTACAATCAAATGCCAACCTTGTAGTAAAAGGAATGTGCGGTCCATGTGGAGTGATAATCACATCACAAATTCCTTTACCATAAGCATTCACAGCTTCATCAAATATCATACTCCAACAAGATTCAGGATCAGGACCTTCCTTAGGCAACGGTTCATCACAATTTTTTACTTTCAGAAACATCACATCCTCATCGGGAAATTCATACTTCATAGGCTGATGATCCTCAACTGGTTGGTGAGCAAGATAATCTGCCAACACGCTGCTTTTAATAGCTTTTTGAGTGCGGTATTCAATATCTTATTTAGATAACAGCATCTGCCAGCAGGCAATTCTCCCAGTAAGAGCAGGCTTTTCAAAAATGTACTTGATTGGGTCCATTTTGGAGATCAACCAAGTGGTATGATTCAACATATAATGCCTCAAACATTTTGTCGCCCAGACCAGAGCACAACATGTCTTTTCCAGCATGGAATACCGTGACTCACAATCAGTAAACTTTTTGCTGAGATAATAAATGGCTTACTCTTTATTCCTTGTTTCATCTTGTTGTCCCAAAATACAGCCCATGGAATTATCTAACACTATCAGATACATAATCAATGGTCTTCCTTCAACAGGAGGAAGCAAGATAGGAGGTTCAAGCAGATATTCTTTAATACTTTCAAATTCCCTTTGGCAGTCATTCGTCCACACACAACTTTAATCTTTCTTTAACAACTTAAAGATCGGTTCACACGTTGCAGTCATGTGGGAAATGAATCTGGAAATATAATTCAAACGCCCGAGGAACCCTCTGACTTGCTTTTCAGTTCTTGGCGCTGGAATCTCTTGAACTGCTTTGACTTTATCAGGGTCAACTTCAATTCCTTTCTGGCTAACAATGAAACCCAACAATTTCCCTGATCGAATACCGAAGGTACATTTATTTGGATTCAAGCGGAGATGATACTTCCTCAAACGCTAAAACAACTTCAACAAATCTTCTACATGCCCTTCTTCAGTCTGGGATTTAACAATCATATCATAAACATATACCTCAATTTCCTTGTGCATCAGATCATGGAATAGGGTTGTCATAGCCCTCTGGTACATTGCACCAGCGTTCTTCAACCCGAAGGGCATCACTCTGTAACAAAATGTTCCCCAGGGTGTGATAAACGTTGTTTTTTCCATGTCCTCTGGAGCCATTCTTATTTGATTATACCCGTAAAATCCGTCCATGAACGAGAATACTTTGAATTTTGCTATGCTATCCACTAACATGTCAATGTATGGCAATGGAAAATCATCTTTTGGACTAGCTTTACTTAGATCTCTGTAATCTACGCACATGCGAACTTTTTCGTCTTTTTTCGTTACTGGGACAATATTGGAAATCCATTAAGGATACACTAACGTCACAAGAAAACCGGCATTAATCTGCTTTAGAACCTCCTCTTTGATCTTTACTGCCATATCTGGGTGAGTTCTTCTCAACTTCTATTTGATTGGCGGACACTCTGGCTTCAATGGCAAACGGTGCTCTACAATATTTGTATCTAGACCAGGCATATCTTGATAATACCAAGCAAAAATATCCATGTACTCTTTCAACAACTCAATCAACCTACTCTTCACATCAGGACGCAGCAATGCTCCAATCTTGACTTCTTTCATATCTTCTTCTGAACCCAAATTGATTACTTCCAATGGATCTTTATATGGCTGAATGGCATTTTCCTCGTGCTCAAGAAACCGTGAGACCTCTTCTGGAATCTCATCATAGTCTTCTTCTTCGGCCCCATACACAAGACATTCAAAATTGGGAGAGGGTGCAGGGTCATTGTATTCAACAGGTTTTTTAATTAATCTGCACATATGATTTATGATTGTTTTTAGAAACTGACACATATAACAAGTGGTCATGCAGATTGAATTCCAGTTATTATTTATTTTGAAAGGTTTTTTTTTCTGATTACCATTTTCCAAGAAAAAGCATAAAATAAAGACACAATTTGGGGAACAAAGACAACTTTTATTATTGATTTTAAAAGTCACAGCAAATAGATAAGCCCATACAATATTAATACTTCCACCTTGGGCAGAGTGAAAGCTTTTCAAAAAGATTAACAAGACAAATTACTTTGAAGCATGCATGCAAGAGGGAATGTCAATGGTGATCCAGTTCTGAACCCTAACTCTGTGCGTCACGTAATTTGGAATTTCCGACTCTGCTTCATCTTCCACAATGGAATTAATCTCGGAAAAAGTTGGATGAAGATAACCCCCACTACGAAAGATGTCTTGATACTTTCCTGCAGTAGTCTTCGGCTTCATGCTCTTACCTTTATCATTCTTCAAAGAGAACCCCAAGCCGGCTCTGTTCTTATTTACAGGTGGATCAACAATCTCTCCCCATACTTCACTATGACCCTTACACATAACTTGTTGCGCATCCTTAAGCGAAAACATAAAATTCTCATTTCCTCTTATATTATCAATGGATAAAGCTTGGAACTGGGTTCCAACAGTAGCTTCATCCGCCTCCACAACACTGAAAGAGGACAAATGAGATATCAATAATGCATGTTCTCCATTTATGATTACCAATTTTCCTTCATGTACAAACTTCAGTTTATGGTGTAAAGTTGAAGTAACAGCCCCTGCCTCATGTATCCACGGCCTTCCTAGAAAACAACTATAAAAAGGTACAATATCCATAACCTGGAAAGTAACCTGAAACAAATGTGGGCCTATATGAATAGGCAAGTCCACTTCACCGATAACAGATTTCCTTGATCCATCAAACGCTTTCACAATAATGCCACTTGGGCGCATGGGCGTTCCTTGATATTTCAACTTCATAAGCGTGCTTCTTGGTATAACATTCAATGCAGATCCATTATCAATCAGCACATTGGATAGTGAATCATTCTTGCAATTCATAGAGATGTGGGGGGCCAGGTTGTGATTCCTTCCTTCATCTGGAAATTCGTCGTCGCAGAAACTCAGGTTATTACATGACGTAATGTTCCCTACTACACTGCTGAATTGGTCTATAGGCATGTCACTTTCCATAAAATCTTGATCCAGTACCCTCATCAGAGATTCTCAGTGAGCAGAGGAGTTTGTTAATAAAGCCAAGATAGATATTTTTGAAGGAGTCTGCAGTAGATGATCTACAATTCTATAGTCGCTCATCTTGATTATCTTCAAAATATCATCCACTTATTTCTCTAATGTAGCTCCACTTGATTCACCTGTAGCCTTCTTGGGTTCAACATTCTCAACAATTTTCTTTCCAACACTAACATCTCTCCGAATAATTGGTGCAAATACACGACCGCTGCAGGTCACTCTGCTAGTCTCAGTAATATTTCCAACATCAGGCATTGGTTGGATGGGAACTTCCACACCATCCTCTAAGATTGTAGCATTATATTTGTAGGGTACAGCCTTATCTGACTTGTAGGGAACAGGACCCGGCAAACTAATCACCAATGGGGTAACAACTGGCTTGCTATAATACTCAACTTCAAAATGGGCGGGTGCACCAAAACAAGGCACCGTGACTTTTACCCCTTCTTTAACACAATCAGTCATTATTGAGTCATCTCTGGAAAACAAATCCTCATCTGAGGAGAAATACTCATCTGCAGAGGCATACTCATCATCTGAATCTTCTTCAGCCAAACAAACCTCAATCATATCAACTTCATGGTAATCATCCCTTTGACCTGTAACCTTGATAGTTCCGTTGTCCAACAACAACTGAGCACCTTTCTTCATGATTGAACATCCTCAGGAGTCTCGACAACAATTTCGGCAAGATCCATACTAATGTTCCACCTGACCAGCCAAGTGGCAGAAAGTAGCATGCAATTGCACAAGGTCTGCATTCATATACTCCATATTAAAGATTCTGAACTCTCTAGGACATCCAGAAACCATGTTTACTTACTCTTCATACTCTGCCCTAGCCTGATTATGTGGATGAGGCCCTCATCCATCATCTCCTACAAATCAGCCTTTATCTTGTCACAATCTTGTATGTCTGTACTGCAAATAGCACAACCGGAATGGTCATGCGTATAGTAGCTAAATTCATAGAGGTATGCATCCATTTTCACCAAATCTCCTCTAACTAGATGAATATCAAAAATCCGGAAGTCGCCTGGACAACCGGCCACCATATTCACAACATTTTCTCCTCCATGCTTGGGTAGAGGATTGTCCTTCACATTAGGACCCACATCCTTGAAATATATAGTACCAGACTTCACCAATTTCAGCACCCCATTCTTCAAAGTATAACAATTCTCAACATTATGCCCTGGTGCTCCTTGATGAAAAGCACATGTTTGGTCTGCCTTGTAATACCAAGGCAACGGTGATGGTACAACGGGAGGTGGTCGGGTCTGAACCAACTTCTTCTGAATCAATGTCGGTATTAAATCCGTATAACTCATAGGAATAGGATCATAACTCTCCCTTCTCTGATTATACCCTTGATTCCCCTACTTGGATGGTCTCTGATAAGCAACGGTGGTTGGAGCTACACCAACAACTGGAGTAACCGAGATGACTTGCTGATGACGCTGATAATTTCTTCTAGGAGGATTAACCCTCCTATCTTGCATAACAGCATTTGCATCCCCTTCCTTCTTCTTGGTAAACCCATAAGATGGCTTTTTCGCACCTCCAGATCCTTCACTTTTTGTTAAGCGGCCCTCTCTTACAGCCTCTTCTAAACGGATACCCATGCCTACCATTTTAGTAAAGTCACTTGGCGCACTTGCTACCATCCTTTCATAGTAGAAAGCACCCGGAGTCTTCAAGAAAATCTTAGTCATCTCCTTCTCTTCCATGGGAGGAATCACTTGGGCGGCTACCTCACGCCATCTCTATGCATATTCTTTGAATGATTCCCTATCTTTCTGAACCATGGCCCTGAGTTGATCACGGTCAGGCACCATGTCCATGTTGTACTTGTATTGTCTGATAAATGCTTCTCCCAAGTCATTGAAAGTATGGATATTGACACTCTCCAAACTCATATACCACTTCAGCGCAGCACCGGTCAAACTATCCTGAAAAAAGTGAATCAGCAGATGCTGATCATCAGTATGGGTAGACATTCTTCTTACATACATTACCAGATGAGCACGAGGGCAAGTGTTTCCCTTGTACTTCTAAAACTCCGAGACCTTAAACTTTGCAGGTATTTTAACATTCGGGACCAAGCATAATTCATTCACATTCTACCCGAATAACTCTTTCCCCTAAGGGCCTTAATCTCCCTCTGTATCTTGTCAAACTGCTCTTGAAAATCATACATTCTGTCATAAAGACCCAAGTCTTCACTTGGTGGATGAAAAGGACGACACACATCATTGTTAACAAATAGAACCATATTCACCGAAGGAGGTTCAGCAGAAGCAGAATGTACCACAGGAGGTGCCGGAGTAACAATAGTCTGAACAACTGGAGTATCTTGAGGACCAAGATTGAAACCTTCAAGCGCGAAGTTCTCTGGCATTCCCCATGGATATCCTTGAGGCATGCGATTCTGAATAATAGCTGGAGTAGCAGATACAGGATCAGTCAGAGCTTTAATAGTATCCCTTGTTGGTTGAGGTTGAATACTCGGTGGCTGATTCTGAGCAGCCATCAGAGCAGTAAGATTGGCCATGCCGGCCTTCAAAGCAGAAACTTCCTCGTACAGCTCACGATTCTCTTATTCTAAGTTGTCCATCTTCCTTCTGAAATTAGCCCGAGTGTTGTAGTGGTGAGTCAGCTTGCTGAACGAAGTAAAGAAGCTTGGTAAGACACCTGGATATGCATAACAAATGCAAGAAATATGTGCAATATGATGCATGATATTCACATGATTTTATTTTGTTATTTAATATTTCAAGGGATTTAAAGTTTTATAGACACATTGCAAATATCAAAGTAATAACGCATTTGAAATACTGAATTTTTTTATTATAATAACTTCAAAATAGGTTACAAGTCTCAACAATCCCAAGTACAAGATGAAAATAAAGTCTAAAACCCTGAGAAGTAAAGTTGTCGGAGATCACTCTATACGCTGGTGCTTCCCCGTAAGCCTGGCAATCTGAGCCTTCAACCTCTGATTTTCTTCCACATACCTGGTGGCAACCTCCTTCCAATCACCTGAATCAGGAAGTGAGTAATCAGCATCTGACTGAGGCTTAGGATAAAATAAATCCCCTTGCCTTTCCATGGTCTCTACCACTCAACTCTCAAGGATCTCAATCAAGTCGTCTTTCTCCTTCAAGTCTGCTCTATAGGAAATCTCTAAAGTTTGGAACTTATTCTTCCAAGCATCCTTTTCCTGTTGCATCCAGACCAAAGCAAGTTGTAGCTCTTATATATCATCCAATAAGGGAGGAGTGGTCTTCACAAACAAATCAGGCATAGGTGTTTCCCGGGAATATGACATCTTCAACTGAATAGCTCTCGTTTGGACCCACTGAAGACATGGCTCCAAAGAAACAGCCCCCCTAGGTCCCAAGTCTTTCCTACTCTTCTTGTGGATGTGATGCCAGGCTTTCACAATATGCTCCCTAGCTTCTTTATGGTCTCCTCCCTTCTTCACAAAGAAACTACTCAAATGAATACTATTTGGTTTATTCCTCATCAGATAACCAAGATGTCGTCATGCAAGAATAGGGTTATAGTTAATTCCTCCCTTTGTACTAAGAAGAGGTACATTGGGGAAACTACCACAACTGTCAACAATCTCTATATCCTGGTGAGCTTGATGATACCAATCAATATCTGAGTGAGTAAGTGTCGTGATCTTAGGAGCCCAACGGGGTTCCTTCCTGACATCCCAGAAAGCATCAGACTGAGGCATATGAGAGATAAACCACCGGTACAACAAAGGCGTGCAACAGATAATCATCCCTCCATGATAAGAATTACGAATATGAATAGAGTAATAAGCATCACCCAACAACGTAGGAACTGGGTTTCCAATCATGAAGATCCTGATAGCATTAATGTCAAAAAAACTTTTCCACGTTAGGAAATAAGAATAATCCGTAAGCAAGTAGAGCAAAGATGGCCTCAAAAGCGATTGTACTCTTCATCCTGGCAAAGTAACGAGCTTTCTCCAATAAGAACTGGGTCGGTAATCCTCTAATCCCTTCTTTAGTATTCATATGGGCTTCCACCTCAGACTTCCCCAGATGAATCAAAGCAGCAATCTCATGTGGTTTTGGCTCACCCTCCAAACCAATAAAAGGAACACGATCGGTAACAGGTAAATCCAACAGATAAGAATAATCCTCTAGTGTAGGAATCAACTGATACTCGGGAAAAGTAAAGCAATGATACATCGAATCATAGAACTGGACCAAGGTCGAGAGAATACCCTCCTTCATCCTAAGCTTCATAAGAGGAATGATGGATCCATACTTCTTCTGAAAATCTGCAGAACACTCGATCTCGGGAATTAGACTGATCAACTCATCTATCTTGGGATCCTTGAAACTGTACTTCCCAGTATTTCTTTTTCCATAATCCATGGTTAAAAAGTACCTGAGATATTCACAAATGGTCAACTTTTAAGTCCCTTGAAATAAGATTTCTTCAAAAGATGCTTATGAGTGCATGGATGCATGATGCAACAATCACACACAAGATCACACATATAGGGTTCATAGGTTCAACGTCACGAGCATGAGGTCGAAGGTATTACCCATAAGGTGTTAGTCTAAAAGCTATCACCTGCCAAACAAGGTTCTAGAGGTTCCCAGAGTCTACATCCTTCCTTCGGATATTACCAACTTCCCGATTAACTCGGTAATTAGTAATATTCTCAAGAAAAAATCGTCTGAGCGTAGTATCGCGTGACAACTATTTCCGGATTACTCCGTCATAGCTTTCGCACTACACCTAAAAGGCCAAGATGGGTTTGGTATTCTACGGTCCTCAGCTTCAGAAGGCTCCCAGGTCGAAAGCAGTACGTCTTCCCGATTATTCGGTAAACGACACTACAGTCAAAGGGGCCTCCACTGAGTGGGTATCTCATGCCTCCTTTATTGGGATTACTCCCTCAAAGTTAACATAAATATACCTCCAGTCCTATCTTAAAGTTTGTCCAAGTCCGGGTATAGGACTTATAAGTAATCACCAAGCGCCTTGAAAACCAGGAAAATCCAGACAAACATATATACAACATATACTACATAAACAACAATAGCACATATACAGATATAAACAAAGATAGGCTCAACCCACTTAGGGATGGACCAGCAAAAGCTCAATCTTTCCCCAGTGAAGTCGCCATTTTTTTGTAGTGGTAGAAATGTTTAAGACTAAGCCATTGGATTGACTAGACTTTTACAAATCAAAGTCAAAATCGCCACCATGCTTTATTGTTTCCTAAGGAATGGGAAAAGAGCGAATAACCCAAAAAATAGGGGGAAAGATTCTAGGTAAGGGGGTTGGTTATGCAAAGGGAAGGTATTAGCACCCTAAACATCTACGGTACTCCGCAGGAACCTCTTTGTAAAATCTGCATATTTTGTCTATAAAATGTTGTATGTAAAATAGATGGTGGAGATGAGAGAAGAAATATATTTTTTATGATTTTTGCACCCACCGCGGTTGAAAACCTTTAGTGCCTATGTACCACCTTTTATGCAATAGGGGATCAGGGTACACGTAGTTCACCTTTGAAAATTTTTAAAACACAAGTATGTTGGTTAATTTTATGAGATAAGACATCATCGTCATTGTCCGTGTGGAAAACATACTTACCATCCACAATCATGAGAAAGGAGAATTTGCATCATCTCAAAGTGGAGGATATGGCTTGGATTTTAAAATCAACAATGCCTCACTCAACACCCAAGTGGAAAATATCTCACTTCACTACATGTCGTAGAAGTATAGTTGTTTGCATCACTACAAGGATTGACAAGAGTCGAATCTTTTGAGAAAAGTTTAAGATGAAAGCTAAGATGGCAAAATGTTTTGCATGAGATTGATTGATTTTTAGTCTTCTCACAAAAAAAATTCCAAGGTTTTATTAATGTTGATTGAAGTTTATTTGTGAAAGATGTTTTGAAAATTCATGGACCTAAGTCCAAGTTTATTATGAAAGTAGTTCAATTTTAAAAATAAGAAGAGTTTTCAAAATGAGGGAGAAGATTTTTTTGAAATTTAAGAAGATAGGAGGAGAAGAAGAGGCTATCCTAAAGCATAAGGTAAAATCTAGGGATAAGAACCATCTAACCAACAAGAAGCCAATACTTGAAATTCTGAGCCAAGATAAAATTCTCGTTCTTTGGATTGAAACCAAGCAAGCAAAGATACTAGACCTCTTTTGAGAACCAGACTTCAAGTGTATTAAGTCTTCACAAAATTTGGGCAGAGTAACGGATGTATACGGGTGAATTCTAGATTACAAACAAAAGATGTAATCACAATAGCCTGCACACAAAATAAACAAACAACCCAATGTCTTGAGGTAAACCTCAAGAACTTCCAGACAAAATATCTATCAAGGTCACAAGGTCTCCAACATAGGCCAAGGTTTCTAATCCTAAGTCCAAGAAGTCCAATGCTCCATAATGCCAAGGATGGTAACCAAGTAGTCCAAGTATCATTAAATTTTTTATGATTCATGTTGATTATTAAGTGTCTTAGAAGATAAAAGAAAAGGCTCAAGTGAGCAAAATAAAAATGATATAAAATTTAATGCTTAAAGTAAATGGTACATAAAGCATAAAAAATAAAAGGGCATAAAGTAAAAACAATTTAATAATTAGTGGTTAGTTGGGTGACCATCTTAAAACTTGCATTTGAAACTTATTAGAGGATTGGTAGAACCAAAGCCTCCATACAACAAGTTGCATTTGCTTTTTGTCAAGTATATCATCCATTTGGAATCCTCAAAAGTACCATTTAATGATCAACGATGTTTAAGTGATCCGCGTTGACCAAAAGTGTTGTAGATCCATTAAAGGATTGGTAGAACCAAAGCCTCCACACAATGAATCTCAAGGTTATTGGATCAAAGAGATCAAATTAACATACTTGGGCTTGCAAACATAGGTTTGGGCTACGAATGATCATTTATTCGAATCGGGACAAAATTTAACGCTATGTTAAGCAATCGTAAGTGGACTTATATAGAAGTCGCACCTATTTTGAGGCCGACCAATAGCAATCTATGCACCATTTGTTTTGAGGCATGATATAGAGATCATGCTCCAATAACACTTAGTGCAATAAGAAAGGGACAAGATGAAGAGGGATGGGAAAGAATAAACAAACCACATTTGAATTAAATTTAAATCAAACTATTATTAAAATCATTCATCCATTTTTGTGGAGTTAGACTCAACACCATGGATCCAATGATGTTAACAAAGTTCATGACCAAAAATTCAATCCAGGATCAACCAGAAAATAATCACAAAATAATATTGCATTTAATATATACATTAAAAAAGGTTTTAAAAATGTTTTAAAATAGAAATAAAAGAGAAAAATATCAACTATATTCAAATTAATCAATAAATAAAAAGTAAGACCATAGAAAAATCAGAAATGAACTAAAATGATTTTATAAAAAATTTGGTAATTTTTTAAAGTTAGAAACTATTTTTAAAATTAAAAGAAATGAGTAAAATAAACCAAAAATGATAAAAAATAACAAAGTCAGAAATAAAAAAGAAATGAGGTCACTAATATTTGTCACAGTATCATTGGATCATTCCATAATTTTTCCAAAATTTAAAAATGCATAAAAGTATTTTTAAACATTTAAAACAATTCAAATAAAGTGGAAATTAATAAAAAAATATCAAAACACAAAATAAAATTGTGAAAAAATAAAAATCAAAAATAAAAAAATCAAAAATATTTTTCATAATTTTTTCAGATTTTTTGACTAAATGAATTTTCTATGATTTTTTGAAATTTAAAACAATTAAATATAAAAATCAGAAAAGAAAAATAGAGTCAAAAATACGTGGACCATTGGATAAGAGTCAAAACGCGTTAGTAATCAAATCCAAGGGATCTGGCGCATTGTGCATATCATGGTCATTAGTGAATAAAGCACTGAATCAAATGTAAATCAGAAATTCAAAAAACCCAAATGGCGTTGTTTCATTGGTTGAAGGATGACACGTTGGTCATCTTCAACCTCTAGCCAGTCCTAAAACAAGGTTGCTCAATCTGTAAAATTAGAGCACGAGATCTATGCCATTCGCTTCGTCTCTTCAAGACGAAGACAACCACACCCTCGCGATAAATTTATATAAACTGTAGCTCAAGCAATTTGGAAAGAAAGTTTTAAAAAGAGATTTGAAACTTCATGGTCAAAACAAGCTTCCAGATGAAAGTAAGTGTTGCAACTAGAACCAGGGCAATGAGAGCATCACAATGACATCAAAGTTTTGAAGAATTGATGAAGAAATCTACCTATTGAAGTTGAGTTGCAGAGCTCTGAAACTGGACTTCTATGGAGCAATATAGGGAACGATTCTTGTATGTAATTATATGGTTAGCTTCATGGAAGATCAAGGAAGGTAAATTGATAGAAAAATTGGATTGAAAAAGGCTTGAAAACAGATTTCGAAGTTGCAGAATTTTGAGTTATGGAACAAGTTTAGAAGGGTGATTCTGGCTATCCAAGCTTGAGGAAATGAATGGGGGATGACCCTCTATTTATAGGGAATCAAATGGAATGTCCAAGCGTGTGAAATAATGAAGTTTGGAGGGAAATCGTGTGAAGTTGCAAACAAGAAAAATGTGACTTCTAATTTGATCAAAACTCATCCAAAATGCGCGTTTTGATGTGCTAATCACTTCTGGAAGTTCACTAAACATGTTTAGAGGCAAAAACGCGCAGAAACAAAGTTTTTAGAAGCTAAAAGAATGATTTCAAATTCTTACTTTTGAAGAAACTTCAGTTCCAAGTTACCAAGTTTAAATCAATGACATTCTCAGCTCAAGGGGTCTTAAGGCGTGATTCTTGATGCTTTAGAAAGATGAGGTTACAAGCTTTGTAATGGAAAAAGAATGAAATCAAATGGATGCTTGAGCTGAAAGTTGAATTGAGTCAAAGTTGGGAAAAAGAAGTTGACTTTCCATACTTAGAAATATTTCAAGTTTTTCTTCAAAAGTGACCTATAATATTTTGCATCCAAACATGGCCTTCCACTTGAAATTTTCTCTTGACTAAAAAGGATGGCATGAAATAGACCTCTTTAATAACATTTTTAAACTTGAACCATTCAAAATCTCCAAAAATTGAGAGAGTTATGAATTGTTAAAGTTGTCAAAAAATCATGAAATGACCTATAATCTTGTGTATCCTTAGGGCATCTTCCATCCATTTTCTCACTTTGTACATAAAAGAAGGCATAATTTTCACATCGTCGAGATCATTGTGGAAAAAGAATGGGCTCAAGGTGATAAAAATTGACCAAGTTATGATCATTTGAAGTAACACTTGAGAAATTGGGGGTTCATCTGGAGGACTTGTAATCTTTCTTCATCATCAAGTTTCTTCCACATGAAAATTCCTTGAAACTTTTGAAGTGATTTATTGATAACCCTTTGAAGAGAAGTATGTTCTTGGAATCACTCAAAAATACCAAAATATGAGCAAGATATGCTTCTTTGAAGTTCAAAACCCTAACTCCTAGATCAAGAAAATGCTTTGAGGAAGTTTGACAATTTTGAACAAACTTCTTATACCAACATAAATGATTTGTAAATATAAGTTGTTGAGGGTGAAAATGAGAACTCATAGCCACCAAAAACACTTCCATGTCTTGAGAATTGAGAGAAATATGCACTTGTGACCAATGAGAACAAAGCCTTGTCCAAGTATAACAACTTCTTTAATCAACCCCTTATACTTTTGAATCAAATTTGATAACCTTGAAAGTTAGTGAACCAAAATAACCTTGTCATGTCATTTCTTCCAAAACAAATCCAATAGTGAGGTTTTAACTTCTCAAGCTTTATTGACTAGGGCATGGAAATAAACTCATGAACCCATGGAGCAACTTGCTAAATCTCATTGCCTTTACCTACATTAGTAACAAGCAAGACAAACCAACATTACATTTTATTAATTAGAAGGAAAATCAAGACAAAATATTCATGATCACAAAAGAAAACAAGTCAAGGTGTTTGGGGATTCCTCAAAGAGAAAAGCTAAAGATAGGGAGAAGAACCAAAAGCCCTAATGTGATCTTGTTGTGATTGGATCAAAATGGTATGATGAAGGGATCTTAGGGGCCAAAATTGAGGTACAACAAAATATACTCAAACTCTTATTTTGAAAATGATTGTATTTTAAATCATAATTTTCAAAAAAGATTATGGTAAATGGGGGTCTGGGGGTTGGGAGGTTGAAGGAGTCTAACTTATCAATACTAGGTAAATGGTGTTTAGAAATTCTAAATGAGACGAGAAGTATTTGGTATAGGGTTTTGTATGCTCGATATGGTTTTGAAGTGGGGGCATTTATGTTTTAGGGGTAGGGGCAGTTTTGTTTGGTGGAGAAATTTGAAAAATATAAGGGAAGGTGTCGACTTGGTTGATGAAGGGTGGTTGCTTGATAATTGATCCATGAATAGGATATGTGTCTTCTACTATATTTTGCTTGATCTTTGGCTCGATGATACGTCTTTGAAGCTAAGATTAATTAGGCTATTTGATTTAGCTGAGAATAAAAAGGTGACAGTAGCAAAAATCAATGAGTTGGGGGTGAGGGAGGACGGGGAGGCGTGGAAGTGGCGTAAGAGGTTGTTTGCTTGAGATGAGGAGTTAGTAAGGGAGTGTATTGAGTGGTTAACCTCAGTTATTTTGCAGGTGGAAAGATCGATGGGTTTGGAGTTTACATCTCTCTTCTTGCTACTTAGTCAACAGTGCTTATAATAATTTATCTAAAGTCAACGTCAACAACAATCAAGTTAATTCCCATTTTTTTATGGTTGAAGATTGTGCCGCGTAAGGTGTCTATTTTTGTCTGACAGTTGTTATCGCGGTCCAACTAAGGATAACCTAGCTAGGAGGCAGATTCTTGCCACGAACGATAAAAAATGTATGGCAAACTATGACGTGGATGAAGATAAAGATTATTTGTTTGTAACACGTAATTTTTTGATAGGTTGTGGCATATTATTCTTAATTGGTTAGGGTTCACTATGGAATCCCAAAGAACGGTTTGGGATCATCTATTGTAGTTTGGTGGGCTTGGTGGTTTTTCGAAAAATGTCTGATTGGTTTTTAATACTATTTGGCTCGGGTGGTTTGAGTTATCTGGAAAGAGAGAAATAAGTGTATTTTCCATAATAAAGCATAGTAATTGCTTGGATTATCTGAAAGGGTAAAACTTCAGCCGTTTTGGTGGTTAAACTCTTTAGACAAAATTACAATAGAGGTCCTTTAAGTTATTTTTATGTAACATGTTGGTCCTTTAATTTTTTTTTTAACAACTTGATCCTTTTGGTTGATTTCTACATCATTTTCTTCATATTTTGAACATTTAGAAATTTGTGATTGTTGTATTTCTAGTTTCACTTTATTATTTTCATACCACTCAATAATTACACCCCCAAAACACATTCACTATATTAAAAAAGGGTAACGGTGCACATCTTTTGTAACTTTAAGGACAAAGTTGTTACAAAAAAAATTTTAAAAGGACCAACCGGATTATTCAAAAATAACTTAAAAGACTTCTGACATAATTTTGTCAATTCTTTATCTTACTTATCAATAGTTATGCACACCACTTTTTGTTGATTTTTTTAAAATTTTAAATTTTATCTTGTCATTTTCGTTTCATCTTGTGCTGGATTGACTTATTATACTCGTTATATATATCATTTTCGTTTCATCTTGTGCTGGATTGACTTATTATATATATCAAAATCGTAGAGCAAAATCGTAGATAAAAATTTAATATTATTTTAATATAATATAAAACTCTACGATTTTGCTCTTCGATTTTATATTTTAATTTTATCTAAACAAAATATCTCCCTGAACTTTTTACCAAAATAAAAATTCAATTATGATAACCTTAGTTAAAAAAAGTCTACATGAAATATCCATTGAACTTCTCACCAACCAGTCCAATCCTGTTTCAAATTAAAAAAAAATTAAATAAAAAAAAAGCCATCTATAACCTCAAGCAAACTCGTAGACAATGGAAAAACAAACTTACTTCTATCATTCTTGAGTTAGGCTATAAAAAAGCATAATCATTTCTTCACTGTTGTTATTTTTGTTTATGTTGATGACTTAAATATTTGTAGGAACAGATTTATTAGAATTTCAAGCTGTTAAAACTATTTTAGACACTAAATTTAAAATCAAAGATTTAGGAAAACTCAATTTTTATAGGTTTTAAAATAGAAAAGTAGTCCAAAAGCATTTCTCTATGTCAAAAAAATAATGTCTTGATTTATTACAGGATATAGGCTTTTGACATTCAAACCGACTTCCACCCATGGATCTCACACGAGATTTGCCTTTTGATCCAGATAATTTCGATAATTTTTTTTTCCATCTTATAGTGTGGTTCATATCTTTAAAAATTTTAAATTGTTATAAAAAAATTTTAGAAATGTATTTTCGAACAAACTGTAATCTATTTTTGTAAAAAAATTAATTTGGAGATGCTTCTACAAAAAAATTTATAGTGAATTCAAAGACATATCTCCGAAAACACTTATAATCATATTTACTACACATTTTTCATAAAATTTGTGTCATTTTTGAAGACTCTTTGTCAATTTTAATCAATATTAAAGTCATGAAAATTGTATCCTCACGTTCTGACTCTTGTATTTTTGTGTTTCTGCTCTTTAGGCGATCTAGCGTAAAAAACTCAATTTTTTAAAAAATTGAGTTCATTAATATCCGAGCTCATTAGTTTACCGCCATCTATTTGAATAATTAGTCTCAATTCGAAATTCTTAATAATAAAATGGGAGTTGTTGGTGTGTTGGACATTGCCCTACTATGCGCTACGTATGACGCTACCATAGAAAATACCTTATTTAAAGATGGTGATGGTGCAAATATATTAAATGCTTTTAATCCAACCCAAGCAGAAGAAACTTATTCAATAGCTACTGCTAACTGTTTTTGGTCCCAAATGTTTGGGATTAATTGGTTACATTTCTTTATATTACTATCATAAAAAATATCTTATTTGAAGATGGTGAAGGTATAAATACATTACGTATTTTTAACTCAACCCAAACAGAAAAAGAAAGAAAAAAAACTTATTCAATGGTTACTGCTAGCTACTTTTAATCCCAAATGTTTGAGATTATTACTTAGTTACATTTCTTTATGTTATTTGTACATCAGTAACTGGTTTGGTTTATGGATGAGTACTTTTGGAATAGTCGGTTTAGTCTTAAACCTACATGTCTATGATTTTGTTTCTCAAGATATCTACACAGCAAAAAACTCTGAAGTAAAATTTTACCGTGTCATTTCATCAAGAAACAATTCTTTATTTTTCTATTTTATTTGATTTATTTTCTGTTTTCATATTTTCAAAAAATTTGTAAACACTTATTTGATTTTGATTGTTTTCTTATTTTCTAATTATTTTTTTCAATAAGAACATTGTTGATATATATATATATATAGCATTAGTGATGCATGAATACTAAATCTGCTCATCTGAAAACATCATTTTTATTATAAAAAAACATATTTTATTTTGGTATCTCCGAAATTAATTATAATAAGATAATCTTTTTGTTTGCATTCAATTTTGTGAAATAAAAATGCGCGTCTAAAGATGCATCTCTAAAAATTATAGATATTTTAAATTTTCACCAAAAAATTATGTGATCATTACTGACTAATGAGATTAATTAAAAGCACTACGCCTAATCCAATAATTGTTTTCTCCTATATTGGACGAGGATTGTTTAATGAATGAGTTAAATTTACCTCACTCATTTTCATCCAGATATAAGTTCACTCATTCTCATCCTGATATAAGTTTTACTGTCAAGTCAATCTCCAAACCAACCACAACACACATGCAAGCATGGCTTATATAAGTCAAATTATATACAAAATATGTTATAATTGTGGAGAAGAAATAGAGAGAATCTCAACTACTCCGTATGTCGGATATTTAAATAATAAATAATTCCCAAGCCACTTTGTATGTTGTTTCGGGCAACATCATGTCAAATCCTCACCACCTGTTTCACTGATTCAAACTAGGGTTCTTGCCAACAAATCAGAAGATCGACATGTTTCTGTTTTTACTTGAGCACTTCAATCATTAGTTGTAAAATCAAGAAGCAATCATCAAAATTACTAACTAAAAGTGATACCTTAAAGTAAAATCTTCACATTATGTAGGTTAATACTAGTACGTCAATTTTACTTCAAATCTAATGTTAATTAAAACAAGTAAGATTTTTATCTCACTTAAAATGCTCACTCAATAAAAATTTCAAAACTCTTCAAAAACTCAACTGTCTTCATCCATTATTGTACACCATATAAGGTTTTAAAAACCCAATTTATGCATACAGAAGGAATCAAACCACCAGAAGGAATCAAACCAACATGGCACCAGCACTTAAAATTACAAATGTAACTTTGAAATAATAATGTTAATCCAGACATAATATACAAACCTTAATTTAAAAAAAAAATCAGGACACAAGAACTAATGTGCCTTATGTTTGTATTAAGACATAAAATACACTCAAATTATGCCGAGAGCAGTTTGTAAAGCTCTACCAGCACTGCAGACAGGGTTTGTTTCCTACTCTGGGCCTTGCATAGGAACCATCATATGTTGACCCTGAGATCGAAGAACAAAAAAAATATCAATATAAAAAATCATTATATTGCCTATATCAGTATAAATTCCTTAAACTGATATAAACTTATAAACAAAAGAGGAAAAACCTCCATGTAATGAATGCTAAATACTATGTGCAGGCATAGTTAAGCCACAGCTATTTTACGGCAGTTGGGTTTTAGAGGAGACAAGGCAACAAACTACAGTTCAGATCCCAATAGAAAAGACACTGATATTTAATGTTTGATAGCTCCTCGAGCATAGATGGGGCCTCAAACAGAAAGATATGTGTGTTAACAGATTCTGAACTTTTTGGGATGAGTGTGCTGATAAGAATTCAAGTAGCAGAAGCCTCAAAGTGACTTTAGAGGTGACATCTCATGACCTTTGGACCAGTATAATTGTTTTTAATAAAAACCCAGTATCTAAAAGCTAATTTTTAAAAATGAGTAACAGTATATCTAATTTAGATTCTGTCGCAAGTGACACTGGTACCAAATAATGACGCGGTATACTACCATGATCCACATGGATTAAAGACAGTGAAGTACATGAGCAATGGGACAATGCACCAGATAAGCGGGTATTTTAGGATAGGTTCTCTTTATTGAGTCATAAACAAAAAATAATCAGACCACTCATGGGGAAAAGCAATCCCAAAATGTTTAATCTGAATTAACATCACCACTTTCAACCTTAATGGTTGAGTAACAAACCCTATCAAAACCATCATTCCACACTAAATTTAGTTCTAATAGTTGGCTTACTTCAATGGTAAATCAGTTAAAAATTGTTCATAAAATATCAAATTATAAATTGGCCGTTTTGAAAATTAGGATATGACTATGAGATTTGTGTCCATAGAAGGCCAGAAGAAGTCTGGCATGGGCAGTGCAGAAGGGATTTCAGAATTTGGGTCTAGTTGTGAGTGAGGGGTGGTGTCTCAAAATGTTGTAGCAGATTTTGGATTTGCAGCTTTTTTGCTGGCTCCGTGCTCCAGCAAGGCTTCACAATAGTGGTATGGTTAACGATGGTTGAGGTTGTTGATAATGAATGGTTGGTGGATATTTGGGTTTTTGAGTAGTTTGTTGGGGTCATAGATTTTCTTTTGAGATGATATCCATGGTGGCTTTTCTGGTTTCATATAGAGCCCATAGATTGCAGGGACTGGACTAATTTCTATGTCTATTTTGATTTTGATGTTTTAAATCACTAGTATATGTGTATTGTTGAGGCCTCCCAAAACAAAAGTGATGGGCAGAACTGAAGCACCGTTTTCAGGTGTGGCAGTGCCCTTGTTGCAATTGCTGATAAGGGACACAGGATGATAAGTACCATTAAACAATTTTCAAAAAATATCTTGATTTACCTAGTCAAGCAATTATACAGTAAGTTACTAATCAAATGACCTGTACCGTAAGCTTCAGAAAATAGGTCAAAAATAAGCACTTAATAGTTAATACATAAGTCCACACATGATAACATTATCACCATTCACACCCAGGCTAACAAGCCAAAACAAAACTTTTTTTCATCAAGTCTGAACTACTAGGATAGCCTCCAGCCTACAACTACATGATCCACAAACTGTCATTTAAGCCTAATGCATTTTGTAAAAGAATGTTTAGAACACCATATGGCAGCTTTGACATTTTTATTTTTTATATAATTCATGTGGGAAGAATCTCAAACAACCTCAGAGCTCAAGAAGATACATAAAAACGCTCTTTCATAGATGGAGTACAAACTAAAGAAATAGCTGATTTGAACCTAAACAACACACTGTAGCCCACACAACTGTCTTTAATGGGTGCATTGATGTGTGCTACCAACCAAAAGGAGCCAACTCATTGGTGAGTTATCAGGCACATTAATGGTAACAGAGACCTTTTTCTAGGGGTAGATAAAGATATCAAACCAAAATAGTACGACGACAAACAATGAATGAAACATTAAAATAAAAGCCAACTAGGAAAACTGTATGGAAAATGAGAGGATTTTAAACACAGAGTTCTGTAAAATGGAAGTATAAGTGAGTCACGTTTCATTTCTAGCATCATGAATATTATTTCTATGCATTAGGGTGTTAGTAGGGGGCAATATTATTGATGTAAAGTCAAGAACAATATATATTTATTTATATGGAAGTCACAATTCATAGTTTTGGCAACAACATTGGCAATTTCTTTTATTAACATTCAACACAATCCAGCATTTAAGAAAGTAGTGTTACCTGAGAATTTGTGTAAGAAACACCTTGTGAGAAAGAACCTTGATGAACAAGCTGCAATTTCAACAAAATATATAAAAATCAGATACTGTTTTTCTGTTCTTTTTTCTCCAACAATAAAACCACGCATAAGTCATGTGTATGTTTTTTACATGAGGATTAGATCCTTGTTGAAGATCTTTCTTAGCAGACGAGTCTCCACCCTTGCCAGAGCCCTTCGTATCACCCTAGAACAAAACAAATTGCAAAACCGTAACACAAATATAATGCACAAACAAGACAAAAAATCACAAAAATATTCAAGCAATGAAATAAAGGATTTGAAATTTACCTCCATCTGCAACATTTCCAATCGACCAAGGACAAATAAAAGAAAAAAAATTACCATCAGTAAAAACCACAGCAGCAATAAAACTTCAAACTAAGTCTGTATACATTGTCAGAGGACCCAATTCTCATTTATTTTCACTGGGGACCAGAAAAGCTTGTAAAGTAAAGTCCCAAAAAAATCAAGAAGAAACAGTAAATTGAAATAGAATTCACCTCTCTGTATCTCGTAAGGTAAATCTTAAGAGGATCAATATAATCCTCGAAACCTAGTGTCGCCATCGCCCAAAGCAAATCATCGCCGTTAATCGTCTTCCTCTTCTCTCTCTGACACTTATCAGAGGCCCTACACAATTTCAATTCACCGAAATCAAAATCGAAATCGACATCACAATCAATTGACAGCAAAAACAAAACCGAAAAAGAAAATCAAAAACAATAAACAACAAACATACTCGCTGGTGATGAAGCTGATGAACTCAGAAACACATTCCTGAACGGTCTCTTTAGCATCTTTCGCAATCTTCCCATTAGCAGGGAGAGCCTTCTTCATGATGCGGCTGATATTCGCGATAGGAAGAAACCTATCTTGCTCGCGGATGTTAGAACGCGGACTGTGTTCACCGCTCTCGTGGCTTCCACCGCCAGGACTCGCCGGAGCGTCGGACATATCGTCGGAACCCTAATAAACATAGCGAAATTGAAACCCTAGAGAGAGAAAGAGAGAGAGAGTGTTGTAATATAATAATATTATTAATATTATTAAACCTGAATTTGTATTTGGCGCGAGCGTGTGTAAGATCGGTGAGAATGGAGAAGGAATCGGACGCTGGAAAAGAGAGGAGGGAGGAGCGATTGAGATTGCAGAACAAGGGATATCACCACCGTTCGTTTTCTTTTATTATTGCGAAAAACAAAACACAACACAACACTCGAAGAGTTTGCTTTTTATCTTCTTCTGTTTTTTTTATTTTTAACATTTGTCTGTCTTTGGTTTTTCTTTTTTGTTTCTCTCTCCTCTTTTTTAATTTTTTAATAAATGTTCTAGATACCCCTCGCCTCGCCTAAAAAGTTAATGTTAGTATATAATAATGCATATATAGTATAGAATAGTGTTATATATATTTAATCAAATTATTACTGCTAAATTATACTATTATTACTTTTCAGGATTATCTCATAAAATATTACAAATATTTATGTTAAAAAATTTAATAATATTAAATTTAATAAAATAACAAATGAGTTTGTGATTTTTTTTGAGTTGAATATTTATCTAAATCAGACCATCCGATAATTCTCTTACACTATGATTAATTGCAAGGAGAAATGAAAAACAAAGAAAAAAATATAAAAAAGGATAAAGAAAAGAGAAATAGAATAGATTTAATAAGTTATTTGTTTTAAGAATAAGATGAGATAGAAAAATGTGTGTTTAATTTTAAAATGACTAAATTATTTGTACGATACTAATTTTATTTATTTATTTTAATTAAATATAATTTAATTATTATTTAAATAGTCCTTTTTAGTTATTAGTTAGCTAAATAATATTTTATTTATTTAATATTTAATTAAATAAATAAATAAATATGTTTTCGTTCAAATAATTACATAGTTGTATTTTATTTAGATTAATATTCAAAAACAATTGTACCTCAAGAAGGACAAAATTATCAATAATTAATTATTTGTTGAGCTTTCTAGAAGAGAATAGAAAAAGGTGTGGGTCACATGCTATTTCTTCTCTCATCTCCTATTTCAATCAAAAGAAATATACACTTTCACTACAACTTCTCTCATCAACATCTCTTTTTTCCCTTATTTTGTTGTTCCATTCACAATCTTATAAATGCTTGAGAACGACACAATTTTCTAATAACATGCCATGACTTTTAGATATGTTAAGATCTTAATTCCAAAAACTAATTTAAAGGGTGAGTTTTTCCTCGCGTGTTTATACATTCAAGAGCTTAAGAATTTAAGTAATATGAGAGTTTAAATAAACTCGAACAAAACAAATGCATATTTAACACACGTTCTCACGTTTAGTATGGTTTGGGTCAAATATCTATATTGTATTCTTTAATTCGATTTTAATACCATATTAAATATGTTTGAATATTAACATTAGGGATTCACCTAAAAAGAGAGAAGATAAATTGGTTATTATTTCATTAAGAATGACGAAAAATATCACGTTACAAAGCAATGGAAAAGTATATATACTAAAGCATCAAAAGACTAAATTATCCTTAATATAATATATTATATAACATTCATTCTCAAACTCACGATGCATTAACAAGAAGCATCGAGAGTTTGTCAATCAAGAAACAAAAACGTTTAATAGAATGTGTTTTCGTGAACAAGTCAACAATCTGCAAGGATGAATAAATAAACGGTAAAGTAATAGTTTCATGCTGAAGATGATGGTGGGTGAGGTGACAATTAATCTCAATGTGTTTGGTGCGTTCACGAAAGACCAGGTTATGAGCAATTTGAATGGCACTTTTGTTAATACAATACATGGGAATGGGTTTAGAGAGGGGCGCCTATATCAGAAAAATGCTAACATAACCACATTATCTTTGAAGTGGTAATTGTCATAGCATGATACGCTGCTTCTATTGAAGAACGAGTTATCGTGTCTTGCTTCTTAGTTTTCTAAAAAATAAGAGAATCTCCTAAAAAAATACAAAAGCATGTAGTATACTAGTGATCAATGGGATCACCAACACAATATGCATTAGAGTAAGCAAGTAACTCTAAAGAAGAAGACGAAGGAAAAAAAGACTCTGAATTAAGTTCCTCGAAGATATCGAAGTGTGTGAAGAACAACTGCCCAGTGTACTGTAGTTGGAGAAAAAACAATTTGACTATCAACATGCACTGCATAAGCAATATCTTGTATGGTGATAATAAGATATACCAAGTTGTCAACCGGAGTACGATACAAAATGGGACATGATAGACGAGCGTCGTCAGAGGAGGAATATTTCACATTAAACTCAATGGGGTTATCTGTTAATCTAGCATCAGAAATCCTAGTATGTTCAAGAATGTTAGTAGCATATTTAGATTGAGTAGATTGAGAAAGAAGATAACCTCTACGTGAGTATGTAACCTCAATTCCCAAAAAATATTGAGGAGTGCATAAATCTTTCATCTCAAATTATTTAGCTAAATGTAATTTCAACTCATCAATCTCATCAACATCATCACATATAATAATCATATCATCAACATATAAAGATAGTAAAATATAGCCATGACAATTGGTCTTGAGAAATAAAGTTCAATCAAGATCACTAGAGTGAAAGCCAAGAGATGTAATCACGGTGAATAACTACGCAAACCAAGTTTGTGAAGCTTATTTCAGACCATATAAGGATTTATTCAACTTGCACATTTCTCCTTAATTATGATGAATAGCTGGTGGAAGTACCATATATGTTTCATCTTGAAGACAGCCATTTAGAAATGCATTTTTAACACATATTTGATAAATATTCCATTGGTGAACAAATGCTAAAATAGTAAGAAGACGAATTGTAATCATCTTGGCTATTAGAGAAAATGTTTCTTCATAATCCATGTCAAACTGTTGAGAGAATCCCTTAGCACCAAGACAAGCATTGTGTCGCTCAACTGATCTATCAGACTTGGTTTTGATATTGTATACCCAACAAGATCCAATAACATGTTTTCTTGATGGAGGAGGTATTAATTCCCAAGTATCTATCTTATGCAAAGTGTAACGCCTGTTGATTTAATTAATTATTTAATTAAGTATTTTCGATTAATTGCGAATTATTTATTGAAATAGTTGACATGTTGTGTTATGTTGTGAGTTGTTGACATAAGTTGTGGTGTTGTTATTAGTCGGTTAAATTAGTTGGTTAATAATATTAGTAATAATATTAGAATTGTAGAATATTAATAATATTAATTGTTGGGCTTGTTTTGGTGATAGACATAGTATTAAGGAGGGTGAAAACTAGGCCCAATAGAAATAATAATATTATTAGGTTAAGTTAAATAATAGAAATTAGGTTAATTAAAAAGGGTTAAGAGAAAGAGTAAAGAAAATGATGTACGTGAGAAGTTGCATAGAAGAGGAAAAGGAAAAGAAGAAAATCAAAGTTTTCGATCGGAGAGTTATAGAGAGACCTTCAATCCAAGGTAAGGGTGGGGTTCTGACTCTATAATAGGAATTATGATGCATGTTACGTAGGAATTAGATTGTGTAAATTTGTTGTTATGTGTGATTGTTGTATGAACGAATTGTTGTTCGGTATATGTCGTATTTGTGCTAACGTTGCAGTGATTCAATCGATAAATCGAGTGTTGAAAATTATCTTATATTTATGTGGGTATAGTTATTATGTTGTTGTGAATACGTGTAGTGTTGGTCTGAGATTATTGGTAGGGGAAGGAACTATTTAATCACAGGAAAAATATGGACGAAATTGCAGAACGACTAGGAGGAGGATGGACTGTGTGCCGAGCGGCACACGTATAGTGGTGAAGGGTGCCAACAAGCACCATGTTCTATGCCGAGGGGCACAACTATACATGTCGAGGGGCACGAATGTGCATGCTGAGGGGCATAACCCATAAGCCATCATCTCACTTTTTAATTGTTTCCTATGTCTTTCTTGTGTGTCTGTTACTTTAGTTTTAGTTACAAAAATGGATGTAGCAGAGTTAGAAAATAATGAATAACAGCAAAGGCTATTTATTAGTAACATAAGTGAACAATTTATATATTAGCATAAATATAATAGGTAAGGTTAATAAGTAACAAAGTTAGTAAAAGTTAGCAGCAAGTTAGTAATAGCAGACAACATAATGATAAATCATGGTAGCAGTAATTTATGAAAGTAATAGTAGTAGATATTTAGCAAGGATAATTATTAATTTACAAAGTGAGTAACTAGTATGGTTTTAGTTGCAGAGCTAGTAGTAAATAACAGAAATATTAGTAACTAAAATATCGTAGTAGTGGAGATAATTTAGGTAGCAAGAAAATAATAGCTTCATTAATTTAGCATAAAACTATTAATAGGGCTTATCAGTGGAATAATTTAGTAGAAGTATTTTAGTAAGACCGTGTTAATAACATTAATGGCATGTGTAAAGTATTGTGTTATTGTTATTAATTATTGAGTTGCAGGTGACGAATTTTGTTGTGTTGCCTCTATTGATTGGTAATTATTGAGTTGTAGGCTTATTCCAATGTTGTTATATGTTATTGTTGTAGTTGTTGTGTTTCATAAAGTGGTCGCATACATAGCATATCATGTTGGAGCTAATGCTCGTTAAGTTGGTCTGGATTGGCAAATATAAAGTTGAAGGCTTATGTGTAACACCCTCTGAAAACCCCGAATAAATTTTCGCAATTACTAAAATCATAAGTTCAGAGTACATGTATAATCGAGGATGTCACAAATCTCTTTAAATAACACAAATTCCTGTCATGCATAATCTTAGTAGTAACTCATACATGTTTACACAGCGGAATAATTTATTTAATAAAACCAAAGTTATAATATTTTCAATCATCAGGGATTAACACCTGGAATATATCAACATCATATTATAACCAAATACTAAGGAAATAAACGAGTCTGACTAAAGCAGCTCGACAAACAAACGTTCCCGGAGTTACAACTATCAGAGCATGACCCGGACAATACTAAAACGAAAAATAAACTAGAACGACAAGCCTTCGCCAAACACCTGAACGAAGCTCCTCAATCTGAAATATTCAACAGTAAGGGTGAGCATCTCAATTATACATTTGATTATACGTTCATAACAATCAATTCAGGAAATCATAAGCATCACCCAATAATTAGCATATTTCATAGTTTACAAAAACCTTTACAATTCATATACCCATGATATATTACTTTTCATATTTGCAAATAATCATCAAACATCGTCAACCATTTAGCAATCATACGTGCATACAAACAATCAAATACAACATTGGAAAAATCATCCATTTGCGTTATATTCAAGGTAATGCAACACACCCATGCATGTGGTACCACTTTACCGCCCCATTAAATCTCGGGTCACGGATAACTCACCGTTCCATTATATCGCGGACACGGCTACCACCTCAACGTTCCATTAAATCGCGGACACGTATATTGGCCACTATGTTAATTCCACACAATGGGAATTAACAAATGCAACATGATATGTAAGTATGTAACACTCAGCATACTATGAACATCAATCAACATATCATGCACATCAACAACATCAATCATAACAGGATATGGATAGCATGTAATCACTCAGCATACTATTTAAACATCAATCATATCAAGTCATATCATAATTCATGCTCGATAACATTATCCAAAAGCACGACAATAAAATCCACAATAACGCACAAAAAACAACATTCAGAAAAATCAACACAGCAGAGCAACACGGGTGCCCGTGTTGTGCAACACGGCCCGTGTTGCTGAGCGCGTCCAGAAAATACATTTTTTTTCTCATTACAGGGGACCTAACACGGGTACCCGTGTTGTGCAACACGGCCCGTGTTGTAACAACCAGAAAACACATTTTCCTTATCAATACAGGGGGAGCAACACGGGTGCCCGTGTTGTGCAACACGGCCCGTGTTGTGCAACTCAGAAGAGCAACACGGGTGCCCGTGTTGTACAACACGGCCCGTGTTGCTGAGCGCGTACAGAAATTTCCTGTACCTGCAGCAGCTCAGAAACAGCAGCCAACGCGGAAAAATGTCGGCTAAACGCGCATTTCGGTACCTAACGACATCGATATTTCACAACTCAAAACAACACATCCATTTCATAATTACCAACAATTATTATAGTAACCTTAACAGTGATTACTCGTCCTTTTTTAGGGAATTTATGACAACATTAAGGTTATCCCTAAACCTCTAAGGTAAATTCACGATCATGCAGTTATACTCCCAATCCACCATTTGGAACCTAAAATTCCTAATCGATTCATAACAATTGGGAACCTAACCCTTTTTTAACAAGGTTCAATCCTAAGGGTATCGATTCCTAGTAACATCTAACAATTGGGGTTTTTCCCTACGATTACCCAAATCAACCGTACATAAACCCATAAACAAAGGTAAATCGAGTAATAGCCCCCCTTACCTTATCAATTAGCAGCTTGAGTTCTTGAGCGATGTTCTTCGTTCTTCGTACCTTCAGAGCTTTATTTCCCCAAATTTCCCAAACTCTGTTTATCGTGAAAAATGAGAAAACTAACTTGAGTTCCAAAACATAACTTTACTTCTTTTGCACCCCCACTCTTTACTAACAACATCCAAGCCCAATAACTTAAAACTCAGCATTTTATTATTTCTTTTATTTTCCTCCATATTTCAAAATAAATAATTCCTTTTTATTTTATTAATTCTAATAAAATAATTTCTCAAATTTAAATAAATCAAATAATTGAAACTGGGGTGTTACAACTCTCCCCCACTAAAAGAGTTTTCGTCCTCGAAAACATACCTTAGACGAACAGTTCCGGATAAGCCTCTTTCATCTGGCTCTCCAGCTCCCAAGTGATATTTCCATCTGCTGGACCTCCCCAAGCAACCTTCACTAATGCTATCTCTTTACCTCTTAACTGTTTCACTTCCCGATCTTCTATACTCATAGGCAATGTTTCTACTGTCAGGTTATCCCTCACATGTACATCATCTATTTGGATTACATGAGATGGGTCTGGAATGTATCTCCTCAGCTGAGAAACATGAAAAACATCGTGCAAATTCGCAAGTCTCGGAGGTAAAGCAATACGATAAGCAACTTCTCCAACTCTTTCCGTAATCTGAAACGGACCAATAAAACGCGGAGTCAATTTCTTAGATTTCAACGCTCGACCAATACCCGTCATCGGAGTAACTCTCATAAACACATGATCTCCAGCACTGAATTCTAAATTCTTTCTCCTCTTGTCATGATAACTTTTCTGACGACTCTGAGAAGCTCTCATCTTCTCTTGAATCAATTTGATCTTTTCAGTAGTCTGCTGAACAATCTCTGGCCCAATTACCGAACTCTCTCCAGATTCATACCAACACAAAGGCGTCCTACACCGTCGACCATACAATGCCTCAAACGGAGCCATACCAATGCTCGAATGGTAACTATTGTTATAAGTAAATTCAATCAATGGCAAATAGCTATCCCAAGCTCCACCCTTCTCTAAAACACAAGCACGCAATAAATCTTCTAACGATTGAATCGTCCTTTCCGTCTGTCCATCAGTCTGAGGATGGTAAGCTGAACTCAACCTCAATTTAGTACCCAAAGCCCTCTGCAATCCTTCCCAAAATTTCGAAGTGAATCTCAGATCTCTATCTGACACAATACTAGAAGGAACTCCATGCAAACTCACTATTTTCTCAATATATAACTGTGCCAATCTCTCCATTGAGTAATCCATTCGCACTGGTATAAAATGAGCAGACTTAGTCAACCTATCCACAATGACCCATATTGCTTCACCATTCATAGGAGTCCTCGGCAACCCAGATACGAAATCCATAGAAATACTATCCCACTTCCATTCTGGAATAAACATTGGTTGCATAAATCCAGACGGCTTTTGATGCTCAATCTTCGATTTCTGACAGATTAAACATGCATACACAAATTCAGCTATTTCCTTTTTCATTCCCGGCCACCAAAACAATTTCTTCAAATCATGATACATTTTCGTGGCACCCGGATGAATACTCATCCCACTGCGATGTCCTTCCTCTAATATACTCTTCTTGATTTCTGCAATATCAGGAACACAAACTCTATCGCCAAATCTCATAACGTCGTTTTCATCAATTCTAAACTCACCACCTTGACCTTGGTTGATCAATGTCAATTTATCAACTAAATTAACATCAGATTTTTGCCCGATCCTGATCTCTTCTAGAATACTACTAGTAAGTCTCAACATACCCAAACGAACACACTTCGAAGTACTTTCACAAACTAAACTCAAATCTCGGAATTGTTCAATTAAATCCAATTCACGAACCATCATCATAGACATATGCAAGGATTTCCTGCTCAAAGCATCTGCAACCACATTTGCCTTACCAGGATGGTAATTCAAACCAAAATCATAATCTTTGAGAAATTCCAACCACCTTCTTTGCCTCATATTAAGCTCTTTCTGATCGAAAAGATACTTCAAACTCTTATGATCGCTATACACTTCAAATCTCGAACCATACAGATAATGTCTCCATAATTTCAAGACAAACACAACTGCTGCCAACTCTAAGTCATGAGTAGGATAGTTCCTTTCATGAACCTTCAACTGTCTCGAAGCATACGCAACTACCTGTTGATTCTGCATTAAAACACCACCTAAACCCAACAGAGATGCATCACAATAAACCACAAAAGATTCCACCGGATTCGGCAAAATAAGGATAGGAGCACTAGTCAATCTCCGCTTCAATTCTTGGAAACCTTTCTCACAATCAGAATCCCAAATAAACGCTTGTCCTTTACGAGTCAATTTCGTCAACGGTAATGCTAACTTTGAGAATCCTTCGATAAACTTTCTGTAATAACCTGCAAGACCAAGAAAACTTCTGATTTCAGAAACAGTCTTCGGCGCTTCCCACTGAGATACTGCTTCTACTTTTGTAGGATCCACTGCAATACCATTCTTAGAAATCACATGTCCAAGAAAACTAACTTCATTCAGCCAGAACTCACATTTGGACAACTTTGCATACAGCTTCCTATCTTTCAACAACTCTAACACAATTCTGAGATGTCCCGCATGCTCTTTGTCATTCTTGGAATAAATCAGAATGTCATCAATAAAAACCACAACAAATTTATCCAGATACGGATGAAAAATCCTGTTCATATATTCCATGAAAACACCAGGTGCATTAGTAACCCCGAACGGCATAACAGAATATTCATAATGCCCATACCTCGTTCGAAAAGCAGTCTTTTGTATATCTTCCGCTTTCACACGAATCTGATGATATCCAGATCTCAAGTCAATCTTACTGAATACACTGGCTCCAATTAGCTGATCCATTAAATCATCAATCCTCGGTAACGGGTACCGATTCTTAATGGTTACCTTGTTCAATTGCCTGTAATCAACACACAGTCTCATAGAACCTTCTTTCTTCTTAACCAATAATACCGGAGCACCCCAAGGCGAAACACTTGGACGAATAAACTTCTTCTCCAGTAAATCTTCCAACTGACTCTTCAATTCAGCCAACTCAGACGCAGACATACGATATGGCGCCATCGACACCGGTCTCGTACCAGGAAACAAATCTATAGAAAATTCCACTTCTCTCTCAGGAGGTAACTCACCAACATCATCAGGAAAGACTTCTGGAAATTCACACACCACTGGCAATTCCCCACTCCTGACCTTTCCTGTTGCATCTAACGAAGCAAGTAACATAAACACATTAGCACCGTCTTCCATTGCTTCTTGTACCTGCCTAGCAGTCATAGTCAAATTCTCGACACCAACTGCTTCTGGAAAAATCACCGTCTTAGCAAAGCAGTTCAGATGAACCCGGTTGAATTCCAACCAGTTCATCCCAAGGATAATATCAATTTGTTCAAGCGGTAGGCACACTAAATCCATACCGAAACCTCTACCAAAAATTTCAATAGGACAATTCCTACATACAAGTGAAGTTGTCACTGAACCCGATGCAGGAGTATCAACAACCATGCTACCTCGCATACCAGATATGTCCAGTTTCAACCTCTCAGCACAATCCAAAGAAATGAAAGAATGAGTTGCACCAGTATCAATAATTGCAACTAAAGGTGTGCCATGAATAAAACACGTACCTTTAATCAATCGATCCTCTGGAGTAGTCTCAGATCCAGACAAAGCGAACACCTTTCCACCTGACTGATCCTTCCTAGGCTTAGGACACTGCGGACGAATGTGACCTTCTTCGCCACAATTGTAACAAGTAACAGACTTCCCTTTGCAATCAATAGACAAATGACCAGCCTTTCCACATTTATAGCACTTCTTCTCATCACTCTTGCAATCTCGAATGTGATGACCAGACTCACCACACCTGTAGCATCTGATAGGAGCCTTAGAATCTCCCCCACTAGGCCTTTTCCATCCACCTGATTTCTGGTTATCTCTACCATATGGCTTGCCACGGTCCATATGTTGCTTTCCTCTTTTATCCACAGCCCCACGAGAGTGAGACGACCTATTCTTGGTAATATCTTCTTCCAAGATTCTGCTACAATCCACCAGATCAGAAAATCTACGAATACGCTGGTACCTGATTCCCTGCTTAATCTCATCTCGGAGACCATTCTCAAACTTGATACATTTAGAGAATTCTCCAGCCTCATCATTGTTGTAGTGTGCATAATACTTTGCCAGCTCAGTGAACTTAGTAGCATACTCACTAACCGTCAGATTGCCCTGCTTAAGCTCCAAAAACTCAATTTCCTTTCTTCCCCGAACATCTTCAGGAAAGTACCTCCTCAGAAAAGCCCTTCTGAAGTTAGCCCAAGTCAGTGCCTCTCCATCCTGAACCATTTCAGTCCTTGTGGCAACCCACCAGTCGTCGGCCTCTTCTGCCAACATATGCGTACCATATCTGACTTTCAGATCTTCAGCACAATCGATCACACGGAAAATCCTTTCGATTTCCTTCAGCCACTTCTGAGCACCTTCAGGGTCATGTGTACCTTTGAACAACGGAGGATTGTTCCTTTGGAAATTTCCCAATTGCCTATCAGCACCAATCACGCCTCCAGTTGGGTTTCCAGCAAGTACACCAGCTAACATCCCCAAAGCCTCAGCTAGTGCAGCATCATTTCGTCCGTTACCTCCTCCAGCCATATTCCTGAGAATTAAAACATACTATTCATTAGAATACAGTATCGACAGTATTATCTTACACTAATCGCATACCAAAAGGGATGACTGACTCAAGACTCTGGTCGCAACGACCAACCAGGCTCTGATACCACTATTGTAACACCCTCTGAAAACCCCGAATAAATTTTCGCAATTACTAAAATCATAAGTTCAGAGTACATGTATAATCGAGGATGTCACAAATCTCTTTAAATAACACAAATTCCTGTCATGCATAATCTTAGTAGTAACTCATACATGTTTACACAGCGGAATGATTTATTTAATAAAACCAAAGTTATAATATTTTCAATCATCAGGGATTAACACCTGGAATATATCAACATCATATTATAACCAAATACTAAGGAAATAAACGAGTCTGACTAAAGCAGCTCGACAAACAAACGTTCCCGGAGTTACAACTATCAGAGCATGACCCGGACAATACTAAAACGAAAAATAAACTAGAACGACAAGCCTTCGCCAAACACCTGAACGAAGCTCCTCAATCTAAAATATTCAACAGTAAGGGTGAGCATCTCAATTATACATTTGATTATACGTTCATAACAATCAATTCAGGAAATCATAAACATCACCCAATAATTAGCATATTTCATAGTTTACAAAAACCTTTACAATTCATATACCCATGATATATTACTTTTCATATTTGCAAATAATCATCAAACATCGTCAACCATTTAGCAATCATACGTGCATACAAACAATCAAATACAACATTGGAAAAATCATCCATTTGCGTTATATTCAAGGTAATGCAACACACCCATGCATGTGGTACCACTTTACCGCCCCATTAAATCTCGGGTCACGGATAACTCACCGTTCCATTATATCGCGGACACGGCTACCACCTCAACGTTCCATTAAATCGCGGACACGTATATTGGCCACTATGTTAATTCCACACAATGGGAATTAACAAATGCAACATGATATGTAAGTATGTAACACTCAGCATACTATGAACATCAATCAACATATCATGCACATCAACAACATCAATCATAACAGGATATGGATAGCATGTAATCACTCAGCATACTATTTAAACATCAATCATATCAAGTCATATCATAATTCATGCTCGATAACATTATCCAAAAGCACGACAATAAAATCCATAATAACGCACAAAAAACAACATTCAGAAAAATCAACACAGCAGAGCAACACGGGTGCCCGTGTTGTGCAACACGGCCTGTGTTGATGAGCGCGTCCAGAAAATACTTTTTTTTTTCTCATTACAGGGGACCTAACACGGGTACCCGTGTTGTGCAACACGGCCCGTGTTGTAACAACCAGAAAACACATTTTCCTTATCAATACAGGGGGAGCAACACGGGTGCCCGTGTTGTGCAACACGGCCCGTGTTGTGCAACTCAGAAGAGCAACACGGGTGCCCGTGTTGTACAACACGGCCCGTGTTGCTGAGCGCGTACAGAAATTTCCTGTACCTGCAGCAGCTCAGAAACAGCAGCCAACGCGGAAAAATGCCGGCTAAACGCGCATTTCGGTACCTAACGACATCAATATTTCACAACTCAAAACAACACATCCATTTCATAATTACCAACAATTATTATAGTAACCTTAACAGTGATTACTCGTCCTTTTTTAGGGAATTTCTGACAACATTAAGGTTATCCCTAAACCTCTAAGGTAAATTCACGATCATGCAGTTATACTCCCAATCCACCATTTGGAACCTAAAATTCCTAATCGATTCATAACAATTGGGAACCTAACCCTTTTTTAACAAGGTTCAATCCTAAGGGTATCGATTCCTAGTAACATCTAACAATTGGGGTTTTTCCCTACGATTACCCAAATCAACCGTACATAAACCCATAAACAAAGGTAAATCGAGTAATAGCCCCCCTTACCTTATCAATTAGCAGCTTGAGTTCTTGAGCGATGTTCTTCGTTCTTCGTACCTTCAGAGCTCTATTTCCCCAAATTTCCCAAACTCTGTTTATCGTGAAAAATGAGAAAACTAACTTGAGTTCCAAAACATAACTTTACTTCTTTTGCACCCCCACTCTTTACTAACAACATCCAAGCCCAATAACTTAAAACTCAGCATTTTATTATTTCTTTTATTTTCCTCCATATTTCAAAATAAATAATTCCTTTTTATTTTATTAATTCTAATAAAATAATTTCTCAAATTTAAATAAATCAAATAATTGAAACTGGGGTGTTACATTATGCCTTATTGATGCCTCTATTTATTGGAAGATTTCTAAGTTAGGAGTTATGCTCTATTGGTACCATATGCGTGTGCATAAAAACAAGTCGCATTTCATGTTGAATCCTGAGTTGTCGTGTGGATGAATTAATTATGTTAAATGTTGATAAAAGTTGTAAAATGGTGAATTGTATAAACTAATTCTAATATATTATTTATCGTACATCTGACTATATCGTTTGATATCTCACCCTTTCTGTTTGAATGTTACTCCTATGTTGGTAACGTTCAGGTAATCCAGAGTGAAGGAGGTTTACCTTCAGTAGTTCGAGTCGGTGTCATTGCTCTGATACGTAACACCCGGGGGGATGAACGCTTATTGATTTATTGTTGTTTTTACTTCAGTTGCTGAATTTTGAAGTACTTTGTTGTTTTTAAGGTTGTTTTAGTTGGACAAAGATGTTATGTCCTTTTTAGTTGAATATTATGATTCCGCTGCGTAGTTATGAAAGTTGTTGGTTTCAAAAGGTTAATTTATGTTATTGTTGGTTCATCCAATGGTAATGTTATATATATATATATATAATGAATACCGTTATTTTAAGTTGAAATTGTAGCATCCTGATTTAGTTGTTGAATTTTTATAACTCTGATTTTCATAATAATTGTCGAGTAGAATTGGGGTGTTACAAGTTGGTATCAGAGCAGGTCGGTTCGTCTGACTAAGTTGTCGAGTCGTAGTTTATCTAACAATCGAGTATTGTTAAGTTGAGTTCTAACCGTTGTTTATGTTATATTAATAAGTTGAGATGGCTGGAAGGAATGATGATGCACTTGCTGCTGCTTTGGAAGCGATGGCGCATGCTATGGAGAATCAGGCGAACACTGACGGGAATGTTGGATCTCGTAGTTTGGCGACCTTCTAGAGGGAGAATCCGCCTACTTTCAAGGGTAAGTATAACCTTGACGGGGTGTTAGATTGGTTGAAGGAGATTTATAGGATCTTCCGTGTGATGCACTACACTCCAGCGCAAAACGTTCGATATGGTACTTACATGCTAGCAGTCGAAGCTGATGACTGGTGGCTAGGGACGTGTCAGAAGTTGGAAGCTGCAGGTAAAAATGTCACTTGGGTTGTGTTTCGTAGAGAATTTCAAAGAAAGTATTTCATTGAAGATGTTTGTGGTAAGAAGGAAATTGAATTTCTTGAGCTAAAGCATGGGAGTATGTCGGTTGTTGAGTATGCTGTAAAGTTTGTTGAGTTGGCTAAGTTTTATCCGCACTATAGAGAGCCAAATGCTGAGTTTTCAAAGTGCATCAAGTTTGAGAACGGGTTGTGCCCATAGATCAAGAAGGAAGTTGGATACCAGAAGATTTATGTCTTTGCTGATTTTATTGATAGTTGCAGGATCTATGAAGAGGATGATAATGCTCACTACAAGATTATCAAAGAGAAGAGGGGTAAGCACCAACAGAACTGTGGTAAGCCTTATGATGCCCCATATGGTAAAGGTAAACTGAAAGTTGCTCAGGGTCAGAGAACTAGTGGGGGAGATGCTCCTGCTGGTGTGGTTTGCTTCAAATATGGAAAACCTGGGCATAAGAGCAACGTGTGTACTGCTAAGGTCAAGAGGTGTTTCCGTTGTGGTAAGACTGGATATACTATATATGAGTGCAAGCATAAAGAGATGATTTGCTTCAATTATGGTGAAGAATGACACATTGGTAGTCAGTGTCAGAAACCAAAGAAGGCACAAACCAGTGGAAAGGTGTTTGCTTTGGGTGAGAATCAGGCAGCTAATAAGGACAGACTCATCAGAGGTATATGTTTCATTAATAGTACTCCTTTAATTACTATTATTTATATCGGTGCTACTCATTGCTTTATTGTTGCTGATTGTGTTGAAAGATTGGGTCTTATGTTGTCTTCTATGAATGGAGAGATAGTCGTCAACACTCCAGCCAAGGGGTCGATGACTACTTCTTTTGTGTGTTTAAAGTGTCCTTTGTCTATCTTCGACAGAGACTTTGCTGTTGATTTGGTTTGTTTGCCTTTAAGTGGGTTGGATGTGGTTCTAGGTATGATCTGGTTAGAGTATAACTATGTTCATATTAACTGTTATAACAAGTCGGTGAAGTTTTCTACTTCAGAAGAAGAGGAAGTTGGTTTATTATCTACTGGATAATTGATGCAAAAAGAGGCTCAAATGTTCTTGTTGATGGCGTCGCTATCTGTCGAGAATCAAGCTATAATTGAGGAATTGCAAATGGCATGTGAATTTCCTGAAGTTTTCCCTGATGAAGTTCCTGATGTATCGCCAGAGAGAGAAGTCAAATTTGCTATTAATCTTGTACCTGGTACCATACCTGTTTCTATGGCACCATACAGGATGTTTGCATCTGAATTGTCTGAATTAAAGAAGCAATTGGAATATTTACTTAAAAATAAGTTTGTAAGACTAAGTGTATCGCCATGGGGAGCTCCAGTGTTGCTAGTAAAGAAGAAAGATGGAAGTATGAGGCTTTGTGTTGATGATAGACAATTTAATAAAGTGAAGATTAAGAACAAGTATCCGCTTCCAAGAATATATGACTTGATGGATCAATTGGTGGGTGCTCGAGTGTTTAGTAAGATTGATTTGAGGCCGGGTTATCATCAGATTAAAGTGAATGATGAAGATATCCATAAGACAACTTTCAGAATGCATTATGGACATTATGAGTATTTAGTGATGCCTTTCGGTGTTACTAATGCGCCGGGAGTATTCATGGAGTACATGAAACATATCTTCCATACTTATTTGGATCGGTTTGTAGTGGTGTTCATTGATGACATTTTGATTTACTCTAAATCAGAAGAAGAGCATGCATAACACTTAAGAATAGTAATGCAAGTTTTAAAAGAAAAGAAGTTGTATGCAAAGTTGTCCAAGTGTGAATTTTGGTTAAAGGAGATTAGTTTTCTTGGTCATGTGATATCGGGTAGTGGCATTTATGTAGATCCGTCTAAAGTAGATGCAGTTTTGCAGTGGGAAACTCCAAAGTCGGCTACCGAGATTAGAAGCTTTTTGGGATTAGCTGGTTATTATAGAATGTTTATCGAAGGTTTTTCTAAGTTGTAACTTCTTTTAACTAAGTTGACTTGTAAAGGTAAAGCTTTTGTGTGGGATGTTCAATGTGAAGAGAGTTTTACATAATTGAAGAAGAGATTGACGTCGGCTCCAATTTTTACATTACCTAATCCATGAGAACCTTTTATTGTGTATTGTGATGCTTCTAAGATGGGTTTAGGAGGTGTACTTATGCATAATGAAAAGGTAGTTGCTTATGCGTCAAGGAAGTTGAGGACTCGTGAAAAGAACTATCTTATGCATGATTTAGAGCTTGCTGCAGTTGTTGTTGTGTTGAAGATTTGGAGGCATTATCTTTATGGTTCTAGATTTGAAGTATTTAGCGGGCATACGAGTTTAAAGTATTTATTTGATCAGAAATAATTGAATATGAGACAACGAAGATGGTTAGAGTTGTTAAAGGATTACAATTTCAGTTTGAATTATTATCCAGGAAAGGCGAATGTGGTGGCTGATGCGTTAAGTCGAAAGACTTTATATATATTGACAATGATGGTTAAAGAGTTGGAATTAATTTAACATTTTAGATATACGAGCTTAGTTTGCGAGGTGACACCGTGGAGTGTTATGTTGGGGATGTTGAAGATTAATAATGATTTTCTGGACAATATCAAAGAAGCTCAGAAGTTAGATGTGAAACTGGTAGATTCAATGGTTGGAATCGATAAATCTGAGAATAATGATTTCAAGTTAGATGCGCAAGGTGTATTGAGATTCTGTAATCGAATTTGTATTCCTGATGATGCAGAGATGAAGAAAGTGATTCTTGAGGAAAGTCATAGAAGCAAGTTGAGCATTCATTCGGGAGCTACAAAAATGTACCAAGATTTGAAGAATTTGTTTTGGTGGCCTGGGATGAAGTGTGATGTGGCTCGGTTTATGTATGCATGTTTAACTTGTCAGAAGTCGAAAGTTGAACATCAAAAGCCAGCAGGGTTGATGCAACCGTTAGAAGTTCCGGAATGGAAATGGGATAGCATTTCAATGGACTTTGTGACGGGATTACCTAATACTCCAAGAGGACATGATTTAATTTGGGTGATTGTTAATAGGCTTACAAAGTGGTCTCATTTTATTCCTATTAACATCAGTTTTCCAGTATCAAAGTTGGCGGAGATTTACACTAGTGTAATTGTAAAGCTGTATGGTGTTTCTTTGTGTATTGTGTCGGATAGAGATCTAAGTTTTACTTCAGATTTTTGGAAGAATTTGCAAGAGGCATTGGGTTCTAAGTTGAGGTTGAGTTCGGCGTGTCATCCTCAAATGGATGGTCAAACTGAACGGACTATTCAATCGTTAGAAGATTTGTTGAGAGCATGTGTTCTTGAGCATGGAGGTTCATGGGATACTTATCTTCCATTAATAGAGTTCACTTATAATAACAGTTACCATTCTATTATTGGGATGACACCTTTTGAAGTGCTGTATGGTCGGAGATGTATAACTCCTTTATGTTGGCATGAATCTGGAGAAAGTGTAGTGCTTGGACCTGAAATTGTTCGAGAGACTCTCGAGAAGGTGAAGTTAATTCGAGATAAGATGAAAGCTTCCCAATGTAGGAAGAAGAGTTATCATGACAAGCGAAGGAAAGATTTAGAATTTCAAGCAGGTGACCATGTGTTTCTGAGAGTTACGCTGGTGACTGGTGTTGGGCGAACATTGAAGTCTAAGAAGCTCACTCCTTGTGTTTTGGTCCATATCAGATTTTAGACAGAGTCATGAATGTTGCTTATAGAGTTCTTTACCGCCTAATCTATCGAATTTTCATGATGTGTTTCATGTGTCATAACTCTGGAAGTATATTTTAGATCCATCTCATGTGATTCATATGGATGATGCTCAAGTACGGGATAATCTTACTGTGGAGACGATGCCTGTACGAATCGCGGATCGTGAGATGATGACTCTAAGAGGCAAGGAGATTTCTCTGGTGAAAGTAATCTGGTTAGGAGCTGCCGGAGAAAGCATGACGTGTGAGTTGGAAAGCAAGATGCGGGACTCCTATCCTGAGTTGTTCGAATGAGGTAAATTTTCGAGGACGGAAATATTCTAAGTGAGGGAGAGTTGTAACGCCCGTTGATTTAATTAATTATTTAGTTAAGTATTTTCGATTAATTGCAAACTATTTGTTGAAATCGTTGACATGTTGTGTTATGTTGTGAGTTGTTGACATAAGTTACAGTGTTGTTATTTGCCAGTTAAATTAGTTGATTAATAATATTAGTAATATATTAGAATTGTAGAATATTAATAATATAGTTGTTGGGCTTATTTTGGTGATAGACGTAGTATTAAGGTGGGGGGTTGAAAACTAGGCCCAATAGAAATAATAATATTATTAGGTTAAGTTAAATAAAAGAAATTAGGTTAATTAAAAAGGGTTAAGAGAAAGAGTAAAGAAAGTGTTGTACATGAGAAGTTGCATAGAAGAGGAAAAGGAAAAGAAGCAAAGCAAGGTTTTCGATCAGAGAGTTATAGAGTGAACTTCAATCCAAGTTAAGGGTGGGGTTCTGACTCTATAACAGGAATTATGATGCATGTTACGTAGGAATTTGGTTCTGTAAAATTGTTGTTGTGTGTGATTGTTGTATGAACGAATTATTGTTCGATATCTGTGGTATTTGTGATAATGTTGCAGTGATTCAATAAATGAATTGAGTGTTGAAAATTATCCTATATTTATATGGGTATAATTGTTATGTTGTTGTGAATACGTGTAATGTTGGTCTGAGATCATTGGTAGGGGAAGGAACTATTAATCGTAGGAAAAATCTAGACGAAATTGCAGAACGATCGGTAGGAGGATGGACTATGTGCCGAGCAGCACACGTATAATGGTGAAGGGTGCCGACTGACACCATGTTCTGTACCGAGAGGCACGAATGTGCACGCTGAGGGGAATAACCCACAAGTCACTATCTCCTTTTTAATTGTTTCTTGTGTCTTTCCTGTGTGTCTGTTACTTTAGTACTTAGTTACAAAACTGGATGTAGCAGAGTTAGAAAAAAATGAATAACAACAAAGGCTATTTATTAGTAACAGAAGTGAACAATTTATAGATTAGCATAAATATAGTAGGTAAGGTTAATAAGTAACAGAGTTAGTAAATGTTAGCAGAAAGTTAGTAATAGCAAACAACATAATGATAAATCATGGTAGTAGTAATTTATGAAAGTAATAGTAGTAGATATTTAGCAAGGATAATTATTAAGTTATAGAGTGAATACCTAGTATGGTTTTAGTTGCAGAGCTAGTAGTAAATAACAAAAACATTAGTAACTAAAATATAGTAGCAGTGGAGATAATTTAGGTAGCAAGAAAATAATAGCTTCATTAATTTAGCAGAAACTATTAATAGGGTTTATCAGCAGAATAATTTAGTAGGACCATGTTAATAACAGTAATGACATGTGTAAGTTATTGTGTTGTTGTTATTAATTGTTGAAGTTGCTTGTGACAAATTTTATTGTGTTACCTCTATTGATTGGCAATTATTGCGTTGTAGGCTTATGCCAATATTGTTATATGTTACTGTTGTAGTTGTTGTGTTTCATAAAGTGGTCGCATATATAGCATATCATGTTGGAGTTGATGCTCGTTAAGTTGGCATGGATTAGCAAATATAAAGTTTAAGGCTTATGCCTTATTGATGCCTCTATTTATTGGCAGATTTCTAAGTTAGGAGTTCTACTCCAATGGTACCACATGCATGTGCATAAAAATAAGTTGCATTTCATGTTGTATCCTGAGTTGTTGTATGGATGAATTAATTATGTTAAATGTTGATAAAAGTTGGGAAGTGGTGAATTGTATGAACTAATTCTAATATATTATATATCGTACATCCGATTATATCGTTTGATATCTCACCCCTTATGTTTGAATGTTACCCCTATGTTAGTAACGTGCAAGTAATCCAGAGTGAAGGAGGTTTACCTTCAGTAGTTCGAGTCGGTGTTATTGCTCTGATACGTAACACTCGGGGGGATGAACGCTTATTGTTTTATTGTTGTTTTTACTTTTGTTGCTGAATTTTGAAGTACTTGGTTGTTTTTAAGGTTGTTTCAGCTGGACAAAGATGTTATTTCCTTTTTAGTTGAATATTATGATTCCGCTGCATAGTTATGAAAGTTGTTGGTTTCAAAAGATTAATTTATGTTGTTGTTGGTTCATCCAATGTTAATGTGTTATGTATTTGTAATGAATGCCATTGTTTTTAGTTAAAATTCTAGCATCCTTATTTAGTTGTTGAATTTTTATAACTCTGATTTTTATAATAATTGCCAGGTAGAATTAGGGTGTTACATAAAGCATCAAGCTTTTCTACCATAGTATGCTTCAAAAAAGGATCAAGAATAACTTCTTTATACAAAAAGGGCTGAGAAAAATTGTGAATGGAGGTTAGAAAATAGGCAAAATAAAGGGAATAAATTGAATATACAAAATCATGAAATTTAGTAGATTTATGATCACAAAGGGTAACGAGGATAATATGGTGTAGGTGTAGTAGGATCAACAATTACAATAGATTGTTGGATATTTGTGGGGAGAGAGGGAACATTTGTATCTAGAGTAGAATTAGTATCAACCTTGAAATTCTCGATATTACAATCACTAAAAATATCATCATCAAAGGAAAAAGGATCAATATAAGCAAGCTCATACTTGGTACATGTATTAGAATTAGAAGAAAGAGAGTAAAATGGTATGTATTCGAGAAACACAACATGATGAGAAACATGTGTGTGATACGGTGGGAGAACTGACTTGAGGTTTTGCGTTTGTATTTGCAAATGTTTCGGTTTAGCAAGAGTCGCCACCGACTTTTTATTTTATCCAAAGGAAAGGTCAAAAAGCACAGGAAAGACCTTTGAGATGTTTTCTTGGGTTCGGGGGGTAGATTATGAAAAGGGAAGGTGCTAGCACCCTTTTCATCCATGGTTATCCATGGGCTCTTAGTTACTTGTTTAGATCACTTGCTTTGCTTTTTCAATTGTTTGAAATGGTGCTTTGTGTGATTTTGAAAGTATTTTGAAAAAGAGGTAATCGTTGTGGCAATCTTTGTAATGATTCTTGTTTGAAGAATGTATCCAAAGATGTTTGTCTTTTGAAAAATGTTTCAACGTTTGAAAGTTTGCTTGGAAATTATTTTGAAATTGTGTGTGTTTTTTGAAATTAGCAAGGATGTTTGCAAATTGATTAAGTAACTATGAGTTGTCTACCCTAATCAAAAGTCTTTCTTGTACATTTTTAACCCTTTGACATTGTTGTTTTACCATTGTATTTGGTAAACAACCTTGTCTTTGGATGTTAAACGGGACGGGTGTGGGTCATCGTATGACCATGATAACAATATTGCCAAGTATCTTAGCAATTTTTTTGAGGGACTAGATCATTTTTGTTTAGGCAACCAAGATAGCGTCATCGAGGGACTATGATCTTTTGTTTTTGCATTGATTTTGCCAAGATACCTAGCATGCATATCATGGCCATTTTAAGGCAACAAAGTGGATGAAACCCTAGGGGTGCTTGTGTGTATTGTGTTGTCATTTTTCATGCATTTTGTCTTATGTTAAATCATGCTATTTGTTTTGATTTTTGGTCTTTTGCATATAAACCCTAGTTTTACTATCATGCATAATGAAAGTAATAAATGCGTAAAAGTAAATCTAAGACTATTACAACATTATTATGGGGAGGGGGACACAAGTTTTGAATAGGGGGATATTGCTCAAAAATAAAACCCTAAAACTATTACAACCAAATTGAATTTATTTGTACAAATAAATAAATAAGCAAATATTAAATATGCAAATAAATGTAAATATGCAAAAAAATGTTTTTATATTTATTTTATATATGTAAAATAAATTTATTTAATGTCTAAAAAAGGGAAAATAAAAGATGATTATTTTTGAAAGGGTGAAAACCCTAATTTTTGATTTAAAAGAAAATACATATTCTAATTATTTATTTATTCATTTTTATGTACAAGAAAATAAATAAATATATATACAAAAAGGTTAAAAAACAAAATATGTGAGAAAATAATATTTTATATGTATAATATAATAAAATAAAATATGTAAGTATTTTAATATTATTTGCAATTTATTTAAGAAAAATAAAGTATATATTATTAGTAAACTATTTTTATGCCCAAAAAAAATAATAAAAAAATAAAATAAAAATGTAAAAATTAAGAAAATATTTTTGGTGATTTTTAATATTTAGAAAAAATAATAAAAGTCAGAAAATATACAAAAATGAAGAAAATGGGCCAAGGGGGTGCAACAAGTAAATAGGGGGTGTCAATAGTCAGAAAAAGCCAGGCCCAACCCAACTCACTTCGTCCATGTCCTCCAGAAACAGAAAACGCGCGCGTCCTTGTTCAAACTTGTAACTCTTGCATACGTGCTCAAAAACAAAATCTTGCAACATGAAAGTTATAACTTATCACCACACGATTCTAATGATATATAAAACTTGATCTAACTCTCAAAGACCAGAGAGAATTTTAGTGCCCCTTATTTATAACGTAGTTTTTTCAGCAACTTCAACATCCAAATTCTCCTAGCTCAGTTAATATAAATGGAAGCTATGCATATGTACAGCTCAAGCAACTTAGAGACTACATTTTTGCTTCACAAACCTAAGCTTAATGGTGCCTAAATAAGGAGTTAGAATCTTGAGAAATACATGTTTCAGTCAAGTTCGAATATGGCAATGTAGGAGTTGTGAGTGAGGCCTGAAGGACTTTTGAGCTTGCTTGATGTTCCCTTGACCTTTCCCAATGCTTAGCTTGCTTTGAAATGATCTGAAACTCCTTGTAGAACTCAACCTGCAAAACTTCAAAATGAAAATGGTGAAGTGTGCAAACGAGGTTACAGTTGCAAAGTAAGGGCTTGTATAGTTTAGGTGTGATGTTTAGAATGTGTTTGAAATGATTCCAAGCAAAACACACGAGTGGATTTGGTTTTGGCTTGAGTTCTGCAGAGCTTGCCCTGTTTTGGGCAGAAGTTAGTGTTTTGTGTTTTGGGTGTTTGGAAGCTTGGCAATTCGTGTTTTATGGCTTGGTGTAATATGCTGAGGTTGTTTGAAAATGTTACAAGGCTTGGTTTTATCAAATTTCCAAGTTATGGACTTTTTGCACAATTGCTTGTTTTTTAAGAAAAGATGGGAAGTGACAATGCCACAACCTGTACAGGCTAGCTCAAGGCCTAAGTAGAGTTGGTAAACATTTTCTGATGTTTATGGATCTTGTTTGCATAATGAGATTAGGTTCAATGCTCAAGATAAACAAAATTGCATAAAGTGTGCTTTATGGAAATGATATTGTAACCTTTTTGCCATTTTTGGAATAACTCTTTGTGTAATGCTCCATAACTCAGAACAATGCCTTTGTCCAATGTATTTGAATTTAATTAACGAGTGTGGAAAGTATTAATACCTGTAAAACAAGTACAAGCATGATCCAAACTGATTTGCAAGTTGTAACATGGTGCAAAATGCCTTGGCCAAAAGTGATAATTTGCCATTTTCAAACTTTCGATTCTCCCTAACCATAAATGATCTTGGAGAGTTCTTGGACATTTTGGAAATCTTATAACATGCTCTACAATCCATATTTGAAATTCATTTTGATATTATACATGGAACTATGTGAAAAGTTGCCATGAAGACAGGTCAAAATCCTGCCTAAACTAGGGCAAAATTTCACTAAGTTAAAAGTTTCATAGACCCTTATTCACAAAATCATAACTTGAAATACAAGCATCTTTTGGGAAAATTTTTTGAATAAAAGTTTTAGATTTTGTGGAGGAATACAACTTTCATGTTGGAAGTTTTCTTTGAATCCAATTTCATCATGGTGAAAAAATTAGGAAAAGTTGGGGAAAAAATAAGGAATTTTCATAACTTAGAAAATTTCTAAGTTATGAAAATTTTCAATCTTAAACCCTAATTTTCAAAATTAGGTTTCTTGGTGAACAAGTTTCATATTTTGACACATCTTGATGAAAAATGACCCTTGGCACTTGATTTTGACCAAAAAGTCAAAGTTTGACTTTTCAGTGTACAGTTGATTTTTGATCAGTTGACTGGAAAATTCATCTGTCAATCGAATGCAATTGAGATCGTTTGAACCTTGTGATTAGGTCAAGATGATGCCATTGAGTCATTCAAACCATGCTTGAACCCAATTTGCCATTGGCTAGGTTGAAAATCAGAAATTGCCATTCTACAGTCAAAACCCTAAAAATGACCATTTTGCCCTTTTGATGATCTGATCATATTTCTTGAGGAGTTATGGTCCAAACTTGATCAAATGGTTCATATGAGTCTATAATGATGATGTGGATAAAAAATTATGAGGTTTGACTGTAAATTGGCCATAATTGACTTTTTCCCCAATAGAGTTGATTTTTAGGTCAACTGTCAAATTGACTGGGCAAAGATTTGATTCAAGGCTTGAAACTTGGTATGAGAAATATTAGGAGTCCAACATGAAGTATGAAAGTCACATTGAGCATTGAAAGTCCAAAAATCCTTGTGCAAACTCAAACCCTAATTTCAAGTCAACAGTGCAAGGAGATGTCTTGAGCTGAGCAAACTCTAATCCTGTCTGACGTCCAAAGAGTCTTGTGAGGAGAATCTTGATAAAATAAGAGGGAAAATTTTGGGGTACAACAGCTGCCCCTGTTCAATCTTCTTGAACCTGAAGAGTTAGATTGGCGAGTTTCGTCGTTCGTGACTCGAAGGTAAAAGATGATTGGACACTAAAGTGCCCGTAAATTTGCACTTGTCAAAATGTAGTTGAGGGAATAGGCTTAAAGATGCCATTTGGAGAGGTGACAGAATCTTGTCGGAGATGGGATTAAAGATTCCATCCAATAATGTTTATTGAAAATTAGGAGAATGAACATCAGAACGGTATCCGTATCTTGAACGTATCTGAGTTGTATTTGGAGACTGGGTCTGTATGAGCAATGGAATGGTGTTCGTGTCTGGAGCGTATCCGAGCTGTAACTGTATTTAAATCTGAATGAATAAATAGAATGGCTTCCGTGTCTGGAGCATCTATGAGCTGGGGAAAAAGTTGAATGAGTGACAGAATGGCAACCGCGTATGGAGCGTATCTGGACTGTATCTAAAGTTGAGATTTGTATGAGTAGCAGAATGACTTCCATGTCTGGAGTGTATCTGAAACTGTAACTGGGATCTGAATAAGTGACAGAATGACTTCCTTGTCTGGAGTGTATCTGGACTTAAAATTGATGGTTGAATCTGAATGAGAAGTAGAATGGCTTCTGTGTCTGGAGCGTATCTAATATGTATCTGATTGTTGAAGTTTGAATGAGTAGCAGAATGACTTCCGTGTCTGGAGTGTATCTGTATTGTATCTGAATAAGAGATTTGAATGAGTAACAAAATGACTTTTGTGTCTGGAGTGTATCCGTATTGTATCTGAATAAGAGATTTGAATGAGTAACAGAATGACTTCCGTGTCTGGAGTGTATCCGTACTGTATCTGAAATCTTTGAATATATGTTAAAGATAGCTTTTAATCTTATCCTGAAAAGGGTAAAATGTTAGCTGAAACACAAAGTTATGTTGCATGAAATGTATGATGCAATAAAATGTGTTTTATCAGTGCTTATGATATATGAATGTAATGTATGCGCATGTAAGCTGATTCGCTGCATTGCTGAGGAAAATAAATCCTTGATAGCTGGATATAATAGAATCCTTGACTGCTGCCGGTGAAAATAAATCCTTGACCGCTGCTGGAGATTCAAAATCTTTGATTGCTGAGGATGAGAAATCCTTGCTGACTGCTTGGGGATTAAAGATCCTTGACAACTTCTGTGGGATGTGAGAATCCTTCACGACTTTCCTGGGGATAGGGATCCTTCAAGTCTTTGGAATTGGAGGATGATAAACATTCTGTTGTGAAAATAATTCCAAGTATTACTTGAGAAACCTGCTTGGGGATCCCGAGAACTTTGAAGACTATGGTTGGGGATTACACAAAGGGAATCCTTACTCGGTTGGGGAATAAGGAAAACTCTGGGGATCTTTACCGGGGGTCAAACAAAGGAAAACCTTGACCTGCTAGAGAATAAGGAAGGCTTTGATGGCTTCTGCAGGAAACTGAGAATGAGAATATTCATTCTGCTAGGGGAATTTGAATCCTTGGGGACTTCATGCTGAAGAGTCAAGAATGAGAATCTTCGATCTGCATGGGATTGAAAATTCTGACAAATTCATGTTGGGGAGTAAAGAAGGCTATAGCAACTTTACTGTGGAAATGAGAATGAGAATCTTCATGCTGCTAGGGGATGAAAAATCCTGTGGGGAATAGCTATACTGCTGGGGAGTACTTATCCTGCTGGATTATGGGGAAAAGCTTATTCCTGCTTGGAAAAAGTTCAGGAGATTCGGTTGTATACCACTTTAAGAATGATAATCTTCGTTCTGTTGGGGATATCGGGAGCTTGGGTTGTATGCCAATCTACTGGGGAGTTATCCTAGGTTGGGGATAAAGCAGAAGTTAACTGTTATCTCGTTGATTCTCAGATTTTAAGACAACTTGCTGGGGAAATCTGGGGAACACTGGATGGTTTCCGCTGGGGATTGATAGTCTTGACTTGACCGGGGAAGAAGGTTTCATCTTTACTGAGGGTCTGTAGTTCAAAGTTTTGGCTCCGCTGAGGATTGGGAGTTTGAAGTTTTAACTCTGATGGGAATTTTGAAATTTAGCTCCGCTGGGGATATGTATTTCAAGGTTTTAGTTCCGCTAGGGATCTAGATGATGTATTGCAGAGGATTTCTCCTGGAATAGCCAAAAGACGTTTTCCTATACTTTCAACCTGTCAGTAATTATTCTTTCCCACTTCGTTCATTTGTAAACAGTGATTATATTCAAATGCATATGCTCATTAATAAATCATTGGACGTTTTCAAATAAAACACAAGTGTAAAAAGAAGAAAAGGCAAATAGTTTTATGCACTTTGAAGTATCTTTGTATTAACTTTGTGTAAGTATTTTGTACAAAGGAGACAGACATCCTAGTAAGAGAATGTTGTCATAAAAATGAGAAAAATTTATACAAAGAAAGATGGCTATGTGTAAAAATTCCATGGGGTTCCCATTCTGCTATAGCCTTCGTAACTCTGAACGTCTTGTTCATTCGTTGCTTCGTCCGAAGATGATTGAGTTGATAGGAAGCCCGAAGCTTGTTTGTGAAAAGATTGTCCTTAAAGTGATCCGACGAGACATAGTCATATGCTTTAATTCCCTAACTTTTGCCTGGACCGCCCTTTCGGGTTTTCGATCCACCGGGAAACCCTTTTTTGCCCAAGTCTCCCTTTCAAGTTTTCAACTTGCCGCGTGTACATATATTTTTTATGTATCCCTAGCTTTTGCCTGAACCGCCCTTTCGGGTTTTCGATTCACCGGGATGCCCCTTTTTTTGCCTAGGTGTGTCAACCTAGCGGGTCATTTATGTGTAGTATCTTTTGACTATGTTTGCGTTCGCAGGGTGCGGCAGGTCATCACCGTCCATGGTGGTTAATATCATTGCCCCACCAGAAAAAATGTTTTTGATCATAAATGGTCCTTCGTATGTAGGAGTCCATTTGCCCCTGGGATCACTTTATGGTAAGATGATCCGCTTGATTACTAGATCCCCGACTTGATATACCTGGCGCCTGACTTTCTTATTGAAATCCTTGATCATCCGTTTTTGATACGTCTGACCATGGCAAACAGCAGCAAGTCGCTTTTCATCAATCAAGTTAAGTTAATCAAGCCCGGTCTGAATCCAATCGTCTTCACTCAAACCAGCATCCTTCATGATTCTCAAGGAGGGAATCTGAACCTCGATAGGTAAAACAGCTTCCATGCCGTATACCAAAGAATAAGGTGTTGCCCCAGTTGATGTATGCGCCATGGTACGATACCCGTGGAGAGAAAATGGTAACATCTCATGCCAATTGTTGTACCCCAAAATTTGCCCTCCTCTTTCTCCACAAGAAATCGCAGTTTCGGGATTTTCCTGATTTTTCAGACTGGCTCAAGAATCGGTCAAACAGACTTTTCTCGTTAGTCACATGAAATTTAGGGTTTTTATTGATTTTTAGGCAGTTCAAACAAATTGTTTAGGGTTTGGTTGAATTGGCTCAAAGTTTGATCAGGCAGGCGTTTCTCCAGTGTTAAGTCAAAAATCAGGGTTTTATGCGCATATTTCTCAAGAAGAGATAGTTCTATCAATGCTTTTCAAAATACTCTGAAATAAGAACTGAGGCTGCTGGTTGTTAATTTGCAGTTTGTTTGGATTTAATCAGTGAAAGGAGGCATGTGGACGTTTTGTTTGATTAACTGTCGCTTGGTTTAATTAACTGTGCATTGCTTTGGATAATTGGAGCGCCGGGTTTGTTATTGATTGATGATAAGACCACAGTGTTTATCAATTGATTATTTATTTTAAGTTAGAATAATTGGAATTTATTTCCATTTTATCATAATTTAAGAATTATAAATAATTAGATAAATATCTGAAGAAGAATTAAAAATGAATGTCAATAAAAGGACTTTTTTATTTATCTTTAAATTATTTGTATAATTGTTATTGTTTACAAAAGTGTTTACAATAATAATGTTACAGTAATTTAAATTGAAATAAAACTATGTTCTAAAAATTCTAAGTCTTCGTCTTCTATCCAATGCTCCTTTGTTGCTCATTTATTTTTTATCTGCAAAACAAGAAACAAAAGAAAAGTCAAAGCAGATAAAATAATTAAAGATAGACAGTTAAAAAGGTTCATCATTAAAAACAAATGGCCGGAATCAGTTTTGCCCTCTTTGCAAATCACGATATTTCTCCCGGTTCACAAAGAGGGATGAAATGCTTGCAATGAAACATGAATGCACAAACTTATAATTTTTGCACAAATTCAAAATTCTTAAGCATACTGCATAAATCAAAAGGATTGTCAACCAACTGCATAGTTTCCAAACAAACAGCATGCCAAACAAAGTCCAAGGCAAGCTGAATTACATTGTCAAACTAATTCCAAAAGCTGTCCAAAGATATCAAATATCAACAATTCCAAGAGCTGTCAAAGGAAAGTACATAAAGTATGCAAGAAACATGGAAATATGCAGTGGAAAAAGGACAATTGCAAGCAATATTCAGAGTGCATCATATCCCTAGGCCATTTGTTTTTTCAGAAAAGACGAAATTAAAGCAATAAAAATGCTTCTTTAATCCGGAGAGAGAAAGAAAGAGGAAAGCAGATTATGGTACAGCAGGCTAAAAGCTAAAAAGAGCATGTATCAGAGCTATTCAAAAGGAGACAAAACATATGCAGCAGAAGTGATCACAAATAGTGAAAGCCTCAAGCCTTGCAAACCTGTCCACCAATTTGACCAAGAAAATATAGCGCCTCATGCCCTTAAAAAACAAGAGGGCAAAGACCCTAAAGGAATATACAAAAGGTCCATCAAACCTTAAACATTCAAGCATACACGCCTAAAGCCTCCACCCTGCTGAAGCAAAACAAAACACCCAACCTGTCAAGCCAAGCCTTAAACACCCAACCTGTCAAGCCTAGCCTAAAAAGACACAACAAGCTCAAACTTGTAACCAAACAACACAAACTGTCCAGTTTGAAACCTAGACCATACAAGCTTCAAGCCCACGCCAAAATCACCAAAACCTTACCTCAAACCATACAAATTGTCAAGCACACTAAGCCTAGCCAACAGGCCGCTCTCAGAACACCAATGGTTCATCACTGAGCCAAACAACCAAACATACCAACAAAATCCACCACAAAAATATTCCCCCAATGTCTCAGCATATCAAACACTAAGCAGCTCTAAGCAACCACGCCCTCAGAGTGCAATCATCATAGGGCCCTAATACTCATAAACATCACTCAATACTCCGTACCAACAAGCATTTCAAGGCATCAAGCTAAAGCATACGAGGCAACTTAAAGTAAAAAACATTCGAACCAACACAAACCCTCGGAGTTTCCTCATCATTAGGTTACCAACATCAACATCATTGAAAGCATACAGTGGCAAACACACGGAAGCACAACATATCAATCATCTCAGAACATACAAAAGGCGAGGCAACCAGAAAAGAAGAGGAAGAGAGATATACAAGGTTCTCAGGCGGCATCATTAAACCCTAAAGAAGGCAAAGGAAGAAGAATACAGAATACCAGGGTTCCAAGCCAAGCGAGCATCCTCACCGCTTCCTCCGCCCTCAGCCATCCTCGACGCCTCCGGTTCATCCTCCTCCGTCTCCAAGATCGAAGGTAGTATAACTTCTTTTCTTCCCTTTCATGATCCTCAAACAGAAGGCAAATAACAAACATTTAAAATCAGAAGCAATACATGCAAAAATTATAAAACATAAAACCCTAAAAGGGAAGGGAACGAAGTCATTACCTTTTCTCTCATTTTCGCGTTGCCCAACCATGGAGGGAAGAGGACGAACAATGGCGTCTGGTGGCTAGGGATGAAGAGGGGTCAGAAGCATGGTTCAGAGACGAGATGAAGAAGACGAAACCACAAACGGCGCCGCTTCTGTAACTGTAACCCTAATCTGTTCCCAAAATAAAACAATAATGTGGGAACCCCTCACGAAAAATGTATCAAACACAGTGGGCCTCAACCCTCTTCAGTTTCCTTAAGCCCAAACGAGTTTCTTTGGTACCCCCCCCCCCCTTTTGGCCTCTGTTTCAATCTTTAATTGGGCCCAGCTGATCCCCTTTAAGCCCATCTGCCTTTATATATGCTAATTGCCCTTTTGATTTTCTTTTGATAACATAATTTTTTTTTGTGAATGCAAATAAGGTATTAATCATTTTTATCATTTTTTAACATGAATATACAAACAATAATATTATTTTTCTTTTTTAAAACTTAAAACCTTTTTTTCATTAAAACATTTTGTTTGTACATAAAACAATAATACATAATTTTCTTAAACTTGAAATATTATTCTTTTTTAATTAAAAGTTTGTACATAAAACAATAATACATAATTTTCTTAAACTTGAAATATTATTCTTTTTTAATTAAAACTTTGTACATAAAAAGATTAATTAAAATACATTAATTGGTAAATACATAAGAAATACTTTTCTTTAATATAAGACATCAATATATAGAATTTGAACATTTTCTTTTCTTAAAATATTGTGTTTGTACATATCTAATAAAATACCAAATGATAACAATTTATAATTGAAATATTCAAATTTCTCATTAAGTTAACGATACTTAATACATTAACATTTCTCACCTTGTAAATAATCATACACATTTACAATACCCGATACGTTTACTTTACATTGACACATATACATTTGCTATTCTTATGCATTGCTATACATTATACTTTACATCTGCGCAATTCGATTTGGTTGTAATTATTTGGATACTATTCTCCTATAAGTCTCATCCCTCATTTGTATACTTGTACCCCCACTCCCGGATACTATTTGTAATAGTTTAGGACTTTAAATTCCCGCAATTTATCGCTTTTGAATTATACCATGGTTAGACCTAGGGTTGTATGTAAATAAAACCAAAATGCTAGATAACCTAATACAAGACAAATACATGAAATCAATACACAATCACACTTGCACCCATAGGGTAATCCCACATGTTGCCTTCTAAAATGGGCCATGCTTGCACGTCGAGTTTCTTTGGCAAAACAATTCAAATGATCATAAGTCCCTCGATGACGCTTTCGAAAGTTGCCTATCAAAATGATCATAGTCCCTTCAAGCAAAATTGCCAAAGACACGTGGCACCATTGCATTCATGGTCCGTACGATGACCCACGCCTGTCCCGTTAAACATCCTAAACGCAAGATTGTCCACCAAATACAATGATGGAACAAAATTGTTAAAAAGGGTTAAAACATGAGAAAAACCTTTGAGTACATTAGGGGTAGACAAAACTCTTAGTTACTTGATCAACTTGCAAAACCACTTGCCTACTTTTCAAAACCACACTCCACAAACACTTTCAAAACAAACTCTCAAAAACATTTGAAACATCTTTTTGAAAAGATACACACCTTCGTATATACTCAAACACGAGTCATTACAATGGTTGCCGAAACAAAGGCGTCTATTTCAAAACATTTTCAAAACCAAATACACACACCATTTCAAGCAATCAAAAATCAAGGCAAGTGATCTAAAACCAAGTAACTAAGAGCCCATGGATAACCATGGATGAAAAGGGTGCTAATACCTTCCCTTTTCATAATCTACCCCCCGAACCCACGAAACATCTCAAAAGGTTTTTCCTGTGCTTTTTTAACCTTTCCTTTAGGATAGAATAAAAAGTCAGTGGCGAATCTTGCTAAACCGAACAAGTGCGAATACAAACGCAAAACCTCAAGTCAGTTCTCCCACCGTATCACAGAACTGGCGACTCTGTTGGGGACAAACTTAAAAGTGGGGTTACCTTAGGGTTTTAGATCACCCTCTTGCATGATTAATTGTTTGTTTTGATTGCTTTACCTTTGTGGTTCTCTTGTTTGGGCTTGAAATCCTACACCCGGATTTGGGAAACATTCATAGATAGCAATACGTTATGGAAACTGTGCGGGGTATACCGACACGGTTGAAGCAATAGCTATGTTAGTGCGACATATTTGTGAGTACCGGTAACCCTTGAGTTCAATCAAGGAGAGTACGGGGCCGCTGAGTGATGTCACTAAGCACTAATGACCTAGAACCTTACTTGACCATCTTGGCCTTTTATTAGGGGTAGTGAGATGACCGGCTTTGGTGCAGTCCGAAGTTGGTAGATACTCGATACTACACTCATTGAGGGTTGTCTTCCTGGAATATTTTGGTCGCTAGTTAAGTGGCTAAACCAAAACAATGAACATGGAAGACAATCCAATGATATTGAGCTCCTTAGAACCCGGTTACTATTTATAGGACAGGTTTTTAAGCCAACTACACTCAAGAGGGTACTTACCTATGAAGCCCCATGCAAGCCTGAAACTAGGGTTTTGTGTGATTTGCTTGTACATGTGTTTTTACATGCATCATAAAACATCATAAAGCATCATATGCATCCGCTAACCATTTCAAGGGTTTGGATCTTCACCTTTGTTCTTGTTTTGTAGGTCATGGAAATTCCTCGCAGGAAAACTATCCAAGTCAACCTTGTGAGAATCCCTCCTCAACTCAAGGAGCTCACATCCAGAATTCCCGAAAACTCTCCCTTCAGTGAAAGACATGGTAGACTGCTCAGCCTAGTCAACACCAGCATTGAAGAAGACATGATGAATGTTTTGTTCCAGTTCTTTGACCCCCTTCACCACTGTTTCACTTTCCCTGATTACCAATTGGTACCCACTTTGGAGGAATTTTCTCAACTCCTGAGAATTCCTATCCTTAATCAACTACCTTTCAACGGTAAGGAAAAGGAGCCAAAGCCTGAAGATGTTGCTTAAGCACTACACTTGCAACCATCCGACATCAAGGGGCATTGGGAAACTAGAAGCGGTGTCAAAGGCTTCTTGGCAAAATTCTTGTTCGAGAAGGCACAAGAGTGTTGGAATTCCTTGGACCTACAAGCCTTTGAAGAAATTGTGGCACTCCTCATTTATGGGTTGGTCTTGTTCCCAAATCCCGACCAGCTTATAGATGTCAACGCCGTCAAGATCTTCTTATCCAGGAATCCCATACCAACATTGCTTGGGGACATCCTCCACTCATTTTACACACGAACAATGAGAAAGAGAGGTGTTCTCATGTGATGTACTCCTCTCCTTGCAAGGTGGTTTATTTCGCACCTTCCACAGTCTGTTTTGAAGAATGACCAAGGCCTAAGGTGGTCGCAACGGTTGATGACTCTCACTCACTATGATGTACACTAGTGTTCTCGGTCCAGAGAAAGTGTCATCATCGTCGATCGTTGTGGAGAGTTCCCTAATGTTCCATTGCTTGGCATTAGAGGGGGCATTACCTACAACCCTTGTCTGGCTTTGAGACAATTTGGATATGCACGGAGGGATGGCCCTCATGACATGTTGATTCCTGACATAGTTTTTGACTTCGACAACGATGCGCAAGGACTCCGTCAAAAGTTCATCAGAGCTTGGAGGATGCCTAACAAGGTAGACAGCAAGACACTGGGGCACAAGAATTCTATCCCTCTTGAGCCTTATCTCAAGTGGGTCCGAACCCGAGCCCAGAGTCTAATGATGCCTTACCCTCATGTTCTCCCTGTGATTAAGGAGCCCGTTAAGGAAGGAGAGGTTCCCTACACCGTCTTGTATCCTGACATTCCAACGACATGGGAGGAGATGCAGAAGAGTTGGATCCAACTCAGGGAAGAAAGGGATACTTTTGAAGCCAGCTTCTACGCCAGCGAGAGGAAGGTTTTGGAGCTTACCCGCCGACTCCACGAGGAAGAGACCCTTAACACCTACATCGCGCCAAAAAGGGTGCGCAACGTCTTTTTACCATGAGAAGTTTTTGTAATATTTGGCCCATGGGGCATTTATGTACTAACAAAATTTCTTCTTATTAATATGACGTGTGTTCTTTTTGTCTGCAACAATTGTGAATTTCTAAATCCTTGAATGCATTACATAAATAAAGATATCATTCATCATGTGCATAAGCAGGTCTCCACACCAGGTTTCCTTATCTTTCTGCTGTTTATTTCAGTAAGATGGATCTCGAACAAACGGTCAAAGATCTACAGTCTCAGAACTCACAGTTTCAACATCTTCTGATGACCTTGGCAAAGGGTCAGGAAGATCTAAAAGCCCTGCTGGGGAACAAAGAGCAAGTGAAAAAGAAGAAGAAGAGAGTTGGGGTGGCTACCCTGGGAAGAAGGTTTGAGGGTGAAGCCAGAAGGGTTCTTGAATTTCCCCCTACATCTGAAGAGGGAACCAGTAAAGGAAAAGGGGCCGCGGTACCGTCTGAATCCGAAGTTGAAGAGGAAGAGGCAGAAGAAGACGAAGACTACTCAGAACAACAATACCCGCCGGCCGATGACAAGTACAAGAGTTTGGAGGACAGGTTGACAGCTATGGAGCTGCAGAGAGTTCCAGGCTTAGATTTCGAAGATTTGGGATTAATTGCTGGAATTGTGATCCCCCCGAAGTTTAAAGTGCTAGTTTTTGCAAGATATGATGGGTTGTCTTGCCCGAAGATGCATCTAAGGTCATATGTCCGAAGAATCCAACCTCACACATCTGACAGAAACCTTTGGGTACATTTCTTTCAGGATAGCCTGTCTGGCACACAGCTAGATTGGTTCTACAATCTTGAGAGATCAGAGGTACATAGTTGGGAGGATCTTGCAGCTGCTTTTTATCGCCAATATCAGTATAACTCCGACCTGGCACCAACCCGTACTCAGCTACAGAGTATGGGGATGGCCTTAGGTGAAGGATTCAAGGAATATGCCCAGAAGTGGCACGATCTGGCCGGGAGAGTGAAGCCACCTCTGTTTGATAGAGAGCTTGTTGATATGTTCCTGGGGACCCTGTCTGGTCCATTCTTTAATCATCTGATCGGTAGCTCTTCCGCAGGGTTTACCGAATTAATTCTGACTGGCGAGCGGGTAGAAGCCAGTATCAAGAATGGGAAGATTCAGAAGGATACCTCTGTATCTACTACGGTTAAGAAATCATTTCCGGTGAAGAAGGAAATGACTGTTGTGTATTCTCAGAGAGGAGCAGGAAGAAATGAGCGTCGGTCGACTGTGGGGGCCGTAATGATCCAGAATCCATCAAACGATCAACCTCGCAATAACCAGTCCAGGCCTAAACAACAATGGGGAGAACGACCACCACGACAGTTCACCCGCATCAATATGACACCTGCGCAGGTTCTTCCACATCTGTTGAATTTGAATCTCACCAAGATTAGGGAAGCACCGAAGACTGTGAATACTGCTTCACCGCACTATCATCCCAATGCCAAATGCGCCTACCATTCCGATAGCGTCGGACATGACACAAACGATTGTTGGGCGCTAAAAAATAAAATTCAAGACTTGATAGATGCAAAAGAGGTGGAGTTCGACGCTCCAGAGAAGCCAAACGTGATATCTGCTCCGATGCCGAAGCACGGTCGAAATGTCAATGCTATCCAGGAAGATTTGTATGTTTCTGATGCCAATGACCTGAGGACTCCGCTGTTAACCATCAAGTTAAATCTGCTAAGAGCCGGGATTTTCCCGGGATGCGAAGAAGACTGCTACTGTTGTTACTCTCTGCCGTTTGACTGCCCATCACTGAAGAAAGGCATCCAAGGCCTGATGGACAGTCAACAAATTCTGTTTGAGAAGGTTCCTGCTATTCCAACCCCTACTGAAGATGTCTCAATTATCACCATTCACGCCAATCTTTCCAAGGCCGTCAGAAAGCCTGTTAAGATTACATCAACTACAAAGATTGTTCCTTTGAAAATAACTATGCCTGGGCCGGTCCCCTACAGTTCTGACAAGTCAATACCATGGAATTACGGTGGAGACATCTATTACCATGGTGTTAAACAAGTCGAAGTAATCGAAGAAAGCTCTGATGAAGAAGAGGCCAACATTGGAAACATTGCTGGTACAGGCAAGATCACCCGAAGCGGGAGAATATTTTCTCCAGAGATTGCCCCCCCAAAGGCAACCTTTGGACCCTCAGCTGCTGCCAAAGTTAATCCTGCACCAATAAGACTTTCCGCCGAAACTCTGTTGATTGAAGAAACTGTTATTGTCCCTCCTACTTCTGCTGATAAAGGTAAAGGGACCCAAGATGAGCTCGTCCGGACGAGGGCTCAACCTTTGGTCATCCTGGAGACCTCTAAGAAAGAGATGGAGGAGATCATGAAGATAATTAAAAAGAGTGATTATGACGTGGTAGAGCAACTGGGGCAAACCCCCTCGAAGATTTCCATGTTAGCATTACTGCTTTGTTCGGAGGCGCACGCCAAAGCATTGATCAAATTCATGAAGACAACCCATGTCCCTTAGGAAACCTCTGCCGATCAATTCCAAGACTGTGTAGCCAGTCTTACAGCAGACAACGGTTTAGGTTTCTCTGATGCGGACCTGACCTCAAAAGGAAGAAAACACAACGACGCATTACATGTGTCAGTAGAATGCCAAGGAACTACTCTGGTCCATGTTCTGGTCGACACTGGTTCTTCTCTGAACGTGCTGCCCAAGAAGGCTCTCGACCGTTTAGATTGTGAAGGCTTGGAGTTGAGGCCAAGTAATATCATTGTAAGGGCATTTGAAGGGTCGAAGAGAATGGTACACGGAGAGGTAGACATTCCCATTAAGGTTGGCACAGAAGTATTCCCCTCAACTTTCTATGTGATGGACATCCGTCCGTCATACTCTTGCTTACTGGGAAGGCCGTGGATACATAACGCTGGGGCAGTTACCTCCTCCTTACATCAAATGTTGAAGTACCCTGTCAAAGGAAAGATCATAACCGTGCATGGTGAAGAGGAATATATGATCAGTCACTTGAACTCCTTTCGGTATGTAGAGGTGGAAGGAGAATTCATTGAAACACCATTCTAGCACTTTGAGGAAGTCTCTCCTGAAGTGGCAGTAGTGTGATACGATGGGAGAACTGACTTGAGGTTTTGCGTTTGTTTTCGCAAATGTTTCGGTTGAGCAAGAGTCGCCACCGACTTTTTATTTTATCCTAAAGGAAAGGTTTAAAAAGCACAGCAAAAACCTTTGAGATGTTTTCTTGGGTTCGGGGAGTAGATTATAGAAAGGGAAGGTATTAGCACCCTTTCTATCCATGGTTATCCATGGGCTCTTAGTTACTTGCTTAGATCAACTTGCCTTAATTTTCAATTGTTTGAAATGGTGCTTTGTGTGTGTGGGTTTGAAAATGTTTTGAAAAGAAGCCAATGTGGTGGCAACCTTTGTAATGATCCATGTTGGGATGTATACACAGGTGTATGTCTTTTGAAAAGGTTTTCAATGTTTTTTTTTTAAATTTGTTTTGAAAGTGTAGTGATGTGTGGTTTGAAAATAGGCAAGTGTTTTGTTTTGCAAGTTTGATTCAAGTAACTAAGAGGTTGTCTACTCCTAAATTTCTCAAAGATTTCTCCTATGTTTTTAACCCTTTTAACAATTTTTGTTCCACCATTGCATTTGGTGGACAATCTTGTGTTATGATGTGAAAGGGACGGGCGCGGGTCATCGTTTAGACCATAATTGCAATGGTGTCAAGTATCTTTGGGAAATTTTTCCTTTGGAGGGACTTGGTCATTTTTTAGGCAACTTTCGAAAGAGTCATCGAGGGACTATGATCATTGGAATTGTATTTGTTTTGCCCAAAGAGACCTAACATGCAATATGGCCCATTTATTGAAGGCAACAAGTGGAATACCCTAGGGGTGCAAGTGTGATTAGTGTTGTCCATTTTCATGCTTGTTTATCTTGAAATTAGGTCAAACTATTTTGGTTAATTGATTTGCATACAAACCCTAATTCTAGCATGGTATATTTAGAAAGCTTTAAAAAATGCAAAAAATAAAGTTCATAAGTTATTACAACACAATATATGGGAAGGGGGGTGCAAATGTTCAAATGGGGATATTTTGACAAGGAGTTTAAACCTAACTATTACATCAAAATTGAATTATACAAATTATTTAATATACAATAATTAAATAAAAATGGAATAAATATGCAAGATGCAAAAAAAAAATGTTTTTTGTATGTATGAAAAAAATGTTTTTTATATGTCAAATAAACAAAATAAAAAGTATTAATTTTTGGAGTTTTTATGTATTTAGGGCAAAACCCTAATTTTGCAAATAAAAGGTATTTATTATTTAATATATACAATGTTTATTAATTATGTACAAAAATAAAATAAAAATGAAGTATATTTGTAAAAAAAGTAATTTTTGAGATCAAATATTAAAAAAATAAAAATGTATTACTTTTATATTCTTTCCTAAATATACTAATAAATATATAAGTATTTATATTATTTACTAAATATATATTATATATACAAAAATAAACTATTTAATATTTATTAAAAAAAAGCATATTTTATGTAAAATGTTTTCAAGAGGTAATATAAAATAAAATCAGAAAATAAACATGTTTGCATTATTTTTTAGTATTTTGAATAAGAGTATATCTATATATTTATTTATGTACAAATACCCATTTAAACAAATAAATGCCTAATAAATTCAAAAATGGTTTAAAAAATAATTTTTATATTTTTGACATTATGAGAAAAAATAAATAAGTCAGAACAAAAAAAGAAAAGGTCAAAAAATCATAAGAATAAGCATAATGGGCCAAGGGGGTGCAAAAGTAGAAATGAGGTGCAAATAGGAAAAACAACCAAGCCCAGCCCAAAAGGGTTATCTTCAACCTCCAGACTGTTTGAACATGAACAAAAACGCGCGTTTTCTATCTCCAGATTCCTGGACTTTCAAGCAAAACTCATAACATGAAAAATGTAGAGCATTAAAAGACGAATCCAGACATATAAAGAACTTGACTTAACTCTCTAAGATGAGAGAGAATTTCTCCATCCCTAATTCTTGACCTAAGTTTCCATCAATGTTCAGACCTTAAATTCTCATAGCACATGCAAAATAAATGGAAAGTAAAGATATGTACAGCTTCAGGGGCATGAGTAGAACATTTTTCATTCACAAACCTAGAGCTAACAATGCCTGGATAGGGAGATAGAAGTCCATGAACTTACCTGTTCAGCTTGAATCGTATCTGGCGATGGAGGTACTTTCAGTACAAGGTGATGATTGGAATAGCTTGCTTGAAGTTCAGGGATGCTTCTCCAACCTTTAGTTTGCTTTGAAACTAGCTGAATCGAGCTATAGAACTCCACCTGCAAAACAGAAAAATGAAAATGGTGATGTTGGTTAGAGGTGTTACAGTCTGCTTCCAATGCTTTGGACATTTTGTATGGATGGTAGGGAAAGTGTTTGAAGTGGTTTGGATGGAAGTGCACGATGGAAATGAGTTGTGGGAATCCAACTGCAGCCTAAGCCCTGTTTTTGCAGTCTTATGGTGATTCTGTGTTTGAGAGGGTGTTGGAGATGGTTGGCTCGTGTTCTAGCTCAGTTAGGATGTATGGAATTTGTTTGCAATCTTTTCTTAAGCTTGCCTTGACAGGAATGTGAAGTTCTGTTTTTTATGCCAAGTTACTTCTAACTTAAGCAAGAAATGGCAAGTTGGTGTTTTAGGCTTGTACAGGCCCCTCTAGCATGCTGCATAATCTCTCCTTGATCAGTGGGATTAGTCTAATAACTTGTGCCTCAGAGATTTTCTTTGTACCTTCTTGATTTACAAATTGACATAAAGCACTTCTTTTCAAAAATGGCAAAAATGCTTTATCTAAAAATGGCTTAATCTTGCATATAATGTTTGAACACACAAAATAAGGTCTTGGCACAAGGGATATGCATTAAATTATTGAGTGCAAATGAGATATAGGACCTGTAATCAAAGAATGCAAGCTGATTTCAAAATGGCCTAGATGTATGAACATGTAACTTGGCCATAAACAAAGTGACTTTTTCCCAACTTGCCAAATTCGATTCTCCCTAACCATGAGGTTGTTTGATGAGTTCTTGGACATTTTGGAAAGCTTGAAATGTGTACTACAATCCATCTTTGAAATGAAAATTGAAATTCCAAGTGGAAGTATGTGAAAAATGGTCTTGAAGTTAGGCAAAAATCCTGCCTAAAATAGGTCAAATTTCTCTAAGTTAAGAATGGTTTGGTACCCTTGTTCCAAAAATTGTAACTTGAGCTACAAGCTTCTTTTGAGGAAACTTTGTGAATCAAAGTTGTAGATTTTGCAATGGACTACAACTTTCATGTTTTGACTTTTCCTTGAATCCAAATGAATCTTGGTGAGAAAGTGGGACAAAGTTAGGAAAAAATTAGGGTTTTTCATAACTTAGAAAAATTCTAAGTTATGAAAAATCTTCATTTCAAACCCTAATTTGCAATTCTTGATTTCTTGATGAACAAGTTTCATGATTTGGCATATTTTGATGAAAAATGAATCTTGACACTTGATTTTGACCAAAAAGTCAAAGTTTGACTTTTCAGTATACAGTCAAAATTGATCAATTGACTGGGAAATTCAACTGTCAATCTTGTGCATTTGGGATCTTGGACTTGTTGAGTATGTCAAGACAATTCCATGGGGTCCTTGAGTCCATATGTGAGCTTGGTTTGCCATTGGCTAGGTCAAACAGTCAAAAATTTCCTTTGTGCAGTCAAAACCCTAAAAATGACCATTTTGCCCTTTTGGTGATCTGATCAAATTTCTTGTGGAATTGTGATCCAAACTTGATCCAATGGTCCATATGAGTTCATGATGTTGATGTGGGTCAATTTTCATGAGGTTTGACTGTCAATTGGCCACAGTTGACTTTTTCCCCAACACAACTGATTTCTAGGTCAACTGTCCAATTGACTGGGCAAAACTTGGAATCAAGACTTGAAACTTGGTATGGATAAACTTGGGAGTCCAACATGAAGCATGAAAGTCATCTTAGGCATTTTAGGTCAAAATATCTTTGTGCAAACACAAACCCTAATTTGGGTCAACAGTGCTAGGAGAAGTCTTGCAGAGGAAAACCTAACTGGATCTTTGAGCTCCAAGGGTCTCGTGGTGAGAAAATATTGAGGAAATGGGAGGGCAAATTTTGGGGTACAACAGCTGCCCCTGTTTAATCTTCTTGAACCTGAAGAGTTAGATTGGCAAGTTTGCCTTTCGTGACTCGAGGGTAAAAGGAGATTGGACACTAGAGTGCCCGGAAATTTGCACTCGCATGTTGGAGTATCAGCAAATATGATGTCGGGAATGGGCTTATAGATGCCATTTGGAGAGATGGTGGATAGGGATATGGGCTTATAGATGCCATCTGAAGGCGTGACAGAATCTTGTCGGGAATGGGCTTATAGATGCCATTTTGAAGTGTTGATCGCATAAGAGATTCCTTAGCGAGAACTTGTGTATTTTGAGAAAGACAGATGTTTTCCTGGCTTGTTACAGGTGTTGATCTTCAATCTCATCATGCAGACATGCCCTGGTGTGATACGGTGGGAGAACTGACTAGGGTTTTGCGTTTGTTTTCTAAAATGTTTCGGTTGAGCAAGAGTCGCCACCGACTTTTTATTTTATCCTAAGGAAAGGTTTAAAAAGCACAACAAAAACCTTTGAGATTTTTCTTGGGTTCGGGGAGTAGATTATAGAAGGGGAAGGTATTAGCACCCCTTCTATCCATGGTTATCCATGGGCTCTTAGGTACTTGCTTAGATCAACTTGCCTTGGTTTTCAATTGTTTGAAATGGTGCTTTATGTGTGGTTTTGAGAGTGTTTTGAAAAAGATGCCTTGTATAGGCTACCCTTGTAATAATTCTTTACTCGAATGTTTTACAAAAGGTGTTTGTCTTTTTGAAAAGGTGTTTCAAGGTTTTTTTGAAAGTTTGTTTGAAAGTGTTTGTGAAGTGGATTTTGAAATTAGGAAAGTGTTTTCTTGGAAAGTTGACAAGTACTTAAGAGCTTATCTACCCTAAAGTTTTCTCAAAGATTTTTGTTATGTTTCAAACCTTTTGACAATTTTGTTCCACCATTGCATTTGGTGGACAATCTTGTCTTAGGAGATTAAAGGGACGGGCGCGGGTCATCGTTTAGACCATAGTTGCAATAGTGTTAAATGTCTTTGGGCAATTTTCTTTGAAAGGGACTTGATCATTCATTTAAGCAACATTTTGAGGGACAATGATCATTTGATTGTTTTATTTTGCCCAAAGAAGTTCAACATGCAATATGGCCCAATAATAAAAGGCAACAAGTGGAATACCCTAGGGGGTGCAAGTGTGAAAGGTGTTGTCCATTTTTTCATGCTCATTTATCTTGTCTTAAGTCCAACTACTTTGTTCATTTTTATTTGCACACAAACCCTAATTCTAGCATAGTATGTTTAGAAAGCGATAAAAGTGCGAAATTTAAATTCCTACGCTATTACATCACAATAATATAGGGAGGGGGGTACAATGTTCAAATGGGGATATTTAGACAAGAAATTAAACCTAAAATTATTACATCATTTTTATGAATATTTACAAAATAAATAAAAATGTATAATTCAAATGATAAATAAAACAAATATGCAAGTATGCAAAAGGAATTTTTTATATGTTATGAAAAATGGTATTATTTATGTGAAATAAAAAGGAAAATAAAAAAGATATTATTTTTGGAGTATTCTTGAATTTAGGGCAAAAACCCTAATTTTTATTAAACAAAATGCATTATTTATTAACATATACAATATTTATTATTTACATACAAAAATAAAATAAAATATGATATATTTGTAAAAATGCATTTTTTAGTATTTAAATATTAAAAAATAAAATATGTACATTTTTTGGTATTTTTATCCTAGGTATACTAATATATTTATTTATTTACATTATTTATAAAATATGCATTATATATATATATATATATATATATATATATATATATATATATATATATATATATATATATATATATATATATATATATATATATATATATATATATATATATATATATATTAATAATATTTAATATTAAAATAAAAAAAAGTATTTTTCTATAAAATATTTTCAGGGAGTAAAAATAAAATAAAAATGTATAAAAAGTGTATTGGTATTATTTTAATATTTTTAAACAAAAGAAAGTATATATATATTTATTTATGTATACACTTAAGAAATAATCAAATAAATATGCAATAAATTCAAAAAATGATGGGAAAAATATTTTTATGTTTTTAATATGCTGAGAAAAAATAAATGAACCAATCACAAAAAGACAAAAAGTCAAAATATTAAAAATGAAGCAAATGGGCTTGGGGGGTGTAATAGCAAAATTAGGGTGCAAAAAGAAATAACAACAAGCCCAGCCCAGGAAGCTGTTGTCTTCAACCTTCAGACAACAAAATTCAAAAAAACGCGCGCCTGCTTCTCAAGTTCCTAACTCCTGATCCTTTGATCTTTTGCCAAATCTTCCAACATGAAACCTGTAGAGCTTGAAGCCACGGTTCTAGACATATAAAGAAGTCAAACTAACTCTCAGAAATGAGAGAGAATTTCTCCTCCCCCAAATCCTGACCTAATTTTTCTGCCATTTTTAAACCTTAAATTCTCTTAACTCAGGAAAAAGAAATGAAAAGTAAAGATATGTACATGTTCAGTGGCATGAGTAGGACATTGTTTCTTCACAAACTTAAGACTAATGATGCATAATAAGAGAGATACGAGTTCAAAAAACTACCTGTTCAGCTGAAGTTCCAACTGGCAAATGGGGAGCTTACAGTGCAAGATACTGATTGGTATAGCTTCCTTGAGGTGTGGTGATGCTGTTCCAATATCTACTTTACCTTGAAACACCTTGAACTGAGCTGTATAACTTCAACTGCAAAATGGAAAAGTGAAAATGGTGGAACTTGTTAGAGGAATTACAGGTCGTGTTTCAAGGCATGGTTAGCTTGCATATGTGCTAGGGAATGTGTATGAACTGATTTTGGTCAAAGAGCTTGAAGGAAATGGAAGATAGCACTCAAACTGCAGGCTTTGCCCTGTTTGTGCAGTTTGAGGGTGATTATGGCAATGGGAGTGTTTGAGAGGTGCAAGGGTCGTGTCTCAGCTTAGTTTTGATCTTTGGAATGTGTTTGATAACTTAGTTCTTGTGTGTTTTTGCTGATATGAGAGTTGGAGTTAGTTATGGAACTTTTCTTCACACTTAAGCAACAACATGCCACTTGATGTTTTAGGTCAGTAGGGGACCTCTAATCCTGCTGCAAAGCTTCTCTTGATCAGAGCAATTTGTCCATAATCTTGTGCCAAAGAGATTTATCTTGTACTTGCTTGATTCACCAATTGGACATAAAGTGAACTTTTGCAAAAATGGATAGTTCACTTTATCTAAAAATGGATTAGGCTTATGTACAACACTTGAACTCATAGAATAACACTTTGACACAATGAACAAGCATTAAATTATTGAGTGTAACTTGGTTTAAGGACCTGTAATCTAATCTAAAGCATGCTGAGTTCAAATTGCAAGGTTATGAACATGTAACTTGGTCATGAGCAAAGTGGTTTTTTGCTATATTGTGAAATTCGATTCTCCCTAACCATGAGGTTGTTTGAGAAGTTCTTGGACAATTTGGAAATCTTGGAATGTGTACTACAATCCATCTTTGAAGTGCAATTTGAAATTCCAAGTGGAAGTGTATGGAAAGTGGCCTTGAAGTGGGGTAGAAAACCTTGTCAAAATAGGTCAAAAATTCACTAAGTTAAGAATGGTTTAGTGCCCTTATTCAAAAATTTGTAACTTGAGATACAAGCTTCAAATGAGAAAACTTTGTGAATCAAAGTTGTAGATTATGCAACAAGCTACAACTTTCATGTTTGGACTTTTGTTTGAATCCAAATGGATCTTAGTGAAAAAGTGGGGCAAAGTTGGGAAAAATTAGGGTTTTTCATAACTTAGAAAAATTCTAAGTTATGAAAAATTCCATTTTAAACCCTAATTTGCATTTCTTGGTTTCTTGGTGAACAAGTTTCATGATTTGGAATGTTTTGATGAAAAATGAATCTTGACTCTTGATTTTGACCAAAAAGTCAAAGTTTGACTTTTCAGTGTACATTCAAAATTGATCAATTGACTGGGAAATTCAACTGTCAATCTTGTGCATTTGGGATCTTTTGAACTTGTTGATCATGTCAAGATAATTCCATGGGGTCCTTGAGTCCATGTGTGAGCTTGGTTTGCCATTGGCTAGGCCAGACAGTCAAAAATTGCCTTTGTGCAGTCAAAACCCTAAAAATGACCATTTTGCCCTTTTGGTGATCTGATCAAATTTCTTGGGGAATTGTGATCCAAACTTGACCAAATGATTCATATGAGTTCATAATGTTGATGTGGGTCAAATTTCATGAGGTTTGACTGTCAATTGGCCACAGTTGACTTTTCCCCCAATACAGTTGATTTCTAGGTCAACTGTCCAATTGACTGGGCAAAACTTGGGATCAAGGCTTGAAACTTGATATGGGTGAACTTGGGAGTCCAATATGAGGCATGAAAGTCATCTTAGGCATTTTAGGTCAAAATATCTTTGTGCAAACACAAACCCTAATTTTGAGTCCACAGTGCAAGGAGAGGTCTTGAGCAGATGAAACCCTAACTGGATCTTGAGCTTCAAAGGCTTTGTGGTGAGAAATCAATGAGAAATGGGAGGGCAAATTTTGGGGTACAACACCTGGCTAGATACAGGAATAGAGTCTACAATTGACGTCTACAGATATGCCCTGGCTGGATACAGGAATCAAATCTGGAATTAGTCGTCAACAGATATGCCCTGGCTAGATACAAGAATCGAATCTGGAATTAGTCGTCAACAAATATGCCCTGGCTGGATACAGGAATCGAATCTTCAAACTCTTCAGACATGCCCTGGCTGGATACAGGAATCGAATCTGGAATTAGTCGTCAACAGATATGCCCTGGCTGGATACATGAATCGAATCTGGAAATAGTCGTCAACAGATATGCCCTGGCTGGATACAGGAATCGAATCTGGAAACTCTTCAGATGTGCCCTGGCTAGATACAGGAATCGAATATGGAAACTGATCACTCACAGATGTGCCCTGGCTAGATACAGGAATCGAATCTGGAATTGTGATAGTTGAAAGTAGTTGTCTTTTGGGTTGTCTTTTTCCTTGAAAAGGCAAAACATCAGTTGCATGCAATGTCATGATGTATGAAATGCATGATGTCATAATGTTCAACATGAGATAGTGTTGTATGCACTTTATCATGTATGTAAGCAAGATGTATGAAATATGAAATGTTTATGAATGCATTTTCGTCTAGGAAGATAAATCCTTGACGACCGGTCGGGGAATTAAATCCTGGGCCGATGTTGAAGAGTAGAGCTCTTTGCTTCCGCTGGGGATGATGGTTGCAAGAATACACCGGTAGGATAAGATGACTCCGCTGGGGATAACAATGTTAAACTCCGCTGGGGATTGTATTGATAAGTTATGTTGGGGAACTTTGATGAACTCCGCTGGGGATTGAAAGAACTTCGCCGAGGGCGATCTTCCGTGGCAATTAGCTGAGGATAACCCAGTTATAAGCCCTTGTGAGGAATAACTTTGAATAAAGCTCGAGAGAGACGTCCGTACTCTACAGGGGACGAGCTTCTAGAATCTACTGGGGATAAGCTTCAAGACCTGCTGGGGATATGAATTCCACTTTCCTGGGGAAACCTTCAGACTGTACTGGTAAATGGTTCCACTGGGGTGTCTGTATTCCGCCGGGGAACAATCTTAGATCAAGACTGCCGTGGATGCTTGCTGATGAATGCCTATACTCCGCTGGGGAATGTTGATATCTTCTGGGGCTACCCAACTTCCTTTAGACTGACCGTAGACTAACTCTTCAGGAGGAGAGTATTGCTGACTTGCTAGGGGAACAGGGTGCCTATTGTAGGGCTGATGATAGACTAAATCTTCCCTGGGAGGGTATTGCTGATTCTTGTCTTACTCTGTGGGGAGTTGAGATAACTTGGTCACATTCTTCAGTTGAATCTACCTTGGTACCCTGGCGGACAAAGCAACTAGACTGCCTGGACAATTCTACATTGCCCCAACTTCTGATGTCACCTGTAATTAGTCTTTTGTTTCATATGCAAGTATTTATGAATTAGCAATTTAATGTCAAATGCATATATCAAAAATGAACATTGGACGTTCTTCGCAAGACAAAACAGAAAAAGGAAAAACAATTGGCAATTTGTTTGGAAAAGTGAACTTGTATTGATTTTGAAATTTGCCTGTAAATAGGCGTTTTTTGTACAAGAGGCCGACGTCCTAGTAAGAGAACACCGCCGAATAACATAAAGTTTATACAATTTTGAAAAGGAAACAAAACAGCTATGTGCACAATATTCCCACTGGGTTCCAACTCTGCTATCGCCTTTATGTCTTCAAGAGTCTCATCACTTTGCTGCTTAGTTGAAGATGAAGTTGATTGATCGATGCCGAAGTCTGAGCCAGATAGTTGATGCCGAATTCTGGATGCAAGGTGATCCAATGAGACATAGTGTTACGCTTTATCCCTAACTTTTGCCTGGACCGCCCTTTCGGGTTTTCAGTCCACCGGGATACCCATTTTTGCCCAAGCCGCCTTTTCAGGTTTTCGACTTGCCGGGTGTACAGATTTTTTCATTTCATCCCTTATTTTTGCCCGAACCCTTTTGGTTTGCCGGGAAGCCCTTATTTTTGCCTAGGTATGTCAACCTAGCGGGTCTTTGATTCATGCGTAGTATCTTTTTACTATGTCTGCATTGGCGGGGTGAGGAAGGTCGTCACCATCCATGGTGGTTAGAATCATGGCTCCTCCTGAGAACACATGTTTAACCACAAATGGCCCTTCGTATGTAGGGGTCCATTTGCCCCTGGGATCACTTTGAGGAAGGACGATGCGTTTGATTACCAGGTCCCCAACTTGATACTCTTGTGGTCTGACTTTCTTGTTAAATACCCTGATCATCCGTTTTTGGTACGTTTGACCATGACAAATAGCAGTGAGTCTCTTTTCGTTAATTAGGTTTAATTGATCAAGTCGAGTCTGGATCCAGTCATCTTCACTCAAGTCTGCATCCTTCATTATTCGGAGAGAGGGTATCTGGACTTCAACGGGTAAGACTGCCTCCATGCCATATACCAAGGAGTAGGGTGTTGACCCTGTTGACGTTCGTGCTGAGGTACGGTACCCATGAAGAGCAAATGGTAACATTTTGTGCCAATCTTTGTAGGTCAGTGTCATCTTCTGCACAATTTTCTTGATGTCTTTATTTGCCGCTTCGATAGCTCCATTCATCTTCGGCCGGTAAGGAGAAGAGTTGTGGTGCTGTATCTTGAATTGCTCGCAGAGCTCAGTGATTATCTTGTTGTTAAGATTGGTACCATTGTCTGCAATGATTCTTTCCGGGACGCCGTACTGACAGATCAGGTTATGCCGAATGAAACGTGCCACGACGCTCTTGGTTACCGTGGCGTAGGAGGCTGCCTCAACCCATTTTGTGAAGTAATAAATTGCTACCAAGATGAAGCGGTGCCCGTTGGATGCCGTTGGTCGGATCTCGCCGATCATATCAATGCCCCACATCGCAAAAGGCCAAGGTGCCGTCAGGACGTTCAGAGGAACCAGAGGGATATGCACCTTATCAGCATAGATCTGGCATTTATGACAAGTTCGAGAATGTTGGTAACAGTCAGCTTCCATTGTGGACCAGAAATATCCTGCCCGAAGGATTTTCTTTGCCATGGTGTGTCCACTGGAATGTGTTCCGAATGTACCTTCATGCAGCTCTGCCATGATCTTTTCTGCTTCAGTCTTATCCACACAACGCAGTAGAGTTGAATCATGATTTCGTTTGTAGAGAATGTCGTTGCTGAGGAAGAATTTCGCCGCGAACCTTCTCAGAAACTTCTTATCGTTGACAGACGCACCTTCAGGGTATTCCTGAGCTTCCAAGTATCTCTTCACCTCATGATACCAGGGTTTTTCAGTCACCTCTTCGGCCTCAAGATCGCAACAGTATGCGGGTTCGTCCAACTTCCAGATAATCATCCGGGGAGCCTCGTTGTCCCATTTGACCTTGAACATTGAAGACATCGTAGCTAGTGCGTCTGCTAACTAATTCTCCTCTCTTGGGAAGTGCTCAAAAGTTATCTCTTCAAAGTGAGGAAGCAAAGTCAACACATACTCCTTGTAAGGAATAAGATTTGGGTGTTTCGTATCCCACTCGCCTTTGATCTGATTGATCACGAGAGCGGAATCTCCGAAGACACTCAGAAACTTGATCCTTAAGTCGATTGCAGCTTGAAGACCCATGATACATGCCTCATATTCTGCCATGTTGTTGGTGCAGTTGAAACACAGCCGGGCGGTGAGTGGAGTATGAGTTCCTTTGGGGGATATGATTACAGTGCCGATTCCATTACCCAAAGCGTTCGAGGCTCCGTCAAAATGCATAGACCATCGGGATCCTTCCTCAGGTCCTTCATCCGGTCCAGGTACTTCACAATCAGTTACTACCATGATATCTTCGTCCGGAAATTCGAAGTTCAATGATTGGTAATCGTCCACAGGTTAGTGTGCTAAATGGTCTGCCAATACGCTTCCTTTGATTGCTTTTTGAGTTGTGTACTGGATGTCATATTCCATCAAGATCATTTTCCATCTTGCTATTCTTCCAGATAGAGCAGGCTTTTCAAATATGTACTTGATGGGATCCATCTTTCAAATCAACAGAGTAGTGTGAGTCAGCATATACTGTCTCAGCCGGCGAGCAGCCCATACCAGAGCGCAGCAAGTTTTCTCGAGCAGTGAGTACTGAGTCTCACAGTCGGTAAACTTTTTGCACAGGTAATAAATAGCGTGCTCTTTTCGGCCAGACTCGTCATGCTGCCCCAGCACACACCCCATTGAGTTGTCAAGTACTGTCAGGTAGAGTATCAGAGGTCTCCCTTCTACTGGTGGCATAAGAATGGGTGGTTCTTGGAGGTACTCTTTTATTTTTTCGAAAGCGGCCTGACATTCATCGTTCCAACGTACTACTTGATCTTTCTTCAGCAATTTGAAGATTGGCTCACAGGTAGCAGTTAGATGTGAGATGAATCGGGCAATATAATTCAGTCGTCCCAGAAAGCCTCTGACTTCTTTCTCTGTCTTGGGAGTCGGCATCTCTTGTATGGCCTTCACCTTGGCAAGGTCCACCTGAATACCTTTATCGCTTACAATGAAACCTAGCAATTTTCCAGACCTCACCCCAAAGGTGCATTTGTTTGGGTTCAACCTCAGCTTGTACAACTTCAGTCGGTCAAACAGCTTCCTCAGATGGTCAAGGTGTTCCTCCTCAGTTTGGGACCTTGCAATCATATCATCGACGTACACTTCAATCTCATGGTGGATCATATCATGAAATAAAGCAACCATGGCACGTTGGTAGGTTGCCCCAGCATTTTTCAACCCGAATGGCATGACCTTGTAGCAGAAGGTGCCCCACTGAGTCACAAAGGTAGTCTTTTCCATATCTTCAGGAGCCATCTTGATCTGATTATACCCTGAAAAACCATCCATGAAGGAGAACACCTTGTGTTGAGCAGTATTGTCAACAAGAACGTCAATGTGAGGTAGGGGAAGTCATCCTTGGGGCTTGCCCTGTTTAGATCCCTGTAATCGACACACATTCTGACCTTACCGTCCTTCTTCGGCACTGGCACCACGTTGGCAACCCACTGAGGGTAAGAAGTCACTGCTAGAAACCCGGCATCGAATTGCTTCATAACCTCAGCTTTGATCTTTTCGGACATCTCTGGACGCATACGGCGGACCTTTTGCTTTACCGGAGGGCAGTCTTCCTTGGTAGGCAGGTGATGAACCACAATGTCGGCATCCAAACCAGGCATGTCTTCGTAAGACCAAGCAAAGATCTCCATGTAATCAGGTAACATCTGGATCAATCGTTGCTTCACGCTGAGCTCTAGATTGGCACCAATCTTGACTTCTTTGCTATCTGTCTCAGTACCCAGGTTCATTGTTTCCACCGGCTCTTCATGCGGATGAATGGCCCTCTCTTCCTGGATTAGCAGTCTTGCGAGTTCACCAGGCACTTCGCAATCATCTTCACCTTCGTCTTCGGCCAAGTTGATCGGATTTTCGAAGTCATAACTGGCAGTAGCAGAGCTGTTACCAGTGAGATCTAGAGTGGATTGGAACCTGTATAAGTGAGTGTGTGTAAATATAGTTGTTTTGCAATATATAACACAGAAAGAAAAAGAGCACAAGATTTGAAATGCAACAAACATCCAATGCTTTGATTAATGATATATGGAAATGTCATACAAAAAGCCCTCACAAATGGAGCCACGGTGCCCCGGGTAGGACACCGAGCCAATAAAAGTTTCAACATATTGTTTGTTTCAAATTGAAAATAAAAGAGTTAATTACTGCGTGACAAATGTAATAGGTGTAAAATCTTTTTCCGTCTAGTTGCTTGGTCCGTTGTTGGTTGCTGGATAGATCCAACTGTCAAATTCTGCTTCCTCTACGTCCTCCTCGATAGCATTCACCCTTGGGTTGGTGATGAACACCGGAGCCTTTCTGATCCTTTCCTTGCGAACAGCCTTCTGAGCCTCTGCAGTGAAGCCCAGCCCAAACTTGTCGGTCTTTTGAGTGAAGTCAGGAAGTTAACCCCAGTTTGCGCACTTGCCTTTCTCAATCGCTGCCCGGGCATCCTTCAGGGAAGCCATCTTCAGAGGAAAGTCTTCTTCAACCACTGTCTCAGTCGACGCCAAGGTTGGAGGTACCTCTTCAAAATGTTGAAAGGGGGTTTCAATAAACTCCCCGTCCATCTCGATATACCGGAATGAATTCAGATGACTTACCATGTATTCCTCCTCACCCTGCACAGTAACAATCTTCCCCTTGACAGGGTATTTGAGCTTTTGGTGTAGAGTGGATGTTACCGCCCCAGCCTTGTGAATCCAAGGTCGACCCAACAAGCAGGAATAAGATGGACGAATATCCATTACATAGAACATTGAGTCAAAGACTTGGGAACCCACACGGATAGGAATGTCTACCTCACAGTGCACCATCCTCTTAGAACCGTCGAAGGCTCTAACAATGATGTTACTAGGTTTCAATTCCAGGCCCTCATAATCCAACCGATCTAAGGCCTTCTTGGGAAAAACATTCAGGGAAGAACCGGTGTCCACCAACACGTGTGCGAGAGTAGTGCCCCTGCATTCTATAGAGACGTGCAGGGCATCATTGTGGTTTTTTCCCTTGGCGGTCAGGTCGGCATCCGAGAAACCCAAACCATTGTCAGCTGTCAAATTAGCCACACAGTCAGTGAATTGATCTGCAGATGTCTCTTGTGGCACGTGGGCCGTTTTCAGAAATGAAATCAGGGCCTTGGCGTGGGCCTCTGAGCACAGTAGCAATGATAGCATAAAGATTTTGGAGGGGGTATGCCCCAGTTGTTCAACGACATTGAAGTCACTCTTTTTAATGATTTTAAGGATTTCCTCCATCTCTTGCTAGGAGGCTTCAACAGCGGTCTTTTTTGGTGCCTCCGTCCGGGCAGGCAAATCGGTAGCAACTTCTTTGCCCCGAGCATTAGAGGACTCGGCGGCAGTAGTAGACACAGGAACTTGATTTGGAACATGCACACTTGCGGGTGTGATGATAAGAGGTTTTCGGATAACTGGTGGTGCAATGTCAGGCGAGAAAAGCCTGCCACTGCGAGTAATCTTGGCGGGACCAGTGATGTTACTGATACTGGTACCGGTGTTGAACTCCTGCTTCACTCCAAGCACATACACGTCTTCCCCATAGTGCCATGGGACAACCTTGTCAGATTCATAGGGGAGGGGCCCCGGAACAGTAATGGTAATGGGTGCAACAAACATAATTTTGACTGGCTTCCTTGGGAGAGCCTTGGTAGGATTGTTGAAAATTGTGACGACAGATACTTCTTCAGCGGAAACAAACGGAACAAAAGTTTTCTTGAACAGAATTTCTTTACTATCCATCAGGCTTTGGATGCCTGATTTCAGCAGCGGACAACCGGTAGGGATAACAGCACACAGGGGGCAACCCTTGCTACAACCCGGAAATAAACCGGCTAGCAGTAGGTTCCTCTTAACAGTCAATAGAGGGGTAGCAACATCATTCACCGAAACATCATACAAATCTTCCTCGACGGCATTTACTCTATGCTGGGGCATAGGAGCAGTTACAACATTTGGCCTCTCAGGCGCCTCAAACTGAATTTCCTTCGCATCGATAAGGTCTTGAACCTTATTTCTCAGGGCCCAGCAATCATCAGTAGTATGCCCGGGGCTATCAGAATGATAAGCACAACGGGCATTTGGGTTATACTTAGGAGATGCAGTATTCACGACCTTTGGAGCCTCTTTGATGGTCACCCAGTTGGTTGATAACAGTTGCGGTAAGATTTGTGACAAGGTCATACTCAACCGAGTGTATTGCCTCTTGGGCCTCTCACCCCTTTGTTGATTGTACTGCTGAGAAGCAGCAACAGGTTTTGAAATTACCAAGGCATTGACGGCTTGGCGGTGTTCTGGCTTAACTTGTCTTCTAGGACCATAGACGGCACTAGCTTCCTTCTTGAAAGGTTTCTTCTCAGTACTTGCGGAGGCACCCTTCTGTATATTTCCTGACCTGATGCCAGCTTCTATCCTTTCACCCGTCAGGATCAAATCCGTAAACCCAGCGGAGGAATTACCAACCAGATGATTGAAGAATGGACCAGACAAGGTCCCTAGAAACATGTCAACCAGTTCACGATCAGTCAAAGGAGGCTGCACCCTGCCATCCAAATCTCTCCATTTTTGCGCATATTCTTTAAATCCTTCGCCCGTTCCTAATGACATACCCTGAAGTTGGGTACGCGTAGGAGCGAGGTCAGAATTGTATTGATATTGTCTATAAAAGGCGGTAGCCAAATCTTCCCAATGTCGGATACTGGTTCCATCTAGCTGATAGAACCACTCAAGCTGTGACCCCGAAAGGCTATCTTGGAAGAAGTGGATCCAAAGGTTTTTGTCTGCCGTGTAAGGTTGGATCTTCCTTACGTACGATTGAGATGCAGCTTTGGACAAGAAGCCCCGTCGTATTTGGCAAAGGCAGGCGCCTTGAACTTGTGTGGGATTACCACCCCAGAAGATAACCCTAAATCTCCGAAATCCAGCCCCGACACATTTTGAATCTCCATGGCACTCAAGCGGTCCTCTAATTGTTTGTATCTGTCAGCAGCAGGAGGGTATTGTTCATCATTGTAATCTGTCTCATTGTTAGAGACTGCAGGACTAGGAGCTCCTCCCCCTTGGGGACTGTCTTTCTCTGCAGAGGAAGTAGTTGGATCAGCCTCGTTATGGAGTGTGTTCCCAAACCTGCGTCCAGTATTGAATAACGCAGTCCTCTTCTTCTTCTTCTTCTTTAGGAGCAGAGCCTTCAACTATTGTTGACCTTGGGCCAAGCTCATGACCATCTCTTGAAACAGGGCACTCTGGGCCTGGAGGGCCTTGATAGCTTGCTCACTGGATGATTCTGGATTCATGATGACTGTTCAAAATAAACAGCGAAGAAGATTAAGCAACCTGTAGAAAAAGGGGTACCTGTTATGCACATGATGCATGAGATGCTATCTATGCAATGCATTCAAGGATTTTAGAAATTCATAATTGTTGCAGACAAAAAGAACGCACGTCATATTAATAAGAAGAAGTTTGTTAGTACATAAGTGCCCCATGGGCCAAATATTACAAAAACAACTTCTCAAGGTAAAAAGACGTTGCGCATCCTCTTTGGCGTAATGTAGGTGTTGAGGGCCTCTTGCTCATGGAGTCGGCGGGTGAGCTCTAGAACCTTCTTCTCGCTGGCGTAGAAGCTGGCTTCAAAAGTGTTCCGTTCCTCCTTGAGTTGGATCCAACTCTTCTGCATCTCCTCCCACGATGTAGGCATGTCAGGATGTAGGATGGTGTAGGGAACCTCTCCTTCCTTAACAGGCTCTTTAATCACAGGGAGAACATGAGGATAAGGCATCATTAGACTTTGGGCTCGTACCCACTTGAGATAAGGCTCAAGAGGGATAGAGTTCTTGTGTCCCAGTGTCTTGCTATCAACCTTGTTGGGCATCCTCCAAGCTCTGATGAATCTTTGGCGAAGTCCTTGCGCATCGTTGTCGAAGTCAAAAACTAGGTCAGGAATCAACATGTCGTGAGGGCCATCCCTTCGTGCGTATCCAAATTACCTCAAAGCTAGACAAGGGTTGTAGGTAATGCCCCCTCTAATGCCAAGTAATGGAACATTAGGGAACTCTCCACAACGATCGACAATGATGACATTTTCTCTGGACCGAGAACACCAATGTACATCAGAGTGAGTAAGAGTCATCAACCGTTGGGACCACCTTGAGCCTTGGTCATTCTTCAAGACAGATTGTGGAAGGTGCGAAATAAACCACCTTGTAAGGAGAGGAGTACAGCACATGAGAACACCCCTCTTTCTCATTGTTCGTGTGTAAAATGAGTGAAGGATGTCCCCAAGCAATGTTGGTATTGGATTTCTGGACAAGAAGATTTTGACGGCGTTGACCTCTACAAGCTGGTCAGGATTTGGGAACAAGACCAACCCATAGATAAGGAGTGCCACAATCTCTTCAAAGGCTTGTAGGTCCAATGAGTTCCAACATTCTTGTGCCTTCTCAAACAAGAATTTTGCTAAGAAAACTTTGATGCCGCTTCTAGTTTCCCAATGCCCCTTGATGTCAGAAGGCTGTAGATGTAATGCTCGAGCAACATCTTCAGGCTTTGGTTCCTTTTCCGTACCGTTGAAAGGTAGTTGATTGAGGATAGGAATTCTCAGGAGTTGAGAAATTCCTCCAAAGTGGGCACCAACTGGTAGTCGGGGAAAGTGAAACAATGATGAAGAGGGTCAAAGAACTGGAATAGCACTTTCATCATATCCTCTTCAATGTTGGTGTTGACTAAGCTGAGCAGTCTACCATGTCTTTCACTGAAGGATGAGCTTTCCGGAATCCTTGATGTGAGCTCCTTGAGTTGAGGAGAGATTCTCACAAGGTTGACTTGGATGGTTTTTCTGCGAGGAATTTCCATGACCTACAAAACAAGAACAAAGATGAAGATCTAAACCCTTGAAGTGGTTAGCAAGTGCATATGATGCTTTATGATGTTCATGATGTATGCACAAACATATGTACAAGCAATTCACACCAAACCCTAGTTTCAGGCTTGTATGGGGTTTCATAGGTAAGTACCCTCTTGAGTGTAGTTGGCTTAAAAACCTGTCCTATAAATAGTAACCGGGTTCTAAGGAGCTCAATATCACTGGATTGTTTTCATTGTTCATTGTTTTGGTTTAGCCACTTAACTAGCGACCAAAATATTCCAAGAAAACAACCCTCAATGAGTGTAGTATCGAGTATCTACCAACTTCGGACTGCACCAAAGCCGGTCATCTCACTACCCCTAATGAAAGGCCAAGATGGTCAAGTAAGGTTCTAGGTCATTAGTGCTTAGTGACATCACTCAGCAGCCCCGTACTCTCCTTGATTGAACTCAAGGGTTACCGGTACTCACAAATATGTCGCACTAACATAGATATCGCTTCGACCGTGTCGGTATACCCCGCACAGTTTCCACAATGTATTGCTATCTATGAATGTTTCCCAAAAATCCGGGTGTAGGATTGTAAACCCAAACAAGAGAGCAGAGATATAAAGCAATCAAGACAAACAATTAGTCATGCAAGAGGGTGATCTAAGCCATAAGGTTACTCCACTTTAAAATTTTCCCCAGCAGAGTCGCCAGTTCTGTGATACGGTGGGAGAACTGACTTGAGGTTTTGCGTTTGTTTTCGCAAATGTTTCGGTTGAGCAAGAGTCGCCACCGACTTTTTATTTTATCCTAAAGGAAAGGTTTAAAAAGCACAACAAAAACCTTTGAGATGTTTTCTTGGGTTCGGGGAGTAGATTATAGAAAGGGAAGGTATTAGCACCCTTTCTATCCATGGTTATCCATGGGCTCTTAGTTACTTGCTTAGATCAACTTGCCTTAATTTTCAATTGTTTGAAATGGTGCTTTGTGTGTGTGGGTTTGAAAATGTTTTGAAAAGAAGCCAATGTGGTGGCAACCTTTGTAATGATCCATGTTGGGATGTATACACAGGTGTATGTCTTTTGAAAAGGTTTTCAATGTTTTTTTTTAAAGTTGTTTTGAAAGTGTAGTGATGTGTGGTTTGAAAATAGGCAAGTGTTTTATTTTGCAAGTTTGATTCAAGTAACTAAGAGGTTGTCTACTCCTAAATTTCTCAAAGATTTCTCCTATGTTTTTAACCCTTTTAACAATTTTTATTCCACCATTGCATTTGGTGGACAATCTTGTGTTAGGATGTGAAAGGGACGGGCGCGGGTCATCGTTTAGACCATAATTGCAATGGTGCCAAGTATCTTTGGGCAATTTTTCCTTGGAGGGACTTGATCATTTTTTAGGCAACTTTCGAAAGCGTCATCGAGGGACTATGATCATTGGAATTGTATTTGTTTTGCCCAAAGAGACCTAACATGCAATATGACCCATTTATTGAAGGCAACAAGTGGAATACCCTAGGGGTGCAAGTGTGATTAGTGTTGTCCATTTTCATGCTTGTTTATCTTGAAATTAGGTCAAACTATTTTGGTTAATTGATTTGCATACAAATCCTAATTCTAGCATGGTATATTTAGAAAGCTTTAAAAAATGCAAAAAATAAAGTTTCTAAGTTATTACAACACAATATATGGGAAGGGGGGTACAAATGTTCAAATGGGGGTATTTTGACAAGGAATTTAAACCTAACTATTACATCAAAATTGAATTATACAAATTATTTAATATACAATAATTAAATAAAAATGGAATAAATATGCAAGATGCAAAAAAAAAAGTTTTTTATATGTATGAAAAAAATGTTTTTTATATGTCAAATAAACAAAATAAAAAGTATTAATTTTTGGAGTTTTTATGTATTTAGGGCAAAACCCTAATTTTGCAAATAAAAGGTATTTATTATTTAATATATACAATGTTTATTAATTATGTACAAAAATAAAATAAAAATGAAGTATATTTGTAAAAAAAGTAATTTTTGAGATCAAATATTAAAAAAATAAAAATGTATTACTTTTATATTCTTTCCTAAATATACTAATAAATATATAAGTATTTATATTATTTACTAAATATATATTATATATATACAAAAATAAACTATTTAATATTTATTAAAAAAAAAGTATATTTTATGTAAAATGTTTTCAAGAGGTAATATAAAATAAAATCAGAAAATAAACATGTTTGCATTATTTTTTAGTATTTTGAATAAGAGTATATCTATATATTTATTTATGTACAAATACCCATTTAAACAAATAAATGCCTAGTAAATACAAAAATGGTTTAAAAAATAATTTTTATATTTTTGATATTATGAGAAAAAATAAATAAGTCAGAACAAAAAAAGAAAAGGTCAAAAAATCATAAGAATAAGCATAATGGGCCAAGGGGGTGCAAAAGTAGAAATGAGGTGCAAATAGGAAAAACAACCAAGCCCAGCCCAAAAGGGTTGTCTTCAACCTCCAGACTGTTTGAACATGAACAAAAACGCGAGTTTTCTATCTCCAGATTCCTGGACTTTCAAGCAAAACTCACAACATGAAAAATGTAGAGCATTAAAAGACGAATCCAGACATATAAAGAACTTGACTTAACTCTCTAAGATGAGAGAGAATTTCTCCATCCCTAATTCTTGACCTAAGTTTCCATCAATGTTCAGACCTTAAATTCTCATAGCACATGTAAAATAAATGGAAAGTAAAGATATGTACAGCTTCAGGGGCATGAGTAGAACATTTTTCATTCACAAACCTAGAGCTAACAATGCCTGGATAGGGAGATAGAAGTCCATGAACTTACCTGTTCAGCTTGAATCGTATCTGGCGATGGAGGTACTTTCAGTGCAAGGTGATGAGGAATAGCTTGCTTGAAGTTCAGGGATGCTTCTCCAACCTTTAGTTTGCTTTGAAACTAGCTGAATCGAGCTATAGAACTCCACCTGCAAAACAGAAAAATGAAAATGGTGATGTTGGTTAGAGGTGTTACAGTCTGCTTCCAATGCTTTGGACAGTTTGTATGGATGGTAGGGAAAGTGTTTGAAGTGGTTTGGATGGAAGTGCACGATGGAAATGAGTTGTGGGAATCCAACTACAGCCTAAGCCCTGTTTTTGCAGTCTTATGGTGATTCTGTGTTTGAGAGGGTGTTGGAGATGGTTGGCTCGTGTTCTAGCTCAGTTAGGATGTATGGAATTTGTTTGCAATCTTTTCTTAAGCTTGCCTTGACAGGAATGTGAAGTTCTGTTTTTTATGCCAAGTTACTTCTAACTTAAGCAAGAAATGGCAAGTTGGTGTTTTAGGCTTGTACAGGCCCCTCTAGCATGCTGCATAATCTCTCCTTGATCAGTGGGATTAGTCTAATAACTTGTGCCTCAGAGATTTTCTTTGTACCTTCTTGATTTACAAATTGACATAAATCACTTCTTTTCAAAAATGGCAAAAATGCTTTATCTAAAAATGGCTTAATCTTGCATATAATGTTTGAACACACAAAATAAGGTCTTGGCACAAGGGATATGCATTAAATTATTGAGTGCAAATGAGATATAGGACCTGTAATCAAAGAATGCAAGCTGATTTCAAAATGGCCTAGATGTATGAACATGTAACTTGGCCATAAACAAAGTGACTTTTTCCCAACTTGCCAAATTCGATTCTCCCTAACCATGAGGTTGTTTGATGAGTTCTTGGACATTTTGGAAAGCTTGGAATGTGTAATACAATCCATCTTTGAAATGCAAATTGAAATTCCAAGTGGAAGTATGTGAAAAATGGTCTTGAAGTTAGGCAAAAATCCTGCCTAAAATAGGTCAAATTTCTCTAAGTTAAGAATGGTTTGGTACCCTTGTTCCAAAAATTGTAACTTGAGCTACAAGCTTCTTTTGAGGAAACTTTGTGAATCAAAGTTGTAGATTTTGCAATGGACTACAACTTTCATGTTTTGACTTTTCCTTGAATCCAAATGAATCTTGGTGAGAAAGTGGGACAAAGTTAGGAAAAAATTAGGGTTTTTCATAACTTAGAAAAATTCTAAGTTATGAAAAATCTTCATTTCAAACCCTAATTTGCAATTCTTGATTTCTTGATGAACAAGTTTCATGATTTGGCATATTTTGATGAAAAATGAATCTTGACACTTGATTTTGACCAAAAAGTCAAAGTTTGACTTTTCAGTATACAGTCAAAATTGATCAATTGACTGGGAAATTCAACTGTCAATCTTGTGCATTTGGGATCTTGGACTTGTTGAGTATGTCAAGACAATTAAATGGGGTCCTTGAGTCCATATGTGAGCTTGGTTTGCCATTGGCTAGGTCAAACAGTCAAAAATTTCCTTTGTGCAGTCAAAACCCTAAAAATGACCATTTTGTCCTTTTGGTGATCTGATCAAATTTCTTGTGGAATTGTGATCCAAACTTGATCCAATGGTCCATATGAGTTCATGATGTTGATGTGGGTCAATTTTCATGAGGTTTGACTGTCAATTGGCCACAGTTGACTTTTTCCCCAACACAGCTGATTTCTAGGTCAACTGTCCAATTGACTGGGCAAAACTTGGAATCAAGACTTGAAACTTGGTATGGATAAACTTGGGAGTCCAACATGAAGCATGAAAGTCATCTTAGGCATTTTAGGTCAAAATATCTTTGTGCAAACACAAACCCTAATTTGGGTCAACAGTGCTAGGAGAAGTCTTGCAGAGGAAAACCTAACTGGATCTTTGAGCTCCAAGGGTCTCGTGGTGAGAAAATATTGAGGAAATGGGAGGGCAAATTTTGGGGTACAACAAGTAGCAAAAGTGGTAGCTGAGGTACCAAAGCAGATGGCCAGGATTGCATCTCTAAAAGACGCGAAAGCTGCAATGAAGGAAGGGAAGAGCTCAACATGGGGTCAGTTGCCTGATATTCCTCACAAAATGGACAAATTTGGATTAGGTTTCACTACTGCGGGACAGAAAGCTATGCGCCGCTCAAAGGTTGAAAGAGCGCCCATCAAGATTTCTCCTTATGGAATCAATGCTCTGGAAGGTGAAGACGAAGAGGCCAACATTGAAGATTGGATCTACCCAACTGTCGAGGGAGGACTACGCAACTGGGAGGCAAAGGACTTTGTCCCTATTACTTTTATTAATCAGTAATTATCTGTAAAACATTTCCTGTTGATTTGTAATATTTACTCTTGAACAATCTGTACACTGCTTTTTCACCTCATGCCTTGCCCGGGGCATGTAGGTCCATTTGTAAGGGTTTTGATTATATTCATATCCATATGCCATGTTTAATGATTCATTGGACGTTTTTCATTGATAAACTGATGTGTTCATTTTTATTTCCTTTTTTGCATTTTGCTTGTTCAAGGATGGCTATCCCTTACACACACCCACACTCACAAATGCAGGTACCCGTCCACTCTGGATTCTATGGGTGACTATTCTGCTATGTCCTTCAATAACTCTGAAGATTTGGTCAATCAGGCTGAGTATGAAGATGACGAAGATTGTGAAGTACCGGGAGAGCTAGCCAGACTTCTACAACAAGAAGAAAGGGCCATCTTGCCTCACGAAGAGTTGTTGGAAACCGTCAACTTAGGAACAGAGGAAGACCGGAAGGAAGTACAAGTGGGTGCCAATCTGGAGCCAAGTGTCAAGGAGCGTTTGATACAACTGTTAAATGAGTACGTTGAAATCTTCGCCTGGTCTTATGAAGACATGTCGGGTTTAGACACAGACATCGTGGTTCACCGTCTCCCTACAAGAGAAGATTGTCCACCGATCAAACAAAAAGTCCGCCGAATGAGGCCCGACATGTCTGAGAAGATCAAAGCAGAAGTGATGAAGCAATTCAACGCTGGTTTTCTGGATGTTACATCCTATCCACAATGGGTTGCTAACATCGTGCCAGTACCTAAAAAAGACGGCAAGGTCAGAATGTGTGTGGACTACCGGGATTTGAATAGGGCTAGTCCTAAAGATGATTTTCCGCTACCGCACATCGACATTTTGATTGACAACACAGCTCAGCACAAAGTGTTTTCCTTCATGGATGGCTTCTCGGGCTACAACCAAATTAAAATGGCCCCCGAGGACATGGAGAAAACAACCTTTGTTACACAATGGGGTACCTTCTGTTACAAGGTGATGTCGTTCGGATTGAAGAACACAGGTGCAACTTATCAACGCGCCATGGTAGCTTTATTTCATGATATGATACATCATGAGATCGAAGTTTACGTAGACGACATGATAGCTCGATCACAAACAGAGGAGGAACACCTTGAGCATTTGCAGAAGCTGTTTGCCAGGTTGAAAGAATACAAACTTAGGCTGAATCCAAGTAAGTGTACTTTTGGAGTTAGGTCTGGTAAACTTCTAGGGTTTATTGTCAGCAACAAAGGCATTGAGGTCGATCCAGCAAAAGTGAAAGCAATACAAGAGATGCCTGCTCCCCGTACTGAAAAGGAGGTTAGAGGATTCTTGGGGAGCTTGAACTATATTGCGAGATTCATCTCTCATCTGACTTCTACCTGTGAGCCAATTTTCAAACTACTAAAGAAAGATCAGGTAGTCGAATGGAACAACGATTGCCAAGCTGCTTTTGATAAGATCAAGGAGTATTTGCTAGAACCTCCTATTCTGATGCCACCCGTCGAGGGAAGACCGTTGATCATGTATCTGACCGTCTTGGATAACTCAATGGGGTGTGTTTTGGGCCAACATGACGAGTCTGGTCGAAAAGAGCATGTTATTTATTACCTTAGCAAAAAGTTTACCGACTGTGAGACTCGCTACTCACTGCTCGAGAAAACTTGCTGCGCTTTGGTATGGGCTGCTCGCCGACTAAGACAGTATATGTTGACTCATACCACTCTGTTGATTTCCAAAATGGATCCTATCAAGTATATCTTCGAAAAGCCCGCTTTATCTGGAAGAATCGCTAGATGGCAAATGATCCTAACTGAGTATGACATCCAGTACACCACCCAAAAAGCTATAAAAGGGAGTGTACTAGCTGATCATCTAGCTCATCAAGCTATCGAAGATTATCAATCCACGAGATTTGACTTCCCAGACGAGGACATCATGAATTTGGACAACATTGAAGGTAACGGACCGTATGACGGACCTGAAAAGGGATCCCGATGGACCATGTACTTTGATGGTGCTTCAAATGCACTTGGAAACGGTATCGGTGCGGTACTCATTTCCCTGGAAGGTTGCCACACACCTTTCACGGCCCGACTCTGCTTCAGCTGCACCAATAACATGGCTGAATATGAAGCTTGCATTTTTGGTCTCAAGGATGCTATAGACTTGGGAATCAAATCTTTGATCGTATTTGGGGACTCGGATTTGGTTATCAGTCAAATCAAAGGAGAGTGGGATACCAAACATCCCAATCTTATCCCATACAAAGAACATGTCTTGACATTGTTGCCTCATTTCGAGCAAATCACCTTCGAGCATTTCCCGCGAGAAGAGAATCAGCTAGCAGATGCTCTGGCTACAATGTCTTCCATGTTTAAACTCAATTGGGATAACGAGGCTCCCCAAATAACCATCGAGCGAATGGATGAACCTGCACATTGTCACGAGATCAATACCGAAGAAGTAGTGGAACAACCCTGGTTTCATGAAATCAAAAGGTATCTCCAGACTAGAGAATATCCCGAAGGAGCTTCAGTAAATGACAAGAAGTTCCTAAGGAAGTTTGCTGCCAAGTTCTTCCTGAGCAATGACATCCTCTATAAATGCAGCCACGATTGTGTTTTACTCTGATGTGTGGACAAAGCTGAGGCAGAATTGATCATGACTGAGATACACAGCGGTACGTTCGGCACCCACTTGAGCGGACACACGATGGCTAAGAAGATCCTAAGGGCAGACTATTACTGGTCAACCACGGAAGCTGATTGCCATCAACACTCCCGTACCTGCCATAAATGCCAAATCTACGCTGATAAGGTGCACATTCCTCTGGTTCCTCTCAACGTGCTGACGGCTCCGTGGCCATTCGCAATGTGGGGCATTGACATGATTGGAGAGATCAAGCCCACTGCATCTAATGGACATCGCTTCATCCTGGTCGCCATTGACTATTTCACCAAATGGGTCGAAGCGGCTTCCTTCGCCTCTGTTACAAAAAATGTGGTTGCCCGCTTCATCAAGCAAAACCTCATATGCCAGTACGGTGTCCCTGACAGGATCATTACAGACAACAGAACCAATCTGAATAATACTATGATCACCGCTCTATGCGAATAGTTCAAGATTTATCATCACAATTCATCTCCCTATCGACCGAAGATGAACAGTGTTGTTGAAGCTGCGAACAAAAACATTAAGAAGATCATTCAGAAAATGACAGTCACTTACAAGGACTAGCATGAGATGTTACCGTTTGCTCTGCATGGATACCGTACCACAGCACGTACTTTAACCGGGGCAACCCCATTCTCTTTGGTATACGACATGGAAGCTGTCCTGCCCATGGAAGTTCAGATTCCTTCCTTAAGGATTATGAAAGATACAGGTTTGAATGAAGATGATTGGATTCAGACCCGACTTGACCAACTCAATTTAATCGACGAGAAACGACTCGCTACTGTTTGCCATGGTCAGACGTACCAAAAACGGATGATCAAGGCTTTCAACAAGAAAGTCAGACATCAAGTATATCAAGTCGGAGATCTCGTGATCAAGCGGATTATCTTACCACAAAGTGACCCCAGAGGAAAATAGACTCCTACTTACGAAGGACCATTTGTGATCAAGAGCATATTTTCTGGTGGTGCAATGATTCTGACCATCATGCACGGTGATGATTTGCCGCACCCCGCGAACGCAGACATAGTCAAAAGATATTACGCATAAAATAACCCGACAAGTCGAAAACCCGAAAGGGCGGATTGGGAAAAAAAGGGCATCCCAGTGAACCGAAAACCCGAAAGGGCGGTTCAGGCAAAAATTAGGGATAAAACAAAAAAAATCTGTACACCCGGCAAGTCGAAAACCCAAAAGGGCGGCTTGGGCAAAAAGGGGTTTCCCAGTGGATCGAAAACCCGAAAGGGCGATTCAGGCAAAAGTTAGGGAATTAAAGCGTATGACTATGTCTCGTCGGATCACTTTAAGGACAATCTCTTCATCAACCAGCTCCAAGCTTCTGGTTAATTCAGTCACCGACAGACGAAGCATTGAACGGACAGATATTCAGAGTTGTAAATGCTATAGCAGAATGGAATCCCATGGAGTTATTTCACATAGCCATCTTTCTTTTGTATAAAAGTTTCAATTTTTACGGCGACATCCTCTTACTAGGATGCCTGTCTCCTTTGTTCAAAGATGCCCATAAAAAGTTAATACAAATACTTTTCCAAATACACAAATTTGCTTTGTTTTCCCTTTTTCCTTTTGCACTTATGTTTACTCGAGAAACGTCCAATGTTTTGTTAAGTAGGCATATGCATTTGAACATAATCATTTCCTTACAAATCAGGAAAAGATGATTATTGATAGGTTAAAGGTACGGATAGATATCTCAATGCCCTTTCAGAAGGATTCCCCGAACAGGGTTAAACTCCAGGATCCTCAGCAGAACAAGAGCCTTCTCAAAGCTGATTTCCCCGGCCAGAGAACCTTCCAGAACTTATTCCCCCTCAGAGATGAGTTTCAGACCCTCAGTGGAGTCCTAAAATCTGAAGATCTCCCCAGCGGAGCTAAAACTTCCAACTACCAATCCCCATTGGAACCAGACCAGTGAACATCCTCCCCACAGAGATATTTCCCATCGGACTGAAGGTTCTCAGTCATACCTCTCCAGTATAAGTCTACCAGGTTCTGAACTCCCCAGCAGAGATCCTCAGAATTCTCTCACCCCGCAAGTCACCAAGGAGTTCCAATCCCCAGCAGTGGTCCTAAGATCCCTCAACAAGTAAAGATCTTGTTCCCCAAGCAGTTAGCAGACAACAAGGATTTCTCATCCTCAGTAACCCCAGAGTTCTTCTATCCCCAACTTTGGTTATGGGTCTATTTCCCCAACATTTGTCCAGGAATTATTCTCCAGAACAAATTACATTTCAGATTGATCGGTCGTTCAAAAACTCCTTCATCATCTGTTGGAAGCTACAGTCGTCGAAGATCAAATTCTCACAAGATTCAAGTTACAAAGCCCGGATATGACCGGATAGTATCTTAATCCCTACAGCATATTGTGAAGCCCGGAGTACGACCGGATAACAATGCCATACAACCATCAAACCTGGATTACGACCAGATAGGGATGTCCCCTCAGGGAAAGCTATGAAGTCCAGATTCGACCGGATAATAGTTTAATCCCTAGCAAAGCTATTGTGAAGCCTGGATTGTGACCAGTTAACAATATAAACCTCTGTGAAGCCTGGATTACGACCAGACAACAGTCAAGAATACTACGAAACCTGGAGTCGACCAGATAGTGGTACATCTTTAACAAAAGTCGTGAAGCCCGTATTTGACCGGATAGCAGCTCAACAAGCTATTGTGAAGCCTGGATTACGACCAGTTAACAATACAAACCTCTGTGAAGCCTGGATTACGACCAGACAGCAGTCAAGAATACTACGAAGCCTGGAATCGACCAGATAGTGGTATATCTTTAACAAAAACCGTGAAGCCCGGATTTGACCGGATAGCAGCTTAGCAAGCTATTGTGAAGCCTGGATTACGACTAGATGACAGTACAAGCTTCTGTGAAAGCTTGGAGGTCGACCAGATAACAGTTAAGCATTAGCAGGATGGAGACTCATTCTCAAGTCCTCACGGAATATTCGAATATTCTCCAGTGAAGATCTCCTCAAGACAGGAATCCCCAGCAGATTGGCATACGATCCAAACTCCTGATTCCCCAACAGTGGTCCCCGGACTTCTCATCTTCAAACGATCAAAAGATTCTTGCCTTACCCAGCAGCAGTCAAGGAATTAGTTTCCCCGACAGCAGTCAAGATTCTTTTATCTTCAGCCGTCCAGGATTCATCTATCCTCAGCAGGACAGCTCGTCAGCTTACATGCGCATTCATTACATTCATATCATAAACATTGATATAACATACATTGCATCATGCATTTCATGCAACATGGCTTCGTGTTTCAGCTAATATCTTACCCTTTTTCAGGATAAGAATTAGTAAGCTTCAAATTCAAGACTTCTGAAAACAGTTTACAGATTCTCCAAACACGGATGTCAATCTATTGCTTGTTCAGACCCCCAGTTCAAAGATGTTCCAAAACATGGTCACCTTTCTGATACTCGTCCACTCACCAATGACATACAATTCGACATTTCCAGATGGCATCGTTAAGCCCATCCCCCGACAAGATTCTGTCACGCTCCAGATGGCATCTTTAAGCCCATCACCAAATGGCATCTTCAAGCCCATTCCCTCTACCATCACATCATCGAGTGCAAATTTTTTGGGCACTCTAGTGTCCAATCTCCTTTTACCTTCGAGTCACGAAAGGCAAACTTGCCAATCTACCTCTTCAGGTTCAAGAAGATTGAACAGGGGCAACTGTTGTACCCCAAAATTTGCCCTCCTCTTTCTCCACAAGAAATCGCAGTTTCGGGCTTTTCCTGATTTTTCAGACTGGCTCAAGAATCGGTCAAACAAACTTTTCTTGTCAGTCAGATGAAATTTAGGGTTTTTATTGATTTTTAGGCAGTTCAAACAGATTGTTTAGGGTTTGGTTGAATTGGCTCAAAGTTTGATCAGGCAGGCGTTTCTCCAGTGTTAAGTCAAAAATCAGGGTTTTATGCGCATATTTCTCAAGAAGAGTTAGTTCTATCAATGCTTTTCAAAATACTCTGAAATAAGAACTGAGGCTGCTGGTTGTTAATTTGCAGTTTGTTTGGATTTAATCAGTGAAAGGAGGCATGTGGACGTTTTGTTTGATTAACTGTCGCTTGGTTTGATTAATTGTGCATTGCTTTGGATAATTGGAGCGCCGGGTATGTTATTGATTGATGATAAGACCACAGTGTTTATCAATTGATTATTTATTTTAAGTTAGAATAATTGGAATTTATTTCTATTTTATTATAATTTAAGAATTATAAACAATTAGATAAATATCTGAAGAAGAATTAAAAATGAATGTCAATAAAAGGACTTTTTTATTTATCTTTAAATTATTTGTATAATTGTTATTGTTTACAAAAGTGTTTACAATAATAATGTTACAGTAATTTAAATTGAAATAAAACTATGTTCTAAAAATTCTAAGTCTTCGTCTTCTATCCAATGCTCCCTTGTTGCTCATTTATTTTTTATCTGCAAACAAGAAACAAAAGAAAAGTCAAAGCAGATAAAATAATTAAAGATAGACAGTTAAAAAGGTTCATCATTAAAAACAAATGGCCGGAATCAGTTTTGCCCTCTTTGAAAATCACGAGATTTCTCCCGGTTCACAAAGAGGGATGAAATGCTTGCAATGAAACATGAATGCACAAAGTTATGATTTTTGCACAAATTCAAAATTCTTAAGCATACTGCATAAATCAAAAGGATTGTCAACCAACTGCATAGTTTCCAAACAAACAGCATGCCAAACAAAGTCCAAGGCAAGCTGAATTACATTGTCAAACTAATTCCAAAAGCTGTCCAAAGATATTAAATATCAACAATTCCAAGAGCTGTCAAAGGAAAGTACATAAAGTATGCAAGAAACATGGAAATATGCAGTGGAAAAAGGACAATTGCAAGCAATATTCAGAGTGCATCATATCCCTAGGCCATTTTTTTCTCCAGAAAAGACGAAATTAAAGCAATAAAAATGCTTCTTTAATCCGGAGAGAGAAAGAGAGAGGAAAGCAGATTATGGTACAGCAGGCTAAAAGCTAAAAAGAGCATGTATCAGAGCTATTCAAAAGGAGACAGAACATATGCAGCAGAAGTGATCACAAATAGTGAAAGCCTCAAGCCTTGCAAACCTGTCCACCAATTTGACCAAGAAAATATAGCGCCTCCTGCCCTTAAAAAACAAGAGGGCAAAGACCCTAAAGGAATATACAAAAGGTCCATCAAACCTTAAACATTCAAGCATACACGCCTAAAGCCTCCACCCTGCTGAAGCAAAACAAAACACCCAACCTGTCAAGCCTAGCCTAAAAAGACACAACAAGCTCAAACCTGTAACCAAACAACACAAACTGTCCAGTTTGAAACCTAGACCATACAAGCTTCAAGCCCACGCCAAAATCACCAAAACCTTACCTCAAACCATACAAACTGTCAAGCACACTAAGCCTAGACAACATGCCGCTCTCAGAACACCAATGGTTCATCACTGAGCCAAACAACCAAACATACCAACAAAATCCACCACAAAAATATTCCCCCAATGTCTCAGCATATCAAACACTAAGCAGCTCTAAGCAACCACGCCCTCAGAGTGCAATCATCATAGGGCCCTAATACTCATAAACATCACTCAATACTCCGTACCAACAAGCATTTCAAGGCATCAAGCTAAAGCATACGAGGCAACTTAAAGTAAAAAACATTCGAACCAACACAAACCCTCGGAGTTTCCTCATCATTGGGTTACCAACATCAACATCATTGAAAGCATACAGTGGCAAACACACGGAAGCACAACATATCAATCATCTCAGAACATACAAAAGGCGAGGCAACCAGAAAAGAAGAGGAAGAGAGATATACAAGGTTCTCAGGCGGCATCATTAAACCCTAAAGAAGGCAAAGGAAGAAGAATATAGAATACCAGGGTTCTAAGCCAAGCGAGCATCCTCATCGCTTCCTCCGCCCTCAGCCATCCTCGACGCCTCCGGTTCATCCTCCTCCGTCTTCAAGATCGAAGGTAGTATAACTTCTTTTCTTCCCTTTCATGATCCTCAAACAGAAGGCAAATAACAAACATTTAAAATCAGAAGCAATACATGCAAAAATTATAAAACATAAAACCCTAAAAGGGAAGGGAACGAAGTCATTACCTTTTCTCTCGTTTTCGCGTTGCCCAACCATGGAGGGAAGAGGACGAACAATGGCGTCTGGTGGCTAGGGATGAAGAGGGGTCAGAAGCATAGTTCAGAGACGAGATGAAGAAGACGAAACCACAAACGGCGCCGCTTCTGTAACTGTAACCCTAATCTGTTCCCAAAATAAAACAATAATGTGGGAACCCCTCACGAAAAATGTATGAAACACAGTGGGCCTCAACCCTCTTCAGTTTCCTTAAGCCCAAATGAGTTTCTTTGGTACCCCCCCCCCCCCCTTTTGGCCTCTGTTTCAATCTTTAATTGGGCCCAGCTGATCCCCTTTAAGCCCATCTGCCTTTATATATGCTAATTGCCCTTTTGATTTTCTTTTGATAACATAATTTTTTTTGTGAATGCAAATAAGGTATTAATCATTTTTATCATTTTTTAACATGAATATACAAACAATAATATTATTTTTCTTTTTTAAAACTTAAAACCTTTTTTTCATTAAAACATTTTGTTTGTACATAAAACAATAATACATAATTTTCTTAAACTTGAAATATTATTCTTTTTTAATTAAAAGTTTATACATAAAACAATAATACATAATTTTCTTAAACTTGAAATATTATTCTTTTTTAATTAAAACTTTGTACATAAAAAGATTAATTAAAATACATTAATTGGTAAATACATAAGAAATACTTTTCTTTAATATAAGACATCAATATATAGAATTTGAACATTTTCTTTTCTTAAAATATTGTGTTTGTACATATCTAATAAAATACCAAATGATAACAATTTATAATTGAAATATTCAAATTTCTCATTAAGTTAACGATACTTAATACATTAACATTTCTCACCTTGTAAATAATCATACACATTTACAATACCCGATACGTTTACTTTACATTGACACATATACATTTGCTATTCTTATGCATTGCTATACATTATACTTTACATCTGCGCAATTCGATTTGGTTGTAATTATTTGGATACTATTCTCCTATAAGTCTCATCCCTCATTTGTATACTTGTACCCCCCACTCCCGGATACTATTTGTAATAGTTTAGGACTTTAAATTCTCGCAATTTATCGCTTTTGAATTATACCATGGTTAGACCTAGGGTTGTATGTAAATAAAACCAAAACGCTAGATAACCTAATACAAGACAAATACATGAAATCAATACACAATCACACTTGCACCCCTAGGGTAATCCCACATGTTGCCTTCCAAAATGGGCCATGCTTGCACGTCGAGTTTCTTTGGCAAAACAATTCAAATGATCATAAGTCCCTCGATGACGCTTTCGGAAGTTGCCTATCAAAATGATCATAGTCCCTTCCAGCAAAATTGCCAAAGACACTTGGCACCATTGAATTTATGGTCCGTACGATAACCCGCGCCTGTCCCATTAAACATTCTAAACGCAAGATTGTCCACCAAATACAATGATGGAACAAAATTGTTAAAAAGGGTTAAAACATGAGAAAAACCTTTGAGTACATTAGGGGTAGACAAAACTCTTAGTTACTTGATCAACTTGCAAAAACACTTGCCTACTTTTCAAAACCACACTCTACAAACACTTTCAAAACAAACTCTCAAAAACATTTGAAACATCTTTTCAAAAAGATACACACCTTCGTATATACTCAAACACGAGTCATTACAATGGTTGCCGAAACAAAGGCGTCTATTTCAAAACATTTTCAAAACCAAATACACACACCATTTCAAGCAATCAAAAATCAAGGCAAGTGATCTAAAACCAAGTAACTAAGAGCCCATGGATAACCATGGATGAAAAGGGTGCTAATACATTCCCTTTTCATAATCTACCCCCCGAACCCACGAAACATCTCAAAAGGTTTTTCCTGTGCTTTTTTAACCTTTCCTTTAGGATAAAATAAAAAGTCGGTGGCGACTCTTGCTAAACCGAACAAGTGCGAATACAAACGCAAAACCTCAAGTCAGTTCTCCCACCGTATCACACCAGTCCTTGTAGGTGACTGTCATCTTTTGTATGATCTTCTTGATATTTTTGTTCGCAGCTTCAACAACATCGTTCATCTTTGGCCGATAGGGAGATGAATTATGATGTTGAATCTGGAACTGCTCACACAAGGCGGTGATCATAGTGTTATTAAGGTTTGTACTGTTGTCAGTGATGATCCTTTCGGGGATGTCGTACCGACAAATGAGGTTCTGCTTGATGAAGCGGGCAACCATATTCTTTGGAACGGATGCGAAGGAAGCTGCTTCGACCCACTTGGTAAAGTAATCAATGGCCACCAGGATGAAGCGGTGTCCATTGGATGTTGTAGGCTTGATCTCTCCAATCATGTCGATTCCCCACATAGCGAATGGCCAAGGAGCTGTTAAGACATTGAGAGAAACTGGAGGTATATGTACCTTATCCGCATAGATTTGACATTTGTGACAAGTTCTGGAATGTTGATGGCAGTCAGCTTCCATGGTATACCAGTAATAGCCTGCCCGTAGAATCTTCTTAGCCATCGTATGTCCGCTAGAGTGAGTGCCAAAGGTACCATTGTGCAGTTCAGCCATAATTTGTTCAGCTTCAACCTTGTCCACACAACGGAGCATAATGCAATCATGATTACGCTTATATAGGATACCATTGCTCAGGAAGAACTTGGCAGAGAATCTCCTCAAGAAATTTTTGTTGTTGACTGAAGCTCCTTCAAGATATTCTCGCGTCTCGAGATACCTTTTGACTTCATGAAACCAAGGTCAGTCTACTACTTCTTCGGTATTAACTCGTGACAATATGCAGGTTCGTCCATCCGTTCAATGGTGATTTGGGGAGCCTCATTATTCCAGTTAAGTTTAAACATGGATAACATTGTAGCTAGAGCATCTGCTAGCTGATTTTCTTCTCGCGGGAAGTGCTCGAAGGTAATCTGCTCGAAATGATGTAACAATGTCAGAACATGTTCTTTGTAAGGGATGAGATTGGGATGTTTAGTGCCCCACTCTCCTTTGATCTGACTGATGACCAAAGTTGAGTCTCCAAATACAATCAAAGATTTGATTCCCAAGTCTATAGCAGCCTTGAGTCCAAAGATGCAAGCTTCATACTCTGCCATGTTGTTGGTGCAGTTAAATCAAAGTCTGGCTGTGAAAGGTGTATGGCAACCTTCTGGTGAGATGAGCACAACACTGATACCGTTCCCAAGTGCATTAGAGGCGCCATCAAAGTACAGGGTCCATCGGGATCCTTGTTCAGGTCTGTCATATGGCCTGAAATCTTCAATGTTGTCCAATGTCATGATATCCTCGTCAGGGAAGTCGAACCTCATGGATTGGTAATCTTCGACAACTTGATGAGCCAGATGGTCAGCTAGTACACTCCCTTTTATAGCTTTTTGGGTCGTGTACTGTATATCGTATTCGGTCAGAATCATCTGCCATCTAGCTATTCTTCCAGATAAAGCCGGTTTCTCAAAGATGTACTTGATCGGATCCATCTTAGATATCAGTAGAGTGGTATGAGTCAACATGTACTGCCTTAGCCGGCGAGTAGCCCATACCAAAGCGCAACAAGTTTTCTCGAGCAGTGAGTAGCAGGTCTCACAGTCGGTAAACTTTTTGCTAAGGTAATAAATGACATGCTCTTTTTGGCCATACTCGTCATGTTGGCCCAGTACGCACCCCATTGAGTTCTCTAGGACGGTCAGATACATGATTAGCGGTCTTCCTTCGACGGGTGGCATCAAGATGGGAGGTTCTAGCAAATACTCCTTGATTTTATCGAAAGCAACTTGACAGTCATCATTCCATTTAACTACCTGATCTTTCTTCAACAACTTGAAGATTGGCTCGCAGGTAGATGTTAGGTGAGAAATGAACCTAGCAATGTAGTTTAGGCGTCCCAAGAAACCTCTGACCTCCTTCTCAGTGCGAGGGGCAGGCATTCCTGTTATAGCTTTGACTTTGGCAGGATCAACCTCGATGCTTTTGTTGCTGACAATGAAACCTAAGAGTTTACCGGACCTGACTCCGAAAGTGCACTTGTTTGGATTTAATCTGAGCTTGTACTCCTTCAACCTGACAAACAGCTTTTGCAAATGGTCGAGGTGTTCCTCTTCTGTTTGTGATCGGGCTATCATGTCATCTACGTAGACTTCAATCTCATGATGTATCATGTCATGAAACAAAGCTACCATGGCGCGCTGATAGGTTGCCCCGACATTCTTCAGTCCGAATGGCATCACTTTATAGCAGAACGTACCCCACTGTGTAACAAAAGTAGTTTTCTCCATGTCTTCAGGTGCCATTTTGATCTGGTTGTAACCTGAAAATCCGTCCATGAAAGAAAATACCTTGTGCTGAGCTGTATTGTCAACCAAGATGTCAATGTGCGGTAGTGGAAAGTCATCTTTAGGGCTAGCCCTGTTTAAGTCTCTGTAATCCACGCACATTCTGACATATCCAAAGGAAAGGTCAAAAAGCACAGGAAAGACCTTTGAGATGTTTTCTTGGGTTCGGGGGGTAGATTATGAAAAGGAAAGGTGCTAGCACCCTTTTCATCCATGGTTATCCATGGGCTCTTAGTTACTTGTTTAGATCACTTGCTTTGTTTTTTCAATTGTTTGAAATGGTGCTTTGTGTGGTTTTGAAAGTATTTTGAAAAAGAGGCCATCGTTGTGGCAATCTTTGTAATGATTCTTGTTTGAAGAATGTATACAAAGATGTTTGTCTTTTGAAAAATGTTTCAATGTTTGAAAGTTTGTTTGGAAATTATTTTGAAATTGTGTGTGTGTTTTTTGAAATTAGCAAGGATGTTTGCAAATTGATCAAGTAACTAGGAGTTGTCAACCCTAATCAAAAGTCTTTCTTGTACATTTTTAACCCTTTGACATTGTTGTTTTACCATTGTATTTGGTAAACAACCTTGTCTTTGGATGTTAAACGGGACGGGCCTGGGTCATCGTATGACCATGATAACAATATTGCCAAGTATCTTAGCAAGTTTTTTGAGGGACTAGATCATTTTTGTTTAGGCAACCAAGATAGCGTCATCGAGGGACTATGATCTTTTGTTTTTGCATTGATTTTGCCAAGATACCTAGCATGCATATCATGGCCATTTTAAGGCAACAAAGTGGATGAAACCCTAGGGGTGCTTGTGTGCATTGTGTTGTCATTTTTCATGCATTTTGTCTTATGTTAAATCATGCTATTTATTTTGATTTTTGGTCTTTTGCATACAAACCGTAGTTTTACTATCATGCATAATGAAAGCAATAAATGCGTAAAAGTAAATCTAAGACTATTACAACATTATTATGGGGAGGGGGACACAAGTTTTGAATAGGGGGATATTGCTCAAAAATAAAACCCTAAAACTATTACAACCATATTGAATTTATTTGTACAAATAAATAAATAAGCAAATATTAAATATGCAAATAAATGTAAATATGCAAAAAAATGTTTTTATATTTATTTTATATATGTAAAATAAATTTATTTAATGTCTAAAAAAGGGAAAATAAAAGATGATTATTTTTGAAAGGGTGAAAACCCTAATTTTTGATTTAAAAGAAAATATATATTCTAATTATTTTTTTATTCATTTTTATGTACAAGAAAATAAATAAATATATATACAAAAAGGTTAAAAAACAAAATATGTGAGAAAATATTATTTTATATGTATAATATAATAAAATAAAACATGTAAGTATTTTAATATTATTTGCAATTTATTTAAGAAAAATAAAGTATATATTATTAGTTAACTATTTTTATGCCTAAAAAAATAATAAAAATAATAAAGTAAAACTGTAAAAATTAAGAAAATATTTTTGGTGATTTTTAATATTTAGAAAAAATAATAAAAGTCAGAAAATATAAAAGAAATGAGAAAATATACAAAAATGAAGAAAATGGGCCAAGGGGGTGCAGGGACTAAATAGGGCCTGTTAATAGTCAGAAAAAGCCAGGCCCAACCCAACTCACTTCGTCCCTGTCCTCCATAAACAGAAAACGCACGCGTCCTTGTTCAAACTTGTAACTCCTGTATACGTGCTCAAAAACAAAATCTTGCAACATGAAAGTTATAACTTATCATCACACGATTCTAATGATATAAAAAACTTGATCTAACTCTCAAAGACCAGAGAGAATTTTAGTGCCCCTAATTTATGACCTAGTTTTTTCAGCAACTTCAACATCCAAATTCTCCTAGCTCAGTTAATATAAATGGAAGCTATGCATATGTACAACTCAAGCAACTTAGAGAATACATTTTTGCTTCATAAACCTAAGCTTAATGATGCCTAAATAAGGAGTTAGAATCTTGAGAAATACCTGTTTCAGTCAAGTTCGAATATGGCAATGTAGGAGTTGTGAGTGAGGCCTGAAGGACTTTTGAGCTTGCTTGATGTTCCCCCGACCTTTCCCAATGCTTAGCTTGCTTTGAAATGATCTGAAACTCCTTGTAGAACTAAACCTGCAAAGCTTCAAAATGAAAATGGTGAAGTGTGCAAACGAGGTTACAGTTGCAAAGTAAGGGCTTGGATAGTTTAGGTGTGATGTTTAGAATGTGTTTGAAATGATTCCAAGCAAAACGCACGAGTGGATTTGGTTTTGGCTTGAGTTCTGCAGAGCTAGCCCTGTTTTGGGAAGAAGTTAGTGTTTTTGTGTTTTGGGTGTTTGGAAGCTTGGCAATTCGTGTTTTCTGGCTTGGTGTAATATGCTGAGGTTGTTTGAAAATGTTACAAGGCTTGGTTTTATCAAATTTCCAAGTTATGGACTTTTTGCATAATTGCTTGTTTTTGAAGAAAAGGTGGGAAGTGACAATGCCATAGCCTGTACAGGCTAGCTCAAGGCCTGAGGAGAGTTGGTAAACATTTTTTGATGTTTATGGATCTTGTTTTCACAAAGAGATTAGGTTCAATGCTCAAGATAAACAAAATTGCATAAAGTGTGCTTTATGGAAATGGTAGTGTAACCTTTTTGCCATTTTTGGAATAACTCTTTGTGTAATGCTCCATAACTCAGAACAATGCCTTTGTCCAATGTATTTTCATTTAATTAAGGAGTGTGTAAAGGATTAAGACCTGTAAAACAAGTACAAGCATGATCTAAACTGATTTACAAGTTGTAACATGGTGCAAAATGCCTTGGCCAAAAGTGATAATTTGCCATTTTCAAACTTTCGATTCTCCCTAACCATAAATGATCTTGGAGAGTTCTTGGACATTTTGGAAATCTTGTAGCATGCTATACAGTCCATCTTTGAAATGAATTTTGAGATTTCACTTGGAACTATGTGAAAAGTTGCCATGAAGACAAGTCAAAATCCTGCCTAAACTAGGGCAAAATTTCACTGAGTTAAAAGTTTCATGGACCCTTATTCACAAAATCATAACTTGAGATCCAAGCATCTTTTGGGAAAACTTTGTGAATAAAAGTTTCAGATTTTGTGGGGGAATACAACTTTCATGTTGGAAGGTTTCTTTGAATCCAATTGCATCATGGTGAAAAAGTTAGGAAAAGTTGGGGAAAAAATAAGGAATTTTCATAACTTAGAAAATTTCTAAGTTATGAAAATTTTCAATCTTAAACCCTAATTTTCAAAATTAGGTTTCTTGGTGAACAAGTTTCATATTTTGACACATCTTGATGAAAAATGACCCTTGGCACTTGATTTTGACCAAAAAGTCAAAGTTTGACTTTTCAGTGTACAGTTGATTTTTGATCAGTTGATTGGAAAATTCATTTGTCAATCCAATGCAATTGAGATCTTTTGAACCTTGTGATTAGGTCAAGATGATCCCATTGAGTCCTTAAAACCATGCTTGAACCCAATTTGTCATTGGCTAGGTTGAAAATTAGAAATTGCCCTTCTACAGTCAAAACCCTAAAAATGACCATTTTGCCCTTTTGATGATCTGATCAAATTTCTTGAGGAGTTGTGGTCCAAACTTGATAAAATGGATCATATGAGTCTATAATGCTGATGTGGATAAAAAATTATGAGGTTTGACTGTAAATTGGCCACAATTGACTTTTTCCCCAATACAATTGATTTTTAGGTCAATTGTCCAATTGACTGGGCAAAGATTTGATTCAAGGCTTGAAACTTGGTATGAGAAATATTAGGAGTCCAACATGAAGTATGAAAGTCACATTGAGCATTTAAAGTCCAAAAATACTTGTGCAAACTCAAACCCTAATTTCAAGTCAACAGTGCAAGGAGATGTCTTGAGCTGAGCAAACCCTAATCATGTCTGGAGTCCAAAGAGTCTTGTGAGGAGAATCTTGATAAAATGAGAGGGAAAATTTTGGGGTACAACAATATGATTATTAATTAATAGGACTATAACAGTTATAACTCTTTTTACCATCCACATAACCAAGAAAAACATATATTACAGAAAGAAGACACAATTTACTACGTTCAACTTCTGGAAGAAGAACAGAACAAGTAGAACCAAATACTTTTAAATAAGAATAACCAGGAGTATAGCCATACAAAGCTTAAAAAGGAGACAATCATGAAATGATAAATTACAAAATCCTATTAATAACATTGACAATTATACGAATTGATTCACCCCAAAACTCAATTGGAACAGAAGTAGATAACAAAAGAGAACAAGCAGTTTCAATGATATGACAATGCTTTCTTTCAGCAACACTATTTTATTGAGGGGTATCACTATATGAAGTCTGGTGAATAGTACCATTATAATCAAGCAACTCACATAACTTGTTAGAAGTATACTTTCCACCTATATCACAATGAAAACATTTTATAACAGTATAATGTTGAGTTTTAATCATCACACGGAACACGTGATAAATGTCATAAAATCTTGAATGCTTTTTTGTAAGATAATTCCAAAAATAACTACTATAGTCATCAATAAAAGAGACATAATATCTAGATTCAACTTTGGTCATAATTGATAATGGACCTCATACATTAGATTGAACTAAATCAAAAGGTGCATTAGAAACATAAATACTTTTATTGAAGGGCAAAACATAAAATTCAGCAAATTTGCAACCACAACAATAAGAAATATCAATAGTTTGCATCTTTCCTAAATCTCTAGTAGAAGCCAAGTAGTTTAATCTAGAGGCAAAAACTACTAGAAGAAGAACTTTAACAAAAAGATGATAAATTAGCAATCGAAGTAGACATTTAGGTTGCATTGTCTGAAACTCTCAACACATCTAGAACATAAAGTCCATTTGTCTACAGTTTGTCTTAATACTCATATCGAATTATGAATCATGCACATGAAGTATAAGAAAACCCAACTAAATATCCAGAATCACACAATTGACTAATAGGAGTAAGACTCAAAGTAAGATTAGGGATATAATAAACATGAAGACATTTTACCCGTGGAGACATAACTAATGCTTGATAGTGGTGTATGAGTGCCATAAACTATCAATAATGACATGGATGGTGCAGGATTAGAGGACACACTTGACTTGTGATCATATGATATATGATATGATGCACCAAAATAAAAAATCTATATAGAAGAAGATCTTTCTAACAAGTTATAGGGGGTCAAACCTTTAACAGACGAGGCAAACAAAACATATGGCTGAGGTGAAAGAAACATTTGAAACTACTCAACAAGATTAAATACATTTGAGTTAATCTCGGATAGGTATGCAAAAATAATATGAGAACCAACAAATAAGGGAACAACAATTAAAGGAGTAATAGCAACAACATTGGATGACAGAGCCCTAAAAAAATTTCTTTTTTCCTTCACAAATTTTGGGATTTCCAATGCCCCTTTTCTTTTCCAACAACACATTCATCAGTACCAACACCAATCCTCCCTTGAGGTTTTCCTTTGTTAAAATGAGAAGGAAAGACATGTGGAAGAGGTATAAGAATTCCTTTTTTTAATGTGAATGGGAGTGAAACTTGAGTCTAATTTCTTTTTCCAACAATTCATTAACAACTAATTAAATATTGGTAAGAAAAGTACAATGTGGAATATCCCACAAAGACCCTCGAAATGATCACGAAGAACCATAAAAAATTGAACTAAATATTGTTCTTCTCTTTAATCAGTGTATAATTTGATAACTTTTAATTTAGATAATTCCATAAGATCCAATTGATCCGACAAATTAGTCATAGAAGAATAAAATTCTTGAATGTTCATATCATTATGTTGAAGAGCGGATATCGTTTTGCAAAATTAGACTGATTATACAAACGTTCCAAGTGGTCTCAAACCTCTTTAACAATATCATATCTTACTAGTTGCATCGACTAAGAAACATAATTACTGATAAAAAAGACTTTAATGATATATTTGGTCTGTTCCTTAGTATAATATATATTATCTAGCACACATATAATATCAATTGCTAGATCTATATATAAGAAGGCTTTAATGATATAGTTGGTAAGATCCTTGTTTGAGCAACTATTTGGTGCATGAGAATTGTATCTTTACCAACACGAAATGTATTTATATCTCTCCAATCCACCATAGGCAGAGCCGTCTCAACCAATTTGGAGACCTTGTTCAAATTTTAAAAATCGACCCCTAAAAAACACGAAGAATTTAAAAAGAGTCATTTTTATTAATTTATATAAATATTTATAAACAAGGATTATACATAAATGGAAGACAAGTGTATAGCAAGTTGTGCCTCTATCCTTTTTAAAATTAATCATCTTAAAAGAAAAGTCTATAATCTTAGATGACATAACATTGTTATCTACAAGCCTCTAGACTTTTTGTAAAAGATCTACAATCTCTAGTGTTAGGAAGCTAAAAGTGTCAAATGCATATGGTATGAATATATGTTGATTTTTGGATTTCTCATGTTTTACCACTTAATTTGTGTCAATTTTGAGTACTATTTGTTCCACAATAAAACTTTCAGTCCTCAGTTCCACAAGTAGGAAAACTTGAGTCAAGTCCACGCATGTTTGTTTCTCTCGTACCCACCATACACAAAAACATATCTAAAAATTGAGTTACATGTAAATTCTTGCATTGGTTCTCCATCCATCTAATAACAGTCATATTAGAGAAGAAATTGATATCAGTGAATTATAACCCCTGCCAAGTCCTTTGAGCAGTTGCACAGACTTCAGAGCAATAAATAATTATAAATGTATATGTATTATGATGTTTTGCCTATTGTAATAGTTAGTTGAAAAGTAATTTTATGGAATAACTAACTATTCATAAGTTAGTTAGTAGTATAATTATTTTTCAACTTCCTCTCGCTCTCTTATATAAGCGAGCCTATATGCTTGTGATCAACTCAATACATCAATGAAGTTTCTATCTTCATTTTCTGTTCATGTATTCATATACTATAATATGGTATCAGAGCATATACTTTAAACCCTTTGTATCCAACAGGGTAGCCCAAGAAAACACAAGGGATAACTTTGTGTGTGAATTTGTTTCTATGTTGAGGTATGGTGGAAATGTAACAAAGGCAGCCAAAGACTTTGAAATTTTATTATGTAGGGAGTTTGTCATAGATAAGTTCAAAAGGAGAATTTCCTTTGAGAAGATTGGAAGGTATTTTATTTATGATGAAAGTTGCAGTGGCTATGCAGTCTCCCCAAAATCTGATTGGTAAATTGGCATAAAACATCAAGGATCTTGCTACATTCAATAGATGCTGATGTTTCCTTTCCACTACATCGTTTTGTTCAGGCCTGTAGGGACAAGCCAATTGATAAATGGTGCCTTGTTCAAGAAGGAACTTAGTCATGGCTAACTACTTAGCATTGTCAATTCTCATGACTTTGATATCTTTTCCAAGTTGAGTTTTTATCAAATGAAAGAACTGTTGAATCATTATATGAGCATCAAATTTATTGGTTAATAAGTAAATCCAAGAGAATCGACTAAAATCATCAACAATTGTTTAAAAAAAATACAATTTACCATCATAAGTAGGTTTTCCATATGGACCCCATAATCACAATGTATAAGATTAAAACTTTGTGCAGAAAAATGATTATTGCATTTAAAAGGTAATCTTTTAAGTTTGGCCAAGGGACATATGATACATTTATTTGAATTGAAATTAGCAGGCACTACAATAAATAACATTTTTCATGATGAAGCTTTCACCTCAGGCAATGAAAAACTGAAGTATAATGCCAAGGCGAGCCATCTTTTATTATTTATAAAAATAAAAAATCACATATTCCCTCAATTTTAAAAAAAACGAGGGGAAAAATAAACCAGGACACACTTTGATTCCCAACTATTTCTGTTTATGTTTTTATTTGTTTATATGTGTAAACTAAATGATCTAACCCTTTAGTTTTTGATAAAACCGAGGATAAAATAATCCAATTTTACTATAAAAGCACTCTTTAAATAGATTTTACCCTAATTCTTACTAATATGAAGTCGCCGCAAACTCGCATGCATCATTATTTAGGATAAATTGCAAGACAGAAAAATCTTCAATGTTCTTCTATCAAGAACAAAACATTTTTCTGTCCTTTCAATCTATCTCACATAATGGTGTTAAAGTTGTGGTTGTTGTTGTTATTATAGTTTTGCTTATTTGATAGATTGCAAGTGCAGAAAACCATTCTTTCTTCAAGTTAGACAAAGATGATAGCTCAACCTTTGAAAAGTTAAGCAAAGAATAGAGCTTAACTTTTCAGATCTATGGCATCTTGCATGGAACCTGGACAATCTTGGGGAGAAGTAAATCTTGATAACAACGAAGATTTATTGTATACAATGTATTTTTAATATTTTAGGTAAACAATGTACTTTGTAAATAAATTAATGTATTACTAATTTGGATAAAAAATGTGTTGTACCCCAAAATTTTCCCTCTCATTTCTCAAAGGATCATCCTGGACCCTCAGGTTTGTTCTCATCCAATTTCAAGCCTTGAATTACAAATTTTCTAAGAAAGTCATTCGCAAGGGTAATATGGTCATTTGCATACTGAAAAGTCAAATTTTGACTTTTGGATCAAAATCAAGTTTCAAGGATCATATTTCATCAAGACATGTTGAAATATGAAGTTTGTTTCATCAAGAAATACAATAGTCAAAATTACTTTGGAAAAGTCAAATTTCTAAATACTTAGAATTTTTCTAAGTTGTTTAAGAAATATGGCAAGCTCAGAACCTCTGATCAGTTTATTACCATGTTGCAAGTTGATTCTAGAATAACTTCTAACACAAGAGTTTTAGATCTCAATAAGTCCTAAAATATTCCAGAACAGAACTTCTCTTGGAAATGCTGGAATTTCAAGTTATAAATGTTCAAAGACACGTCCATGAAACTGAAGCACTCAGCAAATTCTGGACACTTTCAAGACAGAGTTTGGTTAGAACTTCTGGGCGAGTTTTCACATAGGTTCAGTCAGAAGTTCTAAGAGAAATTCAAAGAAGGTTTACAAAGCGTGCTACAAGCTTCCTGGAAAGTCTGAGAACTCCTTCAGAGTATGCTGGAGCAAGGAGATACAAAGATCAGAAGTTAGATGTCTATTCTAAGTTACGCTGAAGCTAAACTTCTGATTTAGAATTAAGCAATGATGCAGAATCTTACATTGCAAGATTTCTGGTTGGATAAATCTAATCATCATTTAATGCTCATAACCACTTTTGGGTCTTTGTCTAAAGGATTTCCCCACGTGTGGCATAGAAGTACCATTACTGTCTTGGAAAAGCAAACTTTTGTACAAGAGTGTGCTGGGCCCATGCGTTGCTTTTGCTTTTGAGGTTACCTTTCCTTAATTCCTGCTTACAATTCCAGCTTAGGCACTGCTAAAGCTGCTAACCACCATACTTGCTTCAAGAACAAGGCAGCACCCTAGCATGTGATGGTTGTACTATCCAAGATACAAGATCTTTGCCTATAAATTGAAAGCCATTGGAAACTATAAAGAGGTCGGAAAAATTGGAGAAAGAAAAGTCTTGAACCCCTGCTAAAATTCCAAGAGTCCAAAAATGGAAACACAAAAATACAAAAACCTGTTAGCTTTTGATTCTTGCATTCAGACTCCATTTTTCCTCAAGTGTTTCTTGACCAAAACCATCCATACAATTTTTGATATACATTTAGGAACCATCCTAACTTCCGTGTTCAGACTGTAACATATTCTCCATCCATTTCCAGAATTTTCTAATCGTTCATAGCACAAGTTGAAAACTTCCAGCCTGCTGAGCACGTGAAGGAGTTGTTCATAACATCACCAGCGTTTAGAACCAGACTCCAGCTCAAAGAACATTATCCAGCTGCAAGGTAAGCTTCTGCTGACTCTCGTCATATTACTTAGGCATTGTTAGACTTGCATGTTCAAAATACAATATAGACATCCTGATTCTGATGCTGTACATATTCTGAGGTTTCATGTATTTGCCTGCCTAAGTAGAGAGAATTTCAATTCAGAACTTTTTGAATAAATTAGAACTCATAATTAGGATTAGCAAATTCAGACTTTCTTCTGATTTATAGTTCTGATATCTCTTGTTTCTGAAACATTACGAAACTTGCCATAACTGTTATGTGCGCCTCTTCTATTTTGTTGAGAAATGACTAATTGCAGATGCTCTGACTAGCATGGAGAGGGAGACGAAGTTCTGCCAGCGGCAACAGAACTTCTGAAATCTTCTTTATTTCCAGCGGACCTAGAACTTTTGACCTTCCCTTTTTTATTGCTAACATATTATTTCTGTCTTGCAGCATGCCAGAGTCAGAACTTCTGATTTCTTTTATTTCAGCAAAGCGCTGATCCCGTTTTCTTTCTCATTATTTTTGCCATCACTTTTATTAATCAAAAACACCAAAAACATTTTAAATTTTACATGCTTTATTTTATTTCTTAAAACAAAAAGATCAAAAAATATTTTCTTAAACAAAACTTATTTCTTTTCTTAAACAAAACAAGTTCATTTCAAATTTTCTTGTACATTCTTATCCATTCAATATGGTTGTAATAAGTAACTTAGGATTTATTTTTATTTGCAATCCCCATTTGTAAATCTGTACTCCCCATCCCCCTAATGATTGTAATAGCGTAGGATATTTACTTTCCGCACTTTTTATTGCTTTCAAATATTGCTAGTAATTAGGGTGTGTATGGAAAGACATGAAATCAACAAATAGAGAACCCTAATCAAGACAAAAATGCATACAATCAAACACACTTTGCACATATGCACACCTTAGGATAATATCACTTGTTGCCTATAGGAAAAATAGTCATGTACCTCTAACATGGGCGTTTTAGCAAATACCCTCGATAAAAGATCATAGTCCCTCGATGACCCTCGATGTTGCCTTCGGCAAACAATCTAGTCCCTAAACGAAATTGCTAAAACATCCATAGGTTTTCTTCTATGACTATACGATGACCCACGCCCATCCCTTCACATCCAACGATGGGGATTCTCACTAAATCAATGGTAAGATAGCAACACCTAAAGGAGGAGGAAAAGAACATCTAAGACCTTTTGAGTAGGTAGATTCGCTCCTAGTTGCTTGCTTGCTCACAACAAAAACATTCTATACACCAACACTCTCACTTTGAAACATTTTCAAAAGACAACACTTTGTATGCGTTCTTATAGAGACGAGAATCATTACAAAGATACCTTTTCAAAATCACTTTCAAAAACACATCTCACAAACACTTTTTTGAAACAAACACTTTGCATGCGTTCTTATAGAAACGAGAATCATTACGAAGTTACATTTTCAAAATACTTTCAAAACCCACACCACAAGCACATTCAAATAAAAGCAAGTGATTTAGAAATTAACTAAGAGCCCTGGAAAACCATGGATGAAAAGGGTGTTAATACCTTCCCTTTTCATAATCTACCCCCTGAAATCAAGAAATAATCTCAAAGGTCTTTCCTGTGCTTTTTCACCTTTCCTTTTGGATAAAAGAAAAGTAGGTGGCGACTCTTGCTAACTGCAATATTTGCGATCAAACGCAAAACACCCAAGTCAGTTCTTCCATCGTATCACAGAACTGGCGACTCTGCTAGGGACATTCTAAAAGTGGGGTTACCTTAGGGTTAGATCACATTTATTTGCTTTCATTGTTTGACTTGTATGCTTTACATCTTGGTTCTTTGGTTGGGTTTGAATCCTCTACCCGGATTTAGGATACCTTATATGTAAGTAGCAATACGTTATGGAAATTGTGAGGGGTATACCGACATGGTCTAAGCAATAGCTATGTTAGTGCGACATATTTGTGGGTACCGGTAGCCCTTGAGTTAATCAAGGAGAATACAGGGCCGCTGAGTGATGTAATGAAGCATTAATGAACTTTTAGAACCTTTACTTTACCAACTTGGCCATTAGGACGTAGTGAGATAACCGGCTTTGGTGTTGTCCGAAGTTGGTAGATACTCGATACTACACTCATTGAGATTTGACTACAGAGTCTTGTTTAGTGGCAAGTCAGTTATTGACCAGAACGAAGCTTGTGGGAAAAATCGGTGATATTGAGATCCCTTAGAACTCATTTACTTTCTAGGATAGGTTGAGCCAACTAAACTTCAAGAGGGTATTTACCTACAAACTCCATGCAAGCCTAAACCTAGGGATTTGTCCGCTTTGTGTGTATATATTTATTTGTATATAAACTTGCTTACCTTGCATCCTTATACATAACATCATAACATCATACCATAACATTTTCAAGGATCTCGAGGGCCTTTGATGCAGGGTTACATTGAACCAGACGTTTATCAAGGGGAAGAGAAATTATTTTCCTCTAACCAAACCATGTCAGAGATCAAAGCACAACAACTTGAGTCAAGGGCTACAACCCACTTGGCATGGTGATCTTAATTCTCGTGGAAAAACATCCACCGATACAAAGTTCACCAATTAAAACTGTAAGTGACTACTAACATTTACCCTGCGAGATCCTTGAAAACATGCATCCACATATCATGCATCATATCATGACAGGTTTCTCCCATACAGATCTCCTTATCTTCCTACTGTTTATTTCAGTAAGATTGATATGTGTGATACGGTGGGAGAACTGACTTGGGATTTTGCGTTTGTATTCGCAATTGTTTCGGTTTAGCAAGAGTCGCCACCGACTTTTTATTTTATCCTAAGGAAAGGTCAAAAAGCACAGGAAAGACCTTTGAGATGTTTTCTTGGGTTCGGGGAGTAGATTATGAAAAGGGAAGGTACAAGCACCATTTTCATCCATGGTTATCCAATGGCTCTTAGTTACTTGTTTAGATCACTTGCTTTTGCTTTTCAATTGTTTGAAATGGTGCTTTGTGTGTGGTTTTGAAAGGTGTTTTGAAAAGAGGCCATAGTTGTGGCAACCTTTGTAATGATTCTTGTTTGAATGTATACAAAGGTGTTTTTGTCTTTTGAAAAGATTTTAATGTTTGAAAGTTTGATTTGGGAAATGTTTTGAAATTGTGTTAGTGAAGTGTGTTTGAAAAATAGCAAGGATGTTTTACAAGCTTTTGATCAAGTAACTAAGAGCTATCTACCCTAATTTACTCAAAGATCTTTCCTAATGTTTTTAACCCTTTTGACAGTGTTATTTCACCATTGCATTTGGTGAACAACCTTGTGTTAGGATGTTAAACGGGACAGGCGCGGGTCATCTAATAGACCATGATAGCAATTGTGTCAGGTATTTTTGGCCAATTTTTGAGGGACTTGATCATTTTTGTTTAGGCAACCAAGATAGCGTCATCGAGGGACTATGATCTTTTGTTTTATTTTTGTTTTGCCAAAGTACCTAACATGCATATCATGGCCCATTTTTGAAGGCAACAAGTGGATTGTAACCCTAGGGGTGCAAGTGTGCATTGTGCTTGACTTTCATGCATTTTGTCTTTAATTAGGTCAAGCTATTTGTTGATTTTGATTTTTGCATACAAACTCTAATTCTCTAATCATGGCATAATTGAAAGCGTAAAGTGCGAGAATTAAAAGTCTAAGCTATTACAACATGATTATGGGGATGGGGGTACAATCTTTGAATGGGGGTGTATTTGGCAATAAATATAAACCCTAAATTACTATTACATACAAATTGAATTTAATTGCATAAATAATAAATGAACAATATTTAAATAAACAAAATAAATAAATATATCAAATGAAATGAAATATGCAAAAAAAGTTTTTTGTTTACTTATGTATGTAAAAATATTTAATGTGAAAAATAAAGAAATAAATAAAAGATTTATTTTATTTGGTTTAAAGGATAAAACCCTAATTTCTTTAAGAAAATAAATATGTTGTTTATTTTATTTATATACAATAAAAATAAAATATTATATGTAAAAAAGTAAAAAAGGGATTTCTTAAGTATATTTAATAATAAAAATAAAAGTGTAATATTTTATATTTTTATGCTAAATATCTAATAAAATAAAAGTATAAACATATATATATATATATATATATATATATATATATATATATATATATATATATATATATATATATATATATATATATATATATATATATATATATATATATATATATATATATATATATATATATATATATATATATATATATATATATATATATATATATATATATATATATATATATATATATATATATATATATATATATATTAATATTAATTATATTAAATATGTATAATATAAAATAAAATATGTACAAAAATAAAGTATATTTAGAAAAATATTTTTAATGTGAATAAGAATAAAGAACAAAAATAAAAGTATAAATTATATATATTTTTCAAGTCTTAATAAATAATATAAAAGTATTTAAATACTTTTTATGTTAGAAAAATTAAAATAAAATGCCAAATAAATGTGAAAAAAATATGAAAATATTTTTGAGCATTTTTTATATTTGGAAATAAATAAACAAAATCAGAAATGAAAACAAAAATGCTAAAATATAAAAATATAAGAAATTGGGCCAGGGGGTGTAAAAAGGAAAAGGGGAGGTGCCAATAGTGAGCCAGGCCAAGCCCAGCCCACCACTTCATCTTCAACCTCCAGCTTTCGAAAAAAACGCGCGCGTCCCTGTATAAACTACCAGATCTTGTATACGAGCTCTATTGCAAAAACACACAACATCAAACGTGTAGAGCATTTCAAGACGATTCCAACCATATAAATAACTTGTCTTAACTCTCAAAGACCAGAGAGAATTTCTCTGGCCCTAAAATCTGACCTAGTTTTTTCCAGCATGTTCATGGATGAAATTCTCTTAACACACTTAATATAAATGAAAATTGAGCATATGTACAGCTTCATGGCAATGAATACTACATTTTTTATTCACAAACCTAAAGCTAAATGTTCCTAAATAGAGAGATAGGAAGTGGACAAAAACCTGTTTAAGTTGAATTCGTGTAGGGCAATGTAGTGCTTTTTAACAAGGCTTGAGATGTCTGGTAGCTTGCTTGAACTTCACTTGACCTTCTCCAATAGCTAGCTTGCCTTGAATGTCCCTGAATCAGCCTATAGAACTCAACCTGCACAAGCTCAAAATGAAAATGGTAAACACTGTAAATGGAGTTACAGTTGGTGTTTGAGGTTTGGGATAGCTTGGGTGAGTTGAATGGAAGGTGTTTGAAGCAACTTGGGGCAAAACGCACGAGCCAAATGAGCTATGGAACTCAAGTTGCAGAACTTGCCCTGTTTTGCCAAAGGAATGTGATTTCTGGATATGGGGTGTTTAGAGGCTCAAGCAATCGTGTTTCTAGCTCAAAGGGGTGTGAGAAAGATGTTCAAACTATTTGCATAAGTTGGTATTGCCTGGTTTTCAAGTTCTAAGGTTTTGGACAAATTTCTTGTTTTTGAAGTAAGAATGTGGAAGTGATTGGAACAGGCCTGTACAGGCTATCCTTATGCTTGCATATCTTTCCCTTGGCCCCTCCAACTTGTGGATTTGATTAGCTGTAAAAGATTTGGATTAATGCTCAAGAAATCAGTTTTGACATAAAGCATGATTTAAACAAAAATGGAAATTTGCCTTTTTCTACTTAGGGCTTAATTTTGTGTACAATGTCCAAATGACCAAAACAAAAGATTAGACGGATGGATTTGCATTTAATTATGTAGTGTGAAGTGGTTTAGAGGCCTGTAAACTAGTTTAAGGCATGCTGACTTGAAAATGCAACTTGTGTGAACATGAATATGCCATGGAGGAAAAATGAGTTTTTGCCAACTTCAAGCCTTCGATTCTCCCTAACCACAAATGTGTTTGAGGAGTTCTTGGACAATTTGGAAAGCTTGTAACATTCTCTATAATCCATATTTGAAATTAAACTTGAGACTCCAAGTTTAACTATGTGAAAAATGGCCAAGAATATAGGTCAAAATCCTGCCTAAACTAGGGCAAAATTTCACTAAGTTAAAAGTTTTAGGGACCCTTGTTCCAAAAATCATAACTTGAGATCCAATCTTATTTTGAGAAAACTTTGTGAATAAAAGTTGTATAATTTGTGGAGGAATACAACTTTCATGTTGGAGGTTTTGTTTGAATCCATTTGCATCATGGTGAAAATGTTGGGCAAAGTTAGGAAAAATCAAGAAAAATTTCATAACTTAGAAAAATTCTAAGTTATGAAATTTTTTCAATTTCAAACCCTAATTTGCAATTTTGGGTTTCTTGATGAACAAGTTTCATATTTTGACACATCTTGATGAAAAATGACCCTTGGCTCTTGATTTTGACAAAAAAGTCAAAGTTTGACTTTTCAGTGTACAGTCAAATTTTGATCAGTTGACTGAAAAATTCATCTGTCAATCCAATGCAATTGAGGTCTTTTGAACTTGTTGAATAGGTCAAGATGATGCCATTGAGTCCTTGAGTCCATGGTTGAACCTAATTTTCCATTGGCTAGATCAAAAATTGCTTTTGTACAGTCAAAACCCTAAAAATGACCATTTTGCCCTTTTGGTGATCTGATCAATTTTCTTCTGGAGTTGTGGTCCAAACTTTATCAAATGGCTCATACGAGTTCATAATGTTGATGTGGGTCAAAATTCATGAGGTTTGACTGTAAATTGGCCATAGTTGACTTTTTCCCCAATACAGCTGATTTCTAGGTCAACTGTCCAATTGACTGGGCAAAAATTTGATTTAAGACTTGAAACTTGGTACGAACAAACTTATGAATCTAATATGAAGTACAAAAGTCAATTTGAGCATTGAAGGTCCAAAAACCTTGTGCAAACTCAAACCTTAATTTAGGTCATCAGTGCAAGGAGATGTCTTAAGCAGAGCAAACCCTAGCTAGATCTTGAGTCCTAAGAGCCTTGTGATGAGAAATGTTGATAAAATGAGAGGGAAAATTTTGGGGTACAACAGTTACCCCTGTTCAATCTTCTTGAACCTGAAGAGTTAGATTGGCAAGTTTGCCTTTCGTGACTCGAAGGTAAAAGAGGATTGGACAGTAGAGTGCCCGTAAATTTGCACTCGTCAAAATGTAGGTGAGGGAATGGGCTTAAAGACGCCATTTGGAAATGGTAGAATCTTGCTGGAGATGGGTTTAAAGATGCCATCCAAGATTGTTGGTTGAAAATCAGTAGAATGAACATCAGAATGGTATCCGTGTTTGGAACGTATCTGAGTTGTATCTGGAGATTGGATTCGTATGAGCAAAGGAATGGCGTCCGTGTCTGGAGTGTATCCAAGTTGTAACCGTATTTGATTCTTGAACGAATATCAGAATGAATGCCATGTCTGAAGTGTATCTGTATTGTATCCGAATTCTGAATGGGCGACAGAGAGACATCTGTGTATGGAGCATCTCTGGGCTGGGGATAAATTCCGAATGAGTGACAGAATGGCAACCGTGTCTGGAGCGTATCTGGACTGTATCTGAAGTTGAGATCTGTATGAGTAGCAGAATGACTTCCGTGTATGGAGTGTATCTGTACTGTAACTGGGGTCTGGATAAGTGACAGAATGAATTCTGTGTCTGGAGTGTATCTGAACTTGAAGTTGATAGTTGTATCTGAATGAGAAATAGAATGGCTTCCGTGTCTGGAGCGTATCTAGTTTGTATCTGATTGCTGAAGTCAGAATGAGTAATAGAATGACCGTCGTGTCTGGGGTGTATCCATACTGTATCTGAATAAGAGATCTGAATGAGTAGCAGAATGACTTCTATGTCTTGGAGTGTATCCGTTACTGTATCTGAAACATTTGTTAAAGGTGGCTTTTAATCTTATCCTGAAAGGGTAGAATGTTAGCTAAAACACAAAGTTATGTTGCATGCCATGTATGATGCAATAAAATGTGTTCTATAAACGTTCATGATATATGAATGTAATGTATGCGCATGTAAGCTGATTAGCTGTCTTACTGAGGAAAATAAATCCTTGATAGCTAAAGATAATGAAATCTTTGACTGCTGCCGGGGAAAGTAAATCCTTGATCTATGTTGGGGATTCCAAAAATCTTTGATTGCTGAAGATGAGAAATCCTTGCTGACTACTGTTGGGATAGAAAATTCTTGGCAACCTGCGGGGATTATCAAAAACTTTGACAACTTCTATGGGGACGTGAGAATCCTTCATGACTTTCTGGGGAAGAATGAGGACAACTCTGACGATCTCTACTGGGAGATTAAAACCTGGGAGGCTTCAACCAGAGAAATGGGAACAAGAATCTTTGTTCTGCTGGGAAATAACTCTGTGAGGAGAATGTTTATCCTGCTGGGGAAATCAGGAGCTTGGGTTGTATGCCAATCTACTGGGGGTTCCTGTTTTTAGGGAAAACTTCGTTGAGGAATCGGAGGAAGTTGTATAGTATTCCATTGAGGTTTAAGATTTAAAATTTTGGACTCCGCTGGGGAAGAAAGTTTAGAGTATTTTGGCTCCGCTGGGGATCGGGAGTTTTTTAGAAACTTAACTCTAATGGGAATTTTGAACCTTAACTCCGCTGGGGATATGCATTTCAAGGTTTTAGCTCTGTTGAGGACCTGAATGACATACTATAGGGGATTTCTTCTGGAATAGCCTAAAGACGTTTCCCTATACTTTCGACCTATCAGTAATTATCCTTTCTTATTTTGTTTTATTTGTAAGCAGTGATTATATTCAAATGCATATGCTCATTTAACAAATCATTGGACGTTTCAAATAAAACATAAGTGTAAAAAGAAAGAAAAGGCAAGCAAATTTCTGCACTTTGAAATATCTTTGTATTAACTTTTGTAAGTATCTTTGTACAAAGGAGACAGACATCCTAGTAAGAGAATGTTGTCGAAAAATTGAGAAATTTTTTATACAAAGAAAGATGGCTATGTGCAACAATTCCATGGGGTTCCCATTCTGCTATAGCCTTCACAACTCTGAATATCTTGTTCATTCGTTGCTTCGTCCGCGGATGATTGGATTGATCAGAAGCTTGGAGTTTGGTCGTGAAGAGATTGTTCTTAAAGTGATCCGACGAGACACAGTCATACGCTTTAATTCCCTAACTTTTGCCTGGACCGCCCTTTCGGGTTTTCGATCCACCGGGAAACCCTTTTTTGCCCAAGTCGCCCTTTCGGGTTTTCAACTTGCCGGGTGTACAAATTTTTTATTTATCCTTAATTTTTGCCAGAACCTCCCTTTCGGGTTTTCGATTCACCGGGATGCCCATTTTTGCCAAAGTCGCCCTTTCGGGTTTTAAACTTGTCGGGTCATTTATGTGTAGTATCTTTTGACTATGTCTGCGTTAGCAGGGTGCGGCAGGTCGTCGCCGTCCATGGTGGTCAGAATCATTGCCCCACAAGAAAAGATGTTCTTGATCATAAATGGTCCTTTGTAAGTAGGAGTCCACTTGCCCCTGGGATCACTTTGCGGCAAGATGATCCGCTTGATTACAAGATCTCCGACTTGATATACCTGACGCCTGACTTTCTTGTTGAAAGCCTTGATCATCCGTTTTTGATACGTCTGACCATGACAAACAGTAGTAAGTATTTTCTCGTCGATCAAGTTAAGTTGATCAAGCCGAGTCTGAATCCAACCGTCTTCATTTAAACCAACATCCTTCATAATCCTTAAGGAAGGAATCTGAACTTCCATAGGTAAAACAACCTCCATGCCATATGTGATACGGTGAGAGAACTGACTTGAGATTTTGTGTTTGTGTTCGCAAATGTTTCAGTTTAGCAAGAGTCGCCACCGACTTTTTTATTTTATCCTAAGGAAAGGTCAAAAAGCACAGTAAAGACCTTTGAGATGTTTTCTTGGGTTCGGGGAGTAGATTATAGAAAGGGAAGGTATTAGCACCCTTTCTATCTATGGTTATCCATGGGCTCTTAGTTACTTGCTTAGATCACTTGCTTTGCATTTCTATTGTTTGAAATGGTGCTTTTCAATTGTTTGAAATGGTGCTTTGTGTGTGATTTTGAAAGATGTTTTAAAAAGAGGCCATCATTGTGGAAACCTTTGTAATGATTCTTGTTTGAATGTATACAAAGATGTTTTTGTCTTTTGAAAAGTTTTCAATGTTTGAAAGTACGGTTTTGAAATTGTGTTGTGAAATGTGTTTTGAAAATAGCAAGGATGTTTTTGCAAGCTTGATTAAGTAACTAGGAGCTATCTACCCTATTCTACTCAAAGATCTTTCTTATGTTTTTAACCCTTTTAACAGTGTTGTTTCACCATTGTATTTGGTGAACAACCTTGTGTTAGGATGTTAACGGGACAGGCGCGGGTCATCGTATAGACCATGATAGCAATGGTGTCAAGTATCTTTGGCAATTTTCTTAAGGGACTTGATCATTTTGTTTAGGCAACTCAGATAGCGTCATCGAGGGACTATGATCTTTTGTTTTGTTCTTGTTTTGCCAAAATACTCAACATGCAACCATGGCCCATTTTTTGAAGGCAACAAGTGGATTATAACCCTAGGGGTGCAAGTGTGCATTGTGTTTGTTTTTCATGCATATTTATCTTGGATTAGGTCAAACCAATTGTTGATTTTATTTGCATACAAACCCTAGGTCTAAACATGGCATAATTGAAAGCTTTTAAATGTGCGAGAATTTAAATGCTATACTATTACAACATGATATAGGGAGGGGGGTACAAATTGGAATTGGGAGTATTTGACAAGAAATTAAACCCTAGATTACTATTACAACCAAATTGAATGTGCAAGATACAATATTTAAATGTACAATAATTAAATAAAAATACAACAAATAAATATTAAATAAAACATGTTATACAAAAAGATCTTTATGTATGTAAAAAGTATATTTTTCAATGTGAAATATAAATAAAAAAAAAGTCAATTTTTATTATTTTTCTATTTAGGGCAAGAAACCCTAATTCTTAATGAATAATATTATTTATTAATTATATACAATAATATATTAATTTATGCATAAAAATAAAAGTATATTATAAAAATGATATTTTTTAGTACAATATATTAATAAAATGAAAATGTGATATTTTTGTATTTTTTAAACCTAATTATTTAATAACAAGTATATATATATAAATGGGTATTTTCAAGAAAATGTTTTCAAATGTAAATAAAAATAATAAATGAAAATAAGTATATTTTTTTTGTATTATTTTTGAGTTTTATTAAAAAAAGAAAATAGTTTATTCACATATGTATACTTAGTAAAATAAAATAAATATCAAATAAATATGAAAAAATATAGAAAATCATTTTTGGCATTTTTTATATTTAGACAAAAAATAATAAAGTCAAAATAAAAAATAAAAATGTCAAAATGATAAATATTTAAATAAATGGGCCAGGGGGGTGTAAACAGAAAATGGGGGTGTCAAAAGCAAAGGACAACTAGGCCCAGCCCAGTCAGACTTCATCTTCTTCCTCTTGTTTCACAAAACACGCGTTCTGTACATTCATGGCTATCTTCTGATTCTTTGATTTTTTGACAAAACTCACAACATGAACATTGTAGAGAATTAAACAACGAATTCAACCATATAAAAAACTTGGATTAACTCTCAAAGACCAAAGAGAATTTCTGTGGCCCTAATTTCTAACCAGTTTTTTCAGAAAGTTCATGAGTGAAATTCTCTTAGCACGATTAATGTAAATGAAAACTAAGCATATGTATGGCTTCAGGGCTATGAGTACAACATATTTCATTCACAAACTTAAGCCTAACCATTCCTAAATAGAGAGATAGAAGTCCATGAAATACCTGTTTCAGTTGACTTTGAGCTGGACAATGCAGCAACCTTCAATGGAGTTTAAGCTTCTTTTGAGCTTGCCTGAGGTCCAAGGAAGCTTCTCCAATGCTTGGCTTGCTTTGAAACAACTTAAATTATGCTGTAGAACTCAACCTGCAGAGCTTTGAAATGAAAATGGAAAAATGTGTTAGAGGTGTTACAACTTGTAATGGGGGCCTGGGATAGTTCAGGTGAGTTGATTATAAGGTGTTTGAACTATCTTTGGACAAAACGCACGATGGAATTTGGTTATGGCTTGCAAAATGCAGAACTTGCCCTGTTTTCCAGAAAAACAGTGATTCTGAGTATGAGGAGGTTTGAGTGATGAAAGGGTCGTGTTTTAGGCTTGTTGGAAGGTATGTAACTTGTCTACAATGTTTGTGTAAGCTTGTCTTAACAGATATGAGTGATGGATATGTTTTGCAACTTTTCTTCTTTTTCAAGCAAGAATGTGTGTACTCTCAATGCAGGCCTGTGCAAGCCCTATATCATGCTGCACATTATGCTCTTGGTTACTGGAATTAGTGGATGTGATCCTGCCTCAAAGATTTGGCCCCATGCCTCAAGGATTTGGTTTTGATATAAAGTGAAGTTTAGGCAAAAATGGCATTGTTGCTTTTTCCTTTTAAGGCTTAAACTAGTGTATAATGCCCTAATGACTAAGACAATACCTTAATTCAATGGATATGCATTAAATTAAGGAGTGCAAATTGGTTTTGAGGCCTGTAATGGTGAACCAAGCTAGCTAGATCAGAATTGCAAATTGTTATGAACATGTATTGGCCATGGACAAAAGTGAGTTTTTGCCAACTTCAAGCATTCGATTATCTCTAACCACAAGGGTGTTTTAGGAGTTCTTGGACAACTTGGAAATCTTGGAACATGTACTATAATCCATCTTTGCAATGCAACTTGAAATTCCAAGTGGAACTATGTGAAAAGTGGCCAAGAAGATGGGTCAAAATCCTGCCTAGATTAGGGCAAATTTTCTCTAAGTTAAAAGTTTTAGGTACCCTTGTTCCAAAAATCATAACTTGAGATACAATCTTTTTTTGAGAAAACTTTGTGAATAAAAGTTTTAGACTTTGTGATGGCCTACGACTTTCATGTTGTAAGTTTTGTTTGAATCCATTTGCATCTTGGTGAAAAAGTGGGACAAAGTTAGGAAAAAATAAGAAAATTTCATAACTTAGAAAATTTCTAAGTTATGAAATTTTTCCATTTTAAACCCTAATTTGCAATTTTGGGTTTCTTGATGAACAAGTTTCATAATTTGACATGTCTTTATGAAAAATAAATCTTGGCACTTGATTTTGACCAAAAAGTCAAAGTTTGACTTTTCAGTATACAGTCAAATTTTGATCAGTTGACTGAAAAATTCATCTGTCAATCCTATGCATTTGAGATCTTTTGAACTTGTTGAATGGTGAAATACAATGTCATTGAGTCCTTGAGTTCATATGTGAGCTTTGTTTGCCATTGGTTAGGTCAAACAGTCAAAAATTGCCTTTGTGCAGTCAAAACCCTAAGAATGACAATTTTGCCCTTTTGATGATCTGATCAAATTTCTTGAGGAGTTGTGGTTCAAACTTGATCAAATGGTTCATATGAGTTCATAATGTTGATGCGGGTCAAATTTCACGAGGTTTGACTGTCAATTGGCCATAGTTGACTTTTTCCCCAATACAATTGATTTCTAGGTCAACTGTCCAATTGACTGGGCAAAAATTTGAATCAAGGCTTGAAACTTGTTATGGGAAAACTTGTGAGTCCAACATGAAGTATGAAAGTCACTTTGGGCATTGTAGGTTAAAACATCCCTGTGCAAACTCAAACCCTAATTTAGGCCAACAGTGCAAGGAGGTGTTTTGAGCAGAGTAAACCCTAGTTTGATCTTGAGTTCCAAGAGTCTTGTGATGAGAAAATGTTGATGAAATGAGAGGGAAAATTTTGGGGTACAACAGTTGCCCCTGTTCAATCTTCTTGAACCCGAGGAGTTAGATTGGCAAGTTTTCCTTTCGTGACTCGAAGGTAAAAGAGGATTGGACACTAGAGTGCCCGTAAATTTGCACTCGTCAAAACATGGCTGAAGAAATGGGCTTAAAGATGCCATTTGGAGATGGTAGAACCTTGCTGGAGATGGGCTTAAATATGCCATCCAATAATGTTTGTTGAATTGCAGTGCTGTAGGTCGGAAGAATGAGCATCAAAATGGTATCCGTGTCTGGGAGGCCATTGAACTATATCTGGAGACCGAGTCTGTATGAGCAAAAGAATGGCGGCCGTGTCTGGCGCGTATCTGAGTTGTAACTGTATTTGAACTTTGAATGAGTATCAGAATGACTGCCGTGTCTGGAGTGTATCTGTATTGTATCTGGGTAACAGGAGAACATCTGTGTATGGAGCAACTGTGTGTTGGGGTTAAACTCTGAATGAGTGACATAATGGCAACCGTGTCTGGAGCGTATCTGGACTGTATCTGAAGTCGAGACCTGTTATGAGTAGTAGAATGACTGCCGTGTCTGGGGTGTATCCGTACTGTAACTGGGATTTGAATAAGTGACAAAATGATTTCTGTGGCGACTGCATTGGGGAGAGTCAAACTGCTGATGTAATAGCCAGAATGGTATCCGTGTCCGGAGCGTATCTGAACCTATAGTTGATAGTTGAATCTGAATAAGAGATAGAATGACTGCCGTGTCTGGAGCGTATCTAGTCTGTATCTGATTACTGAAGTCTGAATGAGTAATAGAATGAGCGCCGCGTCTGGGGTGTATCCATACTGTATTTGAATAATTGTTAACAATAGCCTTTTAATCTTATTCTGAAAAGGGTAAAATGTCAGCTAAAACACGAAGTTATATTGCATGATATGTATGATGCAATGAATTTTAATCCATGTTTATGATATATGGATGTAATGGTTATGTATGTAAGCTGAGTAGCTGTCTTACTGAGGAAGATAAATCCTGGATAGCTGGAGATAATGACATCTTTGACTGCTGCCGGGGAAGATAAATCTTCGACCCAAGCTGGGGATTCCAAAAACTTTGATTGTTGAAGATGAGAAATCCTTGTTGACTTTCCTGGGATATTGGGGAAACTCTGAAAATCTCTTCTAGGGAATTGAAGCCTGGGAGAAATGGGACCAAGAATCTTCGATCTTGCTGGGAGATAAATCTGTGGGGGGAAATACTCACCACTCTGGCTCCACTGGGGAATAAGGTTTAGATTAAACTGGCTCCACTGGGGATCTTGAAGTTTAACTCCGCTAAGGAAATACTCCAAGGTTTCAGCTTTGTTGAGGATCTGAATGATGTATCGTAGGGGATTCCTTCTAGAATGGCACAAAGATATCTTCCTACACCTTCGACCTATCGGTAATTACCCTTTTTCAAATCCGTTTTATTTATAAGCTGTGATTATATTCAAATGCATATGCCTATTTAACAAAACATTAGACGTTTTCAAATAAAACATAAGTGTAAAAGAAAAGAAAGGCAAGCAATTTCTACATTTTGAAGTATCTTTGTATTTAACTTTCGTGAGTATCTTTGTACAAAAGAGACAGACACCCTAGTAAGAGAATGTTGTCGTAAAAATTGAAAAATTTTATACAAAAGAAAGATGGCTATGTGTAACAATTCCATGGGATTCCCATTTTGCTGTAGCCTTCACAACTCTGAATATCTTGTCCATTCGCTGCTTCGTCCGTCGATGACTGGATTGATCAGAAGCTTGGAGCTTGTCTGGTGAAGAGATTGCCCTTAAAGTGATCCGACGAGACATAGTCATACGCTTTAATTCCCTAACTTTTGCCTGGACCGCCCTTTCGGGTTTTCGATCCACCGGGAGACCCGTTTTTGCCCAAGTCGCCCTTTCGGGTTTTCAACTTGTCGGGTGTACATATTTTTTTGTTTTATCCCTAATTTTTGCCTGAACCGCCCTTTCGGGTTTTCAGTTCACCGGGATGCCCATTTTTGCCCAAGTCGCCCTTTCGGGTTTTCTACTTGCCGGGTCGTTTTATGCGTAGTATCTTTTGACTATGTCTGCGTTCACAGGGTGTGGCAAGTCATCGCCATCCATGGTGGTCAGAATCATTGCCCCACCAGAAAAGATGCTCTTGATTACAAATGGTCCTTCGTAAGTAGGAGTCCACTTGCCCCTGGGATCACTTTGCGGTAATATGATCCGCTTGATTACAAGATCTCCGACTTGATATACTTGGCGCCTGACTTTCTTGTTGAAAGCCTTGATCATGCGTTTTTGATACGCCTGACCATGACAAACAGCAGTAAGTCGCTTCTCGTCAATCAAATTGAGTTGATCAAGCCGGTTCTGAATCCAATCGTCTTCACTCAAACCAGCGTCTTTCATGATCCTTAAGGAAGGAATCTGAACTTCCATAGGTAAAATAGCCTTCATGCCATATACTAAAGAAAATGGGGTTGCCCCTGTTGAAGTACGTGCCGTGGTACGATATCCATGCAGAGCAAATGGTAACATCTCGTGCCAGTCTTTGTAGGTGACTGTCATATTTTGAATGATCTTCTTAATATTTTTGTTTGCGGCTTCAACAGCACCGTTCATCTTCGGCCGATAGGGAGATGAATTATGATGATAAATCTTGAACTGTTCGCATAGTGCAGTGATCATAGTATTGTTCAAATTTGTACCGTTGTCTGTGATGATCCTGTCGGGGATACCATACCGGCATATGAGATTCTGCTTGATGAAGCGGGCAACCACATTCTTTGTAACTGAGGCATAGGAAGCTGCCTTGACCCATTTGGTGAAGTAATCAATAGCCACCAGGATAAAGCGATGTCCATTGGATGTCGTGGGCTTGATCTCTCCAATCATGTCAATGCCCCACATTGCAAATGGCCAAGGAGCTGTCAGAACGTTGAGAGGAACAGGAGGAATATGTACCTTGTCGGTGTAGACTTGGAATTTGTGGCAGGTACAGGAATGTTGATGACAATCAGCTTCCATGGTAGACCAGTAGTAGCCTACCCTTAGAATCTTCTTTGCCATTGTATGTCCGCTCAAGTGGGTGCCAAACGTGCCACTGTGTATCTCAGTCATGATCAACTCTGCTTCAGCCTTGTCCATGCATCAGAGTAAAACACAATCATGGCTGCATTTATAAAGGATGTCATTGCTTAGGAAGAACTTGGCAGCAAATCTCCTTAAGAACTTTTTGTCATTGACGGAAGCTCCTTCGGGGTATTCTCTAGTCTAGAGATACCTTTTGATTTCATGAAACCAGGGTTGTTCCACTACTTCTTCGGTATTAATCTCATGACAGTGCGCAGGTTCGTCCATTTGATCGATGGTAATTTGGGGAGCCTCGTTATCCCAGTTGAGTTTAAACATGGAAGACATTGTAGCCAGAGCATCTGCTAGCTGATTCTCTTCTCGCGGGAAATGTTCGAAAGTAATCTGCTCGAAATGAGGCAACAATGTCAGGGCATGTTCTTTGTATGGTATAAGATTAGGATGTTTGGTGTCCCACTCTCCTTTGACTTGACTGATAACCAAAGCCGAGTCCCCAAATACGACCAAAGATTTGATCCCTAGGTCTATAGCAGCCTTGAGACCAAAGATGCAAGCTTCATATTCGGCCATGTTGTTGGTACAGCTGAAACAAAGTCGGGCAGTGAAGGGTGTATGGCAACCTTCCGGAGAAATGAGTACCGCACCGATACCGTTGCCAAGTGCATTTGAAGCACCATCAAAGTACAGGGTCCATCGGGATCCTTGTTCAGGTCCGTCATATGGTCTGTTACCTTCGATGTTGTCCAAAGTCATGATGTCCTCGTCAGGGAAGTCGAATCTCATAGATTGATAATCTTCGACGGCTTGATGAGCTAGATGGTCAGCTAGTACACTCCCTTTTATAGATTTTTGGGTAGTATACTGGATGTCATACTCAGTCAGGATCATCTGCCATCTAGCGATTCTTCCAGATAAAGCCGACTTCTCGAAGATATACTTGATCGGATCCATCTTGGAAATCAGCAAAGTGGTATGAGTCAACATATACTGCCTTAGCCGGCGAGCAGCCCATACCAAAGCGCAGCAAGTTTTCTCGAGCAGTGAGTAACGAGTCTCACAGTCGGTAAACTTTTTGCTAAGGTAATAAATGGCATGCTCTTTTCGACCAGACTCGTCATGTTGGCCCAGCACGCACCCTATTGAGTTATCCAAAACAGTCAGATACATGATCAACGCCCTTCCTTCAACGGGTGGCATCAGAATATGAGGTTCTAGTAAGTACTCATTGATCTTATCAAAAGCAACTTGACAATCATCATTCCATTCAACTACCTGATCTTTCTTCAACAGTTTGAAAATTGGCTCGCAGGTAGATGTCAGTTGAGAGATGAACCTCGCAATATAGTTCAAGCGTCCCAAGAATCCTCTAACCTCCTTTTCAGTACGGGGGGCATGCATTTCCTATATAGCTTTTACTTTAGCTGGATCAACCTCAATGCCCTTGTTGTTGACAATAAATCTCAAAAGTTTACCAGATCTAACTCCAAAAGTGCACTTGCTTGGATTCAGTCTGAGCTTATACTCCTTCAACCTGGCAAACAGCTTTTGCAAATGATTAAGGTGTTCTTCTTCTGTCTGTGATCGAGCTATCATGTCGTCTACGTAAACTTCGATCTCATGATGTATCATATCATGAAACAAAGCTACCATGGCGCGTTGGTAAGTTGCCCATGCGTTCTTCAGTCCGAACGACATCACCTTGTAGCAGAAAGTACCCCATTGCGTGACAAAGGTAGTTTTCTCCATGTCCTCGGGGGCCATTTTAATCTGGTTGTAGCCCGAGAATCCGTCCATGAAGGAAAAAACCTTGTGTTGAGCTGTGTTGTCAACCAAGATGTCGATATGCGGTAGTGGAAAATCGTCTTTAGGACTGGCCCTGTTCAAATCCCGATAGTCCACACACATTCTGACCTTGCCGTCCTTTTTGGGTACGGGCACAATGTTAGCAACCCATTGTGGATAGGTTGTAACATCCAGAAAGCCAATGTTGAATTGCTTCATTACTTCAGCCTTAATCTTTTCAGACATGTCAGGCCTCATTCGGCGAACCTTTTGCTTGATCGGTGGACAGTCTTCTCTTGTAGGGAGACGGTGAACCACGATATCTGTGTCTAACCCCGGCATGTCTTCATAAGACTAGGAGAAGATTTCAACATACTCGTTCAACAGCTGCACTAAGCGCTCCTTGACACTCGGTTCCAGGTTGGCACCCAATTTTACTTCCTTCCTGTCTTCCTATGTCCCTAAGTTGATGGTTTCTAGCAACTCTTCATGAGGCAGAATGGCCCTCTCTTCTTGTTGTAGAAGTCTGACTAACTCTCCCGGCACTTCACAATCTTCGTCAACTTCGTACTCAGCATGATTGACCAAATCTTCAGAGTTATCGAAGGCTAAAACAGAATAGTCACCCATGGAATCCGGAGTGGATGGGTACCTGCATTTGTGAGTGTGGGTGTGTGTAAGGGATAGCCATCCTTAAACAAACAAAAATGCAAAAGGAAAGAAAATGAACACAAAGTTTATAGATGAAAAACGTCCAATGATTCATTAAAACATGGCATATGATTATGAAGAAAATCAAACCCTTACAAATGGACCTACATGCCCCGGGCAAGGCATGAGGTGAAAATAGTGTGCGAATTATTTTAGTTATTACAGACCATAAAAATGGGAAATTGTTCAAAGATAAAATTACTGGTTGATAAAGGTGATGGGAACAAAATCCTTTGCTTCCCAGTTGCTCAAACCCCCTTCGACAGTCGGAAAGATCCAATCTTCAAAGTGGCTCTCCTCATACTCATCTTCTACAACATTGATTCCATGGTGAGAGATCTTGACGGGTGGTCTTCCAATCTTAGAGCGACACATAGCCTTTTGTCCCGCAGCAGTAAACCCCAACCAAAACTTGTCTGTCTTATAGGGAAAGTCAGGAAACTGCCCCCATACTGTGCTCTTCCCCTCCTTAATCACAGTCTCTGCGTCCTTGAGAGATGCCATCCTAGATTCATGCTTGGGAACGATAGGTACCTAAACCATTGTCTTCGCAACTGCTACCTCGGGAGAAACTTCCTCAAAATGTTGAAAAGGCGTTTCGATGAACTCGCCATCTAACTCCACATATCGAAAGGAATTGAGATGACTGATCATGTACTCTTCCTCACCGTGCACAGTTATAATTTTACCCTTAACGGGATATTTCAGCATCTGGTGCAAAGAGGAGGTAATTGCCCCGGCATAATGGATCCACGGTCTTCCTAGCAAACATGAGTATGACGGACGGATGTCCATCACGTAGAAGATGGAATTGAACACTTTGGTGCCTACCTTGATAAGAATATCAACCTCTCCATGAACCATTCTTTTGGAACCATCTAAAGCCCTAACGACGATGTTACTAGGTTTGAGGGTCAAACCTTCGCAATCCAAACGGTCTAAGGCCTTCTTTGGCAGCACATTCAGGGAAGAACCAGTATCAACCAAAACAAGGGCGAGAGTGGTTCCCCGACATTCAACTGAGACGTCTAGTGCGTCATTGTGCTTCCTTCCTTTGGGAGTTAAGTCAGCGTCGGAAAAGCCCAGGCCATTGTCAGCAGTAAGACTGGCCACACAATCCTGAAACTGGTCAGCCGAGGTCTCTTGGGGTACATGTGCCGCTTTCAAGAATTTGATCAGGGCCTTGGCATGGGCCTCAGAACATAGCAGAAGAGCCAACATTGAAATTTTATAAGGGGTTTACCCTAATTGTTCCATAACATCATAGTCACTTTTTCTGATTATTTTCAGGATTTCGTCCATTTCTTTCTGAGTGGTTTCGGGGATAACCACAACATGAGCCTTTGTCCTGACAGGCCCTTCCAGTATCCCCTTACCCTTGTTGGTAATATCAGCAGATGGTCTTACTCCAGGAGTATCTAATTCTTCAATCACTGGGCCTTGCATAGAGGGCCCAACATGTGTAGAAGCTTTTAAGGGTCCGAAAACTGGGGGAGCAATCTCCGGAGAAAAGATCCGGCCACTGCGGGTTATCTTGCTTGTACCCGCGATGTTCCCTATATCAGGGTCTTCTTCAGAAATCTCTTGGACTGTTTCGATTTGTTTGATGCCGTGGTAGAAGATTTCTCACCCATAATTCCATGATATCATTTTGATTGATTGGTACGTGACAGGTCCCGACATGATGATCTTTAAAGGTACACATTCAGAGTTGTGTGTAATCCTGACAGGCCTTTTGCAAGCCTTGGGAGGATTGTCGGAAATGGTTATGATGGCAATATCGTTGGTTGAAGTAACACAAGTATCAGGAGTAATAGGATTGAAAGAGTCAACAGGGGTTTTCTGGAAAAGTATCTCTTGAGTAACCATCAGGCGTTGGACACCTGACTTCAATATTGGACAATCACCTTGAATGTTCAAACAGAAATAACAGTCTTTGCCACAACCAGGAAAGATCCCGGCTCGCAACAAATTTTCTTTAATCACTAACAATGGAGTCAACAGATCGGCAACTTCAGTAACATGGAGATTTTCCAAAACAGCATGCACATTGTGGCCGTGCTTGGGCATCGGAGCGGATATAACATTGGGCTTCTCAGGAGCGTCAAATTCAACCTCTTTGGCGTCAATTAAATCCTGAATTTTGTTCTTAAGTGCCCAGCAATTATTGGTATCGTGTCCAGCACTGTCGGAATGGTAAGCACACTTGGCATTGGAGTGATAGTACGGAGAGGAGGTGTTAGGGTTTTTTGGCGCCTCTTTCAAACTGGTCAGATTCAGCTTCAACAAATGGGGAAGGACCTGAGCGGGCGTCATGTTGATGCGGGTGAACTGCCGTTGTGGCCGTTCTACCCGTTGTTGATTAGGTCTCGACTGATTGTTACGAGGTTGATCATTTGATGAATTTTGAATCATCACGGCCCCTACAGTCGGCCGACGCTCAGTTCTTCCCAATCCCTTCTGAGAATACACAACAAATGCTTCCTTCTTGGCTGGGAAAGGTTTCTTAACAGCTGTGGATGCGGAAGCATCCTTTTGAATCTTTCCACTTTTAATACCGGCCTCCACCCTTTCGCCAGTCAAAATCAGTTCAGTAAATCCCGCAGAAGAACTCCCGATTAGATGGTTGAAGAAGGGGCCAAATAGGGTCCCCAGAAACATATCAACTAATTCCCTATCTGATAACGGTGGCTGCACCCTTCCAGCCAGATCACGCCACTTCTGGGCGTACTCCTTAAACCCTTCATTTGAAGCCATCCCCATACTTTGTAACCGAGTACGAGTGGGCGCCAAATCAGTGTTGTACTGATACTGACGATAGAAAGCAACTGCCAAGTCTTCCCAATTGTGAACCTCTAATCGCTCGAGCTGATAAAACCAATCTAACTGAGTGCCAGACAAGCTGTCTTGGAAAAAGTGTACCCAGAGGTCTTTATCGGATGAATGAGGTTGGATCTTTCTAACATACGACCTCAGGTGCATCTTAGGGCAAGACAAACCGTCGTACTTGGAAAATGTTGGCACCTTGAACTTGGGAGGGATAACAATCCCAACTACCAATCCTAATTCCTCGAAATCCAACCCGGGCACCCTCTGCAACTCCATAGCTGCCAATCTGTTGGTGGATACTGTTGTTCGGAATAGTCTTCGTATTCTTCCTCTTCCTCCTCTTCTACCTCAGACTCAGAAGGTACAGTAACTCCTTTCCCCTTGCCAGCCCCTTCGTCGGACGTCGAAGGGAACTCAAGAGTCCTTCTAGCATCACTCTCAAACCTTCTTCCGAAAGTGGCTACCCCCAATCTCTTTTTCTTTTTCTTCTCTTTATTCTTCTCTAACAGAGCTTTGAGATCCTCTTGACCCTTTGCCAAGGTCATGAGGAGTTGCTGAAATTGTGAATTTTGTGCCTGTAGATCTTTTACTGTTTGCTCCAAATCCATCTTGCTGAAATAAACAGCAGAAAGATAAGGAAACCTGGCTTGAAGACCTGTTTATGCATATGATGAATGGTATGTTATTCATGTAATGCATTCAAGGGTTCAAAATTTCAAATTTGTTGCAAACAAAAAGAA